>CM037881.1:98285469-99485469 GCA_021292165.1 Shinisaurus crocodilurus | reverse complement strand
TATTACCCTATTCCTCATATGATTTGTGTGTGAGGGGTGGTGTACATATCTATTCAGATTTTTTTTAAAAAAAGATTCTTGTTGACATTTTTCTTCTGTAACATTTTAAAATTTATTATTTGAAACTTTGTGGTCTCTTTTCTTTTTGGGTTACCCATCCCATGTCTAACAGCCAACCCCCACACTACCTATAGTAAATACCTGAGACCCAGATAGAGTTTTAAGGCTGGTTTGGTGGAAGCAATCAAAGAAAAATATTTCCACCTGGTAGCAGCAGAAAAGGCCACTGGAAGGGAAGGGCAAAAAGGAATGTGGTGACACATTTCCTCTTTTTTTGGCAATGTTTAAGCGGCCACCATTTCCAACTCTGTCATTCTATGTGGATGGTATTGGTTGCCACTGCCAGTTGCATACTTGTAACGTAGAATGGTAGCTTCAGTTGCTGCATAGACTCCATGTGTCTATTCCAGGAAACAGACAAATCTGGGACTTGGGTCCACCACTCTGCCACTGACAGCCATCCAGCTCCAAGGTAGTGGTGAAGCTGAAAGAATACTATACCACATCAATATTGCCAAAGTAGCATAGCTGTAAGGGAGTGGCCCCTGAACAGCTGTAATTTCCCAGCATTTTGGAACTTGAGTGAGCATAAAAAAGTCATTAACAAAACATGTTAAACCAAAAGGTTTTTTTGTCAATTGAATATTTTGCTGCCTGAGGCAAAGGATGAGAAGGTGTCCCCGCCTTCAATGAACAGAAGTCATCTGGACTGGCATTCAACACCAGTAACAGGACAGTATCCTCCACTGTACCTCAGGACAATAGTAGGCTAGTTTAAGGGAGTGTATGGCAAGCCATGTGGCACACACACAGCTCTGTCCTTGAAAAACTTGCAGTCGCTCCACCGCACACTCTAGTGCAGTGTTCTCCAACCTTGGGTCCCCAGATGTTTTTGGCCTACAACTCCCAGCATGCCCCAGCCAGCTGGCTGGGGCATGCTGGGAGTTGTAGGCCAAAAACATCTGGGGACCCAAGGTTGGAGAACACTACTCTAGTGTCTGCCCTGGGGCAGCCACCCACCACCTCACTCCGCTCTGCATCTGAATTTTCACTTGTTTATCTTGCCACTTGCAGAAACCATGTCATTTTACTCCCCTTATGAACTGTTCGCTAGTTATTACAGGTCTCAAAGGAACAGGATTATGCATGCACCTATTATATATGACTTCCCTTTTTTTCTTTTTTTTTTTGCCTGGTGTGGGGACAATTGAAATGGGAAGAAGGGAAGGAGAATAAGGGAGCAGTGTTTGTCAGGAGAAAAAAGTCATTAAGAGCAGCAACAAAAGCCCAGCAGATTTTTAAACTTAAACTGAACAAAACCACAGGCGACCATACTATAATTTGCACATCTTAGTTAAGACATTGACAAAAATTTCAGCTCAGGCATCCAAAACACCATGACATGGGTGCCATTGCTTTTCTTCCCGCAGTCTACTCAACATATTTCCTTCTACTTTATGAGAGTCTACCTCAAAGAACCATTAAGCATTGGATGTCACACACATTTCATGTAAGCATTCACTCCCATTTTCAGAAAGCCTTTTATTGAGCAGGGTTTCTTTATCCAGGCTATCTCTGTGCTTGTTTTCTTTTAAAGCAAATTTACAGCTGAGCTGAAGAGAGCCATCAAGCTTAAGCAGCCCTTTCTATTATTTGTCTGTGTCTTATCCTCTTACCTTTTCTCAGTAACCGGGTAACCTTCCCAGCTTTTGCTGCGATCATTACACTCCGCTGTAAAGATAACAAATATCCATCTATTAAATGGTTGACAGAGTGAGGGGTTTCTCTATACCTAGTAAAGAATTGTGCTTCTAGCATTAAGGCTGAGGCAAGTGTTGATTATACAATTTTTCATATAGGCGCATGAAGCACAACAATAATTAAGCCCGCTCGATTTAAAAGGCATCTGCTTCCAGAAGTCAGTTCGAAAACAGAATGTTAGTATCTGGATGCGTGTGAGAGAGGATAAATAAATCATTCACCGTGTGGCAACTTGGTGTAGGCTCACCACCAAGGGGGGAGCAGATCCTCTGAGTTGTAAGTTTGTGTGCTGACTGAGGTACATTTTACCACAGATCTGCACCCTGTAAGGTATCTGGAGAGGCATAGAAGTGGCACGTTCTCCCGCCATGTGGAGAGATGGTACAGGCACTGTCCCCTCAAGTGAATTTATGTCCACCATCTTAAGGTTACTTATTTTTAGTATTTTATACCACCTGCCTATAAAAACCACCAAGATGGTATATGGCATATCAAAACAATATGAACAGCGGCAATGTAAGCATTCAAACAGCAATAAAACCCTCATTAAAACATTAAAAACCACAATAAGACTAGTCATCTATATCTCCTTAGACTAGAGAGTCTAACCATAGGCTCTAAAATTACAGAATATTCCCAGTCAAGTGAATAGTCAACAAGACTGTTTGTGGACCCTTCAGAAAAAGCCAGTAAAATGATTCATCGCCTAGGATTACTTCAGGCTCCAGAAACCTGCAGGAAACTAAATGGCCTCTGTAGTAAAGGTGCATGTATATACTGGCCTCTGCAGTAAAGAGGTAGTGGGCTCTCCCACTCTGGAGGCATTCAAGGTGCAGCTGGACAGCCATCTGTAGCGATGCTTTGACTTGGGTTCCTGCATTGAGCAGGGGGTTGGACTCGATGGCCTTGTAGGCCCCTTCCAACTCTACTATTCTATGATTCTATGATACACATGCACCCTTACTGCAGAGTAAAGAAGCTAGTATATACATGCACCATCTAATAGCCTCTGTAGTAAAGCTGCATGTATATAACTTGCTGGATCATTATGAACCCACTCCTCAGGGAGGCTGGTGACCCCTATGTCAGTGGGGCTCCTTCTCCATTGCAGCTTTTATTCTGAGCGTTATAGGAGCTATCCACAGTGCTCCATGGTGGTGAACCTATTTTGGGGGTGGATTTCAGCACCATGGAACCTATAAAGTTCAGAATAAATGCTGCAATGGACAAGGAGCCCTACTGACACAGGAGTCACCAGCCTCAAACAGTCCATTTCCTCCACTCACTTTGTGATTGGAAGTCAATGCTGTTCCTTGTGCTGGGCAGCCCAGCCCATTGATACTACTGGTGACATGATGAATGATCAATGTGCCATAGGAGCACCACACGAGGATGCAAACAGAAACATCTTGTTCATGTTGCATCGACATACAGATGAGCTTGCAAATCCAAACCAAAAGTATAGCTCATGTATTCATTTATTTGATTTGTACCCCGCTTTTCTACCAAGAAAATGGCACTCAAGGCAGCTTGGAGTTAAAGGCGTTTTGAATAGCTCTCCTCTATTTATTTTTCACAGTGTGGAGCACTACGTAGCCACCATGGTGCAAATCTCTGCTTAGTTAAAGCTTATTTACATGCCAACGTTCCATGATGCACCATGGCCAAAGCCAGATTTGATATGACATTTGATGTCACAATAAACATCAAATATCAAAATACAACTGGAAGCATTTACAAAACACATCAACTGGAGCAAATAAAAAATTAACCATTTAATCATCAGAGTATAGTATACATACAAAGCTACGATGCAATAAATACAATGCGGACTTAATTTATACATAACAATCAAGCACCAAAGCAAGATTAACATGAACAGGGGAGGAGACGCTAACCCAAACCTCTCTGCTAGCTGCTGGTCTTGCTGCACTGCAAATGTTGAAATAGATGCACTGGGCAATAGCAATGGGCTATATATCCATTTTAACTTGCATCTCTAGCAGTGGGGTAGATTGACACAACCTCCAGAATGAGCCAAGGCATGGTTTTATATTCACAGCCAGTCACTATAGTCAAAGCAATGGTCCATCTATAGGTATTGCCTACTCTGGATCACTAAGGGTGCAATCCTATGCATGTTTAGACAGAAAAAAGTCCTACAACTCCGGTATCCTTCAGCCATCATGGCTGGCTGACAGATGCTGTGGGAGCTGTAAGACTTTTTTTTCTGTTTAAACATAGATAGGATTATGCCCTAAGATTCTTAGATTCTGTAACCACCAATGCTAGCCTAGCGGTGGTTTTTCATTGCATGCAAAGCATCAGCTCAGCCACTATGCTCTAACTCAGTGTTCTCCAACCATGGGTCCCTAGATGTTTTTGGCCTACAACTCCCAGCATGCCCCAGCCAGCTACGCTGCTATATTTACCTATATATTGGGCCTAATCACTTGTACATCAAGTTCAGTACTCTCAACCCTGACTGGCAGCCTCTCTTCAGATTCTTAACTAGAGTGTTTTCTCAGCTGTATTACCTTAAGGCTGTAATCCTACACCCGCTTACCTGGGAGTACTCTCCATTGACCTCAGTGGGATTTACTTCCATGTGGAAATGTATATAGGATTGCACTCCTTTAGGAGTAGAAGCCAAGGATGGAACTTGGAGTCTTACAGTGCAATCCTATGTATCTCTACTCAAAACCAAGTTCTACTGAGTTCAATGGGATTTGCTCCCAGTTAAGTGCATATAAGATTGAAGCCTTAGACACACAAGGCAATATGCTCTACCAGTGAGCTAAAACCCCTGTAGGGAATCTCCCAACATTATATAACACAGACCCATATAGCATAGTCTGAAATGTTAAATATTTAAAAAGTGGACCATCACACTCACTAAGTCGGGATGCCCATTGTTCCCTTGCTTTGCAAAATGTCCATGTAAAGATTGACAAGCTCTTGTATTATCAGATGATTATGTAAAATCACTTTGAGGAGCAGCCAGTGCTTTGGGAAACTTTCTGTGCTGCTGGTAAAGCATGATTTTATATATCCTTGTTTATCTGGATTGGTAGGATGTGAAGGTAAAATATCACCATTGCATGGTTTCGTACATCATTTATCATAAGATATTTTATTAGAATATAAATGCACACCAACCAAGACTGTACAGTAAGCACTAAAATGCCAAGTTCTTTGTCTGTTAGACTGCAGTGAATCTACTGAAGTATCAGATTTATACTGGTGTGTAAGAGATCAGAATTTGTTCCTAGACTGTAAAATCTAGGACAGGAGCTTCAGAACCAAATCAGATTATATTTTATGCCTGCAATGGCACTTCAATAGCCTAGGAAAGAAAAAAACCAAACATTAATAGCAGAAGTAACTCCCAGAGCAATCCTAACAGCCAGATCCACTGGCTGGCAGGGTTTAGAATGGAATGGCATTCCACCAGTGGGAGGCAGGAATAACTACCCTGGAGCCTCTGCAAGTGCAGATCTACCACTGGTAGTTTTCCTGTCGGAAATAGCTGGCTTTAGGTCCCAAAACTGGCAGTCTGGGAGTGAAGTGAACGCAGTTTTGGATCCGCTAATTCCAAAGCCCCATCACTTTATTTATGTTGGTGACAAGCCACGGAATGGATTCACTTACATGGTGTTCCTTGAACTGGGGCTGAGTTGCTTGGATATGTCACGTTCAATTATTTTATTTGTACCCTTGCAGTGCGTTTTGGTACATTCAAACGTGCTGAGTTGGAGGAGTTTGCTTTTCCTTACAGGTTGTTCCTGAAATTTGTCAATACAGTAAAACTCAGTTGGAGAGTAATCACTTTATGCTGAGTGCCTGTTTGGGAAGGACCAAGAGCCAGTGATATATTAGTAGTATAATTAGAGATGGGGATGAGTGCAAAACACAGAAAACAGCAGTTTCTCTAAGTCCATTAATCAACCAGATGCACCAGCCTAGTCAAAATTCTAGAACAGTGTGTAACGTAAGCAAGTTTGCTTGCCAGGCAAATTTTCTCATGTTTTCTCCTACCACATCCTTATGCCATACACCTTCATCAGCACCAACAACCAAAAGGGCTTCCTGTGAGCTGGTGTAATGTTTACTCTGAAGTTCAGGACTGTTGTCAAGGAATACTCCACAACTCTTCTAATTCATTCATTTAATCCCATGATTTATCATTTCCCTGTGCATCAGATCACTGACAGAACCAAAAATAGGAGATCTGACATATAAACAGGGATTCTATTTATTGTATTAGGTTTATATACCACCCTCCTTCCACAAAAGAATGCAAGGCAGTGCGCATAGAGGTCTTAAGCACCCAGGCCCCTGGCCCCGACCAGACCTCTATCTACTCAGCTTCAGCAAAGTTGTTGCATCCTATGCCTTCTTCAGCACACAATTCTTTAAAAAGCAAGCAGTTCATTTAACAGCAGAAATTTAAGAAGTGCCCTTTTAACAGAATGCCCAGTCCTGATGAAGCGGAGTATTTAAAGAGCTTTGGCTATTGGGTGGTATAGAAATTAAATAAATAAATAAATAATTAAATAAAGGTTGCTGCCTAATGATTAGATCTCAAAACATGACACTTTGATATGAACCCCAAACTATTGTTTACCAATAACCGGAAACAGACTCCACCGACCCTCAAAAAAGTGTATTGTATCCAGAAACAAGCAAGTAAGCAAAACAGTTGGTATTTATGTCTTAAGTCAGGGGTGCAAAACCTCAGGCCTGGGGCCCCAATATGTCCACACCCTCTTTCCCTCAACCACTGATGGTTTGGTGGTTTCTTGGCTTTTGTGCAGTTTTTAGCTGCCTTGAGTACCGTTTTCCTCAGGGTACAATTCAAATACATAAATGAGTTTTCCCATTCTAAAGGACTGAAATGCCTCTCCTAAAGCTTAGTTACCAGCGGCAGGAGATTTAAGCTAAAATATGCTCGGGTTTGTGTATGTGGGGTGTGTGTGTGTGTGTGTGTTGTATTTTTGGCCTACCCCTTTGGCCCACGTCATTTGCCTTCAGCCTTGCTCTCCACTGGAACATGGCTTCCAAGAGCTTGTCCAAATTAAAATTCTGCCCTCAGGCTGAAAGAAGTTCAACACCCTGTCTTAAATACAGCTTTTTATGTCCTCAGAGTACTTCACATATATTATCCCACTATCCTTACAGCATAGGATTCCCTACCGACCATATCAGTCTTCCTCAACCAGATGCTGTAGACCACAACTCCTGGCATTCCTGACCATTGGCCATGCTGGTTGGGGCTGATGGGAGTTGAAGTCCAAAACATCTGGACGGCACCAGGTTGGGGAAGGCTGAACTTAGTAGGCGATCACTCGTGACCAAGTAAGATTTTCTTCCAGGATAAAATTACAAGAAGAAAATTATAAAAAGAGGAAATTCTAAAAGATTGTGTAGACTCTAGCAGTGGGTCCGTGACTGTGGAGGCCAATTCTAGATCCACATCAGCTTCCCACAGTGAAGACACAGGTTACCAGATGGAAGATGGTCCTGTGAAGGATTCGTTTGACGTGCTTTTCGCTTAGCACGTTTCTCCCTTTCGCCCTGCACTCGGGCTTCTTCAAAATCCATAGAACCTTTGTGAAAGGCCAGCCTCCAATTAGATCATTCATGGGCCAGAGTTTCCCAGTTTTCGATGTTTATATTGCATTTTTTTAGATTAGCCTTAAGAACATCTTTAAACCTCTTATACTGACCACTGATATTCCGTTTTCCATCC
The DNA here is from genome assembly GCA_021292165.1 of Shinisaurus crocodilurus. Lineage (NCBI taxonomy): Eukaryota > Metazoa > Chordata > Lepidosauria > Squamata > Shinisauridae > Shinisaurus > Shinisaurus crocodilurus. The sequence continues at coordinate 99,477,896 of CM037881.1, read as the reverse complement.
TTGAGTTGGGAATAAAGTAACTGCTTTGGGAGATGGCAGTCAGACATTCGAACAACATGACCGGTCCATTGAAGTTGGCATTGAAGGATCATTTTTTCAACACTAGTAGTCTTTGCTTCTTCCAGTACACTGACATTTGTTCGCCTATCTTCCCAAGTAATACAGAATACTATACAGTAGGTCAGCAAGTATTATTATCCCTATAAAGCAGATTTGGTGGCGTGGGGGGTGGGGAGTGGAGCCTGAAGGCAAATTCAATAAAGTTCAGTGACTGAGAGTCCCCACCAGTTGAGCCTCATCCTCTTGAAAACATAAATGAGGTCATGTTTTTGAACACAACATGTCAAATTCTGCCCTGAATGTGCACACCGACTTCCCTTTGGGCATCAGCATCTCTGTGGCATATACAGTATGTGAAGGCACTAGAGTTTGCAGGTTTCCTCTCTCCCTTTGGAAATGGGTGTGAGAGTGTTGGGTAGGTGTCTGAACTTCAAATGGAAAGTTCTCATCAAAATGCATGCCATGTTTCACTGCGATCTCTCAGTCTTCAAGTTGTACATCTTTCCTCTCTGCCTTGAAAATATATGCAATGGTAGAGTTGGGGTTTATAAATGAAGTGCCATTGTCCTGAACTAGGGATATATGATAATTTTGTTTTTTGCTCGCCAAACATGCGAGCATGCCCCTTTCCACGCTCCGACCATGAGCACGAGCATGTGTCCACCGAAAATATACACAAATTGTTGAACACATGCTCACGTTCATCTCGTTCCTGATTCCCAGTTTGATCTGTGTAAATTTCCTAATTTGCGCAAATTTCCTCAGTAAACGGAATCAGCACCACTTTAGTCTATGGAGGAAAGTTGTGCAAATTAAGAATGTTGCACAAATTTGTGGAAACTGGCGCAAATCTCCCATTTGCTCGCTGCTCGATTTGCGCATGATTCCCATTCGTGCAGAGCGAGTGGCACTCACAAATGTGAATGGAAATCAGGCACAATAAGAGCAGCTAGACAATGTGCAGAGAATCCTGGCAATCCTGAACATCACTCCCATTTGCCCATCCCTATCCTGAACTCACACACCAACTTTCATTCATGTCTCAGATCCAAACTACATGTTACCTGTACTACATAGCATAGCACACAGCTATGTCAATGTTTTTGTTTTGTTTTTAAAACACAAAAGTAAGAGCAGGGGACCTGTTCCAGCAGGAGCCTGCTGTGATGGTTTTAACCCTTTCCTTCCCCCTGGGATCCCAATATATCCACCTCCCCTGCCTGTAATTTGCATAGGAAAAGAAGCTCCCATTCAAGTGAACAGAAGCTTTTTTCCCCTATGCAAATTTCAGACACTGGCCCCGCAATCTGGATCCAGGCCATAGTGGGATGCAAAGGGTTAAAACATCCCTCTCTCTCTCCCCCCCTCATACTAATGTCCCAATTGGGGGGCCCATGCTTACTTGGGCCCCCCAATTGGGAGTAAGAAAAAAACATTGGCATAATGCTGCATGCTACATATTAAAGGTGACATGCAGTTTGCCCCACAGTCTTCAATGGAAGTGTTGCATTGAGTTGAACTTTATTTGAAATTTATTATCACTTCACTGAGTAAATTTGGTTTCTTGTAGAATTTTTGAAATGGGTCAGAACTTTATACTCAACCCCGAGAGCTAGAGTTATGACTAATGGTCTGTTTTCAACTTTTTTCCCCACTTAGGAGAGGTACCAGACAGGGATGTCCACTTTCTCCTTTGATATTTGATTTATGTTTGGAACCTCTGGCTTGTGTGCAATTAGACAGAATGATCGTATTCACAGCTTAGGGCATGATGGTTTAGAACTTAGAATGAATCTTTACACTGATGATCTTTTATTGTTTTTCTCAGAACTCCAGTTGTCTGTTCTGGCTTTGATGCAGTTGATTAATACTTTTGGTAATTTGTCTGGCTATTCAATTAATTGTTCAAAATCTAAACAGATGCTGATTGGAGATACTATATCCTGTAGTATATTAGGTGATTGACAATTTTGATGGTGCCCAAATGTTATTGCCTGCCTGTTTGGGAATACCTATTCTCAGAGACATATCTCAAATGATCAAGCTTAATCTGAATAAACTGATATATATATATATATATATATATATATCAGGATTTAGACAGATAGGCATCTTTAAAGCTGAGTTTGTGGGGTAAGGTAAATACACTTAAGATGAATACTATACCTTGAATTGGTTATGTTATACGTGGTGGGATTCCTCTATCTATACCTGGCAAATATATCAAAAACTCAGTGCTTCCTGGGGAGTTTCCTCTCAACCACAAGTATCTTTGAAAAGGATGCAACTTCCAATTAAAGAAGATAGGTTTGGTTTTCTGGATCTTGCTTGATAGCATTGGGTTTATTTGTTGTCTTGTACTAAATTTTAGTCTTTTCCATCTAGATCAGATTTTCCACCTTGGCCACTTTGGAATCTTCTTGTCCTCTCTCTAAATGGATGGCATTATGTTCTATGCATACTAGAATGGACAGAATTCTTCCCACAGTTAAGGCTGTTAGAGATGTGTGGTGTATATTGCCACATCAATTATATTTTGATCCGTTTTCTCATGCTAAATTGATGCTATAGGCAAATCCAGATTTAACAATTGGTAAGAAAATGTTTTAGTGCCGGACATGGACAGATATGGTGATATATATTTTTACCTTGGATCAACTGGTGGGTGCTCATGATGAATTTTTGTCACTCTATTTTGTGTGCATAGCATAGCATCATTTGCCTGCTATGGCTGAATGGCAATACTTGCAATTGCAACATTTGTTAGTATCTAGGCTTGGCCATGCCACTTTTACAGCTTCAGCATCTCCCTCACTATTGGAAACACTTATTGAGGCCAATCAGGCCAATCAACCTACAATCCATGTCTATAAATATTATTGGTGAATAAATATGATATACAGCAGGAATGGAATAGGGAACTGGATGGTCCTATTTAGTCAAATCAACGGATCACCAGCTTCAGCTTGGCATCTGTACCTGATGCATCTATGAATCTCAGGTAGCATCTTATTCAGCCAAAACCTTTGTTTTGTGTCTATTGGACACTGCAACATCTCTTTAATAAGGGTTTCTCTAAGTCAGCTAATTGTTGGAGGTATGACACAGCTAATGCTTCTTTTAAGCATATGTTTTGACAGTGCCCAGTAGTTGAAATTTTACAATAAAAAAGAATTACACACACACACACACACACACATATATATATATATATATAGTATTACCTTGGATTGCAAGTAACTTGGTTTGAGAGCGTTTTGCAAGACAAGCAAATTTTTAAATATTTATTTATTTATTTTTGACTTGATATACAAGCAACGTCTTGCAATACAAGTACTGTAGTACGGCTTAAATTAAAAATCTCTGTACAAATTTTTTTGGGGGGATTTCATTTTGATATAAGAGTGTTTTGGATTACAAGCACGTTTCCGGAACGAATTATGCTCTCAATCCAAGGCATGACTGTATATATATCTCCAAGTTCTATAACCCCTGAAATGAAAGTTGATTTACAGCACCCCAAATTGAACCTGAGCATGAGATCAACTCAATGCATCCTCCAGAGGACATCAGATGGCATGCTCCTGGTGGTTCCTAATGGACCTATGGCACAATTGGCGTCCACCAGGAGAAGATGCTTCAGTGTGGTGGCTCCATTTCTGTGGAGCTCCCTGCCTCTGGAGGTCAGGCAGGCTCCGACATTGTGTTGCTTTCAGCACCTGCTGAAGACCTCCTTGTTCCCGGAAGCCTTCTCTGCTGTCCAACCACCATTTTGATTATACCTAGTAGTTTTCAATGTATTGCTTTTGCTTCTTTTATCTGTTTTTATCTTTTTATTGTTCACCGCTCCAGAGTATATTTCGATATGGAGCTGTACACAAATACTGCAAATAAATAAATAAATCCTACTACATTGCATGGAGCAAAATGGTAACCAGATAGCTTTAATCTTGCAACGATGTCGAGTTGCAAAATGAACGGGAGTAAAAAGAAAAATCTTTTCTCTGTCTTAACCTGGGATTCTCTGGTTCTGTTTGTAAGGAGGGGGGGGGGCTAAATCATACATTAATTCACCCCCTCCCTTTGCCAGCTTGTGTTCAAATACAATATTAAAAATATATATCACACTTTGCTTGCTAGCACAAAAGCTTTAAATCAAAGGAATCCAGTTCACACTACAATATTTTCTCATCCATTATATGCACCAGATGGTTCCCAAAAGCTCAAGGGCTTTTGCATGTGTGCATGTGTTTGAAGATAAAGAGCCTGGCTACTTCCATATAACAACTCCCTTCCTCCCTCCCCCCCCCCAAAAAAAAACAAAAATTGGCTTGTTTTCTCTAAAAAAAAGAAGCATACCATTTGGATAATGAATATTGCAAATTCAGAACTCAGCAAAACTGGAACAAAAATGAATACTACAGCATTCTCGTTGTTTAAAAATAAGTCTCTCTCAAAAACACCTTCTGGCATAGAACTAATTGAAAATATGGCTAATCACATTAGCACCCTATCCTAATAGTCTGCACCCCAATCCAGGAACTTGACTGCACACCCATTATAAGATTGATTCTCCCTCCCTGCTGTATTCCCATTTTTGGCATATTTGCGCAACAGCCTTCGCACATCCACCTCCCTCAAGTTGAATATAATGTGTAACTAGGGAGATGTAATGCATGTCCCGTGCAGACCTGAAATGTATATTATCTGAGCCATACATAATCAGGCCCTTCCAGCCTGATCCAACAATACTTCATTTCAAATAATATTTGGAGCCTGGTTTTCCTTCTGAAAGGAAGCCCAAAGCAGTGAAGAACAACAAACTGTATAATAACATTAAAAAAAAAAAAATTCAACCCAAATAGGGTTGATTTCACCCAACAAACACACATACACACACACACAGGACTTGTTTCTAAGTAGATATTTTTAAAGTAAATAACAGTAACATAATATTACAGACTTCATAAGTGCAGTTTCTTAAACATTACTCATACTGTGAGGTAAGGAAAGCCACAGAACATGTACCTATGTCTCCTTGCTAATCCCTAGTAAGTATCAGTTAAGTCTGTTAATTGTAGGAATGTCCTAATTGTCAGGGAGTTCTTGTAGACAAGAATTTCTAACTTGTTGCTTGGCAATGTCCAGCATTCCCTCCTCTGATACCACCAAGTAGTTTGCTCCAGTGACTCGTGCTTGGACTTCCATGTTATCAACCTTTGTACTTCTGCCTAATGTTGCCTTTTGGATTATATTTGACTGATATCCTGTCCATTTGACCTTGGCTATATCTCTAACTTCTGTCTGGAAAATCCATGTTCGTCCAGTATAATGTGCTTGACTTTTGGCTTGCTTCGACTTCTCTATTGCAATTAACTTTGTGTTTACATAAGAAAGAACTGAACTTAATTGAAGCAGGAGGACACATCGAGCACTGGGAAGAGTGGCATCCCCCATCTATATATCAATGGACCAAATTTCTGACAGCACTCTCCATGTTTGAATGTGCCTCCTATCGTAGACTCATATTTAAAGATCTGGTCAGTTTATCTGGAAACTTTTATTTGAGAATCTTATTAACTTGCCTGAGTTTTATTATTTTTATGTATAACCCCCCCCCCTTGCGCACCCTGCTATTGAACACAGAATAATCCCCAACTATAATCTTATTACTTTACCTTTGTCCAATGTGTGTCCTGCCCAAACAACCTCTCTCCTTCTTTTGTAGTGTTTTGACATTATTGTTTTCTTTTGTTGTAAAGTGCTGTACTGAAAAACAGAAAGTCATTCTGTAGTCAACATCTGAGGCCCTCCTCCAAATGTCTCCTCTGAGAGAGGTCCAGAGGGTGGCAAAAAGGGAGAGTGCCTTTTCAGTGGTACCCCCTCCCCAATTATGGTTCTCAGTGAGGTCTGCCTGGTGCCAACATTGTCATATATATTTTTAATTTTTATTATTTATTTCATTTCTATACCACCCAATAGTCAAAGCTCTCTGGGCAGTTTACAACAGTGCCTAAACAAGGCCATAACACAATAAAATATTTTTGGTGCTCGGTAAAGACTTTCCTCTGCTCCCAGGCATTTGACAGCATATAACGTGGCATTTTAGTTTCTTATCAGGTCCTGCTGGTGGTTTTATTGTCAATTGTTTTTAGCTTGTTTTTAAACTGTTTTAAATTCCTGAATGGTAAAAGGTTTTGTATTGTGTTTTATCATGCTGCGGAGTGTGAACCACCCAGAGAGCTTTGGCTAGGAGTGCTTACAAGGTACCGTATATATAAAGGCTCAGCCATAGCCATTCTACTGCCTCAGTTTGAGCATCATCGTAGCACCGGCCCTGTGTACAGCTCCTCCCTCCCCAGACAGAAGAGCTGGGCCTAATTCAGAAACTAAGTACAGAACGTTGAGAGCCCATTCTGGTCATTTTTATTTTGGTTGACTTGACTCTATTGTTTTCCCCATTCAGTTTGCTATTCTTTACCTCAGCACAGCTAAACTTTCCATTCATTTGTATGCCGTGTCCTGGCATCCTGCCTCCCAAGAGGCCTCCCTAACTAGTAACTACTACTTCTAATCACTCTGGCTTTTTCCATTTCATCCTCTGCTATGACCCAGGCCTCTCCTCCTGTCAGACAGTCTCTCTGTCTCTGCCTCCTTTGCAAATGTGTTCCAGGAGTGCCAGTTTCCCTGCCCAGCACTCCTTGACTCCTCCATTCGAAATAAACAAACACCAGCAACGAGGCAAAATCTATACACGTGGAGGCGATAGAGCAACTGAATTAAACATACTCAGTTTGGGAAGGGATAGCTTTGGGAGTCTGTTCATCTCACTATTGTGAAGAAGAGTCACAGAAGCTTTGCACTGGCTTCTTGTAAATTGATTGGCTTCATTGGTAAGCTCTCCCATTCCTGTTTCTCTGACCTTTTTCTTTCCCAGTCTGAGATACCAAGTGGATTGTTAACGCCTCCACAAAACTACGCCGTTTCTGTATTTGGCCAGTTCATTATGTTGGTTTAGAGCAAACGCAGAGCAGTGAAAAAATCCAGAACTGTGAATTTCCAGTGTCGCCTTATCTTGCATCAGGGGTGGTGTCAGAAGCCAGCGTTCATGGGCACCTGACCAAGGGCCACTCAACAGCAAGAACTGAAGTCTACTTTCCAGCCACTGGAGCACTGCCCCTACTCTTCCTTGTTGCCAGTGCCTGTCCTCTCTGACTATGCAAGCAGCAAGAAGAGCAATGAGGAGAAAACAGCCTTCTTTCTCCTTGCCCTCTCCTTCTGGGTGGTGATGAAAACTGGGCCCAGAGGCTGAGTGCAAGTGGATGGACAGTTCTGACAGTGGCAAGGAGATGGTGGACCCACTTAGGCTTTTTTTGAAGCCTCTAAAAAAAAACCTAAAATTGGAAGTGCAAAGGCACCCCTGTAATATTCTCCCTGAGGCTCACCTCATAAGTATATAAGAAATGTTCTGTTGGATCAGATAAAAGGCCTGTCTAGTCCAACTGAATCAGTTCCCACAGTGGCCAACCAGAGGACTATGGGAAATCTACAAACAGGGAAGGATGATTCTAGTTTCAGTTTCTTTCAGTTTCTCATTTTTCTAATCTTTGGTTCATCTCGAACTTTGAGTATTTCTGGATTTTTCAGTTCAGTTCATCCTGAACTCTGAGAATTGTTTTTAACAAAAGGTTTGTATGAAAATTCATGAGCATTTTTGTTCAAATGTCTCCTAATACATGCATTTTTGCCTAACATACACAAATTTTTGCAAGCCGTTTTCCCAGTATAATGCATTTTTAACATTATTTCTGCTAATAGAGATATTTTTAAATATGGACAGTGGTATATAAATCTATTAAATAAATAAATAATTGTTAAATAATATATAGATTATCGTACATGGTTTCTGATAGGAGAACACCAAAGGAGAAGTTTGAATTTTGAAGGATAACTGAGTTTTGGTTCACATAGTCATTCAAAAGTGTCAAATTAGAATGTGAACTGAACAAATTTTCCCCCTTTCTCTACCCAGAAGCAGACATGAGCAGAATAGTACTCCCACACTCATGTTTCCCACCAACTGGAGAGACATATATAGCCATTGTGACTGGTAGCCATTGGTAGCCTTATTCCACAAGAATTTGTATAAATCCCCTTTTCAAGTCATCCAGGTTGGTGGCCATCATTACATCTTGTGGTAGCTAATTCCATAGTTTAACTATGTGCCATGTGAAGAAATGATTACTTTTCTGCCCTGAATCTCCCACCATTCAGTTTCATTGAATGAGTCCAGGTGGTAATTTAATGAGAAAGGGAGAAAATATTCTCAATATTCACTTTCTCCCCAGCATGCATAATTTTATTTTATATACCTCTATCATATCTCCCCTTACCCTCCTTAAGTTAAAAAGCTCCATACCTTGTAACCTTCCCTCATAAGGGACGTGATTGTATTGGTTGCCCTTTTCTGCACCTTTTCCAGCTCTAGAACATCCTTTCTGAGATGTGGTGACCAGAAATGTACACAATATTCCAAGCATGTTCACTCTGTAGATTTGTATAAAGGCATTATGACCTGGCAGTTTTATTTACAATTCCTTTCCTGATTATTCCCAACTGGCTCAGCTTGTCTGAGCGTGGAAAGCTAAGCAGGGTCAAGCCTGGTTATTACTTGGATGGGAGACCCCTCCTCTGGTTTCCTGCATTGAGCAGGGGGTTGGACTCGATAGCCTTGTAGGCTCCTTCCAACTCTATGATCTATGAAATCTATGAAACATGAAAATTGCCTTTTTCACAGCAGCTGCACACTGTGTCAATATTTTCATCCAGTTATCCACAACACCCCAAGATCCCTTTCTTGATCAATTACTGCCAGTTCAGACCCCATCAGCATATATGTGAAGTTAGAATCCCCCCCACACACACACACACATTTGCCTTACTTTACACTTGCTTGCACTGAGCCACATCTGCCATTTTAATACCCATTTTTCCAATTTGGAGATACCTTGATGGGGCTCTTCACTACCCCTTTTTGTTTTAACCACTCTAAATAATTTGGAGTTACCAAGCCTTGGGGAAACTGGGGAAGAGGTTTGGAGGGCATGTGGGGTGCTGTGGGAGGGGAAGGGAGGACATGGAAATTCTTTTCTGCTGGTGGTATCCATCCGTGGGTGGAGGAATGATTCTGGATCTCCCCCCTTCCCAGACAAACATATCCTTACAAGTGGGAGATAAAGCAGCAGGGAATGGCCCTTGCAGACTGGAGAGGCCGTGTATACCTCATCCTTAAGACCTGGAGACCCTGAGTATGCACAGGGGCATCAGTTCCTGGCTGCTAAGGTGCTTCCTGGGCCAATTCACTTAATTGGAAGGCATAGAAAACTGTACTGCCTGCCAGGCCCCCTACCATGAAATGATGGTCGTCCTGAGCATATTGCATTAAGCATGAGTCTTGCGTGGCCACTTACGCTTCCCCAAAAGAGAGGACGTGCGTCGCCAAAAAGAGGATGTTGATTTGCATAACATGTGAATATGCCAATTTATATTATAAATGCAAATTTGGAAATGATTATTCTAATTGCAGTAGAAATGCAATGCAACTCACCATTGCAGAGAAAACTGACCAGGTGACTTGTGTGTTGTCCAAGTGCTGACTGTTGACAGGCAGTTTCAAGGCCCCGCTCTCCTTTCTTATACTCCCTTATCTTGAAACCAGACTTGAGACAGGACAGCCCTTTAAATAGAGGGTACCTTCAAACAGAGGACTGACTGCTGACAGCTATTCAAGTAGAGGACAGCCCTCTGTACAGCAGGACACATGGCCAACCAACAAGAGGCCTAGAAGGCCTCTTCTGTTGCTAGCAAGCCCTGCGTGCTTACAAGCTCCCCACGTTGCAAGGGTACATTTGCCTGGGAATGGGACTGGCAGAACGGCTGCCTGGGTGTAAAATCCAGATGCGCTGGAACTTCAGAGGAGCTTTTGTGCCCAGCTTCTATTGCAGGCAGGATTTCTGAAATGGGGTAGGGTGGTGAGGCCAGCTTCCAGACTTCCCCAGCCCCAAATGCACTGCCATCAGTGAGAACGTGAATATGGGATCATTGGCTCCTTCCTACAATATAACGCAGTAAAAGAAATAAATCTCCTTGTAGTCCATCTTCCAACCCTTGAATTAAGTAGGCAACAGGATTAAGACATATAAACAGGTAAACAAAATCATGGGTGCCACCAGTTCCACACAAGTATGTCGCAATGGCCTCAGTGCATGATTGCAGCCTATGACCGAGGAACCATAGGATCTCTAACCCTGAAATACTAGTTGGGGCAAATGCATGGCTTTTAGCGCAATTAAATACACCGATCTTTCCATTTTTCTTCCTTTTTCCCAAGTCTTTCTTTTACTTTTCCCTTTTCTAAGTATCAGCACCTTTTACTACCGCATGCTGGTGCTCAGAGTTCGGTATACTGAACAATAGTGTTATGCGCTTATTAAGCCAGCAGGCCCAATGTTCTTCTCAGGATGCAGTGTGGTGGAAAGTAAGCTAAACATGACCGGGGGGGGGGGGAGAGAGATTTTTCTTCCCTGATACCCACAGAGTTACTCCTGAACCAGCATCTTAGCCTTGCTGCCGCTCTAATGCTGCCACTCTAATGCTGCACTGCTCCCCTTTGGCTCTAAGTGCCTATCGTAGATGGATAAAGATCCATTTCAGCTGCGGATTTTTGAGCACCATTATTCCCCTTCCTTCGCTCTCATTGATTTTAGGCAGACTGACTGCACCATTATTGTTTGCTCACCTTGTACTGTTATACAATTGGACTCTTATCTCTTCCCTAACTCTTTTCAAATACAGCCCTCTTCTTCCTTTCCTACACGTGGCAATGTGCTAATGGCAAGAAATTGATCCAACTTGCTCATGCATTGTTCCCATGAGTTTCTATAGTGAAGGAGATTATAAAAAGGCTTCGATAAGTCAGAGTTGAGCCTTTATGAAGCTGGCTCAGCACAAACAAATATAATAACTGGGCATCTAACCAATATGTAGCACAGGGGTGGGGAACCGCTTTCAGCCCGAGGGCCGATTCCATTTCTGATAAACTCTCGGGGGGGCACATTCCAATGGTGGGTGGGGCTGCAAAAGGGGTGGGGCCAAAATACCAAAGATACCAGCATATTTTCACTTAAAGGTTCTCACTGCCAGTAATTAAGCCTTAGGAGAGGCATTTCAACGTTTTAGAATGGGGGAGGGGACAGAACAAAAGGTGGGAAAACACCAAATGATTGGTGCTTGGGGAAAGGGGGAGGGGTTTGACCATATGGGGAACCTTGGGGGAGTGGACTGGGACCCCAGGAGGCCCCCAAGCCTGAGATTCCCCACCCCTGATGCAGCAGAACAAGACACTCCACAAAGAAGCTGCTTAATGCAAGAATATTGAAATTGGTCGGACCTTTAGTAAACTCAAGAACAATTAAAAAATGTCAACATCACTCAGCAATTTGAAAAATTGATTTTTGGATACTAAACATTGAATTCATCAACCGACAATCCAAACATTCAAAGAAGGGTTCACATTTCTTCTGAATGCATCAAATTAGTCTGATGTCTTATCCTGGTGTAGGGCTAGGTAGGCTACTGCCTTCCGGATATTCTGGACTACAACCCCAATAATTCCTGACCATTTGGCTATGCTGGCTTGGCTTTATGGGAGTTGTAGTCCAAAACACAAGATCACCTATCCCTGGCCTCGTTTTTCCTCCACCTCAGCATTCAATAGCTGATGGTTTTCTAAACTGACATGACACATTGAACCTCTATGGCAGTGTTCTCCAACCTTGGGTCCCCAGATGTTTTTGGCCTACAACTCCCAGCATGCCCCAGCTATGCAGGGGCATGCTGGGAGTTGTAGGGAAAAAACATCTGGGGACCCAAGGTTGGAGAACACTGCTCTATGGTGACCAGGGATATCACCACGCTTCATGCTGTTCATCAAAGGAGCTGTCAAGAAGGAGTTCAGGAATGTAGGAACTTGGGAACCAAGTCAAATGATTTGTCCATCTACTCCAGTATTGTCTACTACAGTGTTTCCCAATCTGTGTTCTGTGGAACCACTCGGGGTTCCGTGAGAAAATTTTGATGCTAGCAATATTTCCCCCTCTAAAATATTAAATATAAAAATATGTACGTATCAAAAATACTTAAGTGAATAGCATTTAGACTGTAAAGGTTGCTTATGTGACGTGGCCGTCATGAAGCCTCCCTGGCTCCTGCAAGTTTGTGCCAGTGAGGAAGACAGAGCGACCCCCACCCCTCCTCAGGCCATTATGGACAACCCTGAGAACGCACAGCCTGTCAGAACACAGCATCGGCATCACATGGCTGGTGTATGCAGCCAGAGCCAGGATTCAGGATATAGACTCACCAAGAGCAGAGTGTGGAGCTGAGCCTCAGTTTCTTCTGTAGCAGGCAGCTGAGCAGAGTTTGTGTGTGTTCTTTGTTTAATTTTTGTTTCTGAATTCTACAAGCCTGGCAGCTAACTTGAGTCCTTCTGGGCCCTCAGTAAACAGCAGCACCAGCCAGAAGGTAGGAAAATCCCCCCCCTTTTTTTAACCACTTGGGTGCAGCTCTTAGGCTCTGTAAATTAATTTTTAGAGTTTGGGTGCAGCAACTCCCCAGGGTCTCAGGCAGAGGTCTTTTCTATCACTGGCTATCTGATCCTTCTAACTGGAGATGCCAGGGACTCAACCATGGTCTTTCTGCATGCAAAGCTTGCACTCTACCACTCAGCTATATTTCCTTATGAGATATTCTTGTAAATACGCTGCCAGTGGGTCCCACAGATCTTGCCTGTTCCCTGCCCTCTTTTATCCTCAACCCAAGAGCCCTTGTCACACAACCACGAATACACCCCCTCTCACAGGCTACTGCCAACATGGCTCCATCCCCTGCCTTTTACAGCCCTGTGTCCTGCACCGTGTGCACCCAGCACCTGACTGGTCCATCATCTCAGTCACTGCTGATGCCATCAAGCCAGGACAGAGCATCCTTGTGGTTCCTTTCTCCTGAAAAGCAATGTGACAGGGCATGCGCACGTTAGCCCTTTTGCTGTCGTGTGGCAGCAACGTTACCACCTAGATAGTACCATTTGATCAAATTAAATTTGACCATTTGATAGAATTATGACTGGGTTGCATAACAACAGTGTAGCCATTTTGAATGTAAAATGTCTCCATTTGGTTGTGAAATGTAAATATTTCAAAAAATCAGTTACAGTCTAGACTATCCTGAAACATTCACACTCCTTTCTTTCTTTCTTTCTTTCTTTCTGGTATTACCTTTCTGAAGCCAATGAAGGTGGTTTACAAAAAAATCAGAAAATAAACCAATCAAATGAAAACATAGTAAAACACTAAAAGCAACCTTAAAAACCAAAGGTTGGCAACCCGTGCAGGTCTTTCACTATTGGGATGATGTGATCACGGTACCGTACACTGGCTAACAGGCTAGCTGCCACATTTTGAGCCAACTGAAGCTGCTTGATGCTCTTCAAGGTTAGCTCCACAGAGAGTGCATCACAGTAATCTATCCATGATGTAACTAAGGCATAGTTCACTGTTGCCAGATCAGACTGACTCAGGAACAGCCACAGCTGGTACACCGTGCAAATGCGCTTCTCACCACCCCTGCCACCTGAAGATACAGGAACAGGATCCAGGAGCACTCCGGGGCTATGAACCTGATCTTTCAGGGGGAGCACAACCTTACCCAGAATAGATTGAATCCCAGTTCCCAAGCCAGGCTTTCTATGGACAAGCAGCATCTCCATCTTGTCTGGATTTAATCTCAGCTTGTTCACCCTCATCCAGCCCATTATTAAACTTAGCTTAGGTCATGTTCAAGGGTGTTGACTGCTTTCTTGGAGTCAGGTAACAAAGAGCAATAGAGATACGTGCCATCAGCATATTGATAACATCTCACTTTAGAGCTCTGGATGATGACATCTCGCAGTGGTTTTTCACGTAGGTGTTAAGTGACACAGGGGGGTAGACAGAACCTTGTGAGACACCAAGATAGATGGAGGGCTCCAAGGCTGGAATCCTACATCTAGCAGGCATCTGTAGGACTGTGTCCTTAACTTCCCTTCTGTTCACATAGGAGGAAAGTAAAAACTAAACAAAGAATGGATTTAAAAAACCACACAAGTGGATGGATGGGTAGAGTTAACTTTATGAACTATGCAGGAAATTACAGAATACAAATAGTGTAATACTTACAGAAGTCTCTGGCAGTCGAATATTGACGTTAACAGCCAGATCCCTTTCACTATGAGTGGTCTTCCATGCAAGAGTACCCCCACCACATTGACATCAGTCGGACCATTGTTGAAAACTCTCAAGTTCTCAAGAAATGGCAAGGTGAAAGGCATCACTACTACGGTACTTCTTTTTTTAATTTGCATAAGAAATGTCTCAGACCCCTCTGATGTTAACTTTCAGCCATTTCATTTGAAGCTGAGTTGCCTATGCCTAGTATGGTGCAAATGCCCAAAGATTTTATTTAAGGTCTTTGAATATTTGTACCATATTAGGCAACGTGTCTATTTTTCCATTAGAACATCAGCCGGCAGATTAATGATTTAATGTCACTGTGTCAACAAAGAAGACTTTAGATAAATATGCTGAGTGAATTCCCCTTAAGGGAAACGTAATGCAATCTTCCATTTCCATAGCAGAATTGAGTAAGTACAGCGTCACTTTGGGGACATATTTTGGATCATATCACTCACAGCATTCTACCCCATGCTGTTAGCAAGAAAGGCATATGTATGTTTCTAAATGTACGACATTCCACCTTTATTTTAAATTATGTCGTTGTGAAACAGACTGTGAGTGTAATATCAGCAGACAAATATCCATCTCATGGAAACATCCCTTTCATACTGAAAAACGGCTGGTTTTGGGGGGGGGGGGAGAGAGAGAGAGAGAGAGAGAGAGAGAGAGAGAGAATCAGGATTAATGAACAGTCAATGGTTGCTAAGCCACAACTGTTCATGCCAACCATTATCTACTCGCTACTGCCAGTTATCAGGAAAAACCTATAGAGTCAAGTGTCTGTATTTTCCAGAAGGGTAGCTATCTTTGTCTGTTGCGGCAAAAAAACAAAAAACAAAAAAAACAACCCCAGTAGCGTCTTGTGGTACTTTAAAGACTAATACGGGTATTATAGCACAAGCTTTCATGGACTAAAGCCCACTTCATCAGATGCATGAAGTGTTATCCTAAGCTGGCCGGTATATATACCAGAGCAGGGGTTCTCAACCAGGGGGGAATCCCCCCCCAGGGGAGGGAATTTTAGGGTTTCGGGTGGGGGGGGGAATTGAGACCACAGACTCAAACTGTTGGAATAGTGATATTTCTACAAATTACAGTTCTACAGATTGTACATAATCTACAGGACATCACTCATTGTATAGCACAGATTAAGTCAGACAATCTTGGAAAGGGGGGAGTGACATTCTGACATATGGTGAAGAGGGTGCACGGGGCAAAAAAGATTAAGAACTACTGACATAGAGTGTGTATGTGTGGATGGGAGGGCAGCGTTTGTTAGCAGTGACTCTAAAGGGAATGAAAGTACAGACTGTGACAAATGCATTAAAGCTGAAATGTAGGGAAGATCATAACACAATCTAATTATCTATAACTTATCCTAGCTAAAATCATCTCTTAACCATGAGAGAAAATATGACATCTTTTAACCAGGGCCGGTGCTACCATTAGGCCAACTAGGCAGCTGCCTAGGGTGCAGGGCTAAAGGGGGCGCCAGAAACACCTTGGGGGGAAAAATACAGCGCTCAAGTGGGAAGGGGGGGCGCTAAATATCTGATCTTGCCTAGGGCACCAAACTGCCTTGCACCGGTCCTGCTTTTAACCCCACTCTTTTTGCAGTTATTACTGCATGAATCTTTGCTCTGCTGTTTGGCAGAGGATAGGGTGAGATGCAAAGGTCAGAACCGCTCTGCAAAGGAACATCTTGTCCTCTGACTCTCTTGCTCTGACACTGCAGCCCACTCTCACCTCTGCATTGCAGGTCAACTGCTGTTAAGGCCACCTTTGCCTTAGGACTGCAAACGGAGGCACTTCTACAAGGCACATCTGAAGTATGGAGGGTGGCAACAAGGGATAGGTCCTTTTCAGTGGTAGCCCCCTCACTGTGGAACATTCTCACTCGAGCCCTGCTCTAGTAACTACGGTGACATCCTTTTAGCCAAATATTTTTGGTTCAACCGGACCTTTTAACATCTTTTAATCTTTTAATATATATTTAAGTTTTATTTTCAAGCTGATATTGATTACTATTTTAGTTTTTACTTTGACAATGTTTGCTTATTCTATGTACACTATGTACTGTATACTAAATGGTTAAGAACAAATGGTGCAGACTCTTTGGTGATGAACTAACATAAGCCTGTGGCTTACGCTGGCTCAGCTTGTCTGAGCAGTGGAAAGCTAAGCAGGGTCAGGCCTGGTTGTTACTTAGATGGGAGACCCCTCCTCTACTTTCCTGCATTGAGCAGGGGGTTGGACTCAATAGCCTTGTAGGCTCCTTCCAACTCTATGATCTATGAAACTACTGGGTCCATTCTGTCTCAGTTCCAGGAAGTTAAAATGGCTTCCTCCAGGCCTTGCTAGGACAGCAGAAGAAAATGAGTGATATGACTCAGCAAAGGGCCAAACCACTTCCTCATAAATCATTTTGTACATTACGCATGGGGAGGGAGGAGTCAGAGGGTATCATTTGATTGGGCATCAAGCCAATATTTAACAGTAAAGGGAAAAGTTGCCACCACTTCCGAGTAACTCCCTGCCCACAAAACGAACATAAAATTCCACCCCTGAAATGTGCAACAGGACTGCAGGACCCCTCCGTCCAACTCCAAAATTCAATCCAAATGTTCTCCTCTGATAACTTTCACCTCAGCTCTGTTTGTTTGTTTTGTAATTTCTCCAAGCTCTGTTTTTGCTGCAGCTAAAAAAGAATGACAATCAGCTTCTATACCCGGTGAGCATATTATGGCCACGTAGTGAACTGAGCAATAATTTTTGTTTGTGTGTATTTAGCAGAGTAGCATTTTTTTTTGCATGGTAAGAAGCCGAAACAATTCCATCTGATTACAGTTTGGACAGGCAAACAGTGATGTAATAGCACTTACTTTCCTATTTACCCTTTTCCTAGCCCAAATGTATATTGCAGCAGTACAATTATGAAGTATTCTGAGTTCCATGCAAACACCCATCTTTATAACCACTAATGTATTAGCTACATACATCTGCTTTACCGTCCCTCACTCTCTAGAAGAAATATGATTGCTTTTGCACCTTACCAATCTGATCCAAACAACAGAAATAGGTGGGGCCATTTTGATGTCACAGCACATTCAACATCAGCTAAATGGTCCTTGGAAATTTGTGACAGGTAGTGTCTGTGTTAGGACATAATGTTCAATCACAGTTTAGTGCTATAAGAATGAGTCTGGCAAAGCCTGGGCCTTGCACGCTCCCTCCCCTTTCCTCCTCCAGCATGGCTGCCAAGAGGTGACAGGAAACATTTGCCTCCATTTTCAACTACCGGTAAATGGGTTTACTTGCTATGTTCAAACCATGGTTAGTATCAGCTATAGTTTATGGCAGCCATCCCCAATCTGGAATTGACCCTAAGCAGTATAGCCCTTGGCCATGCTGGTTGGGGTTGGTGGGAGTTGTATTCCAACACAGCCGGAGGGCACCATGGTAGGAAAGGCTGGCTGGCTTAGGGAAGCAAGCAAGCCTCAAATCAGACTTCTTTCCCCTAAAAACCATAGTTAACATTAGCCACAGTTCTTGGTTCAGACATAGTGAGTAACTGTGGTTAGTTGAAAATGGAAGCAAAGGCTCCCCAATCTCTTTGCAGCTGTACTGGAGGAGGGTAGGGGAGGGTAGAGCACAGGAACCTAAGGCTTGTGCTTCTAACACTTAACCAAAGTTTAGTATTTCTTGCAAACCATTCCAGTAAGAAGGTGCTTCCAGATGGAGGATGCCTAGTGCCACCAGTTCAAAGGCATTGTGCAGCTATTCCATCTCTTCATCCTTGACATTATTTTTTTTTTCTGGTAAGAAAAAAAGGCAGAGGAAGCTGTGGGAAAATATGGGAGGGTTACAAATTGATGACGACGACATCTGGAACACACACACCCCATAAAATTTTCTAATTGCACAATGAAAGCTTCATCACCTGGAAGCACCTAAGGGCCAAACTAAATGTTCTTCTAATGATGCATAGTGAAGCTATGCATTATTTATTTATTATATTTATACCCCACCTTTTTTCCTGCAAGGAACCCAAGGTAGCTTACATAATCCTCCTCCTCCTCCTCTCCATTTTATCCTCACAACAACCCTATGAGGTAGGTTAGGCTGAGAGTGAGTGACTGGCCCAAAGTCACCCAGTGAGTTTCATGGCCGAGCGGGGAATAGAACCCGGATCTCCTGGGTCCCAGTCCAGCACTCTTACCACTACGCCACACTGGCTCAGTATAGGCTTCTTTACTCCAGTGTAAGCACACACAACCCCAATTCAGATCGGGACCACAGCATTCCAGGATGGGGATAAAACCTTCCCTCTTCCCCATTCTCCTCTGAAAATTCTGCCCCCTGTGGGACACCTAGTTTGGCCCTAAGTCTCCCATGTGCTAGAAGAAAAGTCTTATTTTTACTCAAACTGTATTTTTTTTAAAAGAAAATGAAAGCTGGCTCTAATATCGAGACATCCTGGGGTATAATTGGAAGATATAATTTACTACATCTGTTGCAAAAAGTTGAAAGATAAATTACGTTTATTTCCTAGGTCCTAGGCTAGGATGGCTGTTAGACTCAAATCTCTAAGCAGGAATAGTTAACTGAATAAGCACAATAGGTTTAAGAATAAACAGGCTGGAGCTCTCCAGTGCATCATTCACAAGGCATGTTGTGCTTGAAAGCATACAATTTCTCTATTGTCTGTAGTGGCCATTTATACAATGACTGATTGGTTTACAAGTATTTGTAAACCGCTTACATCTAAATGTTTTGAAGTGGTGTGCACAATTCATACAAATATAAAAATAAAGATCAATACATAGAATAAAGATTGAAATCATCATTAAGGGAACACCTTTCAACTGAATTTTTGTGTGTTAATCTGCTCTGAAAAGGGTCTCTTCTTGCAGGACAAATGGGATATTTTTGAAGGATACCTGCTGTCTGTACTTCCATGCAGAAAATCTACTACAGGAATCCCGCTTCGTGTGTTGCATCTTGAACTACAATAAATTGGAAGCCAATGAGATTATTAATTTAAGTTATTTAGAGTGCAGTCCTATGCATGTTTAGAAAGAAAAAGAAGTTAGGTAATTGTAGCATACAACTCCTCTGTTACAAGAGCTTCTCTGGCTCCCAGTCTGTTTCCAGGTACAATTCAAAGTGCTGGTTATGACCTATAAAGCTCTATACGGCTCCGGTTCAGGTTATCTGAAAGACTGTATTCTCCCCTACAAGCCTGCCTGCACTTTGAGATCCTATGGGGAGGCCCTTCTCTCGGTTCCACCACCATCACAGGCACGCCTGGTGGGAACATGGGAGAGGGCCTTCTCTGTGGCTGCCCCAGTGCTCTGGAATTCCCTCTCCAGGGAGGCTACAGTGGCACGCTCCCTGGTAAGCTTCCGGAGGCAGGCAAAGACCTTCCTGTTCCGGCAGGCATTTGGCACTAGCCTGTGATGCGATGGAATGCTATGTTTTTAATTCTACATTACACACACACACACACACACACACAAATTGTTATGTATATTGTACTGTTTTTAATGCTACATTTTAATATAATTTTTAATATTGATGATTTAATTCTATTTTTAACTTTTGTATTTTTCTATTTCTGTTTTAATTGTATGAGTTTTAAAGGTGGTTTGCCGCCTTGGGTCCCAGTGTTGGGAAAAAGGCAGTATACAAATAAATTAACCTACCTCACAGGGTTGTTGTGAGGATAAAATGGAGAGGAGGAGGAGGACGTTTATGTAAGCCGCCTTGAGTTCCGTGCAGGAAAAAAGGCGGGGTATAAATATAATAAATAAATAAATAAGTCCTACAACCCCCAGAATGGAAGTTGTGGGACTTTTTTCTGTCTAAACATGCATAGGATTGTGCCCTAATTTGATTTTATTTATATCCCACTCCAGGCACCAGAACGCTTGAACCGGTGGCTGGATGCAGTTTTAGGATGGATGAGCACAAAGAAGCTGAAATTTAATCCAGACAAGACAGGGGTGCTGTGGGCAGAGAAACCAACTACTCTGGATGGGGGCTTGCAACCAGTCCTATAGGGGGTTGCACTTCCACTGAAGAGCCAAGTATGTTGTTTGGGAGTTCTCCTGGATTCAGTGCTAACTGGGGGAAATCAGTTGGTAGTCAGGAATGCTTTTTATCAGTTTAGGCTAATATCCCAACTGTGACCTTGTCTAGAGAGAACAGGCCTTGCTTTGGGCCTACATGCCCTAGTGACATCCAGGCAGGATGGCTGCAATGAGCTCCACATGGGGAAGTCTTTAAAGAGGGCACAGAAACTTCAACTGGTACAAAATGCAGCCACTCAAGTACTGGTAGGTGCTAGGACAGTGGTTCCCAAACTTGGGTCCCCAGATGTTGCTAGACTACAGCTCCCAGAATACCCTGCCAGCATGGCTAATGACAAGGGATGCTGGGAGCTGTAGTCCAGCAACATCTGGGGACCCAAGGTCGGGAACCACTGTGCTAGGAGATCAGACTATGTGACACCCATACTGCACCAGCTGCACTGCTTGGCATTGCTGGGCCCAATGTAATGTGGTATTCGCCTTTAAAGCCCTAATTAGTTTGGGTCCAGGTTACTTGAAGGACTGCCTTCACCCATACCAATGTGCCCGAACTTTGAGATTAACAGCGGAGGCCTGCTTGTGTGCTGGCCTGTCAAAGCAAGTTGATTGGTGGCCACAATAATAGGGCCTTCTTGATAGTGGCCCCTGCTTGTGGAATTCTATTCCAATTGATGTCCACCAGGTCCCATCATTAAAGGTCTTCCAGTAGGCCCTAAAGACTTACCTGTTAACTTGGCTTATAATTGAGTAAGGACTTTATTAGATGCCATGGTGTATATGATGCATTTTTGTTTTAAGTGTGAATTTTGATTTTATCATTATTTATATTATTGTCTTCTTCTTCTTCTTCTTCTTCTTTTTTTTTTTAAATTTTATTTAAATTTTTAAACAATACAAAGAAAATAACACACACATATAACTAATATAGTGCTCCCATCACCATGGGACCAAATAATACAATGACTCTATAGTTGTTCATTATTCCAAAAATACAACATATCTTGACAGGGTAAACTCCCTTTCCCCTTTTTTAACACATATTCCAAAAATAAACCCCAAATATCCTTGAAAATATTTTTCTTTAATTGACCCCTTTTGCATTTAATATTACAAGTCAACATATCATTCAATGCCATATCCCATACTTCTTTATACCAATCAGTAATAGTGAAAACTTGCTGAATTTTCCATTTCCTTGCTATCATTAATCTACCTGCCGTTAACAAGTTTATAATTAATTCTTTAACATTTTGAGGACCGATCACCTTTTCCGTTATTGATAGCAAAGCTAATTTAGGACAAACCTCTAAATCAGCTCCAACAATTTCTGATATTTCCTCAAAAATCATTTTCCAAAAATCCATTACATTTTTACAACTCCACCACATATGAGCATATGTACCCAACTCCTGACATCCTCGCCAACACATTGGAGAACATTTATTATCTATTCTATTTAATCTCACCGGAGTCAAATACCATCTCCAAATTAACTTATAAAAATTCTCTTTAATTCTTATAGACATATTTTTCAATATTCGCCTATCCCAAATCTTGTTCCACTCATCCTTTGATATTTCCTCTTCGAACTCTGTATCCCAAACTATTTTAAGATTTTCTGCTTGCTCCTCTGATTTCTGCAACATTTTATATAACATCTTTGTAAGACCCCTAGCTGATGCATTTCCTTCTACGAGTTCTCTAGACATAACCAACTGCTCAAATGCGGTGAAATCCCTTTCATGCTCATGTGTCCTCTTCCATTTCTTACTCCATTGTACTAATTGAATTAAATTTAACCAAGAAATTCTTCCTGCCCCAACCCTATCAATTATTTGCTGTCTTGTCTCCATTTTTTCCAGCCAATCCATTAAACTTATCACCTTTTTCTCTCTAAAAATTCGTTCTAAATGTCTAACATTCTCGGGAAAATCTTCCATAACCACCACTGGAGTAAGCGGGGATATACCTGGTAAAAATATTTCCTTATTTCTACCCCAAATTTCTAACATATTTTTTAAAAAGGGATTTTCTAATCTTTTTGTCATAATATGTATAATATGTACATAATAATAATATGTCCTTGTTTTATAAATAAAAATTTATCCACCCTATTACCCAATTCAAATGCTTCTATTTCCCACCACATAAAATCTTTTCTAACAATAATATCCATAATATATCTAAGTTGATTAGCTATATAATACCATTTTAAATTAGGGAGACCAAGTCCCCCTATTTTTTGAGCTTTATACCATCTATTCTTAGTAATCCTTGATCTTTTCCCCCCATTGCAATAGCTATTTAACATTACTTGCCAATCTTTGATTTCTTTCTCTGATATCTTATATGGTACCATTCTAAATAAAAAATTAAACTTCGGTAAAATCTTCATTTTAATCAAAGCTATCCTACCGAACCACGATAATCCCAATTTTTTATAATCCTCTATTTTATTTTTAACTTCATCTTTTAATTTTTTAAAATTCCATTCCCCTATTTTATCCATATCTTTTAATATATCAATACCTAAATATTTAATTATATTTTTTATCTTTATATCAACTTTCCTTTGTTTAAATCCCCTTTCCTCCAGTTTACTATAATTAAATGTCATTATCTCCGATTTATCCCAATTAACTTTTAACCCTGTTACTTCTCTAAATTCATCTAAATGTTTCTCTATCCAATCCCAATTTTCCATAGGCCTTTCTAATGTTAACAATATATCATCTGCAAAAAGGTTTATCTTACATTTAGCCTCTATCCCTATCCCCAGTAATTTCTTCTCCTGTCTTATCGCATTCGCTAACAATTCCATAACTAACACAAATAATACAGGGGAAAGGGGACAACCCTGTCTAGTTCCCCGGCCTAGGCTAATAGTTTCTGTTATTCCATCATTTACAATTACCGACGTAACATTATGAGTATATAATTGATTAGTAATACCTATAAATTTTTCTCCAAACCCCATAGTTTTTATTAACATCTTTAATGCAGGCCATTCCACACAATCAAAGGCTTTAAAAATATCCAATGCAAGAACCCCCGCTTTCAAATTATTTTTCTTTATTAAATATATTATATTCAGAACCCTTCTTGTTAAGTCTGCCATTTGTCTTCCTTGAATGAAACCGCATTGATCTATCCCTATATACTTATTTAGAAAACTATTCATTCTTCTAGCTAAAATTGCTGTCAATAATTTAGCATCTTGATTAATTAATGATATTGGTCTATAAGAACCTGGTTCTGCTAGATCCTTCCTTGGTTTCGGGATTAAAATAGTCAAGGACTGTTTCCATGACGGGGGGATCTCTCCCCCCTGTAAAATATCATTAAACAACCATTTTAACTTTGGAATTAACATTTTTTAAAAAACTTTATAATATTCCGCCCCCAGACCATCCAATCCTGGCGTTTTCCCCTGTTTCAATTTATTTATAGCACTTTCTATTTCAATTTCCGTGAATGGTTGCTCCATTTTCTCTCTATCTTCATCCTGGATTTTTATTTTTAATTTTTTTTAGATATATCTTCTACTCTCAGCTTCCGACCATTTTCCTGCCTTATATAACTCCGTGTAATATTCATGAAAAATTTTCAGTTTATCCTTTAATAGATTATATTCTTTGCCCCTCTTGTCTTTAATCACCCCCACTAAGCTTTTTTCTTTTTTTTTTTGTGCTAATCTAGCCAACATTTTAGAATTTTTATTACTATTCTCAAAATACTCCCTTTTTGTATAAATCAAATTCCTTTGTACCCTATCCAATTCTTTATTCTCCAATTCTTTCCTTTTACCCTGTAATTCTGCAAAAATCTTTTTATCCCTCTTCTCTAAATACTTCTTTTCCAAATCCCTAATCTCCCCCTCTAACTTTTGATAAAAAACTTCTTGTTGTTTCCTCAAATTTATTGCCTCTCTCAATCCTATTCCTCTCATTACACTCTTCATTGTATCCCATATTATCGCTTCAGTACATTCTTCTGTTTGATTAAATTCCCAAATTTCCCTCAATTCCTTCTCTATTTTTTCTGTTAAATGTTTAAAACGAAAAATATTACAATTCAATCTCCATCTTTTCGCTTCTCTATAATCCTTATGTATCTTCAAATCCATATTAACCAAAGCATGATCTGTAACTTTTATCACTCCTATCTCTGTGCCCAAGACCCTTGAAAACAGTGTCCTGGACACAAATATAAAATCTATCCTAGAATAGTTCTTAGTTGCTGTTGAGTAAAATGTATATCTTTCCTCATTCCCCTTGACCCCTCTCCAAACATCTAGCAACCCTTCCTTACTAATTAACTTATTCAAAATCGTTAAATTATTTCTCTGATCTTCTCTCGTCGGATTGGATTTGTCTTTTCTTCTATCCAATACCATGTTAAAGTCCCCAGCCATAATGACCCTTTGATTTTGAAAATTACCCATTTCTTTAAACACATGTTGATAAAATTCTCCTTGATTTTGATTGGGAGCATAAACATTAACTATAACATATTCTTCTCCTCCCAAGGTCCCATACATTATAATATATCTACCTGTACCATCCTTTTTCACCTTTAAAACATTAAAACCACAATTCTTTGAAATTATAATTGCTACTCCTCTTGATTTAGATGATCCACATGCTATCTCATATATTCTAGACCACCTCAGTTTCAATTCATTGACTCCTTTCCTTGCCTGGTGCGTTTCTTGCAAGAATATAATATCTGCCTTATCCTTCTTAAGAAGTGCTTCTATTCGCCTCCTCTTGGTAACTGAACCTAGCCCCTTAACATTTAAAGTTGAAATTCTTAACTTATAATCCATCTATTAACATCATTTTTTCTTTTTTGGTCCCCAAAAGTGAATATACTAAACAATAACATGCCCATTAACCCACCCCCACATTCATCTAAACTATCCCCCCTGCTAAGCCAGGGCATCTTGCCCCACCCTAAACCTACCCACCTATCCCAGGGGGGGGGAAGGACCCATCACCCGCCCGAACAGCAGCCCCTCATTCCCTCCCGGATAACTTCTTTATAAAACATTCTCTTTCTTTTTTCTTCTCATGCTGAAACAACCTCTTATACAATTCCTCCGCTTGCTCCTTCTTCTTCCAGTTGACCCATCAATTCTGGACCCTCCGCATCATCATGAAGCCCCAACTCTCCCAGCAGGCCCATGCCTTGGACACATGATGAGATCTTGTATCTCTTACTGTTCCACAAAAAAGTAAGAAAGACTGGATAACCCCAGTTGTATTGTAATCCCTTTCTGATCAAGACTGCTGTACACGGTTTAACACTTCGCCTCCAATTAATTGTTTGCTGACAGAGATCATTGTAGATTTGCAAAGTAGCTCCCTTAAAAGCTACTTGACCTTTCTTTCTAATTGCTTTCATGAAGACATCCTTCTTGTATAAATTTGCAAATTTCATTACAACATCTCTGGATGTCATGCCACGCCTTAATGTTCCCACTCTATGCACAATCTCAATGTCCATATCATCCCAAAGATTTGTTTCTCCAGAGACAGCTTCATTCATCCATTCCAAAATACTGCCTCTTAACTTATATCCAGTCTCCCCCATCTCCATGGGGAAGCCTCTGATCCGAATGTTGGAACGGCGTTGCCTGTCTTGCATGTTGATCATCTGTATTTCCATCTCATTAAATTTCGTTTCATACTTTTCAAAACTTTTTTCATCCTTCACCTGGAGTTTTTCCACCTTATCAACTCTAACTTGCAACTCTTTAATTTGAACCCGCATCTGATCCATGGTTTCTCTCATCTGTTTCATATCCTCATGATGCTGTTTTTGAAATTTCTCAATTGCTTCTGTATGTTTCTGCTGCCCTGATTCGATAGAGTTTTGAAACTGTAAGAAGATCTTCTCCCAGTCTGGTGCTGCCCCTTTAAGCTTAACTGGAGATATTGTCTTTGGCTTGGCACCAGCAGGGACTTTGCCAGCTGAATCTGCCATTTTTCCGCCCTTCCCCCTCGCTGTCTCGGAACTTTCACTACCTCGTAGCTTCTTATCAGGACCCTGTTGCTCAGATTGATAAGAAAGTTCAGTACCTCTCGTGTCAAGGATCCTAATTAGCCTTTTCAAACTGTTATCCGAGGGATGCGCCCGATCGCGTTTCCAAAGAGGGGGTAGGGACTTTTTCACCCGTCTGGAGCTCATAAACAATCCAGGGCAAAGCGCAGCAAAAGAAAACTGTTCTTTTTATTTCCTTTTAACTCTGCATCTGCGTATACCTTCCAGAAAGCAAACAGCAAAGGAATTTTAACTCACGATTTGTCTTTCCTGTGTATTTTGCAGATGTTATCAAATCATTCCGGGAGCTCTGCAGAAAGCTACTGTTCCATAGCTGGCGAAGCTCCTCCTCCCCTTCTTCTTCTTCTTCTTCTTCTTCTTCTTCTTCTTCTTCTTCTTCTTCTTCTTTTGTCTTACAAACGTTTTTTAAATGTTGTATGCCACCTTGTCATGGTTTACTCAAAAAGGCAGCTGATTTGTCATTATTATTATTATTATTATTATTATTATTATTATTTATCTTTTAAATAAATAAAATAAATATCACATGGGCTCAAAGCAGTGTACACAAGCTTTTAAAAAATGTTAATAATTCTGTTCTCAAGGGGTTCACAATTTAAGGAAATCAAATGGTTCTAGGAATAAAAGATGCAAAATGAAATAAAAATGGCATCATAAACATAAAATCTATTTTAAAAGAAAAGAAAAACTGCAACACCCACGCAACACACCATCAGGAATGCTTGAGGGTTTCATTCATTCCAAATTTTGGAGCAAATTTACTTGATTTGCATCTCCTGGACCAGTTCTGGGATCAGAATAGAGCTATGTAGATTAATCCAGAGTTCTACAACCTTTCTGCTGTGTGCTTCAACTATTTACAGTTTTACAAGATTGTCAAGGGGCTGCTTTTTAATATATATATATTTACACTTCCTAGCTGCTTGGAGCAGCTACATAGCACAGTGCCTGCCACACACATTCAAAATGTGTCTCAAAATGCTCCTGGAAGTGGCAATATGTCATGATGTTCTGTCACTTTGTGGCTAATTGAACAAGAAGAAATATGGCTGACCCCATGTAGCCCAGAGGATCACATGCTCCAAGCAGCTGGAAATTGAGAAAGAAAGAAAGAAAGAAAGAAAGACCCTTGGACCACCTTGTGAACTCGTAAGTAAATATTTTTTAATGAACATTTGGTCCTGTTTTTTACAGTCCAGATGAAAACTTGACAGTGACAGTGTCAGTGTCACCGAATCACTATTGGTCATATGCAAAGTAAACATGGGCCAAATTAAAAATGTTCCATCCATCCCTGCACACCATAAATAACCAGTCCGAAAAGCTATCCAAAGGATAGTTCTTTTTTCCAGGCAGCCACATGTTAAATGCCTATTTGCTGAAGAAGTGCTAGCAGCAGAGCTCAGTTCCAGGTGTGGTGCTGATGGTGTCATTGGAGCTTTGCCCAGGAGGTAGATGGATCTTTGATCTCATGACCTGGAATGTTAATCTTCTCCTGTAGCAGCACCAACTGTCAGTGGTGACCATTAGAAAAGGTGCTGCAGTGTTGGATGAGTGCAGGGCAGAGATTAGTTGCAGGCGTGATGCTGATGTCTCTGCAGCTTCCCCTTGGCTCTTGAGATAGGGTGGGGTATTTATTATTATGACTATATTTATAGTACTATTTATATAGTTGTCCATAGCATGAGTTAGAAAATGAAAAGAATAAATAAAAGCAAATATTTCCTGATGCAAGCATCATACTCTGTATGCATGTATGCATTATCAGATCATAAATTGTTTTGACTCTAAAGTTTATATTTGAAGCTCAGTGCAAAACAAAGGCCTGGTTTGCACGATCAAACAACCCATGGTTAACAAACCATGGGTTGTTTGTGAGCACACGCAAGTGAGCATGCTGGCTGCTGCCCACTCACCAACATCTGCTCTCGGAAACAACCCAGGAACACCTGTTCCTGGGTTGTTGTCATGATGTGTGAACCCCAGCCAGCACTCTGGGTTATTTGGGGTTAAACAACCCAGGGTTTTAATTTATGGTTTGTTTGGGGGTCAGGCCTCTGGATGGTTTAACACTAAAGAACCCAGAGTGCCAAGTCGCACCTCATGACAACAACCCAGGAACAGGGCATTCCTGAGTTGTTTTACAAAGTGAAAGTGGTGAGTGGGCGGGAGGCAGCACACTTGCTCCCACACAGCCACACCAGTTCCTGGGTTGTTTAACCCAGGAATTGGAGTTATCTGCGATGCGAACCAGGTCAAAGGGATTTCATAGGAAAGCTATCATCCAGCTTCTAGTCTTATTTATCCCACATGCATCATCCACTTAAACTCACAGATCTGACCCCCTGAAATACACTCTTACACTCCGCATTCGATATCTCCTCCTCAAATTCCATTTCCCATATCATCTTAAGGTTATCTTTTTTCGCTTCAATCCTCTGAAACATTTTATATATCTCCTTAGTTAACCCTCTGGAAGATACATTCCTTTCTATAAGTTCTCTAGACAACACTTTCTTTTCAAATCCAGTAAACTCCCTCTCATGCTCATTTCTCTTCTTCCATTTCTTAGTCCACTGATCTAATTGCATTAAATTTAACCACGAAATTCTACCTGGCCCAATCATTTCCGATATTTGTTGTCTAGTCTCAATTTTTCCCATCCAATCCATTAATTTGATAACCTTATTTTCCCTAAATATAGCTTCCCAATGCTGTGCATTTTCTGGAAAGTCCTCCATTGCTACCACTGGAGTTAACGGGGATATCCCTGGTATAAAAATCTGTCTATTACTATTCCAAATCCCTACCATATTTTTCAAGAAGGGATTTTCTATTCTTTTTACCCTACTATTCGTTTTTTTTTTAAATAAATTTTTTTCCATTCCAATTTCTATTTCCTGCGTTTCTATTTCTAACCACAAAATATTCTTCTTAACTGAAATATCCATTATAAACCTAATGCTAATTTTGGACAGACCTCCAAATTAATGCCTATAATTTCTGAAATTTCTACAAAAATTTTATTCCAAAAATCCAATACGCTTTTGCAACTCCACCACATATGACCATAAGTTCCAAGTTCCTGACATCCTCTCCAACACAATGGAGCACAATTACTATCTATTTTGTTCTTCTTCCATTTCTATAAAAACCAAAAAAAAAAACCAAACACAAAACATATAACAATAATTAACAATTAACAAAACTAAAATGGGCTTCTGAATTTTTCTACAGCAAATATAGGTAACAAATAATTTCTCTACTCGATAATCAAAAAAGAAAAGCTCTCTTTTCTATTGTCACAAATTTATCATCTTATTTTTTTTTTATTGTCAGTTCATCTTATTATTTCACAAAACCACAGATAAACAAATCATTGTTTTCTAACACCTGCAAAAAGTCAATTAGAGGTTTCCACTCTGCAATAAATGTAGATGTTGTCTTTTCTCTAATTAATGACATACGTTTGGCCATATCTGCCTGCTCCACCATCTTGACCAACCATTCCTCCATTGTAGGCAATGTTGGAACTTTCCATTTTTGTGCATATAATAGTAATCCTTTGCTTCTGTTTTCCAAGAAGGGTTAAGACTTTTCTGCTGCCTAGATTGTCTCTTCCATCCATCTAAACAGAAAATGAAACCAATCTTTCCATTCAATATGAAAAAAAGTTATTATAGAAGAGAGAACCTTCAGCAATACAAATGAAAGAGCAGAACAGCAGAAGCACATTTCCACTATTCCGACAGGCGCTTACTTTGAACTGCTTTCCAATGGGCAACCAGCAGCTCAAACCACTGTTAGATTACTGAAAATCCCTTTCCATACATACCACATTATAACATTATTTTAGACCATTAGGAAAGACTAAGTCATCCTATGTGGCTTCACAGTACAAGCCAAAATTCAATGCAAAATTGAACACAAAGTTGAACAGTTGAGCACTTATTTTGATGCTCTGCAGTAGGCATGCACCTATGTTGAATGGTAATCATTCTGCTCAAAAGCTTAAGCTGGTATGAGTGTATTCACAATACAAACCAATAAATATAAACCAAATCTAACATCTGGTACACATGCTTAAAGCACTGGGTGAGGATGCAAGAAAGGGGCCTTTTTGGTGGTGGCACCACATTTATGGAACTTCTTCCTAAAAAGATATGTTTGACCACCCCCCTTTTTTTATTATTGAGGCAGGCCCTGAAGACATTTTTGTTTCGATCTGCCTTTGATGCCAGATTGGTTTAACTGTTGTTTTTCTTTTGGAGTGATTTGGATTGTTGGTGAGGTTGATTTTGATGTTTGGTTTATTTTATGCTGTTTGTTTAGACATCAGGGTTATGGAATATTTTTAATTGGTTTTGGTTGTAATTGTATTATTGTTTATATTTTCCCAATTGTAGGCTGCTTTCATATAACCTTTTAGTTCTAAAAAATCAACATAAAAATATCTGACATAATTAATCTTGGGAATATAAATTTGCAAACCTATGGACTTTCCCTTCAATTCCAATATTAGATGTACAAAACAATGTCCTATGCCTTATTTTCTCTTGTTACATTTTAATCAAGCTACTGACATAGTTTAACCTTTATTATGATTTCACAGCAGTGCTATTTAAAATAAAAGAAATGCAAACATACTTGACTGAATGTTCAGTATTCAAACTTTGAAGTTTGTTTCTACCATTGTCACTATGTTACATGCTGCATGTAATATAGCATCATTTGTTTTTCTTGATGATTTCTGTAGCTAAGCAACAATGTTTGAATTCTGAAAATTATCTTGCAAAAACCATGAGTTCTCTGTTGGGGTTACAAGAACCTTGTCTTTTCTGCATTGCATAATGGGAGATGTGCCCCAGAAGATAAATGGTTGAGAATTTAAAATACAACAGTATCACTTCTAGAAAATTCTACCTTAACATTTTGGACTGGATTAAAGATCTTCCAGATTTTACATGACATATATATATGAAGAGATACATGACTTACATTTAATGGCTTATGAAACATCTTTTTAGAATGCATTGATTGTACTAGTGGTGATCCTTAATACTTGCCAAAAAATATGGGCTTGATCCATCTCTGCAATCACCCTATATCTAGGCTAGTATACTATATATCAGAAGTTTTGGACTACAGCTCCCAGCATTCTGTCCTGATCATCGGCCATGCTTGCTGGTGTTGATGGGAGTTGAAGTCTGAACATCTAGAGGGCACCATTTTAGAAAAGGCTGATATATCAAGTTTACCACATCTAGTCTACAAGAGAGTCTCTAGGCATTGCATGTTCCTTCCTCTTCTCCTTATACCATTTTAGTTCACTTTAAAGATCAACCAAAGGAGTTTTAACCACTTTCAGCAATAAGCCAGAAATAAGTATACAGGTAGACATCTGGCTTTCACAAACCGGGGGGGTGGGGTGGAGTTTAAAAGGCAAACCCAAGCTGCAGCAAGCCCAGAAGAGCTTGCTGTGGCAGCGGGGAAGGCGGGATGCCTCTGCCAGCTGCCCCCAAGTGCCACTTGGGTACTTTTGGGGTGGCTGGCATTGGTGCTCACCCAGTAACCGCTTGGCAAGAGTGGCAAGGGGATTTTGCAGCTCTTGCCAAGTGGCTCTGTTGAGGATTGTTCTCACCCATGGGTTCTGTCATCCCAAAATGGGTTTGGACAACACGAGAATCCATTGTGATTGAAACAACCCCTGCTACAAGCCATGGGTTGTCAGGGTGGCTTATAAGCCAAACTTAAGCCACCCTGACAAACCCATCATGGGTTCATACGACATAACAACCCACCATGGCTTATAAGCGTACGAAGTCAACATGTCCCATGTTTGTAGCATTTAATATGCATACAGTCTTTCTTTGATATTCTTTCTAGCTTGATGAATTTCCCCAATTTAGTAAAACCTTAGGATCCAATCTGAAACCACAAGAAGACTTCAGTTCAAATTAATGCAGACAATCGGAGGAACACCTTGTTCTTTTCTCTGTCCCACTTGCCATACCTAGCCAGCTGGACTTTTGCACAGATGTTCTTAAACATAGAATGGGTGTATTCAATTCTGCTTTTCCTATCTTATAAATATTAAATTCTCTTTTCACATCACAGTGGCTAATAACCTGGTGTTTCCTACCTTCACTCCCCTATCAGCCGCAAGGGCATTTGATAGGGTTGAGTGGCTGCAGAGTTTATGATCAGAATAATCTGTCACTTCACAGAAAAGAATGCATTCATTACCAAGGTTAATTGGGTTCCTAATTGCTACCAGTCCAGACATCTGTCATGAGTTAACTCTGCTCATTTATTTGTTTTTTAAAGAAGCTAAACACAACTTTCTAGAAAGGCCAATGATGAGGTACTGGGTAGGCAGGCAGAAGGGAACTTTACCTAGCTTATGTGTTCTAGGGAGGGGATAAAATATTCTTGAATAGCTTTTTCTTGTGCAAAAGCATACTCTCTCACACACAAGCATCCAGATAAATGAGAGCTGAGGATTAAAATTAGTTTCTTACTAAGACAAAGCACGTCTAAGTCTGGATCCAACCCATCATCTTTCCATGTGAAGTTAGGAAGGGAGGGGGTATTCCCATTTCTGCCTGAGGAATTCAGAATCTTATTTCTGTGGCATGGTTGAGATTTAGACTAAAAATGAAGCATTGGGCTAGAAACAAGACAAGGGTGTCTCAAAGAGGACAGTCTTCCAATGGTGTGGATATGTCATCTGGATAGCCCAAAGCTTATTTTGATGTGCACAATCCAAGTTTCTTATTCATTTAAACATATATTATCAATTATTGGCACGGGAACAATATGCTTGGCTATGGCTTGCTCCTATGGATGTGCATACAAGCAAAACTCAAGCTTGTTGACATTCTGCAATTTCCACCTTGAAGTTCATTCTCTCTCGTATCCATATCAGATTTTGTGCATGTTTTCCCAAATGTACACATCAATTGTGCACATCCTTGAAATGTACGCATTCTTCTCCCACTGATTAAAGCACGTTTGTGTGTGTGTGTTTTCAAATGTATGCATACTGTCAAATGCATATTTTTGGTCTGCAAATCACATTGCAATGTACAAACATTGACCACAGATTGCATTTGGTCCAGGAAGTGTGAACTGGGTAAATTGTTATCAGAAATGAACTGAAATGGATTTCATAGATTATAGAGTTGGAAGGAGCCTACAAGGCTATCGAGACCAACCCCCCTGCTCAAGGCAGGAAACTAGAGGAGGGGTCTCCCATCCAAGTAATAACCAGGCCTGACCCTGCTTAGCTTTCCACACTCAGACAAGCTGAGCCAGCGTAAGCCACAGGCCCATACATCCCTACATTGCTTCAAAACAACCTAACATGATACCTTGTAGGGGACTTTCTCCCAGTGAATACCTGCAAATTTTATGCTATGAGAATGAAAAATACCAAAGTTATAGGCTGCTTAAATTAGAAATGGTTGCTTCGGCCATCTGACATCATAAAATGTCTAAGCTGCCACTGAGAACTGGCTATCATGTGAAAACTTAGTTCATACACTTCTCAGAAAAACAGAATTATATTTTGCCGCCTTACCTGATACCAGTTTCTGCTCTGTCCCGTGGTTAGAAATAAGTCCTAGGGAGTTCCGAGTGGTACCATTCTTTGCCCAAAGAATGTTGGTTATTGGGCAGATTACAAATATAATAAATAATAAATAAATGAATGACTAACAATACCCAGCATAATAGAATTATTTGCTAATCAGAAGAATTAAAATCTTTTCAGAAGTCACATCTGTCCTATATACAATCAGTTCATGCAAAATTGCATAAATTTCATGCAACGTTTTCTAAAAATTAGGATAAACTAATGGGACAGACATTTATATGTTACAACATTGAACTTAATGACAGGAATTGGAAAATGTTACAGAACAATTACAGAATTCCCCCCCCCCCCAATACAGAAATATTTTCAGTGTTGGCTTGGAATTCATCATTCTATTTTGAAGAAGAAGTTTGATTTGTAATACCTATTACTTAATGTAATATTAAAACAGCTTTTATAGCCCCCCTCTCTCTCCCATCAACTTGCATAATCTCATTGCCAGATCCAAAGACCTGACAGATCACTGTGGCCAGGGGTGGGGGGTGAAGGGCAATTTTTAAATCTTTGTTCTCTCTTCAGTTTCTTCTCCTCCTCTCCCGCCCTCCCACTGACTGCAATGGGAGGGAATGGCTACACCAACTCAAGGACTGGCATACTTTCAGGACCTGTTTGGAGATGTGTCAAAACATGAGGGGGCTTAGGATCCTCTGTATCCACAGCCTTCCTAAACACCTCCTCCCCCCTAATGTTCCACCAGAACATTGCTGGTGGGACAGCAACAGTAGCTAAGTATTCCATTGCCATACCCAGGAGGGGGGGCTCCATCAACAGTCATGCCATCCTGCTTATGGGCCCTCTCTGCCAGTGGAACAGCACTTCCACCAAGGGATGGGGACTCGGACTCGAGGACTCGACTCATGAGTCGGACTGTGTCCCCCCTCTGACTCGACTCAGACTCGAGTCCCAATATTTTTAATGGGACTCGAGACTCGACTCGAGACCAAGGATTCGTCAACATCCCTGGGCTGTGCCAGAAGGAGTGGAGAGGAGCGTGATTGCCGGCGAAGAGCGCATGGAAACGAGGTGGACAGCTACCAGGAGTGCAGCCCCAACAGTGTGTCAAGATTTATTTTGATTGATGTGTTGCGTACTTGGGAGAGGCAGAAGAAGGACCTGAGATTACTGTGTGTGGACCTGAGAAGGACCTGAGAAGAAGGACCTGAGATTACTCTGAGTGTGTTTCTGGTTCCAGCAAGTTCATCACCAGTGGAGCGGGTGTTCAGTGAGGGTGGAATTGTGATGAGATCTCACCGTTCCAGAATGGGGGCCAAACATTTAGAAAAAATCATGTTCCTCAAATGCAACATGGATAAGTTTTAGGAAGTACAGCAAGTTTATTTTTTAAAATCATTTTTCTAAAATGCAACCTTTCAGACATTTTGGGTTTGGCTGCCTCTGCCTGCCTGTCTGGGGTTCCCAGCCTCCTCTGCCTGCCTGGTCTCTTCTTGACCAGTTCCACAGTTGAATTGTCCAAGACAAAGGCCTCTGCCTGCCTGCTTTGGGGTTCCCTGCCTCCTCTGCCTGCCTGGTTATTTTGGGTTTTTCTGCCTGGTCTGTTCTTGCCTAAATCAGTTGCAGAGTTTTGAAATCTGAAGTAGCCTTATTTTGTTGGGGAAAAACCCCATTGATTTTAATAGGGACTCGTGAACTTTGGGAGTGACTCGTGAGTCACCATTTTGGACCAAGGACTCGGACTCGAGACTCGGGTCCAAAGACTCGTGACTCGACTCATGACTCGAGACCAAGGACTCTTCAATATCCCTGCTTCCACCTCATCCAAAGGTCCTTCAGCTCCCAGGGAGCATAGTATAGCTTCCTATATCAGCCAGGCTGATATGGAAGGGTCGTCGTGATTAATCCACACATCAATTCCTCACTAAGGCTGAGCTCGGGGGGGGGGGGATGGTTCTCCATGTTTAAAGAAGATGCTGGCTGTGCACTATATTGATTGACTGATTTCTGGTGATGTCACAAATAATCCTCCCTCCTTTCCTCAACACATGAAGAAGGGTCCTCCATGCATACATCTGTGATATACAATACAATGAACTCAATATTCAATATTCAATATTCAGTGAGCTCGGCCATGAAACTCACTGGGTGACTTTGGGCCAGTCTCTGACTCTCAGCCTAACCTACCTTACAGGGTTGTTGTGAGGATAAATGGAGAGGAGGAGGAGGAGGAGGAGGAGGAGGAGGAGGAGGAGGAGGAGGAGGATTATGTAAGCCGCCTTGGGTTCCTTGCAGGAAAAAAGGTGGGGTATAAATATAATAAATAAATAAATAAATAAATATGCATGTCAGGTGTGGAGCATACTGCCACAATACAGCACCCTGCAAGTGTTCATTGTACGCATGTAAAATATCTGAAGATTCACAGTCTACTTTGTTGTTCAGTCAATACAAACAATTTACACCCATTTGACAATATACAATGTTTCTCTTAAAACTGGCATTTTAATGTAAACAACTCATTTACAAGAAATGAATGCTCGTCATACAGGCTCCTTCTTAGAAAGGAAGGGTTAAGGTCTGGATCCTGGACACCTCTATCCCACTAATACCCCTAAATCTGTTGAATTCCTTCAAAATTGCTCAGTGAATCCTACCCTTAGAATGTACTGATATTGACAGTCTTAGATACAAGTGCATAGCAAAAGACTTCCTTCATGTGACCAGTATGTGAGAGGTGGACAGGTGTTTCTGGACTAGGAACCAGAAAAGGGATGTGATGGCTCTACAACTGAACTCAAATTTTCATCTCATCTATTTTTATTTCTTTTTATAAATCCCAAAGATGCCACTGAATCTCTATAAAGCATGACCATTAATGATTACACTACTTTCATTTTAGGGTAGCATTTAAATAGGGGACACATATGGGTACAAGCTGTTGAAATCTAATTTGAAAGTTTAAATTATAGCAAACAGCTGTTGGATGGATATAATGTCATAAAGGACAGCTTTATCATTTTATAAAGGTTTGCTTCACCATGTCTATAACCAAATCTCACAGTAATATCACACACACACTTATCAAATGCTATTATGCTTTATGTTTGACAGCATATAGAAGCTTCTTTGCTTCTACAGTTGCTGATTTTAATTTTCTGCAGTGGCTCCTTTCTCTGGTCTTTGCATATGAAATACGTCAGGGTAGACCAGGTAGCTAAATATGAGCAGGGAAGAGATTCGCTATGCTTAGGTTATTATAGTTATGGTTCTAAGTCTGTGTGTTTAGCTGAAAATCCCACAATATTTTGGGCCATTTGCAAATGTTAACTCAAACCACAGCTTTATGTTTTGGCATGTATGGCAAACAAATGAATAAGGAAATGTAGGATATACTAACAAAGGAGTAGAATTCACCTTGTCTCTCTATATATACACACACACACTCCTTTATTTGCAGGGCTTTCCAGTCCAAGTCTGGTTTAAACACAATGGACCAATGGACCAGGACCATAAGAAGGGAGAACAAGGGCCTTAAAGTTACTGAGTTAACATCCAGACAAAAGACTGAGCAGGCACACAGGTCACCTAGTCGCAGTATTCCCCACTGTGGTGAGAGATGCATTGTATTTCTGTTTAAGATAGCAGTTATTTCTACATTTGAATCAATACATGTCATTTAGCACATGCAAAGTTTATGCAAATCTGTGTCATCTTTTGCCCTTTTTTGTTGATGCATTTCCTCTCTCTTTTTTCTTTTTTGGTGATCCATAGGCAGCCACCAGGGATGGGGACTCGGACTCAAGGACTCGACTCGTGAGTCGGACTGAGTCCCCCCTTTGACTCGAGTCTGACTTGAGTCCCAATATTTTTAATGGGACTCGAGACTCGACTCAGGACTCGAGACCAAGGACTCGTCAACATCCCTGGGCTGTGCCAGAAGGAGTGGAGAGGAGCGTGGTTGCCGGCGAAGAGCGCATGGAAGCGAGGCGAGCCGCTGCTCAGCCACTATGGACAGCTACCAGGAGCGCAGCCCCAACGATGTGTTGAGATTTATTTTGATTGATGTGTTGTTGTGGGGAGTTAGGGTTAGGGTCAGACGTAGTAGCCTTATTTTATT
Organism: Shinisaurus crocodilurus; assembly: GCA_021292165.1. Lineage (NCBI taxonomy): Eukaryota > Metazoa > Chordata > Lepidosauria > Squamata > Shinisauridae > Shinisaurus > Shinisaurus crocodilurus. Next base: position 99,439,619 of record CM037881.1, on the reverse strand, counting down.
GGTGGGAAACCCCACTGATTTTAATAGAGACTCGTGGAGTCAGCTTTGGGAGTGACTCGTGACTCATGAGTCACCATTTTGGACCAAGGACTCGAACTCGGACTTGAGACTCGGGTCCAAAGACTTGGGACTCGACTCGGGACTCAAGACCAAGGACTCTTCGACATCCCTGGCAGCCACCCTATATACGTTCTTCTGTTACGTGTTTGCATAATATGCAGAACAGTGGAATGACATTTCACTGGAACCATCCTGTCCCAATGTTGGGAGAGTTACCTGTGTATAAATTCTCTACAGGTTTATACATTGAAGGGATGGTAGTGGTGGCGGCTCTTTTTTTGCTATGGCCACAGTACTATGAATCCATGGAGAAAATGCATGTGTGTGACTTGGTTGGGTGTGTAGGTTTGTATCCTGAGATGGCAAACATCCCATATTAAGTGAGATACCTAGGGACCTCGAACACCATGGCTGGCATTTCGGAAGAGGCAAGTGGAGTTGAGTGCCTCAAACATTCTGGGATTCCTCCGAGTGTTGAACCCTCCTTGGCACTTTTGAAATCCCAAAGGCTGGTGAAACCCATAGTCTGACCGTTGGCATTTAGCCTTCACACGTAAAAGTAAGGCCAACCGTGTTAATTTAAACCTAGCCACATGGCGGCATGCTGATAAAGCCAGCTTTTTATTTGAGGTCCATGAGCTGCTACTACATTATTTACCCACCCAAGTCTATAGCCTGAGGGAGAAAATACCGCACATCGCTCCAAAGGTTGGGGGGGAAAGAACACAAGTGGATTCAGCAGCAAAGGCTTATTTCATGTAAAATGTAAGCGGATATAATGAGAGTTTCACAATGCCCCTTTCAAAGCATCTTAATACACAATTTGCTAGATTTTTTCTGCTTCAAATTTCCTTTGAATATTGGTTATAACCTGTGAAATGTGGCTTTTTTATGATTAGAGCGCTGTCATTTATAGGCTCAACTACGGCCATTCATTTGGCAAGAAACCCTTTGTCAGGCAGAAGAGGGTAATTTAGTTTCAGGAACGGTTCAGTCTTATACATTTCTGGAATTTATAAATCACTCCTGTGCACTCAGCCAATCAAAATGCAGAATTCTACTGTAGCCCTGATCTCTTACTTTCATCACATGCCTCGCATCCCAGAAAATTTAATGTTTTAAAGAAAGCACCCAGTCTGCAAAGTCTTTCACCAGAAGGTGCTGGTAGGGAATTTCTCTTTGAGGCAAAAGATTTAATTCTAGAAGTCAAAATGTCAAAACAGAGGCTTTCACCCATATGTACAGACATCAGTTATCTGCAAGAGGAAATATCTGAAATAAAAAGACAACTGTATGCCTAAAGATGACTGTTCCGGTTACTTTTTCACTTTCATTGGATACAAGAGGCCCAAATCTAACAAATATCAATGAAGGGGAATGATGACTTAGCCACTTAGGTATAATGAGTTAAGTGAGTCTTGGTCCAATCTTTATAGAGCAAATTATATATATCAGTGCAATAAAAAGTCTTTCCTGCAAATTCTCAACAGTAAAATCAAAGATGAATGGCTTGATCGTAAAATCTGATTGTGAGTAAAAATGCCATTCATTTTGATAATGCATATACAGTATTGAATTCCAAAGGGAGAAAGTCCACCAAGGACATTTTCTCTTCAACACTCAGGGCAGAAGTAGATGACATTCAGGAAGACATGTGACTGCCACCAGAAACAGCAGCCCTGCATCTCTTTCTTCCACTTTTCCTAGCAATCTACAGTGACCTGGCTTGCATGTAATGACTACCCATCAGTGGTTTAAACCATGGGTAGTTGGGACTGTACAGGAGTGAGCTACTTCCCAACCACCCACTGTGTCTGCTTTGCTAAACAACCCAGGAATGCCCCATTCCTGGGTTGAGCTCCAGGACATCTGAACCTGGCTGGCACTCGGATGTTGAGGGAGAAACAACCCAGGGTTTGAACCCATGATTTGTTGTTGGGTTAAAACTCTGGGTTGCTTCTCCCTCAACAACCCAGAGTACCAGGTTCAGACACAACGGAGCACAACCCAGAAATGGTCCTGGGTTGTTCAGCAAAGCGGAAACAAAATGGAAGCAGCAAGCAGTTGGGAGGCAGCACACTTGCTCACTCCCATGTGGTCCCAACTACACATGGGTAGTTGTTACATGTGAGATGATGTCATTAAACTGGGTTAGTGAGTGATGTCATGTCATTCAACTGGGCATTTCCCTGTCCTGGTAAGCAGCTGAGCTGCCAATGAAGTGGAGTGAGAGGCAGGAAAGCCTACAAGCACAATGATGTCACATCATCCATTTTGTATCATACAATCAACATTACAGGTTGGATCCAGATTAATCATGATTAGAGCAGACCCACTGAAATCAATGGGACAATTAGTCACGACTAAGTCTGGATTCAATCCTATGAGAGAGAGGGGAGGAATGAGACTTTTTGGTGGCAGCCATCTGTCTCTGCCATAGTATCTAACTGCTATCTAAGAATCAAGAAGAAGGTGAATATTAAACCAACAAATGTGTTCACTTGTAATGGTCTGGAAGCACTGGTAAAGCTATAAGTTTACCAGGAGTGGACCTGATACCACCATGGCTGTGCCCCATTCCCTAAGGGAACATATTTAGATCACTGTTCTTGAACATATTTGGGTCTCTGTTCTTCCCATTACCTATGAATAATGTCCGTATGTGTTTGAAGTGGGAAAACCATGTTCACTCTTTTAAATAATAATTTACATTAAAATATGTGATGCTAGACTATGGTTATTGCCCATGCTAAGCCTGTTCTCTGGAACTGACATACTTCCTTCACGCCAGTTTATGGGGGAACCTAGATGACATTGACGCCAAACCCTCCATTATTTTTCCTGTTGTCCATCTATCTTTTCTAAATAACTGATTTATGGTGATTTTTTTTTCAATGCTCTTGCAGCACCACCAGCTTTCTCTGTGTGAATGGCCAAAGTGCTATATTTCACCTGTTGGAGGAGTGGTCCAGGAGGCATTTGATGATGTCCTTAGTGAAGCCCCAGTTCCATGCTGCTCCCACACACACACACACACACACTCATGAGTGAAACTTCCATGACCAGTTCTTTTTAAAAAATTCAAAATGCTATTCTGTGCAAAAGTTCTGCTATGTAAACGCAGCAGAGTAGCAATGGTGGGTCCAGGGAGTGGGGGGAAGATTGATGGTCTTTAAATAATAAATAAATAGATAAATAAATAAATAAATAAATGAGAAAATGGCCCACTGTCCAATCCTCTCCTCCTCCTCAACTAGCCTAGCACTGGAACTCTGCCTCCTCCATACCCCAGCAGCCTTGCACCCAGCTCTTCCCTGCCTACTTTCCTTCATTCATTCCTTTTTCTCACTTTCTCGCTGCTTCCAGACAGGAAAGCTATTGCCAGCACCTCGAAATCTTTCTTGGAGAGGGAAATGGCAGGCAAGAACCTAGAAGGAGGAGCCTTAGGGCACAGCATCAGTGCCAGCCCAGCTCCAAGGGGTTTTTTTTTGGGGGGGGGGAGTTTGGGAAAGGTGCCCTCAGTGGGAGAGTCCTCTGCCCTCTTGCTCGTCCTTTTCTTCTGCGTTCAGTCTTCACAAGTGCCCAGAGAGGGTGAGCACAAGGGAAGTGGAAGATGCTGCTCCATCTGCTCAGTTTTGTTATTGTTTGCATGTCAGGAAAGGGCAAGTGAACAGGCAGAGAGGGCAGGGAGGAGGCGCTGCATGACCAGGAGGCTCCAGTGGGCCCCCTGTGAGGGTGTGGCCCTCAACTAGTGCCCAACAATGCCTACCCCTCACGCTGGTCCTGCACAGCAGCAAAGCATGGCTAGCACTGGAAGTGAGACAGAAGGTCATGTGGCAGCTGCTGGCGGTGGTCTGTACAGTAGCAATCTGTCTATGCCTGGGAAAAGTCACCGGGCAGGCAGGTACCGCAACTTCCTCTGTTATGCTGCTTTCACACACACACAGAAGCTTTATTTTCATTTTGTTCAAAACAAAACGGGGTGAGGGGGTGAGGTGAAAATACCCACCAAATGTGGGCATTTGTTGGGTACAACAATACATTGCCCACATGCTTTTTGCTGTGGGAACAGGCATTGTAGGATTGCCATGGAGAACAGAACATTATATTAAGTGCTCTATGGAGCCACAACAATAGGCCTCCTGGATTCCAGCAGATTGTGGAAGAACAATGCTTCAGCAGCACACAAAAAATCCCCTAGAATGGAGGTGGTGTCAGGATAAAGCGGGGTGAGTAACTGGTGACCCTCTAGATGTTTTGGCCTGCCATTCCTATCAATCCCAGCCAGCATAGTCAATGGTGAGGGATGATAGGAGTTGTAGGCCAAAACATCTGGTGGACCACAGGTTGCCCATCCCTGGGATAAAGCACAGTTTAAGTAGCCATGGCCTAAGGCATGTTCTGCTATAATCCCCACTGGGAGATGCATCTGCCAGTCTGGTTCAGGCCCTGTTGTTTGGTAAAAGGAAGTCTCAAATCTCATTTCACAAGGCTCTTGGAGCCTTTTGGTAGTTCCCGGTCCATGAAAAGGAGTATCACTGCTCAGTCTCTAACCTTTCCAAGTGTTTCTCACATGGAGGAAAACTAGCAATTGTTTCTGTACAAAGTGGACTAGTTGCCGAACTAGCAGTACTGTTGCATTACGATTCAATTAATATACAGAAACGTACCTCTGGGCGTTGGCATTTTTGTATTCACCACAGGACTTACATTTTTCATCAGCTACCAACAGGAAGCTTGTTATGTCCTCAGAGTCATCCTTATCTATACTTTATAGTGAGAAGAAATCTCTGCGTAGCTTTATTTTAAAGTGTCTCCACTATATCATTTTGTGCGCCTGTTATGATGAATTTTTCACTTATTTCAGGGTGAAATATATACAGTGCTGCCAAGGATAGCAAGCCATGAAACAGGATGATTACATCTCAAGAGGGTGTTTAAAATTTTCCCTGCATATGCACTGTTTAATACACTGATGGTAAAATACTGTTTAAGACAAAAGCAAAGGGAAAATTGATTAATAGTTCTGGTATATCCATTACAGCACAGTTTCTACTTGGAGAAGATGGGGGGAAATTCACAAAAGGTAGAGAATTAGATGGAAAAGGCAGATTTTGACCTAGTGAAATAGGGATGGCTATTTAAGGAAAGTGATTTCATTACAGTTGCTATAGCAATCAGAGGTATTTGGCGAAAACTAATGAAAAGATTATGAAAGAATTAAGAGAAGGCTGTAAGCGGTCAAAGGAACCATAGGAATTGAAACCTAATGCATTTCTGAGTAGAAGCTATCCAAAAGCGCACAGATTTCTTTGGAAGATACCCATATATATTCAGTTATCTGCTACATCGCAACTGCAAGATTAGTAACCTCTTGGTTACATTAAAACAGCACTCCTAACCCACTTTCTGTGGAATAAGCCCCAATGAACTTAATGGGATAGCCTTTCGAGTAAAAACGCTTAGGATTGCACTGAAAGAAATAGAAAGCTAAGCACTCCAGTCAGATTGTCTGTTAAAATTCTGAGGCCTAAAGACTCTGGCCCAATTTGCCAGGCTTCTGGGTGTTCTTTAACCCCCAATGAGCTGCGGTGCATGCCGGGTGCCATTTTGAATATGCAACCCCCGATCAGGGGCTTCTTGTCGTGTCATAGGAACATCGGAAGCTGCCTTATACTGAGTCAGACAATCGGTCCGTCTAGCCCAGTATTGTCGACAATGACTGGCAGTGGCTTTCCAGGGTTTCAGGCAGGATTCTTTCCAAGCCCTACCTGGAGGCCAGGAATCGAACCTGGGACCTTTGGTATACAAAGCATGTGCTCTATCACACTGAGCTATGGTAGGGGCCATTGCAGCACCTGCTATTTCAAGGCAGTCTCTCATCCAAGTACTAACCAGGCCCGACCCTGCTTAACTTCTGAGATCAGACGAGATCGGGCTGTTCCTGGCTGTTCAGATTTTCCACTTGCCATGTAATCCAAAGCCAGCCACTGTGGGTATTCAAGGGTTGAACAACCGTCGTATAACTTTACTATAAACTGTGGGTTATGTGAGGGTTGTTTAATCCTTGAATAACCCATGGTGGCTGGGTTTGGATTACATGGCAAGCCCCCAATCCACCCAACCAAAATGGCACCTGGCATGCACTGCAGCTTATTAGGGGTTAAACAACCCACAGTGAGCCAGGCACATTGTGCGAAGTAGGCCAATGGGTCCTGATACTTTCCCATGTGGATGCAGTGCTCTCACCCAGACAGGTCCCTGTAGGGCAGAGCATAGCCTGGGGATGCTCTTGGGACTGATGCAACTTAGATGCGACTTTAGTGGCTATGAGAGCCTCCTATCAGTGGAAAAATTAGACTTCGGCATTGCCATTTATGTCTTAGAAACAGCCAGCTTGCATTACTGTCACATGATCCTGCCTTTGGGAAAGTGTTCAGAAACTTCCATCAGCCCAAAACACAGCCACCAGAATAGCCCACCGGGGCTAAGTGTATAGAGCAATATTAATCTGGAATGTTATTGTTTTCACTGGTTATCATTGCCAGTCCATTTCCAAGCCCAATTCATAGTGCTGGTCTCAAATTTTAAAGCCCTAAATGCTCTTGGACTAGGATATCTGAAGACTCAGATTGACATCAGAGGCCCTTTCCCACATCCTCACACCATTGAAGGTGTAGCAGCTGAGCATGCAGTCCAGGCCTTCTTGATGATGCCACCACAGTTATAAAATGCCCACCAAAAGGAGGCCTGGCTGGCCTCATCACCATGCTGCAGAAACACTGTTTTTCTGCAGGGCATTTGTGGGAGGGCTTGTACATACGCTCCAATTGCCCCAACTTTGCCTAGACAGACCCGCAAACACTTAAGCCATCTGCGTAGACCCCTGTGGTTTTGCACTGTAGCTCTAGTTAAGAAGGAAGCATGGAAAGAGCAACCGGGACACTGGATCTGTACAAAGAAATATAAGGCTTGACCTCTCTGAATAATGTCAACAGTCCAACTGCCTATGGAAGACCCCAGAATGACGATTACAGAGCTACGCAGGTTTGTCTTTTAGCTCCTTATATAGTCTAGTAGCCATTCTGATGAGGAGCTCAAGATCTGATCTGATCTCCTGGCAAGGAAGGCAAAATTTCCCCTTTAAAGTTAACATTATTGCCTTCATACTGTTTGCCCTGTCTGATTACCGTGAATGGGTTTTACTTGGAAAGTATTACCTGATTAGCGTTTGGGATTTGAGAAAAGAAAATTAATGTTCATGGAATGGTTGTTGATGATCCTCTAAATGGGGTCTGGGCGCTAAGACAAGCTACTACAATCCTATGTATGTATACTTGGAAGGAAACCCTACTGAGCACAATGAAGCTCACTCCTAAGTGTGCCTAGGATTGCAGCCTGTGTGAGACAAACAGCAGATTGGACAGTTTTGAATATTGGCATAGAGAGAGCTGTGGAGATGAAGCACCTTCGGGTGCTGGTGTGGGTCTCTATCTTTCTAGAAAGCTGATGTGGGGTAGTGGTCCCAGAACCACTCAGCAAAGAGAGGGACATATAGGGTAGCCACTTATGAATCACCAAAAAAGAGGGCAAAATGGGGCAGTGATTTGCATAAAATCTGAATAAGCATATATATATATATATATATATATATATATATATATATATGCTTATTATATAAGCATAAGTGGGGGGGGAATCGCCCCACTCTCATATCTCCTATGGGCAAAACAACAGGGGAGCAGTTATGCAAATCGGCCTCACCTCATAGTTGCTGCAAGAGCCAATAGGAGCAGTTATGCAAATAGCCCATACGACACTTAGAATGTTCGTATGAATTCCTGCAGGGGCCAATAGGAGTGGATATGCAAATCTCCCCTAGGCCATGTAGAATGTTCTCTAAGGGGGTGAAAAGGGAGGGAAACTTTTTAAATGACTGACTGATTGAATGACTGTTGTGTGTGGGGTGTCCCAAATCCTAAAATCCATGCGAGCGCAGCCTCAGGCAACAGTTAGTGTATATATATATATGCAAATTTAGAAAGAATTATTATAATTGACATAGAAATACAGCAGATCCTACCATAGTGTGAAGATTGTGACCAGAGTGCCTTGCTCTGCCTGCTGCCTAGGTGCTCTTGATGGGCATCTTCAAGGCCCAGCTGTTCCCTCTGATGGTAAAGACACTGGACTAAAGATAAAGAAACTGGACTTGAACTGGACAGCCCTTCAAATAGAGGACACCTTCAAAAGAGAAGACAGTCCTCTGGCAGCTCTTTAAATGGAGGACTGCCCTCTGTAAAAGAGGACACAGGGCCACTCTAGAACATATAGCAGTACTTTTGTACTCCACGAACTTAACCGAAACTGAAAAGGCGATGGTAATAGTAATAGCCATCCTTGTTAGGCTAGATTTCTGCTGTGATAGCAGCTGTGACACAATGAACAGAAGCATTTGTCAGCAGGAGCCCTGGACCATGGGGTCATCTGTACTTCTGATTATTGTGTCCATTAATGTCCTCGGTGTCAGAACAGAGGACTCAGAAGCAAATTTATCATGTCCAAAGCAGTCTCGGGTGATCCAAGCAGGGACACAATACAATACCAACTTTCACTGCCTTCTGATGAGCAGGAGAGATGTCTTAAGATAGGATCCACAGGGGGTGGAGAGAAAAGAGCAGCAAATGTTTCTGGTGAGCCAAACAGCAGCATAAACCAAAATCCCACACTTACTTCATGCTAGGCACCCATTCTGTAAACATAAGGGGGAGAAATGAGACAAATGATCATTCTGAGGTTGTGGGTTTTTCCAAACAAAGGCATTCCTATAATTCACATCAACAACTCCTACTCCTGAACCTGTTTACTGAAGAGTTAGTTCTGTTGATTTATATGGGATTTACATTCTAATATGTATACAATTACAGTCTCAATTAACATTCTTTTAAAAATTCTATTTATTTATTCATTTCATTTTATTATTGGGTTTAGTTATAATGTCAAGTGCTTATAAAAGCACTGGGTTGCTTTTTTAAAAGAACATAATCAAAACCCTTCCTGATCTGTTCTGCTTTTTCTGAGTCACATGGATTTCACAGATTTGTGGACATCTTTTTAACTTTTGGTGGATTTGCACAAATTTGCACTTGCACTAATGCACACTTGCACAAATAGAACAAAATTCTCGTACAAATTTGTCAATAAGCAGACAGTGGAATGAAAGATGCCTGACAATCCAGAAAACGCAGATGAGATGAACTTAACAAAATCTGTACATTGCTAAGATTGGCCAGTGAGGAGAAAGTTGTGTCTGTGTGCAAATGTGACCTCTCCTTACAAGATCCAATGCCTTCCTTTATTTCCTTGTATTGTTTCATTTGTTACTATTTAGTTCTTGGTTCTGGCTCTGTCCCACTTAACTACACAGTTCCAAAGTTAGTATGTGATTGTCGGAATGAGGATCACAACAGTGACACTTGACCAAGTAGTTTGAGTTCTGATCACTTACATTCTAATTTCCTGATTCCTGAAACAACTGTGCTGATCATCTCCTTGACTAGACTAGCAGATGCTTTAAGCATCTTTAAAGATAAACGGTGGGAAAGTTTGTCATTAGCAAGCAGAATGGTCTACTAGATTATATCAGGAAATAAGAAATGAAAGTTGTGTTTAAATAATCAGGAACAAGCACCCCCAGTGACTCATCTAGAAGTAATTAATTCCCTTGATGAAGAATTGCTGTGAACTATATGAAAATGAAAAATATGGAAATGAAAAGGAAAGAAAGAAGGCAAAGAGTTCAGGTAAGCTCTTTCATGAATTTGAGTAGTCGCAAAAAAACAAATGATATTCAATTACAGGGTGATAAGCAAAAGTCAAGCAGGGTACGAAATGCTTTGTTATGAAGATGGACTGGACATGCTATTATACATTCTCAAACCTGACCCCACTGTAAAAGATAAAACAGCTCATATGAAGATTGATGTAAGTGGTCTGATGATATAATTGATCACTGACAGAGGATATCCCATTATGAGTAAAAATATCACTTTTATTGCTGCCTTAAAAACAAGTTGCATGGAATGTAACAATGTTGCACATTTCCAAAATGGATATTGTGCATGTAAATGGAGGAAATGAAGAGTCGAGACACATAAATATGGTATCAAATCAGGGCCACATTTATTCAAACTGAAGATCTGCAAAGGGAGGAGTGTGGGTCTTAACTACAACTGGCCAGCAGCCAGTGGAAAACATTTGGGCGAAAACATCCAAACCGGGGTGGTAGCGCAGTGACTTGCCACCCCCCAAGTTCCACAGCACTTGGTGCTGGAGGGCCTTCCCAGTTTCACCTCCACACGGCGCCACACGACAACCGATGCGGGTGAGAAGGGTTGACCCCAAAGGCGGCCCTATCTCCCACAGACCAAGCTGCACAACTCAGCAACAGGGAGCCTCGGGTTGACGCCAGTCACCTAAAAGATGCCATTGGACACTCACAGAGCCCTATCCCCACTGCCTATTCCCGCACTTCCCGCCACAGAGAGAGACAAGTCACGGCTTAGTCGAATCTGCGAGATTCCCCACCTGCGAGAAAGAAAATCAAGCAGGGCCCTTCGCAGATCCTCAAGAAACAAATCATTCCCGGCATCGGGCAAATGAACGCCATCCGGCCGGTACAGCTCCCTCCGGGCCAAGGATATCGCGGGATGAGGTATACCAAAACCTATCCCTCCAATGGCCCTGCAGATCTCTCGTTCACCTTCCAGCCTGCCCTGCTCAAGGCCTTGGGACTTGCACAGCCCTGCCAACAGAAGCATGGCAACATGAAGGACACCTCTGGCCAACGCTGCCGAATATACTCGAGGTCACTGGACACTTGCAAAATCAGGGCCTTGCCTTTCAAGGAGCCCAAATCATCCCCCCCCCCCAGTGCAATACCAGACTTAGACAAGAGTCTTATGATTCCCATTATCCAGCAGTGACTGGGGGCTCCAATGTCAGTGGGGTGGTGTATCCACTCCGGGTTTCAGTCTGAACTTTCAGTCTGAATAGAGCTATATATGGTGCTGAACCTGTTTTGGGGATACGGTTCAGCAGCATGGATATAGCTCCTTAAAAGTCCAGACTAAAACCCAGAGTAGATACACCACCCCATTGACATTGGAGCCAGCAGCCTCCTTGGTGAGATAAAAACAGGGAATTTGGGCAATAATTAACTATGTCACCTCTGGAAATCACACAGATCAAACTCAGGCTAGAGAGAGTTGAAGGTGGTGTGGCACAGGCATGATTTCTTCCACTGCCATCTATGGTCAAAGAGAAGTATTACAAAACCCTGTCAACAAAGGTGACATTGGGATTAGTGTGCATACCACAGGCAATGGCTCTATCATACATCTCACTTTCAACTCTCTTTAAAAATGATCATCTGTCCTTAAAAATATCTGATTCCATCAATGAGTGAATGACAAAATGAAAGATGCCTGACTATCTGTGAAACACAGATGGAACAGATTTAACAAAATCTGAACTTCCCTAGGCTCTCCTCCCCCCCCCTCTTTTTTCTTTTCATTTCCTTTTTTTTTCTTCTTTTTTTTTTCTTCTAAAAAAATATGAGAAGATTAGACAAATGCATCCTCCTGGAAGAGGGAGAGGTGGCTTGGGGGGGGGGTTTGGGGGGGTTGTTGTTTTTTTAAGAGACTTAAGAATTTAACATGGGAACATGAGGGCATGAAACATACTTTTAAATTTAAATGAAAGGTGATTTTTTTTTTTTAAGTTAAAAATGTTACTGTAATTGTTGCAAGCTTTGAGAATCCTCTATAATGCAAGTACACTCTCAATTGGGAAAACTGATCATTCTTATCCTCTGTCACACATTGAATTTATTCATGGGATTTGTTGAGGTGGTTGCCATTCTCCTGCTACAAAAGGAAAACTGACAACCAGAAGAGCCCTAATCATGACTTCCATATGAGGAAGCGTCTAAAAAGGAGGAGGACGAAGAAGCTTTTGAAGATGGGTGGTAAACAAATCTTAAAAGAGAAAAAATGAAAACTGGTAAGAAAGAAGGTTGGGTCCTAATGAATTCACCCTGATGTGTCAGAAGAGAATGTCACTCCATTATCAATTAAAATCCCTTTCCTGCAGACCCTGTTAATGAGAAAACCCTCTACCTTTAGTTCTGCAGAAGAAAAGATAGCTTGCATTTAATGGAATGGACTGCTACAGCCTCACATTATGAATTCCTCCCCCCCCCCTTTCAAAGGACTCTCCCATTTGTCTTCCTTTCCGTGCTAATAATAAAGCAGATGAATGTTTATCTGGGGCAATAAACAGAGCCTTGTTAGTGTGTGATGTTAGAATCATCACATTAGCCCGAGTGTTCATAGTGGGAGATCTGTTAAAGTCTGGCAAGGAAAGATATAACTCTCATAAGTGCCATACTTCTTAACAACAAGAAAAGTGATGCATAATGGTCTTTAGATAACTGTGAGGGATTTTCCCCCAGTAGGAACACAGTTCTACGTTGCTGTGTTTACATGGCCCTATGTAAATCGTTATGTGGGAATCAAAAGCTGCCTGCAAAGATGCAAAAAGAGACTCTAGTCTGTTTCTCCCCTGGTAGCATCTCCATTTCTCTCTGTAGCAGATCCACAACTTGAACTGTGCCTTCTGCGCCCGGTCCCGGGGATCATTATTTTTGCTTCTGTTGCTGCCAGCTCAATTTGGGTATCAATAGTTATGGGTTTCTCTGATGCAAGATCTGAATTCAGCAGGAGCAGGAGGAACCATCACACACAATGTTTCTCAGTGATCTAACTTTGGACCATTTAATCTGCTTTGCTTTCCCCATTCACAATTCCTTTGAAGGAGTAAGATTCTGTACTGTTGATTCTTTTGGTTCAGTTTGTGCTGACAGGAGTTATAGTAAACTTTATCTTGGTGTTTAAGTGCCAGCCCCCCCCCCAAAAAAAAACCATCTTTAGCTCAGCTGTATAGTATCATGGTTGCCTCCAAGGGTGAAAGAGTGGAATATAAGCTACCTTTCTGCTTCAACATAGTGAATAAGTAGTGCATAATAAGGTTTTCTTGTTTCTGAAGACTCTTAATTATTAATTAGTGATGGGTGAACTCCCTTCAGCTCAGCTCAGAATTGGCTCAATATGTGCAAGCTTTTTATCACTCAGAAAAAGCTTGCCTGCTTTCTGAGAGTTCTGTCTCAGCTTGTATTATTGGCACCCCTGAGATTGTAGCCTTTTTTTCTTCTGCCCTTCACCTTCCCAACACCATCAACTATGTCAGAGACCCATTTAGATATTCAACAGTCCCACCTTGCCCACCAAAAAACCACCGTGGGTTAGATGGCCTGGCCATGTAGTTTTTATTTTATTTTATTTATTTATTATATTTATATCCCACCTTTTTCCCCCAAGGAACCCAAGGTGGCTTACATGATCCTCCTCCTATCCATTTTATCCTCACAACAACCCTGTGAGGTAGGTTAGGCTGAGAGTCCGTGACTGGCCCAAAGTCACCCAGTGAGCATCATGGCTGAGTGGGGACTAGAACCCGGAATTCAAGAGTTCTAGTCCAACACTCTAACCACTATACCACAGCTAGTGTAGTTCACTTCAATCAACAAAAGTTTCATCAAAAGTAACAGTTAATGTTGAAGTATTTCTGCACCTAAATCCACAAAGCAGCTTGCTGGCTTTGATTATCTGCTCTGCTCAGTGCTGACTGTGCATGCACAGATCTCATTTAACTTTCCAAACAGAGAATTTCTGGGATAGATGGTGCTTGTTCGGGTTGTCACCTTTTTTTCCCCGGACAGGCTCCTCTTCTTCAACAGGCAGGCAGGTACAACAACAAAAAAAATGGAGAGTGAAAAGAATACAATCTCCCTCTTCTTTCTTGCCTCCCTCCTACGCTTCTCGTGAATTCTTTATGAGTGTCCAGTCATTACTCCTTAACTTCTACCACTTTGGGAATTTGTGTGCCTGGTGGTAGTTGGGGCACCACAAGTAACTGGCTATGGTTTCTACTCAAATACTGCTGTCACATAACCCTAGGGAGAACCTGTATCTGCTCCAACACAAGCAATTTCCTTGCCTAGGAATTAATTGAGTTTATGGAGCCAGTGGTCCCCTAGGATTTTGCATAGAGCAGCCACCACTGATAATACTTGGCCAGACTTGAGTTTGGGTCAATTCTTCATGCATATCCAAAACTGCAATAAGGGGTCAGTAGCACTAGACATTGTATGCTTCTGTTGGTGCTAAATAATACATCTTTGTTTAGTGAGAGAAGAGGGAGGGTATAAGAATGAAAAATCTACATTTAGTGAGATTTATTATAATAACAAATTGGGGAGTTTATTTATACACTTCCCCTTAAAAAAGAAGGATGCAGTCGATCATATTGATTATATTACCCAACTGAGAGGAAGAAATAATCCTGAATACAGAAATCGAATCACTACTTTGTAATTTACTAAACAAAACTAATATCCAAAGAATTGTTTTTCCTGGTATAGTTATAGCAATAGTCAACGTTAAAGTGACTACAATTGCAACTCATAACAATGAATAAATAACTACTGGAAGTAAGAGCGGGAGCTTGCATATCATAGAAGAATTACAATAGTTTTCCTCTCTTTCTGAAGAATCTCAAACACTTGGCGTAGTCTTTTAAATACCACAGCGGATCATACAAATTTTTTTGTTTCCATGGAGAGACAAATTGGTCACTACCAAGATTACAGCTTCATTTATCAGACGTGCCAAATAAAATCACGGATCCTGATGTGTTACATAATGATGCATAGGCACACAGTGCAAAAATAAAGCTCGTGCCGCGGTGTGCCAACTCGAGACTTGCCAAGCTGAATGCAACCCACCAGCTGAGTATGGCAGACCACCAGAAAGTCAATAAACTTCCTATCTGCTTCCTAGGTTGTCCAGCATCTGGCAGATGAAAATACAATGCCAGTGGGATTCCTTTTCATACATCTGATACAAATACTATGAAGGCTCATTGTACTCAATTTAATGGCAAGCTATTTAAAAACTTTAGGTTTAATAGCGTATTCCAAATCATCATTATAGTAGAGATAAGCTTGGAATTCCAGGCCACACAGAAACAGCATGGCCATGTCAGTTGCCATGTATATAGGACTCTAATTGCACTCTGTTTGCAGTTTTCTGCTTGCCAAACAGTATTTGGTGTATTTTATCTCACTGCTGGTTGCATTTAATGACATTTTAGAACATGAAATACTTCAATGCTACATTTATTATTGCTCGTGGTTTGTATTATTATTTTATTCGCCAACCTCTTTGTGATTTGTAAATAAATAAATAAATAAAGGCTATTCTTAAAACAGGCGGGCAACTTGTGGCCCTCCAGATGTTTGGGACTACAACTCCCATCATCCCTAGCCAGCAAGGTGCCATGGATCCCAATGCTGTGGCTGTACAACAATGAGGCATCTTTTCCTCTTACAACTTAAATGATGCCCAATGGATACAAACAAGATAAGTTATGTGGAGGTCACTCACTGTTCAAAGTGCTGGAGCGTGGGGGTTGGCAGGGGAGCTCTACATGTCAAGCCATTCATGTACAGCAGCTCATAGAACGAATCTGATCATTTTGCCCAGCCCACTGCAAAGCTGTCCTCCCCACAAAAAACGATTTGAGGTGGCATGAAGAAATATCGCCAAATCAGATGCCTCCACAACGCCACAGTAATCAGACATTGGTGTGATAGTCTAAGCAGCAACGATCTCATCACGATGTTGTTACCACGCTGGCTCAGGACATGTGACTCTAACACAAGGGTGCAGAACAGCTTTCTGATGGGGGCCAGATTGCCCCCACCAGGCCTACTGAGGGCCAGGTGACATTAGGGGGCATGGCCCTGACCCCGATGTCACCCTGCTCCATTTATTTCTCTGTGCCAGAAGAAACACATACGGTATTTGAATCTACTTCCATGTTTGGGAAGTAAGCCACTCAGGAACCATGGATGTGGTTTGGGGAATTGGTCTGATGCTAGGGGAACCTTTTCCCTCTGCAACCCTTGGCTCTATTCTTTCCAGAAGACAGGCTGCTGTCAGTCTGGTGGAGTTGGTGCAGAAATTAACAAGAGTTTAACATGATTAAAATAGGAACTTTGGTCTAGATCAAACTTCCCCAAACTGGTGCCCTCCAGGTATTTTGGACTACAACTCTCAGCATTCCTGACCATTGGCCATGCAGACTGGGGCTGATGGGAACTGAAGATCAAAACATTTGGAGGGCCCCAGGTTCAGAAAGCTTCAGGTAGATCGTAGAGTGTCACTGTAAGGTACATGGGAAGGAAAAACTGAGCAGAGACTTCAGGACTTAACCCAAAATGGGGAGTTTTATCAGGGGAAAGAGAAAAGAGGCATACATGATGAACCCTTGTACATGTGTAGGAAGGCTATCTCAAAAGGAGAAGGAGGCAGACTGAGAGAGATGACAAGTGGATTGACCTGGCTTACCTTTGCATAAATTTTGAGTGCTGTCCATGCATTCAGTCATTGTTTTGTGGCTGGACTCACCTGTTTGCATTTGTGGCAAATCCCCTACTTCTGTTATAGATCCACAGTGCCCCCTAGAGCATTTGGTCAGTTGGCACCCTGCTGGGCAACCTGAATAGTTGCTTCTTTGTCCTCCAAAATGCGAGCAAGAGCAAAACCGTAATCCCTTTTCTTGAATAGGCTGACTGGTTCCAACTGCCTTGGGCTTCTGAGTTGTAGTGATGTTAAGAAGGTGGTTCCAGCCCCTAGCCTAGGGGATTTTCTGATTTGCTGGCTAGACCACTGACACCAGAAGTGGGCACTCTCACAGTACTGGAATGACTAACCATCACTGTCTGCAAAGGGGCTGCCTTTTACTGAGCAGAGATCCCCATAAAAATGATCCCCTCAGTCTTTCTAGAGCTTTTCCTATATACCCTCTAACTGGAAGCCAGACGCTCTCTGTCCCTCTCAGAACATCCTCTCTGCAATTAACCTGGCATATGCTCAAGGACCCAAGGCTGTAACTCGAGTAGCTCATGTGACTAGACAAGGATGTGTGCGGAGCTTGACTGGAGGGGGGGGGTAGAAGTCTGGCGAACTTGCCAGGCTTGACACTCCAAACTCTGCTCAGCCTACCTGCTTCCCCAGCTCGACTTGCGTTCTCACGAGCCAAGCCAGGGAAGCAACTTCCGGGTTCCTGGCGGTACACTTTTTACATAGAAAATGGTGCAAGATGTAAAAAAAAAACCAAAAAAAAAAACCACTGGCCACAATTTGCACAACTTACGCAAATCGTGGCTGCTTTTAATGTACTTTACTCCATTTTCTACGTAAAAAGCGTACCGCCAGGACCCCAGAAGTCCGGCGAGCGCCTTGGGTGGTGCTCGCTTTTGGCCCGGCTTGGCAGGTGCAGCGGCATCACTCACCAAGCGCCCAGAAAGTTGGGGGGGGTAGATCGCCCACCCCTAAGTTAGACTGTCTTTTTGATTTTTATTTGGAATTCTGTGTATGTGTGCAATCGCTGGCTGTTTTCCCTGGTGTTTCCCCCTCATTTTTCTTCCCCACCCCTGCGACGACACGGTCCCTTACACTTTAGGACCAGGCGCATAAACCCTTCTCAGGCCAAGCATCAACACTTAAAAACCTGAGGGGAGGGTCAAATGAAACCTTTCCCCTACTAGTGAGGGAAAAGATTAATACTGGTTATTAAGGATCTAGCTTAAATTTATGATGCTATGGGTACAAAGGTGTGTGTGTAGATTTAAAAGTAAAGCAGGTGATAACACCAAGCTGACACGTAGGATTTGGTTAGCAAACAAAATAAAATAAGTTTATTTTAATTCTCAAAATCTTAGTTCCAGAAAATAACTTAAAACCTACAAACCCCAAACACGTTATAATTAACCTAAGTCCCTATAAATCTAAATACTTTCACTCCTCATACATACAAGCACTGATTTCTCTTAAAACTCCTGACAAGACACGAATAACCCAACTAACCTAACTCCCAAACTCTCTAACACTCCCAACACACTCTAACACTCTCCCATAACACACTCACTGCCTTAACTCGACTAACTCTGACATCACTCAAACACTCCTTATATACTCCTCCCCCACCCTTTCCAAGACATCACAAACCACACCCACTTGGTTCAACATTCTAGACACACTCCTACTAAAGCAGACATACCCCAGGGAACTGAATTGTGGGGTTACGGCACAAAGCCCCAATAAACTCCTTTTTATATTGGACATTTGGCTGTGTTGTTTTAAAAGGGATTTCTCACTGAACTCTTCCCCACATGAAAGACCACATGGTTACAAAACTACCGCTCGTGTTGTAAGATTTTTAGAAGGGTTTTGGAATGCTCTCTTTTCTGGGCATTGGGAAGGTAAGGCCAAAGCACCTTTGCTTTCTTTTTCCCTACATCTTGGCAGGAGGGCTCTCAGAAGCTCCCCAAGCAGCTGGACAGACGAGGGTGTGTCAGGAGGTTCATCCTGACTGACTGGTGGCCGCCTATCAGGAATTATTTTCCTGGGGAACCCACATAAAGAAGGGGTCCACCAGGAGGAAAAGCTATCCCCCCCTCCTAACAGCATTGTTTAATTTTTGTTCATGTTTTGTGCTTGTGACACAAGTTCCGTCTGGGGTTCCATGTTCCATTCCTATACGCACTCACAGGAAATCAAGTCTCATAGAAATCGGTGGCACTTACCATCCCTGTTATTTGTTCAGAAGTATCAAGCAGCTCAAATAATTCCTCATGGGTAAATATAGGGGGGAAGGGGGGGTATAGAATCATAGAATAGTAGAGTTGGAAGGGGCCTACAACAAGGCCATCGAGTCCAACTCCCTGCTCAATGCAGGAATCCAGGTCAAAGCATCCCTGACAGATGGCCATCCAGCTGCAACCAGCCCACGACCTCCCTAGGTAATTGCCTCCATTGTCGCATCGCTCTAACAGTCAGGACATTTTTCCTGATGTTCAGCCGGGTAGTACGTGCTTAAATCAATAGGGTATACTGCAGTTTATGGCCAATATTTACATCTGGGCCCACCATCAGTTTTTGGGAGGCCATATCCTTGGCTTTATAGGAAGAGGAGGCAGGAAGCATAGCAGTGTGGGTTATGTTTGCTCTGCCTACAGACCTGAAATAAAATAAAATAAAAGCCAATCCTGTCTGTGCAAGTTCAGGAGTACTATGCACATTAACTGGGGGGGATTTGCTGCCTCCCCTCAGGCAGTAAAATGTCCTGGGCTGGCTTTGCCCATAGGCAGCAGTTGCAAACATCTAAATTGGGGTCAATGCCATGACAGTCCTAGGGCACAATCCTATGCATGGTTAGACAGAAGAAAGTTCTACAACTCCCAGCATGTATTTTTCTGTCTATACATGCATGGAATCGCGCCCTTATTCTCTCTTCTATACAAGGGAAGTTCTCGCTGCAGCCACAAGACTGATGTTCCCCTCCCAGGCCCATACAGCAGAGTACGCCTAAACTCCTCTCCTCTCCTCTTGAGTAATCCTCTCAAGTTAGAAGCAAAATCTCAGGGCATGATGAAGAATAGTGGTAGTTTCTAAGGAACTACTAGCTGGTCACTCTGGGATTCTTGCAAAGTAGTCATGACAGTGCCAGAATGGGTTAAGTGAGTTTAAAAGGTGAAACTCTGGACATGCTCAGAGGTTTTTTTATTTATCAGGAATGCTCCCCCCCCCAATATATTGCATAAAATGCAGAGTGGGCAGTGGGGTAATAATAATAATAATAATAATAATAATAATAATAATAATAATAATAATAATAATAGCTATTGCTAGTGCCTTACATAATCCTCCTCTCCATTTTATCCTCACAACAACCCTATGAGGTAGGTTAGGCTGACAGTCCATGACTGGCCCAAAGTCACCCAGTGAGCTTCAGGGCCGAGCAGGGACTAAAACCTGGATCTCCCGAGTCCCAGTCCAACACTCTCACCACTATGCCGCACTGGTTCTCTTATTGTTGAGTGCTCATTGTGTGCTTTGAGGGTAAAACTGCACATTACATTAATTGTGTAGCATGTTGCTGAGACTGTTTTATTTACTTTCGTATAACTGCATGCAGCCCCAGTTCAAATCAAGACCAACATGCACCAAGAGGGGAGGATTAAACCTCCCCACATTTTTCACCCAAATTCCACCCACTCCCTCCCTCCCGGGGGGGGGGGGAATAAGGATTTTAAAAAATAAAAACGTCCATTGACTCCAGTGGATACTTTTCTCTCTTTTTTGACTCCCCCCCCACACACACCCCATTTCAGGGAAGAAAATGGTTGGGTGGGATATTTAATCCTCTCCTCCCAATGTGCACTGGTCCTGATCTGGATTAGGACCATGCGCAGTTACACTAGTAAAAAAAAAATCTCAGGCTTAGCTACACAATATGTAATTAATGTAACGTAACGTAGTTTTGCCCTGAATTAATACACATCCCAGAGTCTAAAATTACCTAACTACACCACTGCTGAGACTGCACTGTTCTTTCAGCCTTTTCTTAAAAGCTTCCCATTTTTCCATATATATATATATATATATATATATATAAGAAAGTGTCCTGACTGACTGACTGACTGACTCATAAACGTCTAGCTCAAACCGTTTAATCTAGGAATGTGAAATTTTGAAGGAACATTGCTTTTATGACGTAAAGCCCCACTAAGGAAGGATTTTTTAAAATTCCTTCCCTAAGGGGGTGAAAAAGGGGGCAAAATCACCCCACTCTCATATCTCCTATGGGCAAAACAACAGGGCAGCAGTTATGCAAATCGGCCTCACCTCAGAATTGCTGCAGGAGCCAATTGGAGCAGTTATGCAAATAGCCCATACGAAAATTAGAATGTTCATATGAATTCCTACAGGGGCCAATAGGGGTGGGTATGCAAATCTCCCCTCGGCCATTTAGAATGTTCTCTGAGGGGGTGAACAGGGAGGGAAACTTTTTAAATAACTGCCTGACTGAATGACTGCTGTGTGCGGGGCATCGTCACATAGGCTCCATCACATTTTGACGGATCCGCCTCAAACCTGGCACACATACTCTCCATCACCCCCCCTTCCCTCCCCATTCCTTTTTCCTTGTGTGTCATGTCTTTTTAGATTGTAAGCCTACGGGCAGGGACTGTCTTGTTAATTGTTGTAAACCGCCCAGAGAGCTTTGGCTATTGGGCGGTATAAAAATGAAATAAATAAATAAATAAATCACCCAAAGACAAAGACTGGCGGGTTCAAATCTCCAGAAAACCCTCGCTGCACCTGTACGGCCCAAAATAGATGAGAGCCAATGGCGTCACTTGGAATGTTCGCAGGGGCCTTTCAGGAGCGGTTATGCAAATCGCTCCAATGACATATAGAATGTTCATATGAACTGCCACAGGGGCCAATCAGGAGCCGATATGCAAATCTCTCCTGCGTCAAAACAGAATGTTCATATGAACCACAGCCGGGGCGGAGCTGGGATTTCATTGTTGGGTAGTCCCAGGGGGTGCAAACTGGGATTATGTTGTTGGGTAGTCCCGAGGGGGAGGGGGCAAGCAGGGATTTCATTGTTGTGTAGTCTGGGAGGGGCAAGATTGGATTTCATTGCTGTGTAGTCCCGGGGGGGGGGAGAGCAGGGATTTCATTCTGTGGTCCCGGGGGGGGAACAGGGATTTCATTCTGTGGTCCCGGGGGGGAACAGGGATTTCATTGTGCAGTCCCGGGGAAAAGGGAACAGGGATTTCATTTAATTCAATGGAACATACTTGTGTAGTCCAGGAGGGGGAGCAGAGATTTCATTGTGCAGTCCCGGGGGAGGAAAAGGGATTTCCCTGTGTAGTCCTGGGGGAGCTGGGATTTCATTGTATAGTCCTGGAGGGGCAGGGATTTCATTGTGTAATCCAGGGAGGGAAGCAGGGATTTCATTATGTAGTCCCGGGGGGGGGGGGGAGCAGGAATTTCATTGTGTAGTCCCGGGGGAACTGGGATTTCATTGTGCAGTCCCGGGGGAGCTGGTAGTCCTGGGGGAGCTAGGATTCCATTATGTAGTCCCGGGGGACCTTTCCTATGGAGCGATTCAAAACAGCGGTCAGCAACCTTAAGGAATTTCGAACAAATAGTGCCTATAGGAAAATGACGACCCGTGCAAACTTGGCACAGTCACTCTTCATCACGCAAGCGAAGCCGCGGGCAAAAGCTAGTGTGTGTGTGTGTGTGTGTGTATATATATATATATATATATATATCCTTGTAGAAAGCCAGTTTTTGATGTAAAAACCAGTTCCAATCAATATTAATTAATAATGTGAACTATTGTCTGACAAAAACTCAAGGATGTATGCCATCTCAGGTTAAAATATGCTTTTTCTCATGTCAAGGTTGCTCTTCCAAAAACCTGTTGTTAATGTTGGAAATTGTAATGTTGCCTGCTTAAATCAACACAGTAATGCAACCACTAGTACAGTGGGAGGAAAGGGTTAACTGAACAATTCCCAGGGTGCATGATTTCTGACCCCTCCTCCCTACCTCCCGCCTCTCTGTGGCATGCTCTCTCTCTCCCCCCAACCATGATGGACACACACATATGAATAAAGGGACTGCGAGTAAAACTAATAAATGTCTTGATTAGTTTTAAACCTTGTATGGACAATCCATTTCCTTTTAAGAGTCTTTTAGCAAGGGCTTAGCAAATCACGTGGTGATAACCAGTTTCAATAACCAGGTTGTGCTTGTGCATAAGGGGGAAAACTCTGTTTCGGCCTAACTAGTAGAGGACCAACTCCTTTTCCCATATCCTCCAACAGTTGAGGCAGTTACTACCAGTGGCTTAGTCATTTAGCTTGTTTAGTGTCATAATACAAACTCCTAGTTTACATTCTATGAAATACTGTTTTCTTCCATTGTGTTCTTACACAACACAAGCTGTCTTAGACTGCAATCCTATACCCACTTACCTGGGAGTAAGCCCCCGCTGAATTCAATGGAACATACTTCGGAGTAGACATAGGATTGCACTGTTAATTTAAAAAGTGCAAAACCATTTGCTTTGGTTCACCTATGGCCAAAATGTATATAACAGAGCAAGGCTGGTGCTTTCAGGTTTATTTGTGATCTGCCTCAAATGTGCCACCCAGCTCTAGCTTCTATTAAAACCTAGGAAACAACAAAGGGTAAAAATGCTTCTTTTTTTAAGGGAACCAGGTTTTACAGAAGCATGTATGAGCTATGAAACATCAGTCACAAAGGACAAATGAAGTTCAGAGAGTGTAATAAAAGATAAGAAAAGCAAAAGTGGAAACTGTAAATAAGGCTACTAGAAACATTAAGATAAATAATAAGCAGAATTTCTCATAAATAAGGAACAAGAAATCATGTGAAATATTGGGGGCACCTAAACAGATGACAATAAGAAGAATAATTTATAGAAAGAAGGGGTATAAGAAACATTTACCAGACCTTCTGGTTTGTTTCCCTTGATGATAATCTTATTTATCCCATATCCGTGGCCCATAACCTTGGAGTTCTATTTGATTCTAAGTTGTCCCTTAGGAATCATATTTATCAGGCAGTAAAATTGTCATAGCAAGCATTTTAGGTCTCATTCTAGACTGTGACCTGTGGTTTCTTACCAGAAGGCTGGAAATTGTTGTAATACTCTTGCAACATCTTCCGCAGATTATTGTCACTTATTGTTTGCCAGCATCTTGGATTTTACCTTGCCTGTTAAGCTCAGCTGCTGCAGATGCTTACTAAACAGCTAACCTTCAAGCAATGAAAAAACTGCAAGAGATAAATGTGAAGGAAACTGGACTACGCCAGTCCTACAGGGTAGGCCACAGTCCCAATATTCCCTGGACTGGCACCCACCCTCCAAGGGTCCCATACACCAAACTGGTGTAGCAGTCCAACCTTTAAACAAACGAACACACGTCACTTTTAAGATGGAGAGTTTATTAAAAAGCAAAATAAAAAGTTAGTCAGTGTAGGGTCTCCAATTGTCCAATACAAGTAAAATAATCCCTTGTAAGAAAGGGCTAAAAGGAAAAAGGGGTGAGGTAGGTTGTTGTGAGGGAAGGGAACAAGGGGATAAAAAGGGATTCTAAAAGGCCATAAAAACAAACCCCAAAGTCTGCCAGAACAAAGTAAGTCAAACCAGGCCTATCTTTTCCTAGCTATCCTGCCAGAGTGGCATACCTGCCCAGATGGAACTCCCACAGCACCCAAGCCCCAGAGGAAGAACACTGAAGCTTTCTCACCTAGCTCCTTTATTGCAACTAGCAACCATTTTCCCACCCAGCTTCTACCAATCCGATCTCCCTGCCTGTTGAAGAAGTCCCCGCCCCGCCCTTTCTCAGCTGCAGACACTTTCTCATGACTTCATCCCAATTAACGCCTGACCTTGCTTCCCAGCTCTGCAGACCATCGTTATCTCCCAGGTGCTCCCAACTGCCCTCCGCACACATTCCCAAAAAGAGACTAAAGTAAGAATTCATTAACTAACAGCGGGGGGTGGGGGGAGAGAAAGGGAAATATAACATGGCTTTCACTGCAAGTCCCATCTTCACAATAAATAAATCTGTCGATCTTTAACATCATGCTTATCAAGGGTGCCTACGGCTCAGCAAGAGTCTTTGTCTTCTTCCTCCATCCCAACCCTTGCTGAACTAGAAGGATAGAATGAAGCAGAACTGAGCATAGTACTTTTAAAAACATGGATCCAGGATCTGCCTTCCACTGAAAGAGAGATTCCAATCACAGAAGATGTCTTTGCCCGAACTTGGAGCATCTCCCCCACCCCCCACACCACAGCTCACCCCATTCAGTGGGGTCCTCTGAATCTCTGTGTGCCATTTTGGGGGCTGGAGGCGAAGACATGGGTAGGAGGCGGTAGGGAAGTCCGCCAGCTCCCAGCCTGAGATTAGCAGAGATGGATGGATGGTGGCGAGAAAGTGGACTTTCTAATGGCTCCCAACTTAGAAAGATTTCATTACCTGGTTTGCAGGGGAGGCTGGTGACTCCTACGTCAGTGGGGCTCCTTATCCAATGAAGCTTCCCTATTCTGAGTTTTATAGAGCTATCCATGTTGCTAAACTCCATCCCCAAAATAGGTTCATCACCATGGAGCACCATGGATAGCTCCCATAAAGCTCAGAATAAAAGCTGCAATGGATAAGGAGCCCCAGTGATATAGCAGTCACCAGCCTCCCCTGCTGATTTGGGGAAAGAGGAAATCTTGCTAAGGTCATCAAGCTGGAAGGGACCAACCTACTTCCAATACAGGAAATCCACTACTACAGCATCTCTGGAAAGTGGCCATCCTGCCTCTGCTTCAGAACCTCTAATGAAGGAGAGCCCACCACTGTCTGAGGCAGTCTGTTCCACTGAAGAACAGCTTGTACTGCCAGGAAGTTCTTTCTCATGCTTAGCTGAAATCCTTTTTCTTGTCATTTGAATCCTTTAAGCTTGTGCCCTGCCCTCTGGAGCAACAGGAAACAAATTTGCTCCAACATCTATGTGACACAGCCCTTCAAATATTTGGAGAAGGCTAACATCTCAACTCTTAATCACCTCTTCTCCAAGCTAAACATACCCAACTCCTTTAACGGTCCTTTCCTCATAGGGCATGGTCTCCAGGCCCCTCATCATCTTTGTCATTGTCCTCTGGACATGTTCCGGATTTGTCAACATCCTTCATAAACTGTGGTGCGCATAACTGCTCCAGCTGAGGTCTGACCAAAACAGAACCATTATATCTCACAATCTTGGACATTTTCCTTCTCTTGATGTGACCTGCAATTGTGTTTGCCTTTTAATAGCTGCCACTTTGTACTGTCAGCTTGTGATCTGCTAAAACCACTAGATGAGGGGTGGGCAACTTCTAGGGTTCCTGGGGCCAATTTTATCCCACTGAGAGCTGCCACCCTGGCTCAGCAGTAGTAAAAAAACAGTGATTTGCTGCAGAATTTCACTGGTGGCAGCAGAAAAGGGCCAATTTAGCTTTAAAACAAGATGCGCTGGGACTGCACACCTTGTTTTAAAGCTACTGGTATATTGGCCCTTTATTTATTTATTTATTTATTGCATTTATACCCCGCTCTCAGCCAGAAAAGACTCTCAGAATGGCTTACAAAGATTAATAATAAGACAGTCCCTGCCCTCAGGCTCACAATCTAAAAGACATGACACAAAAGGAAAAGGGATTGGGAGGGAGGAGGAAGAATGCAAAACTCAAACTGCTGCTTTTTTGCCACCAATGTGGTGAAGTTGTCAATGGCAGTGGCAGGGAGATGGGAGGGATGCAGAAAAATCTGGGGCACATTTGGCCTATGGGCCATGTGTTGCTCACCCCTGCCCTAGGTCCTTCCCATATGTACTGCTGTCAAGCCAGGTATCATTGGTCCTGTATTCCTGCAACTGATACTTCCTACCTACATACAGAACTGGTGGGTCATATTTTCTTCTATTCTTATTCATCCTGCAGAAGAAGAAGAAAAGAGGGTGGTTAATCCATCCTCAGAGATAAAAGAATGACTGCGGGTTGTTGTGTTGTCCAAACACAGACCACTTCCCACAGGGTGGGTTATTTTTCAGCAACAAGACACCCTGACAACCCATGGCTTGTTCTAGGGGTTGTTCAATCCACGATGGGTTGTCGCATCATCCGAACCTGTGTTGCTGCTGGGAGCCACCCAGCAAAAGCGGAAAAACCGTACCGCTCTTTGTGATTTTGCCCTTGCTGTCGCCAGTGACAGCCCCTTCACTGATGCCCAAGCAGCACTTTGGAGTGACCGTCACTGGTTCGCCACCCTTTAAAAAAAGAAATCGGCCCCAGAATATTGCACAAATGTGTTTGTAATCTATTATTATTAATACTATTAATATTATTATCATTGTCTTTTTCAAGTGCACTCTTACAGCTGTGCAATGTGTATAGTCTTGCCTGGTCAATTTCCAGTTTTCTTTAAAGGAATTTAAAAAAAACAAACCCTGAGAAGGCAGGTGAACGTGGCAGAGTGAATGTGGCCCCATTGGGGGGGGGCTGTAAGTACCACTGGTGCTGGTGCCCCATTTGCACCATCCCATTGTGCCACCCTCTAGATATTTTTTTAAAAAAACTGTCAGGAATATTTGCACAATATTTTGGACTGGGGGAAATATGCAAATATATTGGTAAGTAAATGGAGGAGAATTCTTTGTGAATTTAAGGGCTGGGAAGTAAATGGAGAGGAAATTTGCACACCCGCACTAATGGAGCAGTTAATGGAAGTGCGCACATTTTTCCTCCATTTGCTTTCCAGCCATTAAATTTTTTATATATTTTCTGCAATTTTTTTCCAGCTATTAGGGACCCACAATAACTGCGGCAGTAAGCACTCCGAAAGGAAGCCGTGAAAAGGTGGGAGGAGCCAATATCTACGCTTTCCGGAGTAGCTGGTGACTTGGAGAAATGTTGAAAAGATGGAGGGCACTGAGAAGTGTCAGTTTAATACGTAAAAGTTACAGGATCACATTGCCAAGGGGGAGATATTGTCCCCCAACTTTTGGTGCACCTACTTTCGCTGCTCCCCCCCCCTTTGGTGCTTTTCAGTTGACAACTTGGCAATTGGTCCCTGGAAACTGTGCGCAAATTAGCCTATATGCAGTCTCGCCTTGTCACTTTCCATGTATGTTCCCTACTCCATTTCCTCACTCCATTTGACAGCTGGAACATTCAAGGAAATTGACCAGGAAAGACTACACATATTGGACAGCATTAAGAGAACACTTCTGCACTTACAAGAGACAAACAACAACAAAAATTTTAAAAATTGCAAAACATATTTGAACAAGTTTCTGTTTTTTTAAAAAATATGCCAATTACACATTTTTGCTCTGAAAAATTGCTCCGATATTTTTTTTTAAGTGGTGAATGAAAAGGGATAGCAATCAGAGGGGAGACAAGATGGGTTCTGCTGCGGAGGTCACTGGGATACCAGGCAGAGGACCGAGTGGGAAGGAGCTACAGTGAGCCCAGTCATTTGTTAGGCAAACAACCCACACTGCGTAGCTTATTCTCAGGGAGACTTAGCATGTTGTGTGCAAACACACCCAATGTATATATTGCAGTGGCCAACCAGAAGAAAAAAGATCACAAAATAGAAGATACAAAGAAGAGAATATTTGTAACTTAGGTCCCTAATGCTGGTAGCTTGAATCTTTAAGGTGGAGCAAAAGAACTTTTACTGAAGTAGTGTGTTTAGCACTACAAAATAAGTCCCAAGATACTTCTTTTTGGTGGTGGAGGTGAAAATCTGTGAAAGGTAGAATTTCTGAACAAACTAATATCCTAAATAATTTCTGCTTTGCTCAGCAAGGTCATCTTGCCAACTTTATTCTGTTAAATATATAATAACCTCTAGGCCAGGCTGGCATCAATTTGTGTATCAGCTACATCTGGCAATGGCTCTTCTGCAAATGATAAAAAAAAAGCTGATGCAGAGATATTAAAATGTTTAATTCAGACAGCTGGGAATTTGCCATATATCCCAAGCAGTTGCCCTTCTGTTATATTGACATTCATGAGAACATATTACCTTCACTGAATCTGACATTGTGTGCAGGGAAAGTAAATATATATGTGTATCCTTTGATAGGGTTGTGCTTTCTAAAAAGGTAACTTTTCCCAAGCCACATAGTCTTTACAGAACTTCCACACATCAACATGTCCTCATGAGGGTGAACTGGCAGATGTTGTGACTTTCTAAGCTCACAGCTGGAACAAGCAAAACAAACCAGGAAAGTTCTTCTATCACAGAGAAGCAGTTAAGCAATTTACCCAAGCATTGCAACAGGTATCAAATCAATATCAAAACCTGAAGTGCTGCCCTGGACAATGGGATGCCTAAGATTATTTTGTTCTGCTCTCCTGCATCCGTTCTGTAAAAGTACTGAAAATCAGTAGCAACCTTTTATGCATCAGTCATGTAGACTTCATTCTAACCCACGTTTTTCCAAAGCCAAAATGCTATAAATTGAGATGAGTGTATTTAATTTCAGTTTCTTAGCAGAGAAGTTATGTCTTCGCCTGGCACATTATTAAAAGGCAGTTTGTGCATAAATAAAGGTTTCCCCCAGACTAGATGCTCCTAGCACTATCCAATCATTGCTCTTCCACTGAGATGCATGTGGAATTGTGCATGATTTCACATACTTTGAGGGTTATAGCACTTTTTGTGGAGATGCATCCTGTTACATTCCATCCACAGTAGTGGGCATGACATAGCCAGAGAAGAAGAGACAATTTGCCTATGTACACCATTTTAAAGAAGATGGAAAAATAGTACTAAGGCAATCTATACCTGCAGAGATGGTGCTACACTTTCACCCTTCGCACACAGAAAAAGCTGGATTTTCTGCAGTCTGAAAAAGATGGGGAAAGCTCAGGGAAAACACGGGAGGACAACAAGTTCAGCAACAAATTGCCCTATTTTTTAGTTACCTCCATAAGAGCTGCCCTTTGGATGTTCCAGCCATTTGGATGTTCGGCCTTAGGCACAGCATGTCTCTAGTTGGCACAACATTGGAGTTCACAGGTTTTGGCAAGGAACTGATAAAATACATTTTAAAACTTTAATAATTAGTAACACCAATTGATCTTTGCACAAAACATGGCAGCCTTACAGAAATAGAACAGGCAAAATTTGTCATTTTCTCCCAGGATGGGCTGGAGAAACCTTTTTGCCCTTGAAGTGTTTTCCTTCCCTTGAATTCCATGAAGCTTTGCACGTTTTATGGCTTCTACAGAGCTGAACATTTTCAGTCTTCAATAGTGAAAAAAACAAGTTATAATTCTGACAAATATCATTGGAGACTTTAAATATTTAACAGAGTCAGAAGCTTTCTGCAGAGTTTTTTTTTTCATAGAAGCACTGCTTTTCAGCCATAAAAAAACACTGTCACTGTTTATATCGTATTGAAATGTAACCTGCATGTAATAAATGAGCTAGAAATGTTAGTTAATGAATATATACAGGTAGAGTGGCGCTATTAGCTTACAGGTTACCCTAAACAGCACTGATTTTTAAAGGGAAATTATTTTTCCCCTTAATCTGGCAATTAGCCAGCAAGAACACCAAGTCTATTATTTCTGGTGTTCATCAATTACTCTGCTGGGTAGGAAAAGAAACTTTATCAAAACTAAACAAATGAAGGACACTGTATAATGGGCTCAGATGGCACCATGTCATGGGACGCAAGGCATTGAAGTATACATTTGTCAGCAAACTCCAACATGCCAGAACCTAAACTCACCTTTTCTTTGAAGAGCACTTGAAAGGAGGTCATGGCCCGGAAAAAGCTTGGGTTCCCTGTGGTGCCAAGTTCACTTTTGCTGTCCTAATTGAATTTTTGTGCTGAAAATAAATTTCCTTCAGAAGAACAAGAAAAGGATAGAACAAATCCTGGCTGTCTTCCAGGTAACTACAGCCATTTCGACATCATCCAGAGATTTAGATCCTAAAATGAATTATAAATGGGTCAATTTTGTTCTGCTTAATGGAGGACCATGTACAAGACAGACTTGGGGATTCTGCTGGAGCCAGTTTGGAATAGCTTGGAAACAATACATTTTTACGATGGAGAAATAGTTAGATTAGTTCATGATTACTTTTGTTCAAGGCCAATGTTCTAAAAGGTCTCCTCTCCTTGACACCAACCAGAACAAAACAAAGCATGCCCATGGAAGTAGTCTGGAGAACAACATTAAATAATCTGGATGTGGAAATGACTGAATTAACACAAAAATGGCCAACTTTGCATTTTCATATTCTAAAAAATATTGAGTGAAGACAGATATAATGTTTTTAGAGTAGTGGGTATGGCTTGTAAGTAAGCACCTTTCCCCCAAAAAAGTAACTGCCCAAACCACTGGTGTAAAATTTACACTGCAAATAGCCGTGAAATGGATCATTCAGGGCTTGGTCATCTCTTGATATCCACGGGTTATTTTGTTGTAACTTTTAAGTTGTTGAACGGGTTTTGCCAAAGTATTGATTATTAATGCAGTTCCTGATACTACACCATTTCCAAAAACAAATTAACAAACGGATAAACTAAATTAATCAGTTCAAAAGGTTTGTATGCCAACCTTCCATTAAACATTTTAGGCTGCTATACAATATAATAAACCATTAAACAACAATTTATAGGTAGCATTAAAACAGTCTAGGAGAAATTTAAAAACATATCAGTGATTGAAATCCTGGGAAAATAAAAATTAAAAAAAGTTCTTCACCTGGCATTAACAGTGAGATAAAACAATAATATTTTAGTGATAACATATTGCATAGTGTCTCTTCTGAGTCATCTCTAGGGCGGCCAGCTGCAAAAGAAGACAGGGCTCCCTCATTTTTTAATAGTTATGCGGAGAGGGAATTCCAGCAGCTGTTGTTTGTCATACAAGCCACACCTGCTGAAATTCCTTCTTCTACACAACTAATCTTCTTTTGCAGTTGGCCACCCTAGTCACTTCTCATCTGTTGGGGTAAGTTTCAAAAAGAATCATGTGTTGTGACTTTTTTTTCCTATTCGTTTCTGCCACACATACTCTGTTCATTTTTAGCTTGTTGCTGAAAGCATCCTGATGTGGACAGATTAATTTTTCCAACAGTTTTAAACAGTGCTTTTTTTCTGGAGAAAAAGGTACCGGAACTCTTGGATTACATTTCCTCGGGAGTAGATGGCGATTAAATTGTAATGCAATTCATAGAAGAAAAGGTGCTGGAACTCAGTTCCGGTGAGTTCCACCAGAAAAAAAGCCCTGGTTTTAAATATTTTTTTTTAAAAAAAAAGACTTTCCAATATGGCAAAAAAGTAAGTCTGAGGTATGGAGATGCCCTCTTAAGAATGCTGGAACGATAACAGTACAATCCTATACACTGTTCCTATTCCTATTTGAATTTTTAAAATCTCCTTTCTCTCCTGACTATGAAGAACACTGCAAATTTTCGGGTAAATTCTTATTTTTAAAAAACTGAAATGAAACTCTCACCCATCTGCACCAGCCAAATTCAATAGGTACACCTATTCTCAGCATGGAGAGGACCATAATCTGCCTGCCTGCCATATAGTTGTTAAAGATGAGATCAGAAAAACAAGTGGCAACCCTAATTCAGCACTGACATGGTTGAATACACAGGGATTCAAACCCCGACTTTTAAAAGCAAAGCACTCAAAGCCCTGGGCCTGGACGGATAAATCGGTCCATTTTGGCTTCCTCCACATTCGAACTTTTTAAATCTCAAGATATTTTTCTGCTCAATATGGAGAACACTAAATTCTTAACAAAACCAAACTGAAACAAAATTCTCCATCCACGGAAAAGTCTGCCAGGCAAGTTTGTAGGCCCCACAAGGCCACCCTCATGATGGAATGCGAAGCTCAAATGCCCAAAGAAGGCAATATCCTTTTTGATCTGCCACATAAATGCTTTCTGGATGGACACACATATAATAAATCCACTGATGGGAAATGAGCTATATTTTACTATGTAAGTTTTATAGTCTCTTTTTAAAAAAATACCACACACTTCTGCACATGTCGCTTCCACTGCAATTTCACCTACCCTTTGGTCTCCACAGCATATGGTCTTATGCCGCTGTTCCATTTTCAGTTCCTGTGAGAGCCATTTGAAACAGAGTGAAATAGCATGGTACATTTGAGTTTATGGCGCATTAAAGGGCTACACTGAAAGGTGGCCCTGGCAATGAGGTGATTTTTTTTATTACCCCATTGCACTTTCCCCTGTGCTGGCTTCACTCCGGTCAGGTCTTGGACATTCACAATGACTTCTTCTTTAAGGTCAAAGATGGATTTATTAATGGAGATACTCAAGATACACTGACAGCAGCTGGGGACGCTCTACAGCTTCACATGGGTCTTCTGTGACACGCTGCTACCATAGCCAAGCCACGCAGCACAATAATTTGAGCCTGGGGGGAAGGAATGCGATACCATTAATGCAATGTCATTAATGGGCATGGAGCCTTTTGAAGATGTTCACCCCAGTAAGGAGTCTAACGGAAATTATAGAAAGCTTTTACACAAGAAAGTAGGAAAGCTTACATGCTGTGAGGACCTATCTTTGGAAAGCATCAAACAAAAAACATTGGCACTAACAATACTTCATCTAGAGATAAAGGTCCTCAAGTCTGAAAGGACATTTATTATCATCTTCAGCCCTAGAGAAGCTGTATTTTACATGTCTAATTGTTTCTGTCTTATACATGTTTTATATATAATAAGAATTTTTTAAAAATATATTTCTGTAAATCTTTATATTATATTATAAAATTTAGTCTATTTCACTATACCTTCATGGTTATATTTTTGGATATTATATATATATTTCTCTTGACTTTTAAGTTTCTATGCTTTGTTTCTGTCAGGATTTTAAACATAGTCCCTTTTTGTATATTTTTGTCTAACGGAAATTAACATTTAAACAAGAAGAACAGGAGAAGTGGTGAAGTGGGCCCAGGGCTCACAAGGACACTGGGGGTTAGCAGGGACGCTGATGTCATCTACTCCCCCCCCCAGACTTCCCTGCTCCCTCTGAGATTAGCTGCAATCCTCACAGTAACTGGGGGGAAATGAATGTTCCCAGCAACAATATATTGTTCCCTGTTGTAATGCAAAGAATCTTAGGGTAGCCTCGTCTTGAATGGGCCTTGAATATCCATTAGCCTTGTAAAAGACCCACTCCTGGTGGAGAGGAAAGCTGCTAGAACTGGTTGTTTGTTGCTGCCTTGTAGGCTCCTTCCAACTCTATGATCTATGAAATCTATAAGGATCAACACTGCTGCTTGACTTTTTGGGCTTTCCTTGGGGGTGTGGCTCTGAGAACTGTCATGATGAGCGCCTGCACTTCAAAATTTAGCAGGCCACTGAACAGAAATACCAGGATCCAGTGCTGAAACTTCAGTTCATGCCTTCTGAATCATCAGTTCTGCCACAATGTGTACAAGTGAAATGCACACAATCCGGGATGCCTGAAAAATAATTCTCCAAGATCAGTCTTAGAAAATAATGTTGGGGTCTGCAAAGAGAAGTGAGCTTTAAAAACCCTGACATTCTTCTCCAGGTTGGATTAAAATCTAAACCAGAGAAGAATTCCTGGATCCCCCTGGCCCACATCTGCCAATCCTCCTAATCCTTCCAACCGTCTCCTACCATGCAAAACACATCCCACCCACCCCCCGTTCACTTTACTTGCCTTTCAAGCAGAAGCAAATATTAAAGATATTAAAGTGGAAGCTATTAAATAGCCCTTAGTTTGATGCAGCAACACCTTCAAGCAAACCTACACAGCTGTCAGAGAGCTGGACACATTGTGCCCACCCCATCTGAGTGACGTCAACCACTGGGAACATTCCCTGCCATGGTGCACCCACATAGCCCCCTAAGGGAGGAGTCTCTCTACACCATTCCACGGAGGGGGAGCACATAACTCTGTCCCGCAGCCTGCTAATTTTCACTGGCTTCACTGTACGGACTGCAAAGCTATCTGCCCCTAGTGGCTGAAGGTGTTACTGCAGGCTTCAACAACATGGACACATTTACAGGGGAGGCCGCTGGCCAGTCTGAATGGTGGCGCGGAGGGCAGGTCAGCAGGGGCGGAGCCAAGGGGTCACGAGAGGAGGAGCCAAGGGGTCACGAGTCGAGTGGCAGAGCAGCCCTTGAATTCCCAGCAGTCAGCAACCCATACCATAGAAAGAGAAAACTGAGGCACAAAATATGCAAGGGGGGGGGGAATTGCACAACCACACAGAAGTACTCCTTTGGACCCACATTGGGTTCCCGTTCAACAATTCCCATTCCACAGAGACTCAAGTGCCTCTAAGATGATGAGTGGGGGGCGGGGGAGAGAATCCGCACAGCCATCATGACAATGATAATGATAATAATTAAAATAAGACATGATATTCTGAGCCACACAGAAAAGCAGCCCTTGAAACACACACACACACAACCCAGACCATAAACACAAACAGCAGACCATACACTAAGGTGACCATTTTTTTCAAATTTAAAACCAGGACATTAATTTATTTATTTATTTATTTATTTTCTATACTGCCCCACAGCCGAAGCTCTCTGGGTGGTTCACAACAGTTTGTACATAAAAACAACAATAAAAACATACCAAAAAAGATTAAAAACCAAATTAAAAAGCACAGTTTAAAATACAATCCAAAAGTTAATAAAACTAAGTCTACAGGTGACAATCCCCCCCCCCGGTGCTATTTTGAGCTCTTAACTATTGAATGCCTTGGCATAGAGGGAAGTCTTAACCTGGCGCCGAAATGATAGTAAGGTTGGCGCCAGGTGGGTCTCAGTGGGGAGCTTATTCCATAATTGGGGGGGCTACCACTGAGAAGGCCTCCTCCTTGTTGCTACCAACCGAGCATCTCTTGGAGGTGGCACTTGGAGGAGGGCCCCAGATGTTGAGCGTAGTGTCCGGGTAGATTGCGGTTGGGAGAGACGAGACGTTCCGTCAGGTATTATGGTCCTAAGCTGTGTATTTATTATATTTATTATATTTATTATATTTATTATATTTATACCCCGACTTTTTTGCTGCAAGGAACCCAAAGCGGCTTACATAATCCTCCTCCTCCTCTCCATTTATCCTCACAACAACCCTGTGAGGTAGGTTAGGCTGAGAGTCAGTGACTGGCCCAAAGTCACCCAGTGAGTTTCATGGCCGAGCGGGGACTAGAACCTGGATCTCCCGAGTCACAGTCCAACCAGGGCCGGTGCAAGGCAGTTTGATGCCCTAGGCAAGATCAGATATTTAGCGCCCCCCCCCCCCTTGGTAAAATACACATTTTAGCGCTGTATTTTTTTTTCAAGGCATTTCTGGTACCCCCTTTAGCCCTGCACCCTGCTTTATTTTTTCCCCCAAGGTGTTTCTGGTGCCCCCTTTAGCCCTGCGCCCTAGGCAGTTTCCTAGTTGGCCTAATGGTAGCACCGGCCCTGAGTCCAACACTCTAACCACTACGCCACACTGGCTAGGGCTTTATATGTTAGAACCAGCACCTTGAATTTGGCTCGGAAGCATATTGGCAGCCAGTGCAAATGGGCCAGAACAGGTGTAATATGTTCGGACCTTCCGGTCCCTGCAATAAGCCTGGCTGCCGCATTTTGAACAAGCTGCAGCTTCCGAACAGTCTTCAAAGGCAGCCCCACGTAGAGTGCATTGCAGTAGTCTAGTTTAGAGATCACCAGAGCGTAGATTACTGAGACCAGGCTATCCCTGTCCAGATAGGGGCATAGCTGGGCCACCAGCTGAAGCTGGTAGAAGGCACTCATTGCCACTGAGGCCACTTGAGTTGAGCCTCAAGTGACAAAGATGGCTCCAGGAGCACCACCAAGCTACGAACCTTCTCCTTCAAGGGGAGTGCAACCCCATCCAGAACAGGTTGAACACCCTCCATCCGGTCAAAGGAACCACCCACTAACAGCATCTCAGTCTTGTCTGGATTGAGCCTCAGTTTGTTAGCCTTCATCCAGTCCATTGTCGCAGCCAGGCACCGGTTCAGCACATCCACAGCCTCAGCTGCTGAAGATGAAAAGGAGAAATAGAGCTGTGTGTCATCAGCGTACTGATGGCAACACACTCCAAAACTCTGGATGACCCCACTCAGTGTTTTCATGTAGATGTTAAATAGCATGGGGGATAAGACCGACCCCTGAGGAACCCCGTATTGGAGAGTCCATGGGGCCGAGCAACATTCCCCAAACACAACCCTCTGGAGCCGGCCATCCAAGTAGGAGCAGAACCACTGCAATGCAGTGCCCCCCACCCCCAACTCAGACAGCCGCTCCAGAAAGATACCATGGTTGATGGTATCAAAAGCCGCCAAGAGATCCAGGAGTATCAACAGGGTCGCACTCCCCCTGTCTCTCTCCTGACATAGGTCATCATACAGGGCGACCAAAGCTGTTTCTGTGCCAAAACCAGGCCTGAACCCTGACTGAAATGGATCCAGATAATCAGTCTCATCCAAGAATGCCTGGAGCTGGTTGGCCACCACCCGCTTAAGGACCTTGCCCAGGAAAGGAACATTCGCCACCGGCCTAAAGTTGTTAAGATCTTCCGGATCCAGAGAGGGTTTCTTCAGGAGTGCTCTCACCACCGCCTGTTTCAGGTGGCATGGGACCACTCCCTCTCGCAAGGAGGCATTGATCACCTCTCTGGCCCAGCCGGCCATTCCCTCCCTGCTAGTTTTTATAAGCCAAGAGGGGCAAGGATCCAGAACAGACGTGGTTGCACGAACCTGTCCAAGCACCTTGTCAACATCCTTGAGCTGTACCAACTGAAACTCATCCAAAATAACTAGACCAGGCTGTGCTCTGGGTACCTCTCCTGATTCTACTGCTATAACATTGGAGTCTAAGTCCCTGCGGATGCAAGAGATTTTTTCCTGGAAGTGCCTAGTGAATATATTGCAGCGGGCATCAGATGGGACGATGATGTCCCTGGGGCCAGCATATAACAGGCCCCGGACGACCCTAAAGAGCTCCCCTGGGCGGCAAAGAGATGATTGGATAGAGGCAGTGATACGTTGTCTCTTTGCCACCCTCACTGCCTCTAGGTATACCTGGCTATAGGCACGTACCAGGGCTTGATTGCATCCACTAGGAGTTTTCTTCCACCTGCACTCAACCGTCTCCTGTTTTGCTTCATCACTCTCAGCTCTGGGGTATACCACGGAGCCGTATGAGCTCTACTACAGAGAGGGAGCTCAGGAGCTTATCGTGTCAACCGCCCGGGTCATCTCTCTATTCCAGAGATCATCCAGGGATTCGACAGGACCGCCAGCCATATCAGCCGGAAACCCCCAAAGGGCCCTCTGGAAACCATCCGGATCCATCAGCCTTTGCGGGCGGACCATCTTAATAGGTCCCCCACCCTTCCAGAGGGGGAAAGCTGCCGTTAGCCTAAATCTCAGCAGGTAGTGATCTGACCATGACAAGGGGACTGATTCAAAGTCCCCCACCTTCAGATCACCATCTCCATGTTCGGCTGAAAAAACCAGGTCTAGAGTGTGCCCTGCTACATGTGTTGGGCCGATGACATGTTGGGACAGTCCCATGGTTGTCATGGAGTCCATGAATTCCTGAGCCACACCAGACAAGGTGCCCTCAGCATGGATGTTAACATCCCCCAAAACCAACAGCCTGGGGGACCTCAGCATCACCAGTGAGACCACCTCCGTCAGCTCAGCCAGGGAGTCTGTTGAGCAGTGGGGTTGGGCGGTACACCAACAGAATCCATAATCTGTCCCGCTGGCCCAACAAAAGGTGCAAACACTCCAGGCCAGTAGTCAGATGGACAGGGAGCCTGGAGAGAGAGATAGAATTCCTATAGACCACGGCAACCCCCCTCCCCAGCCCTCAGGTCTACCCTGATGCTGCACCAAGTACCCCGGTGGGCAAAGCTGGGAGAGACTAACTCCTCCCTGTTCTCCCACCCAGGTCTTGGTAATGCATGCCAGATCGGCCGCCTCATCCACTATTAGATCATGGATGAGGGAGGTTTTATTTTGCACCAATCTGGCATTTAGAAGCAGCATCCGGAGACCCGAGGGCAGGCTAATAGGGCAACCACCAAACCTGCGGGTGCTAGGAGGACCGGAACAAGGCACAGCCATTAAGTGTCTGGGCCGTGTTCCCCTTACCTGGCTAGTCCTCCTCCCAATGCCAAATCTTTCTCTACCCATCACTACACTAATTGGGGCCCCCACAGAACTCCCCACTTGGCCCCATGACTCCCCTCCAAGGCACATGTTCAGGCCCTAGACAGGGAAAAACAATCCCCCCCCACCAAGGGCACCGAGTAACAAATAGCAGTGTTCCCTTTCTTTGGCGAGGCTCACACGGCGCTCTAGACCACGTCAGTAGTCACCCTGTCTAAGGGCTAAAGAGAGCGCGGGAGCAGCTCCGCATGGGGCTTGGCTCAAACCCCCCCCCCCCGAGGTTTCTTAACGCGGAGAGTCTTATGAGAAATAAACAAGCCGCGTACAGTTTTTTACAAAAACTTAAACACTATATATAGTTTAATAAAAATGGGACAAAATGGGCATTTATATTAAAAAGAAGGGATGGTCAGGAAATATGAAAAAAAATGGGACTGTCCCTTTTAAAACGGTATGTATGGTTAGCCTAGTCCTGGCGAAGCAGCGAGGTGTGCCGTGAAAACGGCGGAGTGAAAAGCTCGAGTAACCAAGAGAGCGTGGAGCTCTGAGGGCCAGTGTCATGGTCTGAAGATGCCAGAGATCACTGGTGCCTGTCGTGTGCTGCGGAGGGCCTTTCATAGTCCGAAGCTAACACCGAATTGGTCGATTTTGGTGGGCTCTGTGTGATGACATCATCGAGTTCCCACGGTCGGGGCTGTATGTACTGTGCGGGAATATTATCAAAGAGTCCCCGCAGCCACAATATGGTGAGAGTGCGTGTGCTGAATGCTGAGTATTGCCGAGATCCAACAACGAGAACCGTCGTGTAAAATAAAACTAAAACTAGGATAAATTAATAAAATTGATTTAGGCTGGTTTATCAAGGATTGATTTGATGTACTCAATCTTTTGATAAATTAATAATTTTTGATTTTGTAGTCCTAAACTGTCAGTCAGTCAGTCAGTCAGGCAATCACTCGTGACCGAGTAAGATTGTCTTCCAGGATAAAAATTTACAAAAAGGTGATTTAAAAGGAGGGAAATTCTAAAGAAAATTGTGTAGACTCTAGCGATGGGTCCGTAAGTGACTGTGGAGGCCAATTCTAGATCCACACAGCTTCCCACAGTGAGGACACAGGCTACCAGATGGAAGATGGTCCTGTAAAGGATTCATTTGACGTGCTTTTCCCTTAGCACGTTTCTCCCTTTCACCTTGCACTCGGGCTTCTTCAAAGTCCATAGAACCTTTGTGAAAGGCCAACTTCCAGTTAGATCGTTCATGGGCCAGAGCTTCCCAGTTTTTTTTAATGTTTATATTGCATTTTTTTAGATTAGCCTTAAGAACATCTTTAAACCTCTTATATTGACCACCGATATTCCGCTTTCCATCCTTGAGTTGGGAATAAAGTAACTGCTTTGGGAGACGGCAGTCAGGCATTCGAACAACATGACCGGTCCACTGAAGTTGGCGTTGAAGGATCATTTTTTCAACGCTAGTAGTCTTTGCTTCTTCCAGTACACTGACATTTGTCCGCCTATCTTCCCAAGCAATTCGCAGGATTTTCCGGAGGCAACGTTGATGAAATCTTTCAAGGAGTTGGAGGTGACGTTTATAGATAGTCCATGTTTCGCAGGCATACAATAAAGTTGGTAATACAATGGCTTCATAAACCAGTGTTTTGGTCTTCTTACAAATATCCCGATCCTCGAACAAACATCTCACAACTAACCAGGACAATGTCCAAAAAAACAGTACTGTACTGCTAAAACCAGTACATATGGTCACCTTACCATACACACAAACCCCAGACCAGACCATATACACACGCAGACGCACAACTTCAAAGATTAAACCACAACATACCAGTAATGCCTGAGCTGCTGCTGGAGCTGCTGCTCTGACTTCACCTGCATGCAGGAAGGGAGGCTGTGACTGCACCGGCTCCTCCTGGGTGCCTCAACCCCACACAGAAGCCCCCCCTTGTGGAGGGAAGCGGTTGTCTCTGATCGGCGGGCTCAGGCTAGCTGAGACTGAGTCCATTTTTTCCCTAATACTTCTCCTCTGATAAGGCAGACTCCAAACCCTTTCTGCTTTAGGGGAGGCCCTGGAGCAGCAGGAGTTCCCACATGTGGAGTTGTGAATCTGAAACTGCGGTGCTGCCAGGACTCCAGTGCAGTAGCGCAGCAGCAGCTGGCCACCCCAGAGAAGCCGGCAACAGCTCAGTGAAAAAGATTTTTTAAATTATTTTTAAAAGGTAAGGTGGTGGGGGTGGGGAGAGCACAATGGCAGGTTGGCACCCAGAGCGCCCTCTGATTGGAGCCACCCCTGCACATTTAAACAAATATTAATGCATTTTTAAACAAAATAACACTGAGGTGCACACCCCTAGAGTCCCCTTAGTATGCATGACAAGTTTTAGGTGTCTAAAGGTTTCACAGTCTTGACGCCATATGGCTTTGATAGACAGATAGACACACTTTATTATTATAAAGTAATACCTTGGATTGCAAGCATAATTTGTTCCGGAACCGTGCTTGTAATCCAAAACACTCTTATATCAAAGCGAGTCTCTGGCGGGCGTGAGCGGGGCCGATTTCAGCCTGCTTGAGGCGAGCGGTTACATCCCTACGTGACTACTTGTCTTGCAAGACCTTGCTTGTTTATCAAGTTTAAAAAAAAATAAAAATTTGCTTGTCTTGCAAAACGCTCTCAGACCAAGTTACTTGCAATCCAACGTATTACTGTAGATGAAAACAAAACATTATTTAGTTTCTTCCCAATCACCACCACCACCCATTCCAATACATTCAGAAGGGCAATATATTCCTGTTTGAACATTTGGGGGTTGTCCCTAAAGACCACTGTGTTAGCAATCCATCACTTTGGGTACAATATATTCCAATTAGAAACATAGTGTATTCCCATGGCTATCCAGAAGGAGCCAATGCATTCAGTGTAATTTGTTTTATTACATACCTAAAAATAGGCAACCTCCTCTGCCCGGCACCACTGTCATTATTTTCTAGACCTTCATGAAGCTTTATTATCCACCATTTATTAACCTTAAAAAAAAAAAACATCCAGACAAAAGGTCAAAATGGTCTCTAAGAAGAAAAAAGGGTGGCTGTATAAGGTGCACACAGCAGCTCAAGCAGCCTTTACATTTAGCCAAAAATTATGTATCCTTCTATTATTCAATCATGTCACTATGAAGTGCCTAGCTATTTATGCATAGCAAAAAAAAAAAAAAAAATCTGGCTCAGGTTATAAGCGCAGGTCCCCCCCCCCCCGCCCCGTGTTAATTCAGCAACTAGAGCCCACACAGTTCCTTTCCTACCACAACCATTAGGTTGTACGCAAGCAAAGCAGAAGTACCATCTCAGCAGTAAGCTGGCGACTGCATATTTTTATGAGGCTTGATGGCACATTAATTGATTTTATTGCAAATTATTGCATTTGCATAATGACGTGAAACCAGAATTGAAATCGCAATGCAGAAAGTTATAAAAGTTGATGTTCAGGAAGGGAAAAAGTTCTCATTCGAAAGAAATCAGAGAGCCAATTTCTTTGCCCACATACATTCTCACTTATTTTCAGCCAGCATATGATTTTGCATCATTCTCAAAGTAAGGGGGGGTAACCAACAATCCAAACATAGCATCTATGTGTTCCATTCCCCAGTGTTGAACTGAAATGGATAATATGCCGCTGTTAATGGCAAAAGGTAAAACAAGATTTCTACGTGATAAATGACACCCTTGGGGGGGGGGGGGAAATCCACTGCCTTACTATTCTCCATACTTGTGTATGCATACAATGCAATAAGTGTGTCCTCCAGTTTTGAAAGATGCAATAGCCTTTTGCAGGTTTTAGTGCAATGGTGTTTACCTCCACATTATGATATTTCCTTAAGCTAGAGATATAGGCCTTTATATAGAGAGAGAATGGTAGAGCAGCAGAAGATTACATTCATCCTTATGGTGGTCGTGCATGTGTTCTCCTTTACAGAGGGCAGTTCTCTATTGGAAGGTCTGCCAGAGGAGAAACAGTCCTCTGTTTGAATGCATCCTCTGCTTCCCTGTCCAAGTTCAGTTTAAAGATAAAGAATCTTAAGAAGGGAGAATAAGGGTCTTGAAGTTGCCCACCAGCAATTAGCACATAGACAGGAAACGGAGCAGACACACAGATAAGAACATAAGAAAAGTCCTGGATTAGACCAAAGGGCTATCCAGTCCAGCATCCCTATTCGCACAGTGGCCAACCAGATGCTTATGGGAAGTATTTGTGCTCTATCTTTCTCTCTCTCTCTCTCTCTCTCTCTCTCTCTCACACACACACACACACACACACACACTGCAGGTCATCGCACTTGTGTTGACACGTCCACTAGACGAGTGAGTAGATGAGTTTAATTCTTAGCCAGTACGGTAAGGATTGTACTGTTTATTTTTGTCCCCATTTTGTGTGTTTTTAAAACTTGTTCCGATAACATCGATTTAAGTTCTTGTTCCAGAAAGGGAAATTTGAATGCATGGAGGGGGGGGGGAGGGAATTTGATGAAGAAAATCTATGAACGCTACTGTGGGGGGGGGGGTAGTTTTGCTGACATGATTAAGGTCGCCCAAAGCAAGTGGGAAGCTTCTTCACAACAAACGGCTTCCCGTGTGATTCAGAATTCACAGTTTTTGTTCTCCCAGTCACAACCACACCCCTAACATACCATAATAAGAGCAACCCTTCACATTTTCACACCAGGACACAGTTCCTCTGTTGTCTTATACAGTCATGTCTTGGATTGAGAGCATACTGGTAATTCGTTCCGGAAACGTGCTTGTAATCCAAAACACTCTTATATCAAAACAAAATCCCTCTCCCAAAAAAATTTGTACAGAGATTTTTAATTTAAGCCATACTACAGTACTTGTATTGCAAGACGTCGCATGTATATCAAGTAAAAAAAAATTAAATAAATATTTAAAAATTTGCTTGTCTTGCAAAATGCTCTCAAACCAAGTTACTTGCTGTCAAGGTTCCGCTACTGCAGGGACCCCTTGATCTGCCCTTTGGAAGATCTCTGCCTCTTCCCAAAGCCTCTCCCTCTCTAAGAGATCAAATCCTTTGCCTGCTTCCAGTAACATGGGTGTAGGCTGTAGACGTGGTGAATAAGTCACTCCAAACTCTCAGGGTACACAACAACACTTTACTTATAATATTAGGGTATTTACTTAATAGAGTGGTTATAATTCAAAAGCAAGTATGATAAAATAAAACAAACAAACAATCCAAGGTTCTCTAGTTTAACTTCAGACTACCTATCTCCTCTGCAGCCAGTCTCTCTCTCCTTCTCTCTGCTGTCTCTGCTGTCTGCTGACCACACCCCACACATATATAGCCTTCCCAGGATTGGAAGGTTATAATCAGGTGACCTTGATCAGGAGATTAATTCTTAACTTCTATTGGGTACTAAAACTCTCAAACTCCCCCTCCCATCCTGGAGTGTTTGGGCCTTCAGGCTCCAACTAAGCTAGGGAAGTGTTTGGGCCTTCAGGCTTCAGCAAACTTAAGCCTGAGTAGGCCTCAATCCATCACATCTTCCCCCCCTTCTCCTCAAGTGGAACAATTTCCCTTTTACAGAAGAGAATTGTGAAACGTTAACCTACACAATAAGGCAACTGTTTTTTGGTTATTTCCTAGACAAAGCATCGGCTATCACATTCTCCTTCCCAGGCACATGTTCAATGTTCATTTGAAATTCCTGCAATTTCCAAGACCATCTCTGAAGCTTGGAGTTGGTATTTTGCATTGTTTGTATCCATTGTAAGGCATGATGATCAGTCCATAAAGTAAATTCTTGCCCAAAAACATAAGGCTTGAGTTTGTCCAGAGCCCTCACTACTGCCAGACATTCCTTTTGGATTGTAGACAGGTTTCTCTCCCTGGGTAAAAGCTTCCTACTCAGGTAGGCTACTGGGTGTTTAACAGAGTCATAGTCTTGTAACAATACTGCACCTATGCCAGTCTCAGAGGCATCTGTAGCCACAATAAAGGTTTTTTCAAAGTCAGGTGCTCTTAACACAGGCCTTGAGCTTAAAAT
Source organism: Shinisaurus crocodilurus (assembly GCA_021292165.1). NCBI lineage: Eukaryota > Metazoa > Chordata > Lepidosauria > Squamata > Shinisauridae > Shinisaurus > Shinisaurus crocodilurus. Next base: position 99,394,673 of record CM037881.1, on the reverse strand, counting down.
GTCCCTTAGTCTATCAAAAGCTCTTTGACATTCATCAGTCCACACAATTTTGTCAGGTTTACATTTCTTGGTTAAATCAGTCAAAGGTCCAGCAATTTCACCAAAATGGGGAACAAATCTCCTGTAATACCCAGCAAATCCCAAGAATGACCTGACCTGTTTCTTGGTTGTAGGTATGTCCCAGGTTCTGATAGTTTCAACCTTGTCCCATAAAGGTGTGATATGACCATTTCCTACCCTGTGCCCTAAGTATACTTTTGGGACCATCTGCACCTGTAAAACTACTCCACTCCTCTCATAGTGTGGCTTCATCATATTTACATGTACTACCTTGGGTCTTTTTTCAGATTTTTCTTTAACCACCACATAGGTTAAATCATCCATTTTCTCTCTGACTGTGTAGGGGCCTTCCCAAGCAGCCTTAAGCTTGTCCTTGCGCAGAGGAAGAAATATCATTACCTGATCCCTTACCTCAAATACTCTAGAGCGTGCCTTTTGATCATACCAGAACTTTTGCACCTCTTGGGCTTTGGTTACATTGGCTTGAACTAGTTTACAGAGTGTATCTAGGGTTTGTCTAAGTTTTAACACATAATCCACTACAGAGGTTTTGTTTTCTACGAGTTTACCTTCCCAGTTTTCCCTCAAGAGATCAAGAGGGCCTCTCACTCTTCTGCCATACAACAGCTCAAAAGGTGAGAATCCCGTTGATTCCTGTGGAACTTCCCTGTAGGCAAAAAGTAGGTGTTGCAGTTTGTCATCCCAGTCATTTGGGGGGGTGTTTACATAAGCTCTAATCATTCCTTTGAGTGTGGCATTAAATCTTTCCACCATTCCATTTCATTGGGGGTGATAAGGAGTGGTTTTCAAGTTTTTTACCCCGCAACACTTCCACAGACACTCCATTATCTCGGAGAGGAAATTTGACCCACAATCTGTTAAGATTTCAGAGGGAAATCCAGTTCTGCAAAATATAGTTAGCAAAGCCTCAGCTACAGACGGAGCATCTATAGAGGCTAGTGCTACAGCTTCTGGGTATCTTGTGGCAAAATCCACCACTGTGAGGATGTACTTTTTTCCCTTGCGGGTGGGTTTAGTGAAAGGCCCTACAATATCCATGCCCACCCTAAAGAAAGCTTCTCCTATAATAGGCAGAGGCTGCAAAGGGGCTTTACTGTGATGCCCTGCCTTCCCCACACGCTGACAGGTTTCACAAGACCTGCAGTACTCTGCTACTTGCTTAGCAATTCCAGGCCAAAAGAAGTTTGCCATGAGCCTTTGTTTAGTCTTGTTTTTCCCCAAGTGCCCTGCGCATGGCACATCATGGGCTAGTTCTAGCAACCTTAGCCGGAATTGGTTAGGTACTACCAGTTGCTTTAGTGGTTCCCAGGTTAACTCTTGGGTTTTTGGTAACCACAGCCTATACAGCAATCCTTTCTCCCAAATAATCTGCTCCCTTCTTTCCTCAGAGAAGGGCCTCTCTTGAGGGAGAGCTACTCTTTTCAGAGGCTCCAAACTAGGATCACTGAGGACTTCTTGCTTGAATTCCTCTACTCCTCTTAAATCAGGAAAATGGGTCTCTAGCGCCTTCTCCTCTACAGAACCACCTGCCTCGGTTGTTTCACTGGCTTTCAGGTCTCCTGAAAGCATGGAGGCTTGTTCTGTTGTTTCGGTTTGGGGAGGGTCTGGGGTTGGTTTTGGACCTTCCGGAATCACTGTGGGTTGTACCTCTAGTACCTTTTCTTTTACCCCATCAGCTTTTACCTGGTCCTGTCTTGAAGTTTCCTCCCTTTCCTTTTGCTTGCGGGTTACCACACATATCTGAGCTTCTGGGCTTTAAGTTGCTCCTGCTGCAGCCGAAGTCGTTTCCACTCTAACCGGGTCTCTTCTTCCTTCTGCTTTGCCACTAGCCGCAGTTCCTGTTCTCGGAGCTCCCATTCTTTTGTTTGGGGTCCTGCTACACTAGGGCTAGAGGGTGCAGCTCCTTCTATTGCCGCCTGGGAGATCAGCATAACTTTCAGTTCTTCTGCTGTTTTCTCCTCCCATGGCAAATTGTCCTTTTTACACTGCTCTATCAGGGCAGTTTTGTTCATGGAGAGGTATTGGCTCATCTTAATTGCCTCACTGGGTCCCTATTCTGCAGTCCTGAAGTTAAAACATACACTGCTTTTGCCAGCTCTATTAGTAAAAAAAACCCAATTTCTGTTTGGAGTGCTTAATTTCACTGTTCAGGATCCCACCTCTACCACCATTGTCAAGGTTCCGCTACTGCAGGGACCCCTTGATCTGCCCTTTGGAAGATCTCTGCCTCTTCCCAAAGCCTCTCCCTCTCTAGGAGATCAAATCCTTTGCCTGCTTCCAGTAACGTGGGTGTAGGCTGTAGACGTGGTGAATAAGTCACTCCAAACTCTCAGGGTACACAACAACATTTTACTTGTAATATTAGGGTATTTACTTAATAGAGTGGTTAAAATTCAAAAGCAAGTATGATAAAATAAAACAAACAATCCAAGGTTCTCTAGTTTAACTTCAGACTACCTATCTCTTCTGCAACCAGTCTCTCTCTCCTTCTCTCTCTGCTGTCTGCTGACCACACCCCACACATATATAGCCTTCCCAGGATTGGAAGGCTATAATCAGGTGACCTTGATCAGGAGATTAATTCTTAACTTCTATTGGGTACTAAAACTCTCAAACTCCCCCTCCCATCCTGGAGTGTTTGGGCCTTCAGGCTCCAACTAATCTAGGGAAGTGTTTGGGCTTTCAGGCTTCAGCAAACTTAAGCCTGAGTAGGCCTCAATCCATCACACTTGCAATCCAAGGTATTACTGTACAAGCACGTTTCTGGAATGAATTATGCTCTCAATCCAAGGTATTACTGTATCTAGCCATGCCATGCTCCTTCAACCAGGACCCGTGGTGGCTGAGTCCTTTAGGGTGCAATCCTATGTATGTTTAGACAGAAAAAAGTCCTACAGCTCCCAGCATTTCCCTGGCAGCATGGCTAGCTGCGGAATGCTGGGAGTTGTAGGACTTTTTTCAGTCTAAATATGCATAGGATTGCACCCTTAGTGACCCAGCTGCCCGCCATACTTACCATCACCTTCTTCCCAACATAGAGTATTTGCTGTGCAGTGGCCACCCATCTTCTAGTGCCAGCCCTATCTTCTAGAGTTATGGGGTGGTGGTATTTTAGTGGGTAATTGTTTTTAGCTGTTTTAATTTTGTATCTTTTAATTTTCTCATAAGTTGCCTTGAGCCTTTTTTGCAAAATATTGGAGGGAGAGGAGGCATAGACTACTAAAGAACGATTGTGTCCCTGTCATACATCTGCAGGAATGTTCTCATTCATTTCGATGGAATATCTAGATTAGGATAGACCCAGGATACATACTTGTACTTAAAACACAATACCTTTCTCCTGCAAGGATGGACTACTTTTCCTCCAGCACCAGGTCCCATACACAATTTTAGGGAAGGTTCCCTGGGAAAATGATAGAACTGTTAACCTGTGGTAAGCAGGGATGTTGAAGAGTCCTTGGTCTCGAGTCATGAGTCGAGTCACGAGTCTTTGGACCCGAGTCTCGAGTCCGAGTCCAAGTCCTTGGTCCAAAATGGTGACTCACGAGTCCCGAGTCACTCCCAAAGCTGACTCCATGAGTCCCTATTAAAATCAGTGGGGTTTTCCCCCAACAAAATAAGGCTACTTCAGATGTGTGGCTTAAATAAATTCTAGGCACAAGTGTGCCTTTTTATTTCAAAACTCTGCAACTGATTTTGGCAAGAACAGACCAGGCAGACAAACCCAAAATAACCAGGCAGGCAGAGGAGGCAGGGAACCCCAAAGCAGGCAGGCAGAGGCCTTTGTCTTGGACAGTTCAACTGTTGAACTGGTCAAGAAGAGACCAGGCAGGCAGAGGAGGCAGGGAACCCCAAACAGGCAGGCAGAGGCAGCCAAACCCAAAATGTCTGACCCTAACCCTAAGCCCCCACAACAACACATCAATCAAAATAAATCTCAACACATCATTGGGGCTGCGCTCCTAGTAGCTGTCCATAGTGGCCGAGCAGCGGCGCACCTCGCTTCCATGCACTCTTCACCGGTGATCGTGCTCCTCTCCACTCCTGGCACAACACAGGGATGTTGACGAGTCCTTGGTCTCGAGTCCCGAGTCGAGTCTCGAGTCCCCATTAAAAATATTGGGACTCGAGTCCGAGTCGAGTCAGAGGGGGGACTCAGTCCGACTCACGAGTCGAGTCCTCGAGTCCGAGTCCCCATCCCTGGTGGTAAGTATGACTAATGTGGGAGAGAATCACTGGGCAATGGAAGATGTAAAGTGGGAAAAGAAAGGTGTTTGATTGTTGTTGTTTTGGGTGGGGGTTGGAGGAAAGGCATTTCTCCTTGGAGGAAAAGTTGTGAAACTGATTTATAAACTTGCTATTTCCAGCTTTGAAGAAATCTTGAGCTGTGAAAAAATTTACAGGCAGCCCCTGGTTTTTACAGCTTAAGCCTGATATACCGTACACTGTCAACTAGGCCTAGTGCTTGATATTGTCTTCTAAATGGGACGCTGCAAACTTAACACACTGCCAAATTCTTTGATGTACTTCCCACACCCCAATCACAGCATCCAGCATTGGAAAACTGAAGGATTGCTGCTCTCCAAAATACTTGATGTTGCTGTTTCATGGAGGATGAGGCAATCAATGGCTACGGCTTCCAGTATCGGAAGCAGTATACCTCTGTATAACAGTTGCTGGGGAACACGGCAGGCGAGGGCTCATATATCCTGCTTCCCACAGGCAGCTGGCTGGTGAACAGAATGCTAGACTGGATAGGCCTCTGGTCTGGTTCAACATGGCTCTTCTTCTGGTCTCACGTTTTTACCCAACATGCCATTTCCTTAGGCAGGCCTCCTTTGTAGTATTTATTTCTTCTTTCAGGCAGTTTAACAGCAGCGTGATATGGAAATGTGTCACCAAAAAAAAAAAGAGGACAGTGATTTGCATAACATTTGTATATGCTAATTTATATGTATAGGTGCAATTTAGCAATAATTATTATGATTTAAATAGAAATACAGCACATCTCACCATAGTGTGGAAGGCTGTGACCAGGTGACCTGTGTGCCTTGCTCATTCTGCTGCTGTTCAGGTGCTGACTGTTGATGGGAAACTTCAAGGCCCAGCTCTTCCTTCTGATGCTTCTTTATCTTTAACCTGGCCTCAGACTAATAAGCCCTTCAAATGGAGGACACCTTCAAAACAGAAGACTGTCCTCTGTCAACGAGGACATGTGGCTACTCTAGGAGTTGCTTTCACACACCCTTTGTTTTTTTGTGGGCAAGTGTATGAAGATGGCATACACTGCAGAGGGCCCCCCAATCTCAGACAGATAGGGAGTTATGATGAAAGAAAAAGTTTGTGGTTTTTTTGTTTGTTTTCTGCTCAGAATTGGCACCAATGTCACAGACAGGGCTTAATGCTTGATGACACTTCATTGAGAAAATATATGAAAGTATACAAAGGGCTTATTCACATCATATAATATAGTGAGGGGAAAACATTTTGGGGTGGTTTTAAAAAAGATTCGCTCTCCCTCCCCCCCCGCTCCCTGTGATATTATTATGTTCTTATGGCCTGAAAAAAAGAAAACATGTCTGCATTGGAATCAATGCTAACTTCCTTTCTTCTTCTTTTTTAACACTCCCCTGCTATGGGTGGGTGGAATTTCAGGATGAAAATAGGAGGGGGGAAGCTTAACTTCCCCCGCTCCTGGAGCATCATGGTCCCAACTCGAAATCAGGGTCATGCACTTACACTGAGGTGATGAATTTAATCATGCATAGCTCTGCTATGCATGATTTGAAGAACGTGTAGTTTGGCCCTTAGTTGGGTGTGCTGTGTGTTCATACACATACATTATACTCACACAGAGAGAAAGTGTGTGTGAGTTAGAGAAGTGCATACTATACAACCGTAGCCTTGTAAAGCCTTCAGCACACCCTCTACCCCTATGTTCTTTCAGGCAGAGAGAGGGTGCCCATCTCGCTCTTTATTTCAGAGCAAGAAGCCCAGCTCATTACAGTGGGAGAGGAGGCAGCAGAGATGGCAAGACCAGTTCTCCCCACTCTCAGCTAGGCTCCCTGATTGCCTGGAGCTTGTGCCCACCTATTATAAATTACCAGCAGGCACCAACCTTTAGCAGGCAAGTGGTGCCCTCCCCAGCTTGTACCCACAGCTAGAGAGAGAGAGTGCTGGGGCAACTTCGTTCAGCTTGTGGGGACATGATGGAACTCCACATACTGATTGCTTTGGTGAGTTGGTGTCAGTCGCCCAATGAACAGACAGCAGCTGTGGGACACTTGCCAAAATCTTCCAGTTAGGGGTGATTCTCAAGACATTCTTGGAAGCCCTGAGCAGCACTGGTACTGTCTCTGCTGCCAGAGGCACAGTCACACACAAAACAGTGCAAAACATTGGAACACTTTCTGGTAAGTTGTTCCTTCTGCATCCCTCCCAAAAGCACCGTGATTGGAAATAAAAAGGAGAGTCCTGGTAAAGTCATTCTCTGGGTGGATACTAGAACTATCAGTTACAGAATTACTGTCCCCAACTCTCGCTCCCCACTTTCCCCTGCCTGGTATTTTCCTCATATGGAGAGCTTTCAGGAAGGGGGAAATGTATCCACTTTTGTTGTTGTTATCAACATTTTAATTTAGGGATTGTAGGTTTTTTCGTTTTCCAATACAATATGAACAGTGCCTATGTTTTAGATGTTGCCAGGCCACTGTGTGAGGTACGGTAAGCTAAATTCATCTTGTAGCACTCCAAAGGGCTGGAACACATCTTTGGTGAGGAGCTGTGATGGGAAATGTTGTCCAACTGTCCAGATCTGATTTTAACCTTTGTGATAATTTTCTCTAAGTTATGTTTAACTACCACTTTTAATTGTTTTGGTATATAGAGGCCTAAATGTTTTTAAGTTCCTTTTCCCATCCAGACAGCCGACTTGTAAGGCAATTGCTGTCAGAGACCGTCTCCTACCTTCCGGGTTGCCCAATGAAGCCGAAGCTTCAGGAGCAGCCTGCTTTATTTCAGACCACTTAGTTTATAGAAGGGCTGCCTTGCTTCAGACAAAAGCTGGATCTTTTTGCGGTAGGCCACATCAGCTCAGGATTTGGGACTTGTCCAAAGCGAATGATGCACACGCCAATTAGCTTACAATGGAAGAGCGATGATCAGGTAGCACTAAAAGCCTGCAGTCTGGAAGCATTCGCATTCAGCAGTGTTCTAGGTTTTGTTCAAATAGAGGTTGTTGTATTTGAACCCACACATAAGTAAGAATATTATACTTCTTGCTTAGTTTCAGCACTGCTACTATGAATGCAGCCACTCCCAGGGCCACATCTTCCACTGCTCTTGCTAATATTCAAGATTGAATGGTACAATACAGTTTATTTCAAAAGCACTTGTGGCTACTTTTATATCACATAATAACCAGAAATATAGGTACTCCTGAAGAATTATTACATGAGGACTGAGAGAGCCAGTGTGGTGTAGTGGTTAGAGTGTTGGACTGGGACTTGAGAAATCCAAATTGTAGTCCCCATTCAGCCATGAAGCTCATTGCATGACCCTGGGCCAGTCACTGACTCTCAGTCTAACCTACCTCACAGGGTTGTTGTGCGAATAAAATGGGGACAAGAAGGAGGACCACGTAAGCCACCCTGGGTTCCTTGCAAAGGGGAAAATGGTGAGATATAAATGTAATAATAAAGGCATTTGTGCAGTTTGAAAACCTGCTGGCTTGCCCCATTAACATAAAAATGGTGTCATCAAAACCATTTTGGATCCTATCTGTACAGCTTAATTATTAATAGTTCTGTATCTTGGCACCTGCGATTAATTTAGAGAGTGAAAACACCAGCAGAACAATCAGCATCCTTAAATAATTTAAAACATTAATGGAGCATGATAATTTTAGGAATGAATCATTACAGATTTCTGGTCTTCAGGAACTCGTTATCAGTGCTGCTGATTAACATAAGAAGACTCAATTTTCATTCTTCAGGCTCCAGGTGTTTAATAAAAATATATACTTGTAACCCCCCACCCCCCCAAAAAACCACCAACCCCTAAGTAGATTTGTAGAAACCATTGGCCTAATTTTAGTCAGAGAAATTGGTTTCACTCTTAAACACTTACTCACAAGCACATTCCATTGAAGTTAATGAGATCTATTTAAGACTCCAGCTTTATTATGCAGTGCCTAATATAAATGGTTTCATATTTCCTCTCACAGGAAAACAAAGAGCAGATTAGAACCTTAACTAGCAAATAGGCCTGCCACCATTAAGGCAAGATTTCCATCTAAACATCAGTGTTTAAACCAAAGAATAAGTAAATAATGAAAATGAGAACTCATCCAATTTCATTTTAAGTGTATCTGAAACAAGCAATGCCCCTTTATGTTGAGAATCGGCATCACATATGCAATACCATTAATATTTTATTTTACTTACGGTATGTTTCTTCGCAAAAGTCTACTATTGAAAGATGGGATTTTGGAGTCAACAATATTAAATAGCTGAAAACAATATCTAAGGTTGTTATGGTAATGTATCAGATTTCTTAGGCAAACTTGTTCATGATAGTTTAACCCTTTCAAAACAAACCCTAGTTCCACTCAGTTCCCAGCACATGTTCTCTCAAAGGCTCATAGAGGGGAAATGATTGTCTGAATCCTCCCAGTAATGTGATTTTTGAAACAAAAAAATCCGTGCCCACACAAACAAATCAGTGTTACAATGCAGCTGTCACTGGATAAGTTATGTGCTTTGCAGTATGTATTTATATGCAGCAGCAGGCAACTCAATATCACTTGTTGTATATGTTATACCTGGCAACAAATATTTTCAAGAGTTTTGGGGTTGTACCTTAATTTGTATTGTTATATTATTTAACAACAGCTACATTTATGTATGATGGCTCAACATTTAGCTTTCAGGAAACCTGAATCTGCATTACTAAAAAAAATCCAGAATTCGGGCGGGAAATCTAAAATCCAAATTCAGGGGGGAAATATCCCCCCCAAAAAAAATTATTCAGATTCTGGATTTTTTTCACTCATGGAGTAGTGTGGCTATTTGTTTTTTATGTGCCTTGGAAAATACAGAATCTTGTAAGAGGATCTTTAATTATAAGGGTAAATATGTCAGTTTTAGAACTAGTGAGACCAGAAGATTCCTTGATCTCCATTGACCTCAACTTAGCATATAAGTACATTGTCATACTTTCAGGAATCTTGTATTGATCCACTCAAAAAATGGTGGTGCTCAAAGCCATCTGAATCTCAACCCCACACTCTCAATCCTCCTCACCTGTCCTTCTCTCCTAGATCCTTCTACCACCCTTATCGGTGACACATGTTTTGAATTTTGCCATATAAGATTCATGTTTTAAATCATGGATTTATCAATTTTAACTTGCTATGCATAAAAGAAAAAATGCTTTGTGAATAAATGCAAGTAAAAGTATGAAGGAAGAAATGCTTCTCTGAGTAAAAAACCTTCCGAATTTGCATTCCAAGTATGGACAGAAATACCATACCTCATTATATGGATCCACGGGTAGACCAAATCATACCAATGGTTATACTGTTTACAGATCTTCAATCAGAGATTGCCAGCACAGTCCTATAACATGTCTACTCAGAAGTAAATCCTATTTTACTTACTTCCAGGAAAGTGAGTATAGGACTGCAGTCTTCCTAGAGAACAGGAAGCCAACGTAGCATGCAAGTACACCAGGAAAGGCGCAGAAGCGTTCTGCTAGAGACAACAACAACTTTCTCACTGCACCCCATGAACTATATGCTGGAATGACCAAACTCTACAGTGATCTTTATTTTACAAGAGCCATTCCGCAGACTATTTCCAAAGACTGTTTCCAAAATCTGGAGAAAGGGTAGAAGGATGACAGACAGTGAGCCTATGGCATAAAAGCCTTTAAAAAAAAAAAAAAACATACAATAAGTCCATGGTACAAATTCCTTCAGCACACACAATGAGTCCATGGCTTATTGTAAATCCCCATTTATGGAAGCTGGAAGAAAGGCCGCAAGGTGTTCAGCACAAATAACCTGCCATGCTGTATGCTGAGGTTTTGCCTGGAAATAGGTTTAGGTGGCAGTTGGTTTGGCAAAAGGTGTCTTACACAGTAATGTTCTCTGTATGTGTTCCCTTTTTTAAATGTCCCATAAGTTGTGATTTGGCATAAAAATGACAATTTGCAAGCAGTTGCCAGCAGCTTTGCTACTGGGCATAGAAATCATTAAGCCCTGGGTTGTTGCATCTGTGACACCATCAAAACAAGAACAAAGCAAAAAATACATTTCTGATGCTTCATCTTGAATGATTAGAAATCAAAATCAGCCTTTGCATGACATAAAGGAGAGCTGGCAGCTGAGTCCAGGAGTGGGAACATCGTATATCATATTATTGTACAAACTGAAAGTTCGATTTGCCTAGACTGTCTGAGGAGCAAAGGATAATTGTCATGCAGTATTAATACTGAAGTTACAAATAAGCCTCTATAATGATGTGCTAGTTTATTGAAAAGAAGATCTGGTATAATCTCTAGGAAAAAGCACAGCAAGATGATTACTGATATAGCTGGCTTTTAAAATGTGATCAACCTAATGCTACTGCAATGTCTACACATCTTAGATAATAAGAGGCTTTAACTGGAAAAGGTAGTCGGGGATTTAAGCTAGCACATGTGCAATGACTCACTTCCTTTTGTGAGTTTTTTTGAGAAGCTAAAATAAAGGACAAAATCAAATGCCACTGATTTCCTTGAAACCCGCAGTATTGCACAGTTTTGTTTTGGAGTAACACATATATAAGGAAAGATGCTATTGGAGCCAAAGATTTCACACAGGAAGGTTTTAAGAACAGATGGCAATTATTTGCCATCATCATCATCATCATCATCATCATCATCATCATCTTCATTTCAATACCGCCCAATAGCCGAAGCTCTCCTGGCAGTTTACAGCAATTATAAAACGTGATATAATACAATATAAAAATACAAACAATAAAAACATCTGGGGAAAAAATTCAGTAGACAGTAGACCGGTTTAAAAAGGTGACATAACCACCACCTCATGTACTATTTGGAGCTGTTAAATGCCTCAGCATAGAGGGCAGTCTTAACCTGGTGCCAAAAGGATAGTAAAGTTGGCACCAGGCAGGCCTCAGTGGGGAGGCTGTTCCACAGTTGTGGGGCTACCACAGAAAAGGCCCTCCCCCTTGTTGCTGCCCGCCTAGCCTCCCTCAGAAGTGGCAGTCAGAGGAAGGCCCAGATGTTGAGCGTAGTGTCCAGGTAGATTGTGCTTGGGAGAGGCGTTCTGTCAAGTATTGTGGTCCCAAGCTGTGTAGGGCTTTATAGCTTAAAACCAGCACCTTGAATCGGGCTCGGTAGCATATAGGCAGCCAATGCAAGCAGGCCAGAACAGGTGTTCTATAGTCCTCTCCTCTAGGTTCTGCATGCTAAACTGGCAGCCACTGCAGGTAAGTGTAAGTGTCTTAAGCCACACTCCTATGCAAAGTTTAGAGAGAGAAAGTTGTAGGCCTTTTTTCTGTCTAAACTTGCATAGGGTTACACCCTTAAAGCTGCAGATATATCAAACAGCATAACCACTGAGGTTTGACCTCAATCTATGGCTAATAAAGAGGTCAGTTGTCAGTGCTAAATCTCTTCCTTTTGCCATGGTTGACTCCAGGGATGTTGAAGAGTCCTTGGTTTCGAGTCACGAGTCGAGTCACGAGTCCTTGGACCCGAGTCTCGAGTCTGAGTCCTTGGTCCAAAATGGTGACTCACGAGTCACGAGTCACTCCCAAAGCTGACTCCATGAGTCCCTATTAAAATCAATGGGGGGGTTTCCCCAACAAAATAAGGCTACTTCAGATGTGTGGCTTAAATAAATTCTAGGCACAAGTGTGCCTTTTTATTTCAAAACTCTGCCACTGATTTTGACAAGAACAGACCAGGCAGACAAACCCAAAATAACCAGGCAGGCAGAGGCCTTTGTCTTGGACAATTCAAACTGTGGAACTGGTTAAGAAGAGACCAGGCAGGCAGAGGAGGCAGGGAACCCCAAACAGGCAGGCAGAGGCAGCCAAACCCAAAATGTCTGAAAGGTTGCATTTTAGGAAAATGATTTTAAAAAATAAACTTGCTGTACTTCCTAAAACCTATCCATGTTGCATTTGAGGAACATGATTTTTTCTAAATGTTTGCCCCCCCCCCCCCCATTCTGGAACGGTGAGGTCTCATCACAATTTCACCCTTACTCTTCGCCGGTGATCGCACTCCTCTCCACTCCTTCTGGCACAGCCCAGGGATGTTGAAGAGTCCTTGGTCTCGAGTCTCGACTCCCATTAAAAATATTGGGACTCGAGTCGAGTCAGAGGGGGGACTCAGCCCGACTCACGAGTCGAGTCCCCGAGTCCGAGTCCCCATCCCTGGTTGACTCACACAAAAATATAGACACCCATTAGCAGAACTATTCAGGAGTTATCCTATATAATAGTGAATATAATTAGTATATGGGAGTTATCCTATATACTAATAGTATATCCTATATTTATGTCTGCCACTCCTTATGTAGCCAAACTGACACCATGCCCATATAAGAGGGTGGTATCAGCATGCTTGGAGAAACTGCAAGGCTTGCAGAAAACAAAAAATATTTAGAATAAACCTAGGGGGCCAACACCCTGCCCCCCTCCTGAAAAACATACCCCAGCCAACTGAGGACTGAGCATACTCAGCAGTCATGGACTGCTGGCTACTGTGGAGGGACAGAAAACCAGGCAGAGGGAAATGGAATGGAATATCCTGGAAAGGGGAATGGCAGGCTGGCTGGCACCTTAAACAGGAACATCCCACACTGGAACATTTGCTGCAGGTCCCATTTGTGAGAAAACCCACATCTATTGGTCTGTTCTGTATGTAAAATATTCTAACTGCGATGGGTTTATTCCAACTCTTAGTGACCAACACATTGAACACATTTAACAAAGAGATGCTACTACAATACAGAGCATGATTCAAGCGCAAGCCAGCATTTTTCAGTTTCTCCATTTGAAATCAATGAGACTAATGTGTTTAATTGTGGCTGTGTTATGCCCTCTGTTCTTTACAATGCTTTTGTTTGAAATAGATCCAAACTCTGCCATAGCTAATAAAGATACCTATTTTTCTAAAATTAGAACTCTCTTCCTTTGAAGATATGTAGCTTCAGGATAGACAAAAGGAGGAACTTATACAATATGCAATTCATTGATGGAATCCAATGCCACAAGATGTGGTGGCAGCAGTGACACTCCCAGTCATGATGGCTCTATGGGACCTCCAGTTCAGAGGCAGCAAGCCAGTGGATACCAGCTTCTGAGGAGCACCAGCAGAGAGGACTGCTGTCTTTGTGTTCTCCTTATTTTATTTTATTATTATATTTATATCCCACCTTTTTTCCAGCAAGGAACCCAAGGTGACTTACATGATCATCCTCCTCCTCCTCCTCCTCCTCCTCTCCATTTTATCCTCACAACAACCCTGTGAGGTAGGTTAGGCTGAGAGTCAGTGACTGGCCCAAAGTCACCCAGTGAGCTTCATGGCCGAATGGGGACTAGAACCTGGATCTCTTGAGTCCCACTCCAACACTGGCTCTCTGCTTATGAGCTACCTGTAGGGATCTTTTTTTGCTACAATGAGAAGCAAGATGCTGGACAAATTGGACCCTTGGTCAGATCCAGCAGGGTTCTTCTTAAGTTGGTAATGAAAGGCCATACATTTGCTCTGCACCCACAGTGTCTGCATACTTTCTGAAGATATTCTGCCCATGTCCTTGCTTTCCAATGTTGACCACAGCAATATGATCTGAGGCACGATGCTGTGCCTAGCACAACAAGCCCACAGAGACTGCAGACTGCTACCTTGTGCAGTTCAAAAGAAATGCGTGCTAGCTGCAATGCGGTCCCCAACGACATGATTTGTACCTCTGCTCCGATTTGTAATGCTTTGTACCTCTCTGCTTCTCCTGAGTCCTTCCCCTTTCCTAATCAGAGACATTCAAGACAGGCCAGCATTTGCTTCTGATTTCTGTCATGGTTTCGACATGCCTGTAAGGAATCCTGTGATGTGATGTGATGCCAGGGCCACGGCAAGGCACAGAAAACAAGATTCCACCACAGGATAGGTGCCAGCTGTCACCAACACCATCAGGATGCTTGTGAGGGAACACACTAACTTTGCACAGCCACAGGTGCGGCAGGGAGAGGCCATAGCTCTGTGGTAGAGCACATGCTGTGCATGCAGAAGGTCCCAGGTTCGATCCCCAGCCTCCAGGTAGGGCTTGGAAAGAATCCTGCCTGAAACCCTGGAGAGCCGCTGCCAGTCAGTGTCGACAGTACTGGGCTAGACGGACCAATGGTCTGACTCAGTATAAGGCAGTATAAGGCAGCTTCCTATGTTCAAAACGGTGTGTGCGCAGGCATTAACAGCAGCAGAGTTTGACCGCAATGACTTCCAGCAGCGTAGTTTGAGCACAAAGATCTCTAGCTCATTTCTGGGATTATTTTTTTTAAAAAAAAATTAAGCAGACCTACCTTCCCTACCCACCCCACCCCACCCCAATATATTTAGTAATTTGAGGGAGAGTGTACACAAACTGAGAATTAAGCCGCTGCCTTTCAATGCATGCAACATGCCTCCTGCAAACAGTTCCTAAACATTAGGCTGCTACCATGCATGAAAGCAAGACTAGGCGATTCGTAATATGACTCCTGCAATGCAGTTTTGAATCTTGGGTAATGGCTTCCGGATTGCACAGCATAGAGCTGACAAGAGTTTATGTTAGCCCATTTAAAGCACACACTCACAAACATGCGATATACGCGTTACAACATCTGGAAAATGCATTATGCTGAGATAAAAACAAAATGGAGCACTAGATAGCGCACCCTGCAGCAATCAAAGCCTAGTTCCGTTGTACATGATGGGAAAGAAAATAGCTCTTTATCTTGAAGCATTCATTTCCAGGTAGAATTCTTTTTAGTATGGCCAGTGATCTTGCGAGTTCACAGAATGGTGCTGATAAATGCAGCCTGCAAGTACGGCCCTCAAAAGAAGAGTCCACCCAAATCGGTCCCCACAGGGCAGCATGTCAAGGAACTTAAAATAATTATACTGTATCACCCATTTGTACAGTAGTATCATACTAGAAAACCCCAGTTTTGTTTTAATATAAGAACAAGGCTGTTTCAAAGTTGGTGGGCTGCACCCCACAGATTCTGCCTTCCAAACAAATTTACACGCTTTATTTAAACAAAGACTCCTATAAAGAGCTCTCTCAGGCTGTGGCCACTCTCTCCCCAGGCCGGAAGCAGTGGGTTTTGCCCTTAACTACTTCCTGGTTCCTCCCACTCCTTCATAGATTTCATGGATCATAGAGTTCGAAGGAGCCTACAAGGCCATCGAGTCCAACCCCCTGCTCAATGCAGGAAACTAGGGGAGGAGTCTCCCATCCAAGTAATAACCAGGCTTGACCCTGCTTAGCTTCCCACGCTGAGACAAGCTGAGCCAGCGTAAGCCACAGGCCTGTATTCCATGTTACAAAGGCTGCAATCCTCTGCTCACTATAAGTAAGTTCAATGAGGTCTTAGAAGGTGCCCAATAAAAGATATTGCCTTAGCTATACAAATTCTCTTAGCTGCGATATGTTATATGCTGTCATGTTAAGCTTTTGGAAATATTATCTGAAGAGCCTCAGATATTATTTAGCTCATTATTTTTTTTATATCCAGTGAATAAACTGAGACATGAAGAGGCCCAAAACATCGGAGAGGTCATAGTCTCCAACCCACCCACCCCCGAAAAATGCGGGACCTTCCCGAAAACCCTTAAGCCATCACAGCTTCTCACTTTGTTATGCGGAGTCCCAAATTCCCCTGTCTCCCGCAACTGCAAGCTACTTAAAGGGGCCATGGGCAAAATTGCAGCTAAGCTAAAACAGATAGCTCTGCTTAGGCTCAAAGAGCAGGGAAGGAACAGACGTGAGCATGTGTGTGTGCGCGCGCGCATGCAGAGGGAGAGGTGAATGAGGGAATTCATCACATGATTCCTATCTTTATATTGCCAAAGATTTTATTTCCTAACAGAGCTGACTCTGTGCCTCTAACAGGTGAGTTTACAGTGTCAGAAGGAAATGCAAGAAACTTCCCCTTCTCTCTGAAGCTCCATGTTGGGGGCGGAGAAGCTTCACCTGTTGAATTTGTGCCAATCCTGACAATTTGAAAACAGAAAAAAAGAGATTGCCCTGCAAGCACTGACACACACACCCATGAAAAACACCAGATATCAACAATTAAGGGTTTAAGTAAGGTTAAAAAATATTACAAAAGCCACTTATAAAATATTATAAAATAATATATAATATAATAATGTAATAATTATAATATATAAGATTTTGTATATATATAAGTATATATATATAAGTATATATAAGTATATATAAGTATATATATATTTATATATAAGTATATATAAGTATATATATATATATATATATATAAGTATATATATATATATATATATATATATTATATTATATTATATATATATATATATATATATATATAAGTATATATATAATATATAAGATTTTGTATAATATATAAGATTTTGTATTGCAGTGGTTCCGGTCCTTCCTCTCTGGAAGGTATCAGAGGGTAGTTCTCGGGGAAGAGGTTTCAGAGCCTCGGCTGCTCACTTGTGGAGTGCCGCAGGGTTCCATCCTCTCCCCGATGTTATTCAACATCTACCTCAAGCCGCTGGGAGCTATCATCAGGAGGTTTGGGGTGCAGTGTCATCAATATGCGGATGACACGCAGCTCTACCTCTGTTTTAAGTCCTCACCGAGGTTGGCCGTTGAGACCCTGTCCAAGTGCCTGGAGTCAGTGGCTGGATGGATGGGAAGGAACATGCTGAAACTGAACCCCGACAAGACCGAGGTACTTCTGGTGGGGGACAAGGGAAGGTTAGGGGATGTTGACCTGGTGCTGAATGGGGTACATCTACCCCTGAAGGACCAGGTCCGCAGCTTGGGGGTCATTCTAGACTCCCAGCTGTCCATGGAGGCTCAGGTGGCAGCTGTGAGCCGGGCAGCGCTGTATCAACTCCATCTGATACGGCAGCTGCGCCCCTACCTTCCTAATCACCTGCTCCCATCAGTGGTTCATGCCTTGGTCTCCTCTCGCCTAGACTACTGTAATGCGCTCTACGTGGGGTTACCCTTGAAGACGGTCCGGAAGCTTCAGCTGGTACAGAACGCGGCGGCTGGCCTGATTAAGGGCAGCCGCCGGCGTGATCACATCACGCCAGTGCTTAATGAGTTGCACTGGCTACCAGTTGCTTGCCGAGCCGAATTCAAGGTGTTGGTTTTGACCTTTAAAACCCTACACGGCTCCGGCCCAGCTTATCTCAAGGAGCGCCTCCAGCAACATCAAGTAGGCTGCTCAACAAGGTCTGCCACGGACGGCCTTCTCCTTATCCCATCAGCCAGAGCAGCCAGGCTGGTGGGGACTAGGAAGAGGGCCTTCTCTGTGGCGGCCCCCACATTATGGAACTCCCTCCCTAGTGACCTTCGCCATGCCCCCTCCGTGATGAGCTTCCGCCGTGCATTAAAAACATGGCTGTTCAGGCGGGAATATGGGGTGGGTTAGGTTTTTAATAAGGATTTTTTATATTGTTTTAATAATTATATTTTATTGTGTTCTACTGTATTTTAATTGTACATCGCCCAGGGTGGCCGGGTGACCGGCCAGATGGGCGATTAATAAATATAATAAATAAATAAAATAAATAAATAAATTTTGTGTGTTTCCTCTAATAACTTGTGTACCTGACCATGCCCTTTGGTTGCCTGGCCATACCCTTGGCCACGCCCTCATGTTGCCTGGCTACGCCCTCTTGATCACACCTTCATGTTGCTTAACCATACCTCTTACAAATTCACATGTGTGTCCCTATTTTCATCTGTTAAATGTTGGAGGGTATGAGAGGTCTAGATTACAACCCATGCCTCATTATTTCATCTCACACACTTTAGAACATTGACATATACACGTGATCTTGTAACATGTGACGTAATGTGTGTGAGAAAGACGTAAGGTGTGGACCACAAAATAACATCAAGTTGTGCAACTAGGCCCTGTACTTAATTATTTTTTTTAAACCAGCAAAGTAGCAGAAGATGATAACTAATGCTGAGTTGTTTTCCTTCCTTCCCCATCCCCAGAAAATAATGAGTCCTCATTCCCAGTCGATAACAACAAAATGTCCAACTGATTTTCTACAGCAAGCACTCCTTGTAGATTTATTAACCACAATGGCCATCTGTATCTTTTACTGACAAGAACACCTTAATTGTATTTTAAAAATGGCTAGAAATACATAATACTTGTTTGGGACTATATGTTTGACACCTTTTTCCCAATTAGTGTCCAAAAGGGCTCCAAAAAAATTCTTAATGTATTGATATAATTGGGGAGAGCACCTGAAAAAGTGCAGAACACACAGTACAAATCTGTAAGTTTGGGGAAATCTTAGTTTTTAGATTTCACTTATGGATAAAGTTGTTCACAGAGGCTGAAGCGTGGTCTGTCTTCACCATATTATACACCAAAAATTTCCTCATTTAGCCTGTTATCTGACAAGGAGCAATGGTTGGACATAAGTCTATTGAGGTAACATTCCTGGTGTACAACAATAGTCACCACCACACACACACACACACACGTACTTGTCAGCCCAGTTCCTTCCAAATACACAGGTCTTAAAATGGAGTGTTGGTACCATCTTGAGGGATTCAACTAGATACTGTTTTTTAAATAGTCTATGTCTCTAGTAAAATTATTAGCCATGATGCCTGCTTGTAATGAGTAACTTTTACTGAAAAGACACCTGTGTTGTGTAAAGAAAAAAAGGCCAGATTTCATTCTCAAATCTGAGCACAAGGTGACAAAAAGGTTTCAGGGTTGCCACTTTCTGGAAAGTCAGGGAAATGGAAATTGGTCAGGGAAAGTCAGAGAAATTGGTCAGAAGTCAGGGTCAGGGAAAGTCAGGGAATTTTGAGATGCATCTGCAAGAGGACAGTCTGCACTTGAGGCAGTTGGAGTAGAGAAGTGGTGGCAGAATACAAGTGTAATGTAATGATGCACACATATGCCCATAATATGATTATATGATTTTGAAAATATTGATTGGCTGATGGTTGTTAACAGTAAAACAGAATACAATGAACCTGCATGTGACAGTATGATTTTATTATGGAGAAGCTGACTGGCTTCTTGCAACTGGGTAATTTGTACATTCAAACAAACCGAAATCAGTTTCAATTGATTTGAAGATGTTAATATTTTGACAGACCTGCAGTTTGTCTCCAAGCAAATGTACCTGCCAAAAATGAACATTGTAGCATTTCGCAAAACCCACTTGGCAAGTGCTGGGGGGGGAAGGGGGGGGGTGTAGGAAGAAGCCTTAGCAGCGGGGGAGGATGCTCATATGCTCATAGGCTGCCCTCACTTTTCCAAGAGTGGATAACACAGGGGCACATGAAGTCCCCCCCCCACAAAAAACAGGGACCTTGGGGAGGAAAGAGTATTTTGGGGGCCACCCCCTCAATTGCACCCTCCCTTTTCAGTAGGATCCCCAGCAGGGTTTTGGGGTGATCACAAGTCCCAAGTGTCCCCTCAGTTTTGCCATTGACCTCAAGTTGCTAGCAAAACTGGGGGGGGGGGGATTCCCAGTGCCAAGATTTCACGAGTTTGACATTACTTTGACACACATGTCAAACCGAGCCCTCCCTCCTGTCCATGGAAATCCCCTCCAATTTTGAAGGTTCCCCCGATTCTAGCAGCAGGGGGGACACTTGCAAAATGGGGGGGCCCACTAGGGACACCTGATCTCCCCCAAAGAAACCAGGGGATCACACTGTGAAAAGGGGGGAAAGAGCCCCTTTCTGCAAAGTGCGATCTCCCGGGGCTTTGCAAGGAGCTGACAGGTCCAGACCTGTCAAACCTGTCAGCTCCTTGCAAAGGGGGGGAAATACTTACCTGCAGCCTGGGGTAGGCACTGTATGGGGTGGGTGCCTGCTGGATTTAGCCAGCAGGCACCCACCCTGGCCAGTACCTAGCCCAGGGATCCCCTCGCGCTAACCCCCCTGCTCGATTTGCGCAAATCAAGTTTAAAAAAAATGAGTGCAATTATTTGCACACATTATCTGTACTTTTTTTTAAAAGGAGGCAACCACAGGCAGCTCTCCAAAGTACTGTGGGGGGTCAGTGGGGGGGGCACTTCGTGGATGCCCCCATGGGGATCGTGAAAGCCTGCTTGACAGCAGGATTTTGCATTCTCTGCCCAAAAGGTTTTTTTTTAAGGTCATGCTGCAGAGACCCCAAAACAAGTTGCAGCAGCAGTAAGGAGTGTGGGATGCCTTTGCCAGCCACCCTAAAGTGCTGCTCGGGCACTCTTGCCAAGCGGCTTGCTTGTAGTCAGGGTTGACTCATGATGGATCATATCATCTATCCAGGTTCGGATGACATGACAACCCATCGTGGGTGAAACAGACCCTCCTAAAAGCCATGGCTTGTCAGGGTGGCTTATAAGCCCAAAATAAGCCACCCTGACAAACCCATCCCAGGTTCACATGACACGACAACCCACCATGGCTTTTAAGCCTCAGTGGGTTGTCGTGTTGTGTGAACCGAGTCTCAATGTTTAAAGCAGCTCATATTGAAGCTCCTATCTTGACCCCCCAAAAAAATGCCTTTCAGTACTTGTGCAGTTTTAAACCATTTAATAAAACTGTTATTTAATGTAACCTATGGATTTTTTTGACCTGGGGTTATTTCTGAATGGTGGTCAGGGAAATTGACAAAAGTTGGTCAGGAAAAGTCAGGGAAATGGAAAACAAAATTTTAGTGGCAACCCTGCAAATGCAACATATTCTAAGTGAGAGAGATGAAAGTCAGAAAGATGAAAATGAAACAGAACTTGATTATGTGATACTTTGTATTATGCCAATATGTCAATACCATACCTGCATTCACAAATCCCAAAGAACAGCAAGCAAAGTTTATTCATTAAGTTTAACAAATGCATCATGGAGTCTTTTTCCTGGTCACGTTGAGTCCTTATGGGATCTAATTGGGCAACAGGTGTCAACCTTTTAGTCCCAAACAAGTATTATGTATTTTATAAGTGTTTGTTTGTTTTTTGTTTACACAAGTGGGGGGGGGGTCAAAGAAAGCTACTCATTACACATGACCATCATGGCTAATTATTTTTACTAGTGCCATAGGCTATATTAATAGAGAAAGACTACCTCAGTTATTCACTCCAGATGGTAACAATCACCCCTTTTTCAGACCCCTGCAGGGCTGGCCCTCCCATGTAGCAGGGTGAGGCATCCTCATCAGGTGGCAGTTTGCCACATGGCTGGAAGAGGTGGCTGTGGGGGTCTCGCGAGAGCCCCACAGCCACTTCTTCCAGCTGCGAGACACTCCACGTGATGAGGCAAACAGAGGGCAGGCAGCAGCAGCAGCAGCAGCAAAGGTAAGGGATGCAACATGGCAGGATGCAGCAAGTGTTCTCTCCACAATCTCCCCAAGAGAGCTTGCGCCAGGGCTGGACCGCTAGCCCATGGACTAACGTAGTGTCAATTTTTAAAATATCATTTTTATTTACTTTTAAATCACGTATTTTCAATATAATCAATGAGTATATACAAATATTTCAGCTTTTTCAACTAGCGAAACAAATACATCCATTACAATTTTTTAAAAAAATCAAATTATGGTTAACAAGGATCACAGGGAGTTCAATATATTAAAAACCTTATATTTATCCACAGAAGTTCATCAGGGATTTCAGATTTAGTTGTAATTATTTAAATGTGTCTTTCCATCAAGATTTCCCCAGTGTAGAAGACGACAAACAAGGAAGAGCAGGGGAGGAATGGAGGAGGCAAGAAGCAAGGGTAACAAGGGGGAGATGTGAGAAAAATGCAGTCATAGGCGTGGCTTCAGTTGGGGACTGAAGAGAGAGGCTGAAGCGCTGTGCAGAGGAGTAAGCCCCATTGAACCCAGTGAGACTTATTTCTGCGTAAACATGCAAAAAAGCAGGCTGTACATGTGGAAACAGTGCTAAATGTCAGGCATGACATTCAAACATGGGCTTGGATTATGCCTGCCTGGCGTGCCCAGTCAGGGCACCCAGCATCGACACATTGATCACAATAGGCAGGTTCGGACATCACGCTCACCCACCCTGCAAATAAGCCACAGTGGGATGGTTGTTTCAAGAACAACCCACCGTGGGTTGTTCTCCCCGTCCTTCCCCTTCAGTCCTCCCGATCATATCCCAGGGGACATCGCAGCTCAAGCTGCCTTGTCTCCTCTCCCTGCCGTGATCGCAAGCAATTATTATTTTTTTGGCTCACCATGGCTTTCCCCCCTTTCCCCCTTTCTTTTTCTTTTGTTGAAGATTGCCTTTTGCGATCTCTGATTTGACAGCCAGTGTCAGCCCCTCCAAAGTGCCCAAGCTGCACATTGGAGGGGTTATCACTAGCTGGCTACCCTTTTTTTTCTTTTCTTTTTTGCACCTCAAATGTGCACACTTTTTTGGTTTTGTTTTTTTAAAAATATATATATTGTTGGACCTGCTCAAGTGTGGAGGTTTTCACTTGCATGGGTCCAAAAAAGGGAAGCCACGACTGGGTCAATGTCCTGGTGGGTACAGCAGGTACCAACCCTGAACATTGACCCAGAGAGGGTCCTAAAAAGGGTTTTTTTTCCCTTTGCTTCGCCCTGACAGTTGTCAAAAGGTGAGTTGTCAAAGGAAAGCAAAGGTGCAAGTGATCTTTGCTCGTAAAAAGTGGGTGGTGGGATTTAAACCCCCTTCCTGGTGAGATTCTCATGTTTTTCTTTTTTTGCCCTCATAGTCCTCAGGGTGATGCACATTTTGCACTTTTTCCCGAGATTCTAGCTGCTTGGGAAAGTGCAAAAGTGCATTCCACCCCATTCTTCAGGGGGAAAGGAGTTTTGACAGCTAGCTGTCAAAACTTTAGGTCCCCTTTAAAAGGGGTTTTTGACAGGGCAATGGATGGTTTTTGACTGGGACATATGACTGTAAAATTCCTGTACCAGACACATACTGTGGAATCAGAGGATCTCTACACTCCTGTGTCAAAGCGTACAGGTTGTACAATTCCTGTTTATACACATAGGTCTCCATGCAGAAGGTATGATCAGTGTGTTGATGTCAGACATTCTGAAGGGGCAGGGGCAGCAATTGCAGCCATGATTCCCCTCCAGGTGTTGATCATAACATCTGCATAGGGTTATTATTTCATGCTCATAGGCCTTCTACCATTCCTCTTTTAGATCTCTCTCTTTTTTTTCTTTTTTTTTTGGATTTCAATAAAAATCTTATCAAAATAAATAAGTCATTTATATGCAGAATTGCATAAACCCTCTCCACTTCATCTCTGTCAAGGGAGGTTTTCTCCAGCAGATACAGTTGCCTTTATATAACTGAACAGCAAATCACTACGAGAACCAATACAGGGAGTAATATTCCTAAAAATATCATTTGATAAGGAAGTACAGAATTTTCTGAGCCATATTCCCAGTACCCTTCGTATGCTGCTGCCCAAACAAATCTCCCTGAGTTCTCACTTCTGTGTAATGAAAAACAAAACGTAAAAGCGTAAAATAAGCAGAGAATCTATGGCAAGTATGTTTTGATTTCCCCTTAGTCTTAAGATGCTGGCCACAAACATTTCCTATACTTGGTTCTCAAGTGTTCCCATCTGTGTCTTACAATAAAACCTGATGGCTCTCTGCTGTGGCACACGGCACACTGAGCTTCTTCCTTTCTCCAACACAACCCTCCAGCAGAAACCTCTAGGGTATTTTGTTTTGTTTTTTGCAACAAGCTCTATATAATGTTTATCATAATCATTCCCTCTCAGAGCGAACTCAGGTGGTTGAGTGCTGACAGGACTGGAGCCAAAATGGGGCCAAAGAGAAAGAAGGAGCCAGTGTCAGCATACTCCGGTGAACCCCAAGGTACAGTAGAAGTGCAAAATATAAAAGGGGAACAAAGCCTTCTAAAAACAGCACAATGTGCACCTAACAGGTTCAGTGGACTCCGGGAGGTGCACTGAGTGCCAGTTATAAACACACAGAGAGAGAGAGAGAGAGAGAGAAAACCAGGGGGTGGAGGAGTGAATTGACCATCTTGAGCCCCTAACAGCTTATAGTATACAGTCATGCCTTGGATTGAGAGCATAATTCGTTCCGGAAACGTGCTTGTAATCCAAAACACTCTTATATCAAAACAACCCCCCCAAAAAAAAATTGTACAGAGATTTTTAATTTAAGCCGTAGTACAGTACTTGTATTGCAAGATGTCGCTTGTATATCAAGTTAAAAAATAAATAAATAAATATTTAAAAATTTGCTTGTCTTGCAAAACGCTCTCAAACCAAGTCACTTGCAATCCAAGGTATTACTGTATCCTGAAGTAAGCCAGGGCTGTCTGGAACCCTGATCAGGGACACTCCTCCTGTTCAGCGGGGGGAGGCTGCTGGCTCCAATGTCAGTGGGGTGGCATATCCACTCCGGGTTTCAGTCTAAGCTTTAAAGGAGCTATCAGTGGCGCTGAACCCCATCCCCAAAATAGGTTCAGCATGGGTGAACACAAGCAGCAATGTATTGCTGGAGACCCTACTTAGGTTAACTATTAATCTACTTCACAAAACTGTGAATTTTGAGATGTGATTCAGATTTGTGCACCGGTGGTCTTCAGCAGCTATTATCTGCAGCAGGTGTCTTTCTATGTGTCGGATAGGATTCCTGCGTGCTGTGTGTGCAGTATTAGCGCCAGTTATAAAGCTGACAAGATAAAGAGGGGAACGAACCATAGGTAAGAACGGGCTATATAATACAAATGGTTATGAAGCTGGCCTTCCACCCCAGGTAGCCTCTACTGCCCATCCGACTGTAGAGAGCCACCCTTCCCAATATGTGCCTTTCAGTAAAACCTGAAGGCTGCCTGCTGCTCTTGCCACTGCCAGCCACACCTCCATTGTACATAGCTAGGCCCAGGACTCCTTGCCTTCCTATGGTTCTTTCATCATGCTTACATATTATATTAATTATTATTGTTTATAGCACCATCAATGTACATGGTGTTTGACAGAGTAACACAGCTAAGCAAAAACAAACAGGACCTTCCTCCCAAGGCCTGCTCGTCTAAATTCTGAGAAGATCCCGGGAGCAAGGGGCCCTGGGACATCTTTCAGGGGCACCTGACATCCATACCAAGGACTCAGGTTCCCTGGGAAAATTATATTTCCCGGCTTCTCTGGGAGGAGAAGATGTGCACAAGCTCAGATTATTCTCTGAGCTGGAGAAGAACTTTTGGGATAAACGGTGCTCAATTTGTAATGCAGGTCAGTATTATAAGCTGGACAAGTTCATATCCCAAGCCAGATGAGTACACACTTTGGTGATTTGTCTACACTTTTTAATCTTGGCACAGGATCATAGCCAGAGAGAATATTTAAACTTGAATCAAACCCAGTATTTCTCTCGCTAAATTCTCAGCCTGTACCAATCCACTCAAAACATGCTGTGACCAGCTGGAAATTCTTAGATAGCTTTAAGATCATTATTTCTGACACTTAACATTTCCATTTTATATGTTCTTCAGAGTGTGCATGTCACAAGCGGCACGCATAAGCCAAGGACTGGCTGGCAGCTGGGAACTCCGGTGTTCTAATCAAAGGACTGACACCGAATCTGTGTAAAGAATCCTGAAGATGGAAATGACAAATGTGAAATGTGATTACGGTAGTTTTCTATTTCTGTAGCCTGCAGTCTCTGTTGAGACAGATTTGTACATGCTTAATTTTCATTAATAAAATCAATATGTATGCACACTTGTAAGTGATGCACAAAGTACCATTACAAAGCAGAGCTTTTTAATATATATATATATATATATATATATATCACCCATTATCTTTGATTCTCTCAGCACAGCAGCAGTACATGTTTTGAAAGTGTAGTTTAAAGCTCTTTGTTTAAATATTCTTTTTAAAGTACTAGTGAGGAAATTTAGCCAAAGTTGCTAAATATACCTGCAGGAAATATATTGTCCATTGTTTGATTTCCTTAATGATTGGCCCATTATTTGAAACATTAGCATCCATTCAGCTTTGATGTTCAAGTGGATATTTCTAATGAGGACGACTGTCTTCATGTTATATCTATTCAGCCAAATCCTGATGTGATTGGTTAGTAGGTTCTGATTGGTTAGTAGGTCTGCACAAGACCATGAACCAGGTGGGCAGATGTTTTGGTTTACAACTCCCATCATCCTTCACCATTGACTATGCTGGCTAGGGTTGATGGGAGTTGTAGGCCAAAACATCTGGAGGCCTACAAATTGCCTACCCCTGCCATAAATTGCGGTGCACAACTCTATATACTGGTGCAACCTTAGAGATGCTGTTTTGGGTGCTTGCTCTCAGTTGTGGCTCACATGATGGCCCATCAGAGTTGTTTAACTGCTCAGGGCAAGAGGTAGATTTTGTATGTCAGTGCTAGATGCAGCAATGATGGATTTATCCAAGCCTGCACATCTTGTGAAGACAAGCTTTCCCAAGCAGAGCAGAGCTTGCTAGATCAAAGCAAAACATTTAGAAAGACAGTGGCTCCCCCATGATCTAACTAAAATAAGGCTTGCAAAACCTAAGTTGCTGAGATCATCACAGACACAGACTTCTGTACAAGAGCTTAGTTTCTCTGCTAGCAGAGCAAGGTTTGGAAGGCCTAAAGAAGACTCAGAGTTAGCCTCAAATTATACCAACACTGGAGCCTCATGATGTTTTGTGTTTGACACATTGCAAGTGGCAAATGTTGAGATATCCTGTCCGGATTCATTATGGGTCAGGTAGTGAGTGAGAACTTTATGGTAAGGGGGAAGAGCTTATAAGTTCCTCTTTTTCAAAGGCTGCTGCTGTATTAAGCACCCCATATATCAGACCCCCCTCGCCGGATCGTCACCTTGAAGTGGTGAGTGGGCTTGCGTGTTCCGATGAATCCTGTGAGCAATGCCGTCGGGAGCTATGTACTCCCAGTAGGGTCACCCATGGCGGTAAGGTCCGGGGAGAGGAACCAGACAAAGAACGATCCAAAACATAAAGTCCTCAACGGCAGAACAGGCGGAAGATAATTAAACCTAAATTACAACGGCTGTGAAGGCGGATGAAGGCTGCAGCAGAGAATGGTTTTCCAATCGTCAGGGTAACCGTGCCATTGGATCTCTGCCGTACTCTGTCAAGTTTGTGTGGTGATTCGTTGTGCACCGATCTCCCCACATAAAACAGTTTCACGCACAGGCGTCTTCCAACCCAACCCATCCAACCCAACCCAACCCAACCCAAACAAAAAAAAAAAAAAAAAGACCCATGGCGAATGGCGAATGGCAACGGGGGCAGGACTGTGAATCTGGAAGCCCCTAGTCATGGACCAGCACATGGGCGGTGGATGCAGACTCAGTCGCCCTGTTCAAGGAACGAGGTAGTCGAGCAGCTCGGCAGCTGTATCCATGACTGAGCAGCCCTATTTAGGATCCACTCTGCTCACCCCGTATGGGGAGGGGGCTAGAAAAGGTGCCCTAAACATAGTCTACCTCTTTCTCCCCTGACTGGATTACCGCGTCCAGTGGGGGTCACCAATTTAGCGGTCGAAAAAGACATTTGAATTTTGGAACATGGAATATACGGACATTGCTGGATAACATAGATAGTGAACGCCCTGAGCGTAGGACTGCTATTATTGCAAGGGAGCTGAGACGGTTTAAAATTGACATAGCAGCACTTCAAGAAACTCGAAAGGCAGGAGAGGGACAGCTGAAAGAAGAAAAAGGAGGTTATACCTTCTTCTGGAAAGGACTACCTGAGCAGGACCGACGAATACATGGTGTAGGCTTTGCCATCAAAAATGAACTAGTGAACTCTTTGTCAGAAGTTCCTACTGGCATTAACGAACGCCTGATAACTCTTCGATTAAAGCTCGCCAATAACCAACAGGTAACTATTTTGAGCGCTTATGCACCAACATTAGATGCTGATGATGACATCAAGGAAAGTTTTTACAGCCAGTTGGACACTCTCCTGTCAGAGATACCTAAGGAGGATAAAATTATCCTCCTGGGCGATTTTAACGCAAGAGTCGGGCGTGACTTTGATTTATGGCCAGAAACTATTGGAAAAGACGGAGTTGGTAATAGCAACCCGAACGGACTCTTACTTTTGTCTATATGTGCAGAGCATAATCTCACTATCACAAACACGCTCTTTCGACAAAAGAATAAGTTTAAAACATCATGGCAGCACCCACGGTCAAAGCACTGGCATCTTCTGGATTATGTAATTGTCCGTGTTAGAGATCGCCGCGATGTACTTCTTACTAGGGCCATGGTGAGTGCCGACGACTGCTGGACAGACCACCGACTAATCCGGTCCACAATGGTTATCAACATTGCTCCCCAACGTAGGCTTCAAGGAAGGAAACCAAGGCGTAAAATGAACATCCAAGTCCTTCAAGATCCTATTAAGCAAACTCGTCTTCAATCACTTCTTAAGGAACATCTACCTACGGAACCTCCTGACAACATTGAGGACCATTGGTCTAAGCTGAAAACCTCCATTACTGCAGCTTGTGAACAAACTATTGGATATGAAACTAAGAAACATCAGGATTGGTTTGATGAAAATGACAATGAGATTAAATATATAATTGACCAAAAAAGGAAAGCCTTCCAAATATGGCAAAATGATATTAACTGCGCTGCCAAGAAAAAAACCTACGCTAGCGCAAAGGCTGAGGTCCAAAGAAGAACAAGAGAACTTAAGAACGCTTGGTGGAAAAAGAAAGCTGAAGAAATTCAACAACTTGCAGAATCTCATGATGCACGGGGCTTTTTTAAGGCCACAAGGGCCATTTATGGACCAAAAACCTATGGTACAAACCCTTTACAATCAAAAGATGGCACCAAACTCTTAAAAGACAAAGAGTCTATTGCACTGCGTTGGAAAGAGCACTATTATGACCTTTTAAATCGTAAATCTAAGGTGGATAATGAGATTTTTTCGCAAATCCCGCAAAAACAAATTAAAGAGGAACTTGCAATACTCCCCACTTTGGATGAAGTAAAAAAAGCCATTAATCAAATGAAGAACAACAAAGCTAGTGGACCAGATGGGATTCCTGCTGAAATCTTTAAAGAAGGGGGGCCCGAACTTGTACAACATCTTCATAAACTCATCGAAAAAATCTGGATAAGAGAAGAGATCCCAGAAGACTTCAGGGATGCCATAATTATCACCCTCTTTAAGAAGGGTGATAGAACAGACTGTGGAAACTATCGGGGCATTTCTCTCTTAGCAACCGCAGGTAAAATATTTGCTAGGATTCTCGCAAACCGTCTTCTATCTATTTCAGAAGAGATCCTCCCTGAAACTCAATATGGTTTCCGCCCCTCTAGAGGGACAGTAGACATGATTTTTACTGCACGTCAGCTCCAAGAAAAATGCCGGGAGCAAAATCAACCCCTTTATATGGCATTTATCGATTTGGCTAAGGCCTTTGATACTGTAGACCGTACAGCTCTCTGGACTATCCTTATGAAAATTGGATGCCCCAATAAATTTGTGAATATCTTGCGACTTCTCCATGACAACATGACGGCAACGGTTTTGGACAACAACGGCTCTCATGGTGCTCCATTTAAAGTGGGATCAGGTGTTAAACAGGGATGTGTTATCGCCCCAACATTATTTGCCATTTTCATCGCCATGGTTTTACATCTTGTCAAGGGGAAACTTCCCACCGGTGTGGGAATTATATATCGAACAGATGGAAAGCTTTTTAATCTCAGCAGGCTGAAAGCAAAAAGTAAGGTAATTACAACCTCCGTTGTGGAACTTCAGTATGCTGATGATAATGTGGTCTCCGCACATTCAGAGGATGATCTCCAAACTATCCTAAATGCTTTTGCAGAAGCATACGAAAAACTTGGTCTCTCACTTAACATCAAAAAAACCAAAGTGCTTCATCAGCAAGTGCAAGCCAATCCTTTGGTGATGCCATCTATCCAGCTTGGCGGGACAATACTGGAAAATGTCGATCATTTTCTCTATCTTGGCAGCTATCTTTCTGTTACAGCTAACATCGACAGTGAAATCCAGCATCGTCTGAGCTCCGCAAGTGCCGCATTTTCTCGAATGAAACATAGAGTGTTCGAGGATCGGGATATTTGTAAGAAGACCAAAACACTGGTTTATGAAGCCATTGTATTACCAACTTTATTGTATGCCTGCGAAACATGGACTATCTATAAACGTCACTTCCACCTCCTTGAAAGGTTTCATCAACGTTGCCTCCGGAAAATCCTGCAAATTACTTGGGAAGATAGGCGAACAAATGTCAGTGTACTGGAAGAAGCAAAGACTACTAGCATTGAAAAAATGATCCTTCAACGCCAACTTCAGTGGACCGGTCATGTTGTTCGAATGCCTGACTGCCGTCTCCCAAAGCAGTTACTTTACTCCCAACTCAAGGATGGAAAGCGGAATATCGGTGGTCAATATAAGAGGTTTAAAGATGTTCATAAGGCTAATCTAAAAAAATGCAATATAAACATCGAAAACTGGGAAGCTCTGGCCCATGAACGATCTAAATGGAGGCTGGCCTTTCACAAAGGTTCCATGGACTTTGAAGAAGCCCGAGTGCAAGGTGAAAGGGAGAAACGTGCTAAGCGAAAAGCACGTCAAATGAATCCTTTACAGGACCATCTTCTATCTGGTAACCTGTGTCCTCACTGTGGGAAGCTGTGTGGATCTAGAATTGGCCTCCACAGTCACTTACGGACCCATCGCTAGAGTCTACACAATCTTCTTTAGAATTTCCTCCTTTTATCCCGGAAGACAATCTTACTCGGTCACGAGTGATCGCCTGATGATGATGATATCAGACCATGGGACCTCTATAGCAAGGGACTGATAGCCAGGGTAGCATGCAGAGGTGAGCGATCTGTGGACCTTTCAATTTCATCCTCACAGTCACAATATCTTGGAAGGAGGCTTGGCTATTGCTTAGTGCTATCTAGGAAGCCCCCTAGGAAATGGCAAGGAGTATTACCAGATCAAATAATATCCATTATTACCTTCAGTTAAGAAATCAAGCTAAGTGTATTCACCAGAAGGACAGATCACTCGGTCTGCCCTTTTAAAAAAATCATGGTAGCTTTAAATTTTAATTTCTTAAGAACACCACAGGCAGTTACACTCACAAGATATTATACGGAGATTAAAATATTGCCATCCGTTACCCCATAGAGTTCCCAGGAGAAAGAATGTGTTACACAACAGAATGAACAGTCTGGTAATTACTGAGGCAGGCTAGAGTGGCACAGATGTTGGTTGCAAAACAAAACTACACTCTCTGGTTTTAGGTCAGTCCTTTAGCAAATGGTTGAACATCCATTCCTTTCTGTAAAAGCACTATCTTGCATTAGCATCACTGAGCAGTAACTGCTGCTTTAATGCCAGAATGCTCCATTGCTTAAGATATGTACCTTCCAATGTGCTATCTGTGTTGGATGAAAAGCAGGTGCATGATCACAACTCACAGAAATAAGAAAAAAAATAGAGAGCTAGTGTAGCACACAGTGGCTAAGAGACTGAGTGGCAAACCAGGGTGGTACTTCTAAGTACTTGTTTATCTAAACAGGGCCAGTCTGATGTCACAAGCAACAGATGTGATCCCTTGGAACCGCAATATTCTTAGGCCCTTTAAAAATAAAACAGCATGAGATCCAAAAGATAAGCCCTTTGGATTTCTTCCAACAACACATGGATTATTCTCAGCATGTCTAACTTCCTTTCACATTCCCCAACATCAGGTATGGTAGTCCTGTACCACTACCACTAGTCAAACAAAAAGGCGGGGTATAAATAAATATAATAAATAAAATAAATATGGCTTTCTGGCCATGTGTGCAATAGCATCACTCTGTATGCTAAAAGCCTGAGGAGCCTCTCTGAATTGGAAGCATGTTCCCAGTATACACTCTCAGCCTTCCCATATTGTCTCAGTATAACCAAGGACACCATTTAGCACAGGTAAGAGGTGTCTTAGATCAGGATTGGGTAGAGTGGCCACTTGTGAATAGCCCAAAAAGAGGAAAAGCATCACCAAAAAAGATGACAGTGATTTGCATAAAATTTGCATATGCTGATTTATATGTATAAATACAAATTTAGAAATTATTATTATCATTTAAATAGAAATACAGCACATCTCGCCATAATGTGGAAGATTGTGACCAGGTGACCAGTGTGCCTTG
The DNA here is from genome assembly GCA_021292165.1 of Shinisaurus crocodilurus. NCBI lineage: Eukaryota > Metazoa > Chordata > Lepidosauria > Squamata > Shinisauridae > Shinisaurus > Shinisaurus crocodilurus. The sequence goes on along the minus strand of CM037881.1, from coordinate 99,362,120 downwards.
CTCAGTGGTGTCCAGGTGCTGTTGGTGGGCAACTTCAAGGCCCAGCTCTTCCTCCTGATGGTTCTTTATCTTTTATTTAACTAGACTTGAACTGGACAGCCCTTCAAATAGAGGATACCTTCAAAAGATAAGACAGTCCTCTGGCAGCCCTTTAAATAGAGGGCTGCCCTCTGTAAAAGAGGACACAGAGCCACTCTAGAACATATAATAGCAGTACTTTTGTACTCCAAGAACTTGACTGAAACTGAAAAGGCGATGGTAATAGTAATAGCCATCCTTGTTAGGCTAGATTTCTGCTGTGATAGCAGCTATGACACAATGAACAGAAGCATTTGTCAGCAGGAGCCCTTAGCCATGGGGTCATCTGTACTTCTGATTATTGTGTCCATAATACAATACATGGGCAGGGTCAGAGGAAGGGGGAAATAATTCCTTTTATTAATAATCTTTAATATCTATATGTATGTATTTGATTTTTGTTTTGTAAACTAGATCGCACACTAAGTCTAGTTTAGGTAGTCTGAAGTCAGCCAACTGAAGGGAACGTGCCCCCTTTGCAAATAATGGGGTTTACTTTATGAAAAGCCTTGAAAAAACAACAAATTGAGAGCAGTTCAATAGTGAATGAAAGTGGATTGTGTAGGACTTGTGCTCACATTAACAGAGAAATAGAAAAACAGTGCCATCTTTTGGCCTAACAAGAGGTTTTTAAAGCTGTACATAGCTGGCTATGAATGATAACTGTTTCCTCTCTTCCTATGAACAGACTGAGAATAAATGGTGGTTTTGGCATTAGGGCAGTTCTGCCGGTGTCTTCGCTTCAAGGCATTGTGGTGGCCGCTTCACCCACACCACCCCTCACTGCATGTTGCTTCTATCATGCAGAAGGCCACATGTATGAAGTTCTTTTATCATGTGTCACATTTAGTATGTCTCAGAGCTTCCATGTCCCACACCTCTAAAAAGTAGTCAGGGAAGGATGCACCCAGAGAGGGAAAATAACAGCCAGGACATTTTAGAAATAAGTGCAAAACTACCATTACTATTACCGAGGTCAGCAAAACTATATTTCTGAGACTTTGAAGGAATATGTGGATTGGAATCTTACTCCAACTGCTTGGAGTTCTGACAAAAGGAAGGGAATCCCTTCCACCAGTGGTCAGGATAGTCAGTGAGAAGAGCGAGAGAGATTAGGAGGACCAGCTTCACTTTAGACATTACAGCAGTGGTATCGGAGCTGCTGTTCTGTGGGTTCATCCCATGGTTCTGCTGTAATGTTTCAAGGTCTGCTGATATATGGGTGGGGCTAATCATAACAGTCCCTTACAACCCAATAGTCAGCAGAATCCTGGCCAGGTGATGATTTCACAACTGGCCCGGCCTTTAAACTGAGAGCAGCGGTGTAGAGTGATCCCACAGCAAAGCGCCTCCACACTGCGATCGTAATGGCTAGAGGGCGCCATATTGTTGCCTCACTCTGTGCTCTCAGAGAAGAAATGGAAGGGAGGAGGAGGCGGAGCTGCAACTGCTTACAGACACCAACCCATCCAGTCAGGGCTGGCCTTGCCAAATGGCAGAGTGAGGCGGTTGCCTCAGGCAGTGAATGCTGGGAGACAGCAGCAAGGTGTTGGAGGACAGAGCTGTGCCTGTGGGCCATGCAGCCTGCCTTGTACCCCCTAAGGTAGCCTGCTGCCTTCACGTGGATGCTGCCCCATTGCCAGGGCCAGAGAAAGGTTCAGCTACCAGTCCAGCCAGCTTTTGAACATGGAGTGGGAGGGGCACCTCTTGTCCTTCACCCCAGGCAGCAAAATGTCTTGGGGCAGCCCTGCATCCCGTCCTCCTCAGCCGCTGCCGCTAACTTTATCAGGTGGCCATCCCTCATTTGCTGTACAAGGAGCTGCTCTTCCTTGGCAAGCAGTGGCGGCGGCGGCAGCAGCAGCAACCGAGAAACTGCTGCTTTAAGGCTGTGGCTGAGAAGGCAGCCCTGAGGCAGCTCGAGAAGCAGGTGTCCAAGTGTGTCCCTGGCGGGATGGGGAGAACGGCATGCACAGAGAGGTGTGTCCTGTGCATCCAATCCAGGAAGGGGGGCTGCATGCACCCAGCACTTCTCGAAAAGCTGAAATCCAACCAGTTCCACTATCTGTGATGGGAAGCAGAGGGTCGAGATTCAGTCCCTTCCCAGCTCCCTCTGTGGGATATCTATATATATATATATATCGATACAGATATTGAGGGATACGTGCGAGCAGTCTTAGCTGCTCCACAACCACTTGGTCAGATTAGAAAAATCTGACAAAGGGAACAGCTCTTTGAGAATAAGAGGAGAGCTACAATAAGCTCTACTCAGTACAAATGTCAAAATAAGAAAGGAGGGGTTGTCTAAGAGGTCACTGAATGTCCACCAAAGAGGACTGAACATTACACGCAAACATGCCTTGCAAAAGCCTGGCAGCTGGCTTTTTCTGACAGAACCAAGGCTGGGAGGAGGGTTCTGAGTGAAAAACCAGTGGTGGGGGAGGGGTTGCTTACACTTTCCCCCCAGGCCTTGCTTCTCTGCTCAACAATGTTCCCCTAAGCCACCCCAGCAAGGTTCAAAACTCATACATGGAGGGACAAGCAGGGATTTTGAATTCTGTGGAGGAAAAACAGTGTGGGAACAGACATAGTAGGGAAGGGAAGGGTTAAGCAACCCCTCTCCTCCCGTTGCTTTTCTGCTTCAGCCCCCTCTCTCAAAGCTACATTTCCCTGGGAAAACCAGCTGCCAGGCTCTTGTTACAGGTGTTCATAAGCAGCCACAGAGAGCACAGCTTAGCTGGACAGTGTCATGCTCCGGCTGGAGGAATCTTCCTCCCCTGAGGAGCTAGAGCTCCCAGAGACAGATGACACCTAGGCACCACCCATGTCAGGAGAGTCAGGGGAGCCTGGGCGCTTGGGGGAGGTGACCACAGGTCCATCCCCACAGCAGGAGGGGAGCTCTGCCTCTGAGGCGGAGGCTGGTTGACAACCAAGCTCCAGAGAGCAGCAGCATCTCCAGAGACAGGCCAGTAGGTCTCCTTTGTGAAGGAGTGCTATTACAAAGGAGGACTCCTCAAGAGCAAGGCCCTCTCCATGAGTAGGACTTTTGCCAGAGGGCCTGTAATGAACTGATGCGGAGCCTTGGGTGGGGATCTGGAAGCTCTGGCTGTATAAGCCGTCAGTCAGAGCTTAGTAGCTGCTGGAACACCGTACCTTCAGCTCCACTGTTCTGTTTTCCTGACCTTGCTTTGTGAGTGAACCTCCATGCTCCTGAACTCTAGACTCCTGCTTGACACTGCTTCTTGGACTGTGTTTCTGCTTGACTACTCTCCCATGTTTTGACCTTGGCTGCACCTCAGACCTCCCTGGACTGAGATCCCCTGTGCTTGAACATTTGCCTGCTTAACTGGCTTGCTCGCTGGGTTTGCCCCCGGATTTGCCTAGCGCAGAGTCTGACCCAGCTAGAGCAGGACAGACAAGAACAAAGAAAAAACTCAGTCTTGGCAAGCACACTTCTTTAAGCACCAGTCTTCTTATATACACAGACAGGTATTCATTTTATCTCAAAGTCTCAGCATTCTTTACCAAGGTAAAAACAAAACTAGAAAAAAGATTACTTGCTTTATCAGCAAAATGCTTGTTTCTTTTTTTTATTATTATTTAGGCCAAGTCCCTTACTTCTTTAATATTAAGATCAATAAAATGTCATCCTACCACTTTAAATGCATTCTTGTGTCTATGTTTTATATTCCTATATGTTTTGGATCAATTTTTGCTTTGTCGTTTCACCGTTGTTGTTTTTTGTAACCTTGCTGTGCCACCGAAGAAAACAGATTGAACCTCCTAAATAAATCCCTGTGTTGAAATTAGTCTGAAAGCATCACTGAACACAAAACTGAATGAAGCTCTCTTAGCTAGAATGCTCCATTAACACTTCACAGGTTGATCAAACTGTTAAACACAGAAGGCCACTGAGATGCCAGAAGTAGGAAAAAGCATAAAGTCACCCTCGTTTAATCAAAGGTCAAACCCGAGAGTAATGCTGGACCAGCAGTACACCAGAGCGGGGGCACAACCCATAATCAAGGTCAGTAAAAGCCAATTCACACAAACTAAACTGGCACATTGGAAATGTGAGTTAAGGGAATCTACTGTATGCAGCACATGTGCTGAAGCCATTGTCTGATTGTTTCAGCATGCCTCCAAGTCTCAAGCCACTCAATTCACACTTAGTTCCCCAAATGAAAAGCTGCCAAAAGTCTATTGGATCGAGGTGGGGCCAGTTCACGCTACCATCAAGACTGTAGTGGTCTCCTGAAATTGTTTCATGTGTCACCTGCTTACCTATGGCCAGTAGTCAGGTGAAATGACTTGCATTTTGCATAGAGTTGAGAGCTGAGTTATATGTCACTTTTCTACAAAGCAGCTCACAACAACTATCAAATATAAAAAATACGGCACCACAGTTGAAAAAGAATTCATTGCAAAGCATACCAATCAAATTCAGATAAGGCAAAACCCACAATTCAATCAAACATATCATAAATTCAATATGACAATGAAAAGATACAGTTACGATTAGCACATATCAAAAATGAGTGCCATTTTTGGCAGAAAGGTGGGATATAATTTTAATAATAAATAAATATCAACTACAAAATCAAGATCAAAACTAACAGTAAAAATAAATAAATAAAATCAGCTCTCGCTCCAAGGAGCCAAAAAACAGCCCTGTTCAGAGTTTAGAATCTTGAGGCCTTCTCACTGGGCTACATAGGCACAGCTCAATCCAGCACATGATCAGGGATTTTCCTTCTGAGATCTTTTGTGACCAAGAATAGTTTATGAAGATCAGGAAAGATGCTAGGTCTAAGTTCACCCATTGGGTTTAAGCTACTCAGCCATGCAGCTAGGCAGAAATACAGGTACAGTCATGCCTTGGATTGAGAGCATAATTCGTTCCGGAAACACGCTTGTAATCCAAAACACTCTTATATCAAAACGAAATCCCCCCAAAAAAATTTGTACAGAGATTTTTAATTTAAGCCGTACTACAGTACTTGTATTGCAAGACGTCGCTTGTATATCAAGTCAAAAATAAATAAATAAATATTTAAAAATTTGCTTGTCTTGCAAAACGCTCTCAAACCAAGTTACTTGCAATCCAAGGCATTACTGTAGTGAGATCTATATGAAGCCAACAAGGCTCTGCCTGTAAAAACTTTTATCGTTGTGCTCCCTCCTTTACCATTCTGACAACTGCATCAGGGCTACCTTGGATCGTGCATGAACTTTAAGGGCCGGCTGCATGATTTCAGGGACCCTCAGCCTGCTTCCATAGGCGCTGTGCAGCAGCGGACACAGGACAACAGTGAACTGAGGGAATGTTTTCATGTGTGACCCTTGGATTTACCCGATCCTTCAGACTTGCACTCCCACAGTGTACACTAGGCATTGTAAAGAACTGCACGGGGCTGTATTTTCTCCAGGACCAGCCCTACCATTACGCAGAGTGAGGGGGCCGTTCTGGGCTGCCGGTGCTGCGGGGTGGAAAGTGCTGGCAAGGCGCCGGAGGACAACGTTGTGTGTGCCACATGGCCTGCGTCTTGCATCTCCTAAGCTAGCGTGCTGCCCACAGGTGCAATGGAGGACACTGTCCCATCTCCAGTGTTGAAGTATGATGTCCAGTCAGCCATCTTGTCCTTCACCTCAGGCAGCAAAAATGACCTGGGCTGGCCTCATATGTGCCCAGTGCAAGCAGCAACGGTGTGAGTTTCTATCACGCCACTCCGTTCTTTGCAGGAGCCCAGCACAAAGGACAGAATTGCATAGTAGATTTAAGCTACCTTACCGAGCACGTAATGAGGAGTGATTATGGCAGAATGCTCAGTTTGGTGGGCCTCTCATGGGCCTCTAGGCCCCAGCGTTTTTGCCTAGCCCCACTGACTTTTGATGCCTGGCTGAATCTACAGACATGTCCAAGCCTGTTTAACATCACTACTCTAAGTATTTCTAACTGGGCCCAGTTTCTAGTTCCTTAGAGAATGCAAGCGATCCCTCTTCATGATTGCCTTGCAGAACCTTTCCAAAAGGCTTCAAGCTTGGCTCCAAAAAAGCATGATCAGTTGTTTATTGCCTAGAACAAATCACAGGTGATAGAGCATCTCAGACAATTAAGAGCCTGGATTATTGACTTTGGAGTTGATATCAGGAAGTCTATTAAATGCTGCTGTAGGCAATATGTATTTGACATTGTACTGGCACATTACATCTCAGCAAAGCTTCTGAGTGAATGAGAAAGTACAAAGGTACAGTCCCTGCAATGCTGCAGAGATACCCTCCAGCTAAGGGAATAGAGACAAAGTCACTTCTTGATTAGTCAGCACAGGCTGCTTTACTAAGGGATGCAGGAACTCTCTCTCAGAAAAGAAAGGCCTACTATTTCAGAGGTCTGACAGAGAAGCCGTAAAAGTCAAACTCGGTGCCAGCTCAGGATATTTTGCTCTTCAGCACCATCAAAACCACCCTGCTACCATGTGGTAAAATCTTCAGATAGTCAGGCTATCGAGTGATAATTGCAGCCATGCCTTTGTGAACCTTGTCGGCAGGATCCATCCAGAACATGGACAGATAGGCTAATTAATCTCTGGAGAGATTTGTCGATGTAAACATTAAATGGCCAGTGCTTTGTCCTAAAGCAAGGAGGAGTGTTGTGTCAACTGGATAGGGCAAAGGTCCTGAAATGGAGACTCACACCATCCTTGGTAGGTAGGCTGCTATTCTGGTAGCAGAGCCAACATAAATGCAAGGAGGTGAAGGGGTTCTATTCCTGGGGCTGACATTGGTACTGACAATCCGACAAATCTGTTGGCGAATTCTCACTGGGGGGAAAAACAAAAATGGGAACTATTTTTTTGCATACAGTATCATAATTCTGATATCCATGATATTTCCCCTCTTTGGAAGCTAACCAGTCAGAAATCCGGAAGTATGGTGGAGTCTGGAAGAGAGGGAGAAAAAGAGATTTTAAAATGTAAGCAAAGCCTCAGTGCTTGAAACAAATTAATTTCATAGTGAATCCTAGCTACAGGGTAAGCTACCTCAGTTTCTTTCAGTTTAATTTCCTTTCTCAGGGTGCTTCCAAATCATCATTGCTATGTGTAGCAAAAATACATAATTGCTACACATTTAAGTGGGAGGGGCATTCAGACATCTTCTGTCAGGGTATCATTTCTGCTGGAAAGATAATACAGTGCTCAATCTCCAGAATATTGCTGCTAGGAAAATGCTAGCCACCTGTCCCTCTCATAGTTACCTTAGCTGTACTGTAGGCAATCACTCGTGACCGAGTAAGATTGTCTTCCAGGGGGAAAAAAATTACAAAAAGAAAATTTTAAAAGGAGGAAATTCTAAAGAAAAATATTGTGTAGACTCTAGCGATGGGTCCGTAAGTGACTGTGGAGGCCAGTTCTAGATCCACACAGTTTCCCACAGTGAGGACACAGGTTTCCAGATGGAAGATGGTCCTGTAAAGGATTCGTTTGACGTGCTTTTTGCTTAGCATGTTTCTCCCCTTCACCTTGCACTCGGGCTTCTTCAAAGTCCATAGAACCTTTGTGAAAGGCCAACCTCCAGTTAGATCGTTCATGGGCCAGAGCTTCCCAGTTTTCGATGTTTATATTGCATTTTTTTAGATTAGCCTTAAGAACATCTTTAAACCTCTTATGCTGACCACCGATATTCCGCTTTCCATCCTTGAGTTGGGAATAAAGTAACTGCTTTGGGAGACAGCAGTCAGACATTCGAACAACATGACCGGTCCACTGAAGTTGGCGTTGAAGGATCATTTTTTCAATGCTAGTAGTCTTTGCTTCTTCCAGTACACTGACATTTGTTCGCCTATCTTCCCAAGTAATTCGCAGGATTTTCCGGAGGCAACATTGATGAAATCTTTCAAGGAGGTGGAAATGACGTTTATAGATAGTCCATGTTTCGCAGGCATACAATAAAGTTGGTAATACAATGGCTTCATAAACCAGTGTTTTGGTCTTCTTACAAATATCCCGATCCTCGAACACTCTATGTTTCATTCGAGAAAATACGGCACTTGCGGAGTTCAAACGATGCTGGATTTCAGTGTCAATGTTGGCTGTAACAGAGAGATAGTTGCCAAGATAGAGAAAATGATCGACATTTTCCAGTATTGCCAGTAAGTTACCTAGCAAGATTTGAGCAACTTGAATCTATGGTAAAACATGGCCGCTACCACCAAGTGCCATACCCCGACAGAACATGCGTTTGTGGCACAGGCGAAATAGAAGATATTGCGCACGTCCTACTTAACTGTGAACTCTACACTTCAGCAAGGACATCTTACCTACTTCCGCTTCTTGATAGAACTAAATTCTGGGATCATCACAAACGTTTGGGATATCTCCTTGAGGGCACAAGTTCATACGTAGCTCTAAGAACTGCCAAATTTATAGCTAGGGTCTCCCAATTGAGATCACAATTCATAGATCAAATTGGAGTTGTATGCAAAGGCGACGAACTAATCTAAATTTATACTGTATTAGGATTATACTTATTATTAGTTGCCCATCTGTCCCCCTACTTTTTAACCTCCTAGTTTTCTAATCATTTATTGATCCCATAACCATTTTATCTTACCCCTACTCCAATCTGATTTTATTAAATTTTACATAATTCTATTTTATTATATGTATGGTACTTTTGATATGGTCAAATGGACTAATCAATAAAGGATATCTATCTATCTATCTATCTATCTATCAGTAAGTTACCTTAGCATTGCTGATGTGATTAACATGGGGAAGTTGTGTCGTTCACACAGGCACCTGTTTGATAGTATTTGTGATATAAATGATCAACAACACATACACACACACACACCTTCAGTCTTCACCACACTGTTTGCAGGGTACAAAGAAGGAAGAAATAATTTTAGTGATTGGTGGGCAGAGCACAACCTTACTGGTGGCCTCAGTTGTGCTTCCTAGCACTGGTCAGTGCCATTTTTCTTCAACACACATTCAACTTCCTACCCAGAAGATACTACGCTGAGGGTAGGGAGCACTGCTTCCTGGTCCTGCCCTCACTCTGATTTGGCTTCAGTGGCATGTGGAATCATCATGAAGCCAAATTAGGCAGGACCAAGAAGCAATGCATACATAGCTTCATAGCCTACTTGAGCCCAGTTACAATCTCGGAGAATGCACTCAGGCAATCACAATATTGCAGGTATTTGAAAAGCAGTCAACACCATTTAATCCTGATGGCTAGAGAATAGTAGATCAGCTCAGGGATAAAATAAAACAATAAAGGTGAACAATACTGATGGAATTACCCACCCCGCCCCCAAAATGTACCAAATACAAGAGGGACAACTGAATCATGACTGAGAGCTATGCCTCCTCACAGTGGAGGTGTAAAGGGGTCCTACATGCATACATACATAGGCTTCCCACACATAAATGGGAAATCTTATTGGTAGGTCCACTCCACCTTTCTGCTGAATGTGCAGCTGGTGGGGACATGGCCAGTGGGGCCGTGACTTGCACGCGTGATCCCACTAGCTGGTAAACACATGAGGTGGGCACTTGAATACCCCCCGAGCATCCTGTACTGTGACAGCTCAAGTGGCCCTCCCTGACTGAAGCAAATGGGTGAGTGAAGCAGCTGTTTAGCTGTTCGGCTGCTCCTTGAGTGTGATATTACTTCAGCACTAGGGTGAAGGGACCAATCTGACAACCTGCAGAGTGTTGGACTTGGAACCACCAGTTGCCTCCTCACCTCACCGGCCACAGCTCTTAAGGATGGGAGAATCAGCAAGGCTTGAGCTCATTGAGGTTTTCCAAATTCCACCTAAAAGCTCCGTCCACTTGGTCCTGGTCCTGATTACTAGCTTTTCTGTTGTTGTTCAATTGGGGAAAGTGTGCATTTAGGTGCGCATTTGTTTTAAAGTGTGCTCCCAAATGCATACTTTCCCTCATTGACTAAAGAATGAAAACAGTTTTCTCCCCCTAAATTGAGCATTTTTAAAAAAACACATTTTCCTAATGGATGCATTTTGCATACATGAGAAAATCTCTCTCTCTCTCTCTCTATATATATATATATATATATATAAAAGAAGGTGTCCTGACTGACTGACTGACTGACTCATCAACGCCCAGCTCAAACCGTTTAATCTAGGAATGTGAAATTTTGAAGGGACATTGCTTTTATGACGTAGACCCCCACTAAAGAAGGATTTTGGGAAATTCCGTCCCTAAGGGGGTGAAAAGAGGGGGCAAAATTGCCCCACTCTCATATCTGCAGTTCTGCAAATAGGCCTCACCTCATAGTTTCTGTAGGAGCCAACTTGCTGCAGGAGGGAGCCAATAGCAGCAGTTATGCAAATAGCCCATACAACACTTAGAATGTTCCTATGAATTCCTGCAGGGGCCAATAGGGGTGGGCATGCAAATCTCCCCTCAGCCATGTAGAATGTTCTCTGAGGGGGTGAAAAGGGAGGGAAACTTTTAAAATGACTGAATGACTGTTGTGTGTGGGACGTCGTCGCATAGGCTCCATCACGTTTTGACGGATCTACCCCAAACTTGGCACGGTCACTCTTCATCACCTGTAGACTCTCAGGATGATTAACCTGATTTTTCTTTAAGATCAGATATTTCTGTTCTGTCAGAAAAGTTTTCTGCTGCCAGCACCCAGCCTAAACATTACACTTTCAGTCAGAGACACTGCATCTTTTCCATTGTACCAAATCCTAAAATCCATGCAAGTGCAGCCGCGGGCAACAGCTAGTAATGCATAGCGATCATTATACCTTCTTATTATCCTATACTGGCCTTCTTCAACCTGGTTTGAGAAAAATTTCCAGTTTTACTACTGTCCCTTTCCTTTTCGCTTTAAATTCCTCTACTTTTGGTAGGAACGTACATCCGCATAAGAAACATGTGCATCCCAGCGTGCAGGGGAGATTGCTCAGGCAACAGGCAGGGACAACTTCAGGAAAAACTATTTGTGGGGAGTGAAGAGGTGGGGAAAACCATTATTAGGGGAGAAAGGATTTAATCCATGCTATGTAGAACCTTCATATAGGAACATAAGAACATACGAAGAACCATGTTGGATCAGTCCATAGACCTATCTAGCCCAGTGCTCTGTTTGCACAGTGGCAGATCAGCCATGCTGGATCAGACCAAGGGTCCGTCTAGTCCAGCATTCTGTTTGCACAGTGGCCAACCAGCTGCCTCCATGGGAAGCCCACAACCACAAGCAGGACATGAGTGCAAGAACACCCTCCTGCTTGTTTTCCCCAGCAACTGACATATAGAGGCTTACCACTTCTGATAAAAATTTATATACTGTGACTGGAAGCTGGGAGGACAAATAGGAAGTACTGGGGGTGAAAGCCCACTACCCCTTCACTCCTCCCCTGGCATCCTCCCTGGGTATTCTTGATGCCCCAGGCTGGATCTCACACTGTTTGGGGTAAATATATACAGGCCTGCGGCTTACCTGGCTCAGCTTGTCTGAGCGTGGAAAGCTAAGCAGGGTCAAGCCTGGTTATTACTTGGATGGGAGACCCCTCCTCTAGTTTCCTGCATTGAGCAGGGGGTTGGACTCGATGGCCTTGTAGGCCCCTTCCAACTCTATGATCTATGAATGAATGAAAATCACAATCCACTTTCACCATGTCCCAAAGCTGCTATTATTGCTCTTATGAGGAAATGCTATGCTTCCAATAACTCCAAGATCACTCGTTCACTTCAAGTGACACTGACATGGTGTCGAGTGAACCTCGTCCATCCTCACTCCCACCTTTTTCTCTCTGTCCACTGCCAAGCTTTAGAAATCAGCCTTCCCCAACCTGGCGCCCTCCAGATGTGTGGGACTACAACTCCCATCATTCCCCCAGCCAGCATGGTCAGGGATGATGGGAGTTGTAGTCCCACACATCTGAAGGGTGCCAGGTTGGGGAAGGCCACTTCAGCTCTTTGAGGCTAGCATTGTGGGACTTCTGTTGCGTGATGTGCAACTATGTGATTATTTTACAAAGTCATTCTTCCAGACCAACAGGTTCTTCAGATTTTTTTAAAAGTCCATTTGCATTCAGAATATGTCTGCACTCACCAAGTTCACAGCAAAACTTTGCTGCTACACCTGTCAGAACAGAGTCGTGGCACTGCTGAATTATTCTGTGACACCTGCGATGGTTTTTCTTTTCTTTTCTAAAGCAAGACTTCCATGAGAATGAGCAGCAGTGGTACAACTGGCATAAGCTTGTACTCACATAGCCATGTGCCAGCTTGGCACACAATTTTGATGAGCGCACACAGCAGGATAAATGGTGTGTGCAAATAACGAAGTGCCTGGGCTGTTTACCAGTCTGCATGTGGTTGGGGATGTTTTCCATGCTGGTCCTCACAACTGTTCAGTCATGATGGTGGTGCTTTCAGGGTTAGCAAGAAAGCTACGTGCATGGATAGCCAATATTCCTCACTAAAGGGAAAGAGCAGTTCGAAACCAAAAACCCAAACCGTCTAGGGCTGAAACTCTCCTATTCCAAGGTTGTAGATATTATGCACACACAATATGCTTGTTAGGAGTGGTGGGAAGGGGGCGCTCATGTACTTTTAAATAGGGGGACAAAATGTACTCGCGCTTACTTGGTTAAACTCTTCTTTCTGTTGTCATTTCTCTTTTCTCTTTTCATATCTTACTTAGGTAGGTATAAGTTGCAAGCATGATCAAAATATGGGGGCTGTGTGTGTGTTTGTTTTTTAGGAGCTATTTGTCCCTCCTTTTTTTATTTGTAATATGTATCCCATTTTTCAACCAACAGGCCTCCTAAATGGCAAACAACATAGTAAAAGCAATAAAATTCAATACAAAATTGGAAAAATAAAATAAAACATTCACCAGACTTTTAAAAAGCAGGAGGTAATATGCATTCACAACACACCAGCTTATAACTAGTGATGCTACTGAATTTTGTAATTAGTCAGCTTGCTGGTTGAAACTCGTCAATTCATAATGCTCACCTTTGTAATGAGCCTGGATCGGTGTTTTATGAATTCGCTATTAAGTTCGGAATTGATCGCAAGCTTCAGAGCATGCACAGTCTGCATATAAACAACATAATTTCCGCACATGTGCTGAGTTAGTTGGATTAACCCTTTTCTTGCTCAAGGTAAACTGTGATGAACTGATTTGTATATACTCATATTATTATTTTTATTTATTTAAACATTTAATAAATATTAAATAATACATACCACTTCCCAAAGGCTCAAGCTTGTTTCCATCACTAAGGGCTTCACTACATGAGGTGTTTAAGCCAGTGCTTTACCAAGGCTGCTTCTTCCATTTTCTTTTGGGGAGGAAAAAAGCATCTTTTACATGAGGTCTTTGTCTGAGGGGTTTCTCTGCCTTTCTATATGTTCCTATATGTTATGTTACCCAACCACAAGGTGGCGCTGTGGTATAGAGTGGAATTGCAACTATACACGAGGCTCAGATAGCAAATCATGGCAGCATCCAAGATAATACTGCACTTTCCTTGGACTAAAAAAAAGCCGCAAAAATGGCTGGAAAACATGGGAGAGACCTTGGTGGATGACAACATTGTATAAAGGACCTACAAACTTCCCTGAGTGAGGGATCACGAGTGCACAATAAATGCCTTGTGTAGAGAAGCCCTAATTTAAAATTTAAAAACAAGTATCAACACACCAACACAAAGTTTAAACATATGAACTGCCACAGAAAACACACGTATTAAGTGTAGTGGCATTGTGTGGGGAGGGAGTATCAACGATTCTGCCTGTTCTTTTCCATCTACAGCAATTTCAGGGTACGGGGTTGGGGGGCCTTCTTTTTGTCTTGTAGGAGAGATCCGCTAAGCTTCTCTTGAGAAGCTGTAATTTCTGCACTGTGGGAGAGCATATCATTAGAGCTAGCAGCAGTTCCAGAATGCTCTTCCAAGGTCTGGGGAGTGTTTTTAACAAAAAAGGGAAAGTGGTACCACTTTTAATCATTTTAATTGGTTAATTTCTAACTGAGCTCCATCTCCAGCTACATAAAGCACAAGGTTACAAAAAAAATGCTGCTTGTCATATTTAATCGCTGTGTAATTGATCCACAATTATTATTTTGGGCAGTGGAGAATAGGAAGACGACGAAACCCACAGCTTAGTCATGATGGCCTTTTCAGAATAGCCAAGACATAGCAGCAAAAAAAAATATCCCTTTTGCAACACCCCAGTCATGTTACTTTTCAAATAATTTTTGCATAACCAACTACAGGGCAATGTTCTGTTTTGGAGCAGGAGGGCAAAAGGGAAAAAGCAAACTCCTTCCCACCCACCCCAGCTTTCACAGCTGCTGTCCTGCCATTGTCTAGAACAGAACCATGTATGCTAATGTCATTGAATTTCCTACCTTTGCAGCATGTTGCTTCCCCCTGCCTTTCTTCTTCTTTCAGTTAGGTCCAAAAGCATCCTGACTGAAAAATGGGAAAACAAGAGCAAATCAGAAAATGCAAAATAATGCCTTTCATCCTCCTCACCCACTCCCCTTCCCATTTTCCTGGTTAATTGTTTGTGCTCTCCTGGGCCAAAAAAATGCTGCTCGAAAGACAGGCTTCCTTGTTTAGAAGCCGCTTCTTCCATCGCATGTAATTACTCTTTGCGGCCGCTGTAAATTGCTGGTGCAGTGGAACTAAATTTAATTAGTTTCCTCTGCTGATAGCAAAGGTGAAGGCCAAAAGTATGGTTAAATAAACACTCAGGTGTGGGGATGAGAGAGAGAAAACAGAGAAGGGGACAGAGGGCAGAGCCAGAAGAACAGCAGAGGACAAAGTGAGAAAGGTGGGGTGGCCACGGGAGCGCCCCCGAAAGAGGGAAAACGTCACCAAAAAAGAGGGTGCACATTTGCATGAAATTTGCATGTGCAGATTTATATGTATATATGCAAATTTGGAGATTATTATAATAATTTAAATAGAAATACAGGACTTCTCATCATAGTGCAGAAGACTGTGACCAGGTGACCTACCCGTTGAGTCTGCTGTCCAGGTGCTCAGTGGTGATGGACAACAGTTCTTCTGGTTCTGTATCTTTCATCCAGAATTGGACAGGACAGCACTTCAAACAGAGGACTGCCCTCTATAAAAGAAGGACACGTGGCCATGCTTATATCATATAGTAGTAGATGGGTAGAACCTATTGGACAGAATTAAGGTAGAAAGTACATCACATGGCAGGGCAGGGGGAGAGGAGTTATTAATTAATTTCATTTTTACCTCACCCTTCCTCTACGGAGAGGGGGCTGGCATATATAGTTCTTCCCCCTCTCCCACTTTATCCTCACAACAACCCTGTGAGGTAGGTTATGCTTAGAGAGAGTGATTGGCCAAGGACATTCATCTGTTAGAGCAATAAAAGGTGCTTGAATAAAAAAAAGGATTTAAAAAAATATTTATCTAAGGGTTGTATCCAAAGGCTGAACATGCTACCAATTATTTCTTCTGTTCTTCCCTTGCTGATTTTGTACCCCTCAAAAAAACTTCACTGGAAGGTCAGTGAGGGCCTCCTGAGTGGTGGGGCTCTGTCGGATGGAGGTGCAATGCAATGGGGGAATTGCACAGAGTCAGGAGGAAGGATTTTGTGCCAGTAGAGATATGAACGAGTATTTTGCCTGCTCATGCAGACCCTTTCTTATTCCCTTCGCAGCATGAGCAATCAAGCCAGGAAATCTCTAAATAGCCATAATTTTCCATTTCATCAGAACTGGGCAACTATGGTAACCAGCTTCGGAACAAGTCAGGTATTTAATCAACTTCAAACCATGGTTTAACATCCTGGCTTGTTCTGAAGCTGGTAACCATAGTTTCCTGGCCCAGATAAAATGGAAACTGTGGGTAATTAGACACTTCCTTGATTGCTCATGCCATGGAGAGAAGCGTGAGGGGGCTCCATATGCAGGCAAAGGCCTCATTCATATCTCAGTTTATCAATCCAAGATATAGTCATCCAGACCAACTCATGGAGACATAGCAACCCTACACCTCTCATAAGATCTGGTTAAGCCCCACGTTTGCTTGTTTGCAATGCAATAACTCTGGTGAACACTGAGTTCAGGGCACAATTCAGCATGGCAGGTACTACTCTGCCTTGAAGGCTGAGATACTGGGAAGAAAGATGGTGGGCATGTTCCGGACCTCATTCAAATTCTTCAGTATAAACGTCAGCATGCCAGGCTACAGACAGGCTTGTTACAGGGATGGGATATAGGGCTCATGTCCCTTCCCTTTTATGCCAACTGCATTGGCTTCCTATTCATTTCTAAGCACAATTCAAAGTCCTGGCTTCGACCTGCAAAGCCCTACACAGCTTAGGACCAGGTTACCTGAAGGACCACTTTCCTCCATATAATCCTGCTGGAGAGCTGAGATCTTTCACCAAGTTCCATCTTGCTGTCCCACCAGATAGTCATAAGATGACAACATGCAAGAGAGCCTTTTCTGTGGTGGCCCCCATCTCTGGGACCAGGGACAGCCCACCCACGAGGCGGGGTGAGGCACCTGCATGAGGCAGCAGAGAGGCAGGAGCTGCAAATCGTGCTGTGCCACTCCCTCCTGCCCCCACCCTCGCAGCTGCAGCCTCCAGCAGGTGCTCTGGGGAACCCTGCCAGCTGCTCTCCCTCTGTGGCATTTGCCACAGCAACAGAGTGGCTGGTGGGACTCTCCAGAGCAGCCAGCCACCCTCTCCTTCTCTTGTCACGTGCAACCGGAAGAAACAGCTGGGAGCCCTGGCAAGAGCCACATGGCCGCTTCTTCTGGCTGTGTAGCTCTCCGTAGAGCCGATGCGGTGGCAAAAATAACGGTGAGAGAGTGACGGGATGAGGAAAGGGGGTGGGCGCCGGTGGCGCATCTTCTCTCTTCCCTCAGACGGCGAGAGACCTTGTGCCGGGCCTAGCTGGAGCTCCCTCCTGCAGGAGATTGGCATGGCTCCTTTAGGAGGGCAGTTAAAACTTTTCTTTTTAATCGGGCTTTTGAGCCCTCCTCAGTTTTTTGGCTGCTGTTAGTTTTGTTGTTTCCTATTGCTTGTTTATGTTGTTTCACTGTTTTTAGTGTACACTGCTCTGATCTCCTTAGGGAGGAATAGTGGAATAAAAATGATTTTAGTTTTATTTTTTTAATGCGTGCAATATCTCCCTTGAAGAGATACTGAGATGAAAATGGTTGTTTATGAGGAAACCAGTCTATGTTACAAATTCAAATCACCATCTCAGCTGTCGCAGCCATTTGCAAGGAGGCCAGGAAAAAATGCAATACAGTACAATGCAATAGCTCACTTGTAGATTAGAAATAGGAGAGAAACATTGCATGCATAATTACAGTATAATTTTCTGTTGACATCTGACCACAGGTTGTTCAAGAGGGCCAGGAAAGATGCAAAATGCACCGTGATGTGGCATATCCATTGAGGAAGGAGCTACCACAATGAAATATTTGTGGCACAATTCTCAGTTTAAGTTTAAACATCAGCTTGGGCTCCACACTAGGGTTCTGTTAGGGGGAGGGGGAGTTGAAAATAAGTGAAATACAATGCAATGCAATATTTTGTTTGTTTGTTACATTTCTATACCTCTCAATAGCCAAAGCTCTCTGGATATAAAAATGCAAATAATCTCCATGTACTATACTAGGAACAGAACTGGCATATTTGATTGTTGTGTTGTCACAAACACACACACACACCTCCTGAGATCAGCTGTGATACAGCAAAGATTAAAATTTTATCAATAAATTTATTGGGCTTTTTATTAATTATATGTCTATCTGCCCATTAGCCAAAGCTCTCTGTTAGTGAACACATTAGTAGGTTTTGCTAATAGTGCTAGCAGGCACCCAGTGCTCTTTTACACTAGCTGCTCATGGACACGTGACAGGGCTTGTCTCTTCTACTCTGTTCATTTCCCCCCTCCCATTTTCTTCCCTGGCCCTGCCTGTGTAAAAATGTAGACTTCCCTGGCTTGGTTCCACGTTGCAAACATGTCAGCCTTGCCACAAATGTCTTGATCTAAGTGTCTTGCACAATTCCCAAGACTGCCATATGGCACCATTGCTCAACCCAAGCATTGCTTTCTGATTAATGAGCTTGAATTTATAATAAACTTGATGACGCCTAACTGATAAGTCAATTAGCTCACACACTTGACAAGGATCCGAAGACAGATGTTTGAGTATGTAAAAGTATGTCCTGTGGTTGCAAACTGCAGATACAATTACAGCCTTCACTTTTATTGCTGCTCATAAATGTTAAATGCAACTCGGTCTACATTTGAAATTCATTTATTCCCATTTATCCTCATATCGCTGAAGCCAAAATGGACTTACAAAGTTGTCATCCTGGT
Source organism: Shinisaurus crocodilurus (assembly GCA_021292165.1). Taxonomy (NCBI): domain Eukaryota; kingdom Metazoa; phylum Chordata; class Lepidosauria; order Squamata; family Shinisauridae; genus Shinisaurus; species Shinisaurus crocodilurus. Next base: position 99,343,658 of record CM037881.1, on the reverse strand, counting down.
AATTACTCCCCTGATGAATATACAGATATGAACAGAAACATTTGTTAAACCTGATTAACATTCCTCTTAGACCAAGGGGGGGGGGACCCCTTATAACACAGAATGTGGGCAGACCAGCAAAAAGAAATCTCTGTATTTACAGTCTCAGGAAAGATGAGAAGAGAGGGAGAAACAGAATTTTTTCCAACAATTGTTCTCAACAAGTGAGACAAATGTCCCCTGAGGAGGTGTGTCCAATTGCTAATGGAGTCCTTTCCTGAATTGTCGAAGTTTTTGTATGCACCCATATTGGACCTACAGTAATAGCAAACTCCTGATGTATCTTCTCCTCATCACTGAGGGTGTTTCACAGGTTACAAAAATTCTGCAGAGAAGGCACCTTTTGTGTAGAAAATAACATGCAACCTGCATGTGTATTGACATATGTAACCATCATACCTGTGTGGTATTACTGTGGGTGCATGCATTTGGAAGTTGTGATTGTCCTCATGTTTGTGTATATATATATATATATATATATATATATATATATGTATGACACACACACACACACACACACACACACACTCCTGCATATGCAGTTGTGGTGCTTGACAACAGGTTGCTGAGCAGGAGGGGGAAACCTCCATTATTTCCTGTCTCTCAGGTGAGGAGTATAAAGCTGTGAATCAAGGGAAATCAATGTCCTTTCACGAAGGGAAGATTGACCATGTTTGTTTTTAGTTTACAACGAGGACCAATTCACACAAAGAGACATGTTGGAAATGTGGCCTGAATGGACTGTTGCTCAGTGTTTGTGAGATTGCTCCCCAGTGTGTCAAACTCACAACTCAGTTCAGTCATTTACTAAGCCTCTACAATGCTGACAAAAGTCGATTGTGCAGCGGTGTAGTGAATGTGGGTTTATCTACAACAGGGGCAGACAGAATGCAGGTCTAGATCTACTGGTAACTTTCCAGGTGATTTGCAGTAGATCAGCAAGGTTTTCCGACTCCCAGTGGTTTAACAACAGTGGCAACAAAAATTCCTTGCCTCTCCTAAATTAGGCTGCTGAAATCAAGATGGGTTGGGCAAAAACATATTTGTTTACGAACTCCAGTTCTAGTTTGAAAGCAAACTCCTGGGTTGAGCACCTTGTTTCTCAGTGTTACTTCCACCTTCCCGAGCCACTATTTTGTACCTAAAGTCTGCCCACCCCTGATCTACAAGCTGCCCCTGCAGATTTGGGAATGCTCTGGAATGTTATGGGGCATGGCACGGAGGGCTCCAGTAGGCAGGGGGATGAGCAAAAATTGGATGCCCCGCCTTCTTTTAGATAAAAGTCACCACTGGATACAACCATCTGTACATGCAGAAAACAGGGAGTAGATACAGATACTGTTAGCAGGCGAGTTATGAAGTGCCCTCCTCAATCAATCAGTTGTCTATTCAAGGCCCATTAAAAGACAGCTTCCTTAACTATTTCATTGTAATTACAAGTGATGACCATAGATCAGGGGTGCAGAACCTCTTTCAACTCAAGGGCCGAATTCCAGTTTGGAGACGCTTTTGGGGGCTGCATTCCCATGGGAGTTGGGATCAAAGGCAAAGGGGGCAGGGCCAAATATACACAAAAAAAATATCAGCATACCTGAGCTTAAAGCTCTGACTGCCAGCAATGAGGCCTTAGGAGAGGCACTTCAGCTTTTTACCATGGGGAGAAAACTGCACAGAAGCTGGAAAGTCACCAAACAATCGATGGTTGGGAGAAAGGCAGTGGGGGGCAGGGGAAGTGGGCGAGGCCGTTTGAGATCCCAGAGAGCTGGATGTGAGAGGACCAGATGTGGCCCGCAATTCTGGCATTCTGCACCTCTGTCATAGATCTACTCCATTCACTGCAAAGAGACATCAGGATTTTGTAGCATTAGTGATGAATGGAGCCCACTTCCTTTACCATGTGCTCATGGACGGGTATCCCAACAGGAGGCTGTGTCTAGAACATGGGCTTAAGAACATTACTGGAGGACAGAAGGAAGGCATGTCCTGACATGCAGATGTACACTCACCTAGGCGAGATTAAACAGGACAGCAGAATCCTCTCTCGTTTATTTGCTTCTCAGCCACAGCACACTCCCAAAGTGCTTACAAACCCCTGTGAAAAATAGTACCATACAATAGAACAATATCCAATTAAAACGTACAATTACCGCTCCAAAACACAACAGGAGGGGACAAAACATAAAACCAAGCTCCTGTGACACGTTAAAAATCATCACCTGCCGCTATGGATTTTTTTGGGTTTTTTTAAGCCATCTGCCCAGTGGTTATCAGTGCATTAATGGATGTGTTTTCAAAGTACAACATTAACAAAAGAATTACCTCCACCGACTTACAGTTCAAGCATTGACCACATTTTGACATGTGTCAGTGCTCTCCAGTGCACTCTAATGCACTTTGACAGGAAAAGAAACCGGGTTCCTTTAATCCAGGGTATGTGATCCAACAAACATGTCAGGAGGGAAGGAATAATTTTCAAAAGCTAGTCTTGCTCAGAACTCTTAGAAGCCTCCATTCAGAATTTGATTCTCCCCGGATTGTATGCAATATACTGGAAGTAAACAGAAATGCCTATATTTGATGCTGGGATTGTTAGAAGGGATGTGTGATGGACAGGCTAACATCCATGGCGTGAGCATTTTCGGCAGTCCTGACCTGCCCATCTGCTCTGGAGCCTGATAAAAGCTGTCACTGCCTTGAAAACCTTGAAAGCCTTGAAAAGTTCTAGAAAGAGTGCTGGGTGGAGAGAACTTGTGTAACACCAAGCTGTTGAGCATGTGCGAGGTCTGAAGGAGTACTACTGGCAGTCAGTACCTCAGTGGCAGTCCCACTGCCCTAGGCAGTACCGAGTTCATGCTGCTGTTCCCCCACTGCTGTGGTCGACACTGCTGCCACACACAGGCAGTCTCCATGGCCACCTTGCCCACATTGTCTCCTTTTGAGGAAGGACCCCTCAAGGCAAGGCATTCTGACCTGGGCGGCTCTCCAGAAAGCCCATCCGCCCACCTGATCTCTAGCTCTGAGGACTCTCCCGAAGTGAGAGATCAGACGGGAGGCCTCTCCGAACAGCCCGTCCACCTAATCTCTTGCTCCGGGGGAGTCCTTAGAGCAGGAGATTAGAGGGGGCTGCTCCAAGTAGCCCTGCTGGCTGCTCTCCTGATGTGGCATTTGCCGCAGCAGGTGAGCAGGCAGTGGTGCAGTGCCCATAGGGCCCTTCCAGCAGGAGAGGATGTGATCCACCGCCCTTCCCAGTCCATCACCTGAGCAGAGGATTCAACCTGCTTCATGGGAGGGCTGGCCACTGCTGTTATATCCCTGCTGTGCTAGGAGACCCAGGGAGGAAGAAGAGTGCCACAGGTATGGCATGGCCACCGGTCAACAGCCCCCTTCATACATTACTTGCTTGAAGGGGGCTCTACATGATGATGGGGAGTACGGCCACACCAGCACACTGCCACGAGAACCGGGCAAGGACAATGGTGTAATGGTGTGCCCTCAGCAATGGGGCCAACAGTGTATTACAGGCCCTCTCCCCACCGTCATGTGATGGCAGCTAACGTGTGTAGACTAATTATGAAAAACCCCATGCTGCCTTCTTTGAGTGGAATGGAAACCTATGTGGTCTTGTATATCGTTTATTGTATTTCTCCATCTGGCTTTATTCTCACTCCTGACTGGTTTTAAGCAGCTTAGATTATTCACTTTATTTTATCATTTTATATCAGGGGTGCACAACCTTTTTGGCCCCAAGGGCCACACGTGTTGCTGGCTCAGGGGTCAGGGGCCGTGCGTGCACACACACACACACACACACACACACACCAGCAATCCTGATACAGATCGCTCTTTCCTCACTGGAAGCAGAAGTGGGGAAAGAGAAATCAGTACGAGGATCTTTGAGAAAGGGAGTGGGGATCCTTCTTTCAGCCTCGTCCTCAGCTAGCCTGACACAGATTTCTTCCTCCCCAAGAGATTCTGATACAGATTGCTCTTTCCTCAGCAGAAAGAGCAATCTATATTGCTGGTAGAAATGGTGCAATGAACAGGAGCTGGGCTGGGGCGAGGAATGCACAGTTGTCCAGGCACCCGGTGGTGGTGGGGCCTTCGGGAGCTGCAGGTTATGCCCCCCCTGTTCTATATGGTTGCTTTAGTTGTGCTGAGATTTATTGATATGTTGACACAATGATTTCCATTGTGTTTGTTATGTTATTAATTGTTATATATACATATTTGTTCTTTTGAGAGAGTGTAAGCCACTTTGGGTGCAATTGTATGGGAAAGCAGAATACAAGTAAACCAATGAGTGAATGATAGTTCCACCTTGAACTGTGGCATCCCTAATCAGACTGCTTTTTAACTCTTCATTTCCTGTCAGTCTGATTCCTTGGAAGTCATATACATTGCACTGTCTCTCCAGAGTTCTTGGAAATCTACACAAAATGATGGACATCTAGAAAGGGAATTTGTGATGATTGATCCACTGCAGCTTTCGTTAATGTCTCATAATGCCAAGCAGGGAACAGGCTACTCCAGCTGTCAACATCTACTAAATTAAGCCTGTTTCTTTTGTGGCTAAAAAAATGGATTAATCTCTCTTATTTACTTTAAAGAAGGCATTCTAAACTTTTCTGGGAATCACATGAAACCACAATATTCTTTCAGTGGAATCAGCAGTTACTATTTCTTCATTTTAAAAAAAAAAAAAAAATCTGACTGAGGCTCACTCTCCTGCAGAAAATTAGAAAACATTTTGGTTGAATGCTCCCAGTGAATAAAACTCAAGCTCAGGCTAACAGCCCTTTTGTACAGTTGATGTTTGTCAGGAGCTTGGGAAGGGGAAAAATGCACCAAATAAAGCAGCAGCCATGCAATTAACAAAGGACTCTTCCCCCAAAACAGCCAAGAAAAGGCAATCAATTCCAGGCTTAGAAACAGGAGGGGGAAATAGCTCCAGGAGAAAAGGCCTGGATGGCTTCAGCTTTATACTGGGAAACAGTGGAGGCTGGTGGCGCCAATCAGTGGGGTGAATCCGCTCCAGATTTCACTCTGAACTTTTAAGGAGGTATTCATGGTGCTGCTGAACCCTAATTCCCCACCAAAAAAATTTGGGTTCAGCAACATGGATAGCTCCTTAAAAGTTCAGCGTAAAATCCAGAGTGGATACACAGCCCCGCTGACATTGGAGCCAGCAGCCCGCACAGTTGGGAAAAGGAAGCTGTAACAGGAGGAAGGGAGAATCCACAGCCCAGAATAATCACTAGAAGGCAACTTTGCAATGTGCGAGATGAGTAGCAAATACCCCTGGGCGAACACCCAAGTGGCAAACTGCCCCACACTAGTTTTTATTTTATATTTATTTATTTATTTATTTATTTATTATATTTATGCCCCGCCTTTTTTCCTGCAAGGAACCCAAGGCGACTTACATAATGCTCCTCCTCCTCTCCATTTTACCCTCACAACAACCCTGTAAGGTAGGTTAGGCTGAGAGTCAGTGACTGGCCCAAAGTCACCCAGTGAGTTTCATGGCCGTGTGGGTATTTGAACCCGGATCTCCCAAGTCCCAGTCCAACACTCTAACCACTACGCCACACTGGCGCCACAAAGCCATGAATGCAGCTGTCATAGCACTGGACTGTGCTTAGCAGAATATGGGGACTGAAAAGACGGCGCTGTTTCCCTACCCTCTCTGTTGTTGAAAACCCATTCGCCCTTCTCATACTAGAATACAGTAATACCTTGGATTGCAAGTAACTTGGTCTGAGAGCATTTTGCAAGACAAGCAAAATTTTTAAATAAATTTTGACTTGATAAACAAGCGACGTCTTGCAATACAAGTAGTCGTAGGGATGTAACCGCTCGCCTCGAGCAGGCGTAGCAGGCCGAAATCAGCCCCGCTCACGCCCGCCATAGACTCACTTTGATATAAGAGTGTTTTGGATTACAAGCACGGTTCCTGGAACGAATTGCGCTCTCAATCCAAGGCATTGCTGTACTGTCAGTGGGCACGCATGCAAGCTCTATTCATTGCTCGGTGCTAAGGAATGCCACACATGCCTTTGCCCTCCCTCCATGTTAAAGGTGTACTTTCTCTTTAATTTTAGGAGAGTTGGACAATTGGCATTGATGACCTACTAGCTCTTTAATGCTAAGAGAAAGGGTTGCTGCAGGCAGGACCAAAAGCAAGACGTTTGAGGTAGAAAGAGATGGAGGTGGGAGAGAGCCTTGCGAGTTATTTATTTGCAAGGCTGCTAAAGAGGACTCCAGACACTTGCAAATGCAGCTGGTTTGGTAGTCCTCCAATTCTTCTCCAATTTCAGAGAATAATTATTATATGCTGTTGTAATGCTTTTAGATCTTCAACACATAGATAGGCACATTAGACTAAAAGGGGAAGGAATGAGACTGCATCATCATTTCTATGCCTTCATAAAATCTCCTTTTAAATCTCCTGTGTTGCTAATAAATAAATAAATAAATAAATAATTCCACTAGTCTAATTCCAATATGTCCCGGTTTGTTTGTTTGTTTGTTTTTAAAAAGAAATCTACATTTGACCATTACTCCTGTGACATAGGTTAGGCTGAGAGATAGTGTCTGGCCCAAAGTCACCTACTGAGATTCATGGCAGAGCAAGGATTCGAATCTGGCTTTCCCCAGTTCTACTCCAATCCTGTCCGCAGTGCACCCACAGTGGTCACATTAAGGATGATTGTATAATGTGTTACATAGGGATGGTATCTGGAGTCTGCTCTAAACCCCAACGTTAATTTATCCTGACACCTAACTTATGTATTTTCTAGAAGTATAAATAATAATAAAAGATTACTGAATTCACAATTCCATATTTGAACCGCTACATCAGCATAAACTAGCTCTTGTGTTGTTAATGAGAGTTTTTGCCATGTTAGGTAGGGGTTCTTTAGACCACAATTCCTCAGACATGCAATGTTTCATTTATTCCTCACCCCACCCCACTGTACTTTAATTAGGGACTCATTGACCCCAATGTCCTTTTAGTCAAATTATAAAAACACAGTAGGATGGGTGGGGCTGAAAGACAACAGAACAAAGCAACCCTTTGTATTGTAGGAGAATAATAATAATAATAATAATAATAATAATAATAATAATAATAATAATAATTTATTTATTACCCGCCTCTCCATCTAGATCGAGGCGGGGAACAACAGAAAATATAAAATACCTAAACTAAAACAACACAATATATACTATTAAACATCTTAAAACATCCTAAAAACATCTTAAAACATCTTTAAAACATCTTAAAAACATCTTAAAACATCTTTAAAACATCCTAAAATTCCGCCGGATAGGCCTGCCGGAAGAGTTCAGTCTTTATGGCTTTTTTAAAGTCCAAAAGACTGACAAGTTGACGTATCTCCTCCGGCAGGCCATTCCATAATCTGGGAGCAGCAGAAGAGAAGGTCCTCTGGGTAATGCTAGTCAGCCTAGTTTTGGCTGACTGAAGCAGATTCTTCCCAGAGGACCTAAGTGTGCGGGGTGGATTGTACGGGAGAAGGCGATCCCGTAGGTAGCCTGGACCCAAACCATGTAGGGCTTTAAAGGTAATAACCAACACTTTATACTTCGCCCGGAAACTGATTGGCAGCCAGTGGAGTGCTTTTAAAACTGGTGTGATATGGGCACCCCTAGGTGTACCAGCAACCAGTCTGGCTGCCATATTTTGCACTAATTGAAGTTTCCGGACTAGGTATAAAGGTAGCCCTATGTACAGCGCATTACAGAAGTCGAGCCTCGAAGTTACCAGTGCGTGCACTACCGTCTTTAGGTCTTCCAACTCTAGGAAGGGGCGCAGCTGGCGTATCAGCCGGAGCTGATAATAGGCACTCCTAGCCGTCGCATCTATCTGGGATGTCATTTGGAGCGACGGATCCAGGAGCACCCCTAAGCTGCGAACACAGTCTTTCAGGGGGAGTGTAACCCCATCCAGAACTGGTTGACATACCTCCAAACCCAGGTTGTGGCCTTTGACAGCAAGCACCTCCGTCTTGTCTGGATTCAATTTCAGTTTGCTTTCCCTCATCCAGCCCATTACTGCCTCCAGGCATTTATTCATGGACTATGAGGTGGCAAATGTTAAGGAAGGAATGTTTACATATTTTTTTTCTACCTCCTTGGAGTATGGGAAAGTGAAAGTTCTTGAACAAGCTTTCCTTTCCTCGTTTATTAGGGATGGGTGGTTCTGTCAAGCTCAATCTCGTCAAGGTCCTTTCTTTTCCATCAACAAGCTTGTTCTGTCCTGGGCATATGTATTTTTGTGCTCACTTTTCAACTGTACACAATTTTGTATGCATACACCCATTGGCTAAAGCATGTTTGCACACATTTTAGAAACTGCTGTACATAGTTTTCTTTGCACATTTTTCAAACGTGCTCAGGTTACTGGACACACTTTTTGGTTTGGTTTGTGGAATGCATCACAAGCTTGGAAATTTACAGATTTCAGTCCCAGAAGGTATGCATTGGGTAAATCAATTTTTTAAAAAAAAAAAACTTGACGTAGCAAAATTTTCAATCATCCCTGTTTATCGTTTGGGTATTTGTTGCCTAACTCACTTGCCACTACCTCTTTAATAAGCTGGAAGGAAGTGAACAAGTATAGGAAGATCTAAATGCTTTACCATGTTACAATTGTACTGGATTGAGCTGTAGAAGCCCTCGTGGACTTCTCATCCCCCACCTCCAAAGATCAGGGAAAGTTCAATCAACTAAAATAATTGTTTTATTTTGATAAAGATAATTAAGGAATACTTATTTTAGGCCACAGTTAGCCGACATGCTGATACAGAATGTGTTAAATGAAGAAGTAATGTGAAACCTGATTTGGCTATGGATGGGTTAAAAGGGTGAATTTTAAAATTTGATACAATCGACACACTTTGTGCAGTTTCCTCAGCTTCAAGAGACATCTTCTTTGACGTGCATTTCAGATACTGAGTGCCGAGTAAGTAGATGGACCTGTCTCAAAAAAGAAAAGAGAATAGAGTGGATAGTCACAACAGTTCAAATATTACACTCGCACGTTCATATATGAAAAAACCATTTTCACAAGGAAAAGAAAAGTAATCTCCTCAAGACAAGCAAGCAAACAAAAAACCCAGAGGTATCTATTACATAAAACACACATCATCCATGTAGCTGAATTCCTTTGCTAGGTCCTTCTCCACTCTCCACTCTAAGGGGTAACCTAAAGCTACACATTCCAATAAATAAATTACTGGCTGACAGCAAATTGAACTAGTTCCCCAAAGAGGTAAGAAAATAGGACATATAATCTAAGGGAAAAAAACCTGCCTTACGCGAAATGCATAATGGAGCGTGTTGACTTTCTGTTCTGCTTGACCGCATAATTGTGGCATGAGGACCATGATGGATTGTGCATGAGCTTTTCACTCCCTATGGTATATGGTTATACCACCTGAGGGCAGAACTTGTATCAAAGACAAATATTCCACAAATTCCAGTGAAAAAGTAAAAGTAAGTTTAGAGGAGACTGATGGCCAATAAAGAAGTGAAATGACTGACACATGACCAAGAACAGCCAATGTTACTTATTACAGAACAGTCTTGCTATTACTCAAAGCCCCTCAGAAGAAACTTCAGTAACCTCAAAAGTTCTACAAATTTCAGACTTCACAGCCAATGAAGTTCTGTCTATGCTAATGTCTGCATGACATTCTCCTATTCCATAAAAAAGCATATTCTAGTCTGGCGACCTCAAATCCCACTTTTATCCTACATGAGTGATTTTCCAATTGGTTCTCCTGGGCCCCTAAATTGTGCTCTCTTGGTTCTGTCAAAATAATGTCCCCAGACACTGCACAGAGCTTCTCTGCTTTCTCTTCATGGCAGGCCCCTCACCCCCACTCCCAGACTACACAGGGAGTTTGCATTGGCTTCCCTTCCTATTAACTACTGATCAGGACCGGTGCAGGGCATTTTGGCGCCCTAGGCAGAATTATATTTAGCGCCCCCCCCTCTCATGCCGTGGGGGGGGGCTCCAGAGCAAAGCAGCCCTGCTTTGCAAACAACCACCACCCGCAGCCGCCACCTCCCCTCCCTCCCCCCCGCCCTGGCCGCCACCTCCCCTCCCTTCCCCCCCACCCTGGACGCCACCTCCCCACCCTTCCCCCCCACCCTGGATGCCACCTCCTCCTCCTCCGAGCCTGCCTCCCCGTCCGCTGGTCCTGGCGCGGAGGAAGTGATGCGACAGGACCCCCGCGCTCTGTTTTTGGCCGGGGAAACCAGGGCAGCAGGGCTGTTTAAGCCCTGTTGCCAGTGGTTCCTCCTGCCAAAACAGAGTGCGGGCGGGGCTCCGGCAGCGGCGCGGAGAAGGTAGGTGGCGGGGGGTCCGGCGGCTGCGGGGCAGGCGGGGGGATCCAGCGGCTGCAGGGGGTGGTGCAGCGTTTCTGCGCCCTCTCCAGCCACGCGCCCTAGGCAACCGCCTAGTTTGCCTAGCGGTAGCGCCGGCCCTGCTACTGATCTAGGATCAGCCTTAAGATGACACTCAAGCTTGTCTACATAAACATGCTCCAAAAGATCTCCTTGAAATCCGTTTGTCTGCTTAAACCATGCTAGTTAGCGACAGTTAAACAAAATAATCTGTTTTATTTTTCCTGCAGCAGCTGCTAACTGCTCCTGCTTCCAAAAGCAATGATGATAGCATGGTTACATGTGCACTTACACAGTGAGGCTCATCATAACTCAGCAGAGAACGCAGCTCTACAGAATTGCTACACTGGTGATACAACACTGGTTAGAGCAAACAGTGACATCTGGCAGGTCAAATTTATGTAATTTGTTGCTTTGACGGTTGATTGCATATCACCTTTTCCACAGCAAATAAAATTAAATGCTTAGAACTTAATTTGCCACTCCCAATGTAAACAAAGCCATGTCATCCAATGGTGTGCATTTGAAAACTCTCCAGAAACAGATGTACAGATTGATAGATGAATATGAAAAACAACAAGGAGAATAACAATAACAACCATTTCAGTGTGTTTGCCTTCATTTGCAAATGAATAAAGGGCTTAAAGTTAGGTCCATATTCTTGTGCTTACATGACCAGGCCAAGGTCCTCAGCACTTGACAAGCCCAACAAATAAGTACCATTCCTTCACTGGATTCTGAAAATAGTGTTTGGGCAATTATATTATCAAAGATGGACCTGATCCTAGAAAGGATGTTTGCTGGATGTGAATTCCTCCCAACTTCCCTCATGTCCCTCTGTATCAGAGAGCAAAGTTGCGTTTCTTCTATGTTGTCCTTAACTGCTTGCATCTATGAAACATTTCGAGGTTTGAATCTAGCCCAAGCAATAATTAGTATTTTATGGTTGTTTATAAAATTTAAAGTCACATTGGGTTGGAACCAGGATCTGCTTTCTGCAAGAGCAAGGAACCTTCCATGAAAGGAAGGTCCCTTCACCCAATCTGGGGGGCTTCCGCCGCCCCCCACTCAGCTCACCTCATTCAACAGGATCTCCTGACCCCTCTGTATAGCATTTTTAGGGGACTGGAGGGGCTGCCATTGGGAAAGAGTGGGTGGGAAAGTCCAGTTCCATCAGAGCAGTTGGTCCAGTGTAAATCTGGTTCCAACCTAATAAAAATATTATTTTTAAAAAAAACCAGTATCTTTCAAAAAGTAAATACCCACCCGACTTCAGCTTCTTCCTGCGACACTTGTAAGAATTTTGCTTGGCTATCTACAATGAAGATGAAAAATGTCATCGCACAAGTGGGAATTCTAAAAGGCTTCTGCTGAGCAGACCTTTTAGGATACAAAGACAAATGAAAACATATTAATGTATTGGCCAGGCAATTCACTCTGGAAAGTATATCCAAACACCTTGTATGGGTCTAAATGTAAAAGCTATATCTCGGTTTGGTTCCTGGGCACAGTCTGAACGTAGGGATGCACAAGGATTTTGTTCAGCCTGCATTTCAAAGTGAACTGACCTGATCCACACCTCTCAGACTAATGTGCGGTCAGAATGCAGTTACCCTTCGGGCTTTGCCCTTCTCCACATTTAGCAATGCACTTTGAAAGAAAATACTTTCAGAAATGCCTATTTAAATACACATTTTAATGCAGATTTTAAGAAATGAAAGACAGATTAATGCAGAAAACAGACAGAACTAACACCTGTGAAGCTGACATGGAGTGGAGTTAAGTAATAGGGGAACTGTCAAATAGGCTGTAACCAGTGGAGGCTGGTGGGGGTTGTGTATCTGCTCCAGATTTTACTCTGAACTTTTAAAGAGTTATCTATGGTGCTGAACCTATTCTGGGGATAGGGTTCAGCACCATGGGTAGCGCCTTAAAAGTTTGGAGTCAAATCCAGAGTGGATACACAGCCCCGCTGACACTGGAAACACCAGTCTCCACTGGCTGTAATCTATTAACATAAATGACCATGCCTGTAACCTCAGTTTAGCAAGCTGGTACTCCAGATACAAATGTATACAAGTAAAAGAGATAATGAGATTTGTGGAAAACAGAAAATGTATCATGAGTGTCGGTGGATGCGGTCCCAAATGCTAATGCAAGCAGGGACATTTTTCTTCAAGAAATGTTAGCAGAATTCCCAAATTTGGGATTGTGTTTAAAAAAAAATGCATTAAAAAAAAAGTGCACTGTAAAATGCATACTTTCACACTTTGGTCATTGAGGGGAAAGTGCATAATTTTGAAAAATAGGCGCAGAAATGCACACTTTTTCCCATTTGAACAAGCTAAAAAAACAGGTCAAAAACTAAAATGGGAGGGAGCTGAAATAAGCTACAAACAAAGTGATTTTTGGAAAATTTAGACAAGCTCAAAAATCACTGGTTTCCTCCTCCCTATTTTTACTATTCCATTTTTAAAAATATGCCTTTATCCTAATTATCCACTTTTAACTATATTGGTTAAATAGCTGTGGGCTCTTCAGACTGTTTAACAAGGCATTTGGGTGGAGGGAGATGTGAGTATCAAAACAACTTATTAAGCAGAAGTCTTTTCTCATGAAATTGTTCCTTGTTAATTAGACTTGGTCCAATAATTGTTCACTTCAGTACAGCATTAATGCATATCTTTCAGTGGAATAGAAATGTACCTTCTGATCAAACACAAAGAGGGTAATCCTATGCATGTTTAGACAGTAAAAAGGCCTACAACTCCCAGCATTCCCCAGCCAGCCATGCATAGAATTGAGCCCATAGAGTACAATCTGTGCTCCTATAGAGCTGCCGTTCATTTCAGTGGTGTTTGTCCAGAAGAACTTCCCAGTAGATTGCGCCTTGTTATCCGAAGTGACCCTCTGTGGCCGGTGGGCAGCACAAGTTTATTTCAACAGCATATTTTTAAAATGGATGTTGTATTTTTTTTTATCAACGTTGTTATGTGTTTCTATTTGATGCCACATTATCATGTTATCTCAGCTCAGTCCCTTTAGATGTTTATTATTTAACTAGCTAACTAACTAAAGTATTTTTTTATCCCACTGCTCAGTCAAAAAGGCTCCTGAAGTGAATTTTTACATAAAATTCGTAAACAAGACAGCCCGTGCCCACAGGCTTGCAATCTAAAAAGCCATGACACACAAGGAAAAATGAATGGGGAGGGAAGAGGGGGGGAAATAAGTCCACTCTCTCCCTACCATGCCTCATATTGGCTTTCTCTTATCATGAACACCATCTAATAGTCCTCTTTCTCTCCTCCCCCAAGCTAAAATAGCTCAAACAGTTCAACCTTTGCTCATAGGGAAAGTTCTCCAACCCCTAGAGCAGAGATGGCGGACATGTAGCCCTCCAGATGTTGTTGGACTGCAACTCGTTGGCCCTAGCAAGCATGGCCAATGGTGAGGGATGATGGGAGTTGAAGTTCAACGGCATCTGGAGAGCAACGCATTCCCCACCCCTTCCCTAGAGCTCTGGTTGCCCTGCTTCTTATGTACACAATGTAAACTTGCCCACCATTTCTTAATTTTGCAGAGTCTATTCTGTTTCCGTGATGCACATTTTTCAAGATAGGGCAGGGCAACACACACACACACCGTGCAGCTGAATTTGCCCTTTGTTGCAGTTGTGGCTTCAATGAAAGCCAGGATTTCCATGCCGGAGAATATATACCATTCTTAGGCAGGGGATAGATGGAATATACACACACAGTTCCATCTCTGCTCCTTTTTAAGTGATTATAAATTGATCAGGAGGGTATCAGGCTTCCCAGTCAATAATGGGAGAACCAGATGGGGCCAAGAAAGATGAAAAGAGGATTTACACAAAACCTCGCTCGATTAGACTTTTTAGATCAAGAGAAGTTCAGTGCATTAGTTTGCCATTAGTTAAAATCAGGACATGAAAGATGCCGCCTATGCCATTAGTTGACAAAGTAATCCCAATGAGCCATTAAATTGTTCCTTCCCAATGTACTGCAGAGAGGAAAAACTGTTATACAACACTTGAGGTTATTGACTGAACGGAAGCCACTTTAGCAATACTCCATCTACATATGGAGTCATTTGGAAAGAGAACGATTCAGGAAATTCTGAACAGCTGCCAAATATCCCTCCACCTCACACAGCCCATTAAGCAGTTGGAAGTACATATCTGCTCCCTGCACATAGATTAGCATTAGCACAGATAGCATAGCTTAGAGAGGGAGGGCCTGCTTCCTGGCACTGCCCCCTCTGCCTCATCACATGAGGGGGCGGGTGGGGGCACGGCCGTTAAGAGCCATGATGAAATTGGTAACAGGGCCATGACAAATGAGGTGGGACCGACGACGGGCTAGACCCTACTTTCTTCCTCATCGTGTGAGGCTTAAACGCCCCAGGAGAGCTTCAGCATTAGGCCTATATCCACAACTGAATGCTACATAGGACTTCAAAGAATATTCAGCAAAAGGATTTTCAGGCCAAAAGGAGTGCTTTCGGGGGCTGGACAGGCAGGGGCAACATGGTTCCTGAATATGCAGATGTTCTTTCATTCCAGTGTTTCACTTCTCTGCTGCTGTTCCAGTGCTGGGACGAGTGCCATAAGTGATCTCAGCCGGCCATGTCGAAATCCGGGTTCTAGTCCCCGCTCGGCCATGAAACTCACTGGGTGACTTTGGGCCAGTCACTGACTCTCAGCCTAACCTACCTCACAGGGTTGTTGTGAGGATAAAATGGAGAGGAGGAGGAGGAGGATTATGTAAGCCACCTTGGGTTCCTTGCAGGAAAAAAGGCGGGGTATAAATATAATAAATAAATAAATAAATAAATAAATAAAATCTCGCAGCACAATGCAGCCAATCACATTTGGCTGCGTGGCATCACTGAAGGCAAATGAAGCCAATACAATGCAGTGCTTCCTGAATCAGCATTGCCGTCACTCTGAATGGGCACAGACTTATACCCACTGTCAGTGTAACTATAATATTTCAAGGAAGGAAGGGGTTGCTTTTTCGTGCTATTCAAAATGTTTGCACGGAGTGCCCCTGTGATGGATTGTGTGGGAGGGATAGGGCGGGGGGAATCTTTCCATTTCTGGAAGAGTTTTTCCAAAAAAGGAATTAGCTATAGCTAGGCTGTTACCACAGGCTGTTCCTCGCCTGAATACTCTAGGCCATCCAGCTGCTTGGGGTTTCTCAGTGGTATTGCCAAGGCCCCCTTCCCTTCTAGAGCCCAGCTCTAGAAAGAATAAAATAAAATGGAAGGCACTTTGGATTTACTTCCCCAAAGCCCAGAGAATACTAGAACTTACATAACCTACCCAGTCCCCAAGGTCATCATCTGAAGCCCTCCCCCAGATACCTCTACCAAATGAGGTGAGACAGGTGGCAACAAGTGAGACAGCCTTTTCAGTGGTGGCCCCTTGTCTGTGGAACACCTTCCCCAGAAAGGCTTGCCTTGTGCCTACATCACCAGGTGAAAACCTTTTTATTCTCCCAGTCATGTTCAGGACTGTTTTTTTAGTGCTTTTAGTTCTTTGCATTGTTTTCTTCTGCTGCTGGCTTTACCTTGGTTTTATTCTGTGCTGTTTTTGTAATTGTATTTTATGTTTTTAATTTACCTGTACATCTCCGAGATAACTCTGCTTATTGGGCAGTCTAAAAGTACAATAAACAAACAGGGAACTATTCTTGGAACACAAGGGGTAGCTTAACAAATGTATGCATACTCTATTCCCAGGAAGGTCTGCAAACAACTTGTAATTTGGGAAGAAGCCCTAAATGTATGTATCTGCAGCAACAGGAACAGAAATATTTGCTGTATGCAGTTAAGTTCCTGCCTCGTCTGTGTACTGAAAGATTTGTGCTGCTATTAAAAAGGCTCTTTAATATACTTTCTCCAATACCCTGAATGCTTTCCTACTGAGGAAGCAGAGAGTAAGGAGAGCAGTCCTGATATCCAGCTGCTGCCTTGATTATTTGCAACAGAGTGGATATTAAGCAAAAAGAGAAAACTATGTGCAGTGCTGCCCTCTGGTGGCATTTTAAAAAATTCACTGCTGCTACGTTTCCCAGAATGATATACGTGATCTTGAGCACAGAAGGCTGCTGTTATAACTGTGCTAAACACCAATTTTGTACAGAAACCGAAGGATGACATTTCCCTGCAGTACAAAAATTCAGACAAAGTGACAGGAGAAATAAGAACAGGTTGCTTACCGGTAACTGTGGTTCTTCGAGTGGTCATCTGTGCATTCACATATATGGGCTCTGCGCCTGCTTCTATAGCTGAGGATTTAGGGCGGGAACCCCTCCCCCACCGCCCTACTGTGCATGCTCCCGGAGGGTTCCCACCCGCTCCCTCAGTTCACTGAGACCGCCTACTGTGGCCTCGGAACCGAGAGGAAGCTCAGCTGCAGCATCGATATCGGTATCAAAAGCGACAGCGATACCAGCAGTTAACCACTTTGCTAAGTCTCATCAGTAGACAGTGACACTGAAGCGGGGACGGTGGGCGGGTTGTGTGAATGCACAGATGACCACTCAAAGAACCACAATTACAGGCAAGCAACCTGTTCTTCTTCGTGGTCTCTGTGCGCTTCACACATATGGACGATGTAACAAGCTGGCTTACAGAAGGAGGGTGATGTCATCAGGCCATCAGAGAAGACTGCTCTCCCAAACGTGCAGTCTGAGCAGTCCCGAACGTCCAGTTGGTAGTGGCGGATGAAGGTGAAAGGGGTCGACCAGGTGGCAGCCTTACACAGGTCCAGTAACGAGGCACCTCTGCCAAACGCAACCAACATCGAAACTGCCCTGGTGGAGTGAGCCCTGATCCCAGGTTGGAGCTCCAGGCCAGCGGTTTCGTAGGAAAGCTTGATTGCTTGCACCACCCATTCAGCAAACCATTGGGTGGATACCGGTGGAGCCTTCTTCTGACCCGCATAGCAAAGGAACAACCAGTTGGACTGGCGATAAGACTCTGTCCTTGCTTTGTAGACACTAGCACCCTGCAAACATCCAAAGTATGAAGAGTTTGTTCTAATGGAGTTGAAGGGGGCAGGGGGAAAGCTGGTAAAACAATGTCCTGGCCAAGATGAAAATCAGAAACCACTTTAGGTAGAAACGAGACGTCGTGTCGAAGAACCACCTTGTCCCTGTGGAAGACTAGGTATGGGTCATCCACTCTGAGGGCCCACATTTCACTGACACGACGGGGAGACGTAATTGCCAGCAAGAACGCAACCTTCCAAGTGAGTATGCCGAGGTCGACTGAGGCCAGAGGCTCGAAGGGCTTTGCTGTCAGTGCTTTTAGGACCACCACCAGGCTCCAAGATGGGACGATCTATTGCATCGGAGCGAGGAGGTTTCCGGCCCCTTTCCGGAATTGCCACACTAAAGGCTGCATGAATAAAGAGCCCCCGGGAATCGGGCGATGATGGGCTAAAATGGCGGCGAGGTATACTTTAATGGATGAACCCAAAACCAACAGGCTGTAGTTGATAAGAAAAGCCAATAAACGAGAGTGCCAAAATGCACACAACTACAAAAAGTTAAATATTGATGTATACACAAAAGAACAAAGTCTCAAAATGTTAAACACAATAAACCTAGTAAGTAATTTATAATGAGAACAACATATCATGAGTCAAAATATTGACTTCACTATAAACAATTGGATACAAAAAACAGTTTGAAATAAACAGATGTAAGAATTACAATAATTGTGACCCTCTAAATAAGACGTTATACACATTGGCAACTGACCAAGAATAATAATTAACAGTAACAGGCTGATTGTAAACAGGTGCAAAAGTCCTGTAACAAACCAAGTGCATGATGGTAAGTTACAAATAGCAGAAAGTAATGATAATAATAACAAACTGAGTTCCAGAGGTGTGAAACAATTGAGAATAACAGCAATAAACTGAATATAATATGATATATAATAGTAAACAAGTATCAATAAATAATCACAGTAACAAACTGAGTACAATAGGGTACAAGACATGGAGAGACCACATTTTAACAGACAGAATAGTGTTGGATACAGGAATCCGGTAGTCAATCCTGTTTCATCATTCATTAATGTCTTCATCAGAAATACTCTTCTTTGAATCTGCAAGCAATTATTAAGTCATAAATTAACTGAATGGCAACTTCCGTTGTTTAGCTGGTGGAGGAGGATACCGGGCCAGGCCCATCTTTCTGGCCATGGTCTGAGCCTTTCGGATGGAGTCCATAGCCTTGTCGGTTCTGGTGTTGAACAGTCCCTCACCATTGAAGGGAAGGTCTTCTATCCTAGAGTGAGCCTCCTGGTTCAGACCAGCCGAACGGAACCAGGCATGTCATCTGAGCACCATGGAACCGACCATTGCTTTGGTGGGGCAGTCGGCCTGGTGGCAGGTGGTATTAATCTGTTACCTGGCCAGTCTCATGGCTTCTGATTGGAAGACATGGGCTAACTCTCTCCGGTCCTCAGGGAGGTAGTCACACATGGCCCCAATTTTCTCCCAAAGAAAAAGCTGGTAGCGGGCCATGGTGACTTGATAGTTGGCTACATTCAACCCAAGGCGGAGGATTACGCCCTGTGGCCCATCAGATCCAAGCAGCGGCCCTCCTTATCTACTGACATGGAGTGTTGGCATCGGGAGCAGCCTTGAGTGGACTCCACGATGATGGAGTTGGGCTTTGGATGGGAAAATAAAAACGAGGTGTCTTGGTCCTGCACCCAATAATCCTCTCGAGCCATTTGGATGTCAGAGGCATCGACGAGGGATTCTTCCATACCACCTTGACCGTGTGCAGTAGAGTCAGGAGGAGAGGGATCGTGATTGGCGGCGCCTCCTCCATGTATACGACGTCGAACAATGGGTCCCTTATCCTCTTTTCTTGCTGCTGGATTGTAAATTCCCAGCGACTGAGCCATTCGACAGACTTGTTCAAAGAAGTGTCCCATATCCTCTGATGGCGAATCGGGGCCCGTAGAGCCGACCAGTGCATCTGGAGAGGAGATGGATATGGAAGATGACTCCAAGTAGTAGTCTTCAGGCGAAGAAGCCCTGGAGGAACACGCAGCTTGTAGCGGGTCAATCGCCGCGGCAGGAGCTGACGTCAACGGCGCTTTGTGCCGCCACCTTGGTACCGAAGCGGATGGTGGTTCAAGCTTTGGTACCGAGAGAGTTGGCTGGTGTCGAGATGACCTTTCCTCTCTTGGAGGAGATGGTGGTGAGAGTTGTTGTGGGCTTGGCGCTCTGGCAATGGAAGCCAACAGTTTTTGATGGAAGCGCAGCGGAAGATAGATGCAAGGATCATAGTAGGGATCCTGATGACTGCAGAGCTGCCAATCATCCCAATAATATTGGGGTTGAGGAGGAAGCGACCATTCCAATCCGCCCTCCCAATCCGAGGCTGGAGACCGTGACCGGTATCGGTGGTGTTAGGGGCTTGGGCTCCTCTCTCTCCCTCGAGTCTCCAGCTGGTGGACTCATGGAGGCAGTTGGTGAGATTGGTATCGAGGTGACGCAGATCGGTCCCGATGCTGTTCTGGGGGCGGAGAGTCCCATATTTCTTCTTCTGATACCAAAGAGATTGGTACCAACACTATCGGGATGGAGGGAGCCCTCACTTCCGAGGGGGAGGCGGTTGAGGACCGAGCTTTACATTGAGAAGTTTTCTCCTTCAGAGTTGAAGACTGCCTTAGCTCCTTCTTCTTTTTCTTTTTCCGCTCCGAGCCGGATCGGGCCTTTTGGCCAGTTCAATATTATTTGTCAATAATATCAACAGAGAACAGCCTGGAGTTGGAGGGTCTCTCCCTGTCGCCAGGGTCTGACCTGGAGGAGAAGCTGCAACAACTTGCAGGAGAGAAGAAGATGGCGCCAACATTGGAGCTGGTTGATCGACGGCCTCCAACACTTTTTGCCACAGAACCGCCCTGAGTTGATCGGCACAGTTTCTCCTGGCCTGTTTTGTAAAAGATTGACAGTGGGAGCAGGAGTTGACTTTGTGCCCCTCACCAAGACAAAACAGGCACAGGGAGTGGCTGTCTGTGGGCGGTAGTTTATTGCCACAATGGGCGCATTTGCGAAATGGGGCCTTGGTGGCCATCTGTTTCATGGAGGTTCTTCACTGAGAGAGGTGAAGAGAAAATGAAATAAATTAAAGGAAAAGGTGAAAGGAGGAAATACTAAGAGGAAAGAAGGAGAAGAATAAAACAAAAATGTCAATTAGACCTCAGCGCTGCAGTCAAAGACGCAGAGAACACTCCCCGAGGCACCCACAAAGGAACTGAGGGAGTGGGCAAGAACCCACCGGTAGCATGCGCAGTAGGATGGTGGGAGAGGGGTTTCTGCCCCAAATCCTCAGCTATAGAAGCTTCCCAAAACAGGCTCCGCGCAGGCGCAGAGCCCGTATTTGTGATGCACAGAGACCATGAAGAAGAAATTCTGTCAAGAAGGTAAGTACAGGGCTGTCCCTACCATTAGTTCCCTGAGCTCCTTAAGCTAGCCTGCCCTACACCCCCTGTGTTAGTCTGCTGCCCTCAGGTGTGGTGGAGGACCCCGTCCACTGTCAATCTGGCTGGATCATGTACATGGAAAGGACTGGGTGGGAGCATCTTGTCCTTCGCCTCAAGCAGCAAAATGCCTTGGGCTGGCCCCGGTAAATAGGTAAACAGCACCCAAACCAAAGATCATCCACCATTTGTGGTGGAAGTAATTGCCTTAGGACAAGGGCTGGGAAACCTGTGGGATTCCAAATTTTGTTGGATTACAACTCTCATCAACCCTGACCTTTGGCCACGCCAGCTGGAGCTGATGGGACTTTGCATCCAACAGTATCTGGAAGTCACAGGTTCTCTGCTCCTGCCTTTGGGTGTTGAATGACCAATGGTTTCTATAGTCCACAGATTCTATATAAAAAGTAAAGGTAGCCATGTTGGCTTTTAGAAAATATCCAAAATCCGTATCAATGCAAAAAGTGTGCAAGCTATCTATATCTCCAGATCTCTTCATCAGGTAAGATGTTACAAAAAGCAGGTGTATTTGTGTGTTGGGGGAGGGATAGGGGAAGAGTATCCTAACTTGATGGTGAAGTCACGGTGTCTGCATGATCGGAGTCCCAAGATGAAGTGGGGGAGGAGGGGTCTGCAGACATTCATATTAGGTTCTCTAACAGGTCATGTGATTGTTACAAGGTTGGACCTGGAGCTGCACCTAAGGTGGCAGGGAGCAAGAAAGGGAGAAATGTTGGATCTCCGATTTTGGAAAATATAAAATCCAGAATTGAGTTCCATCCTGGGTGAAGCACACAGGCTCCTTTTATCAGTGGACCAGAGAGAAACTGGGCAGTCTATTCACAGCGCATGAACTATGGAATTCACTATCCCAAGATGCAGTGATGGTAACCAATTTGGATGGCTCTAAAAAGGGGATTAGACAGAGTCATGGAGGAGAAGGCTATCAATGGCTACCGGTCCTGATGGCTATATGCTACTTCCAAAATATTTGGGAGTTGAAGTCCAAAATATTTAGAAGGCATCAGGGCTGTCCTAAATGAAGGGGATGGTGGGTGGAGCATAAAGGTTCATTGACTAGGTAATTAAATATTACATTTATTTATTTATTTAATATATTTATTCACCGCCCATCAGCCAAGAGGCTCCCTGGGCGGTTTCAAAAACAACACACAAAAATAACAAACAAAAATAGTATAAAAACACAAACGTATTAAAATATAACACAATAAAATCAAGCAGCCAAATAAATTCAATCCGGAGGTACAGTGGCAATAATAAAAGGAATAAAATCAACCATTAAAACATTGGGCAAATAAAAAGGTCTTCACCTGGCGCCTGAAAGAACAGAGGGTAGACGCCAGGCGCACCTCCTGGGGGAGCTGATTCCACAGATGGGGTGCCACAACTGAGAACGCCCTTCCTTAACATTTAATATGTTAACTTAATGTAATTAACTGCTCAGGGGAGTGTGCCTATTCTCCTCCCATCTATTTTATCCTCACAACAACCCTATGAAATAGGTGAAGCTGTGAGATAGTAACTGGCCCAACGTCACCCAGTGTGTTTCATGACCAAGTTGGGATTTGAACACAGGTCTCTGCAGTCCTAGTCAAGGGCTCTTTGGTTTGGAATTCATCCAAAGTGAATGCACATCCCTGCGTCTGAGTGGGCTGCCAGCATTCTCTCCCTCACTCCTCCACCAAACTGTTATCTAAAAAGCAAGACAAAAAATGATAGGACCAGGCCACCATGTTATTCAGCATGTACCTATATCCACTTCCCTGGAAGTAAGCCCCATCAAACTCAATGAGCATGGGCGTAGACTTCGCAATTCCCAGGGGGGGTGGGGCCTAACAACTGGTTGCCTAGAGGGGGCTTTGCCAATTCTGGGATATCCGGGGGGGGCATTAACCCAGAGGGGGCTTGAGCCCCGCCCCCCTGTAGTTTACGCCCATTCTCCTCCTTCTCTTCCCCCCTTTCCTACACACTTTCTTCTACCCCTTCTTTCTCTCTCTCTCTCTCTCTCTCTCTCTCTCTCTCTCACACACACACACACACACACACACACACACACACTCCCTGGAGGTAATTTAGATTGCCCCCAAACACGCAACAGCTGGTTGCCTGGAGGGGGCTTTGCCAATTCTGGGAAATCCCAGGGGGGCTTGAGGGCCCCCCCCATAGTTTACACCCATCAATGAAGGTTACTTCCATGCAGACACGCGTAGTATAGCAGTTAGTCCTCTAGAGCACACCCTGATGGTGCCCCGTTCAAAGTTCCCTTCAACTCTTCCCCTTCCCCTTATGAAGTGAAATATGGTCACCGGTTGTCCTAACATTTCCCCTTTCCTGTTGAGAAACACTTTTGTGTTATTCATTATCAGTTTATGGCAGCACCCCAACGAGAAAATAAAACAACGCACTTACAAAAGCAGTACTGATTGCAGTGCTAGATTCGTCTCTCACTAGCAGTGCGATCCTATCCTATCTACACTTAAAATTTAAGTCCCACTGAATTATAGGATTGCAGCCTCAAGATGGTTGGGACCCAAGGGTGACAGGGAATAACTGTAAAAATGAACCACTCACAGTAATCCATGTTAAGTTGTTTATTGGTTCCAACAACATTAGTAGATTGGATATTAAACAGTACTTTTAAACATTCTCTTAACCAAAAATATAACAAATATTTACAATCACTCAGGTAAAAATACAAAAAAGCATACAGAGAGGCACTGTCTTTCTAAAAGACATAAGTGTAGGAGGTATCAAAAAATAGAAGACAAACATTGCTTGTTACAGAATACTTTACAATCACTGACTTGTGCAGTTTGACAATTGCTATTGGAATACCATTACAACTGTGCAGTTTTTGCCCATATGCTCATGTATGTAAAAGGCCATTAATACCAAGCTAAACTGCATCCCATGTAGATTTAAAGAAAGTAAAGACAAGACGATGGCAAGCACAACCGAAGGAGGGGGAGAGTTGAATCAGGAACTGGATTTGTTTTTCATTCCATTTTTAAATAGTTAGCATCAAAAGCTTTAGTCAAAGAGGGAGTGTATCCCTATTTTCCTGATCAGTTTTTGAAGGCAATGAAAAGTAATAGTTTCTAAATTACGTTTAAGGAGAAGTGTATTATAGAGACCGATAGCTGTGCTGTTGCCTATACATAATCTGCACGACGCCTCCTCATAGAAGCTACTAGAGAGAATTCATTCTTATGGGACACCGCTGTCCCTCATTCTTCGGAATTGCCTAGCTCCGTGGCAGGATCTTATCCTAGCAAGTTCTTTCAAAAGCCCAAGTGAAAACCACCTCTACTAGTGTCTGTGCAAAATCCTCCAACTTTAGAAGGGAAAGGCTGACTCTGTACCCATCCTTCAGGTGAAAACATGACCTTTTCATTTACCTTAGGTGCCAATGTACGTCAGGGTAAGAGGTTTATTTCATAGATTTCATAGAGTTGGAAGGAGCCTACCAGGCTATCGAGTCCAACCCCCTGCTCAATGCAGGAAACTAGAGGAGGGGGTCTCCCATCCAAGTAATAACCAGGCCTGACCCTGCTTAGCTTTCCACGCTCAGACAAGCTGAGCCACATGTGCACCTTCAAATTACTACTCTGGAAAGTATCAGTACAACTAGAGGAACACTTTCCTACCCCAATATTATGCATATTTCCGCATCATGGTTCACCAGCATCATCGAGTAGGACTCACCTGGCAAGCTTAAAGGATGTACAGGTCACAGCTCTACCTCTATATTAAGAGAGTGTTCCCCTCCCCTGCTGCCCTATCGATGTAACTTCCTGCCCTAGGTCGAGTGTTTCCAAACATTCCTGGTGTGCTTTACGGATATAGCCTGTTTAGTTGGAGACCATTTCCTCACACTATATTGAACGAAGTGTGAACAATATGTACAGAGAGGAGGTGGCCACTGGAAACGCATGATGGGAGTTAGGATTGGAGAAATTATATAATGTGGGGCAAAAGCATAGAACATGCTAGCAACATGCTCAATTATATTACAAGTAAACCTGATGTCAACAGCATAGAACAGGATTAAGCAGAGTTTTAATATGAACTGGTTTTTTAAAGTGGTTCTGTCTCTTTGTACCCAACACAACAACCCAAGCCTCATTTCATTTTGGCTAGTGTACCTGATCAATGTGATCAGCTGATTAAAACAAAAAACAGGCAAAAAAACCCCAACAAATATAGAGCAAGGACAGATTGAGGCAACTGCCACTGTGCAAATATGAAGCAGTTAAAAGAGCATACTTACCAAGAAGCATATTTACATTGTATGGGTTCTATATTAGGAAAATATGATTAACAAGATAGGCATTGGTAGATAGGCAAAACCAATGCACTTGAATATTGAATATTACTGATGTTGATAGGAAAACACCAGATTCAAGAGAGTGATTGATGAGAAATCGCTGGCTCAATGGACTTCAGATTAGGGGAGCAGACCTTGAGGTACGATAACATCAATGTATGGAGCACCAGGCTTACAGAATGTAAAAGGATCACCCTCAAGGGAGAAGGCTTTAAATTCTTTAAGTTTTGTTCCTACACACTGAAAAAAATATATTTGAGGTTACTGAGAGATTATCTTATTGGCCCCAAACACTGTATTTTCTATTATGTTTGCAGTTACATTACATTAGCACTTATGCACCACTTGATAAACACATGAACTAGTCCTGCTGGGAGCTAAGGCCTGAGGTTTACAAGCTTGGCTTTGGCAAGTATAACCCCATTCTTAGATGGTCCTGGCACATCTGGTGAGAAGTACGTTGATAGCTAGAGGCACTGAAGTTCATACTGCAGTCAATCAGCTGGTTGAACAAGCAACCCACGGTGTTAAACAGTTCTCCTGTTCTGCTGGGTGTCAGCTGCACTAAGAACTTTAACAACGTATCTGGCTGGGCATGTGCTTCTTCCATGCCTCTGCTATGGCTATCTAGGATTGTGGCCTATGGGCACAATCCACCAGGAACCTATGCTACACCAGTCTCACTGAAATCAATGGAAATTGCACTATGATGGACTTCTAATGGGATTTGTGCAGGAAAATTTAGCTTGGGTTCTGCCTGTAGCTACGCAGTTATAAATTTGGAAATCGTGAATGCCATATCGAGTCAGCTTGCAATATTATTTCATTGCTGATTGCGTTCATTAAGGCCTTGAAAGGGAAAATAAGGAGAGCAGACTGATGTCTCAGCTACTTATTCCAGATACTTAAGGCTAGAGTGTTAACATGTAGTCAGCCAATTAAATTATGAATTAGGTAGCTTCTCCACTTCCTTCTATTATTTTCTGGTTTGTAATTTCATGTAACAAGGCATTGAACGAGTACTCCAACAGGCTCACAGAAATCCAGCACGACATCTTTGTTCAAACATACCCTCTGGTAACCTAGCACTGTCCTAAATCAATATGGGTAATGCATATAGAAGGTTTCAGCTTTTACATTTAATATTTGGTACTTGTGTTTGGATTCTGCCAGAATATGCTGCATTTGCCTCACAGAGAAAAGAAAATCCAAAAGCTCTTTATAACTCAAAGTGTAAAAAATAAGTTACTCTGAAGCACCTTTAAAACCGATAAACATCTTCCTTCTAGCTTCGATTGTAAACATTTTACGATACTAAGATTTACAAGTAAACTTGAAATATACATTGACACATTCATGTCCATTTATAATGTTTGGTTGGCCATAATTATGCGCTAGAGGAAGAAAATAAATGCAGATAACTCCAGTTTTTCTCCATGTACTCTGGTTGGCTAAGTAAAGCTGTAATATCAACTTAGCCCAATTATAAACAGACTTTGCTTTGTCCCTTAGCTTTACATTGTGTGTGTGTGTGTGTGTGTGTGTGTGTGTGTGTACTATACATATGAGCCAGGGGTCTGCAATTTTTGGCAAACAGCAACTTAGTAACCATCCCAACTTTGGGTCAGGGTGAGGTCTTGTCTCTGAAGATGTGCAGGGCATCAGAGCACCTCCAAATCATGATACTGGTAGGTCAGCCGACCTTCCAAGGTCAGCAGAAGGGTAGGCTGACATGCCTGCAGTTGCACTGGGTTTCAGAGGTGCTCTGACATCACTGTTTCCCAAGCATCTCTGAAGCCCAGGACCCAAGCCTAAGAAAAGGGAGAAGATTTGATCTTGCAGTCACGCTAAGCTTCTGGGGCACTTGAGAGTGGTAAGACATCTTGCTGCTTCAAAGGGCCTCCAAAACCCAAAGTAACTGCAGGCACAAGCCCCACTTCTCTCTCATTTTGTGCTCACCCCTGGTGAGTTAATTTGTGGTATTTGTGGACTCCCAGGGATGGCAATAAATTACATGCTTCCTTTTAAAGGTTCTCTCCAAGAGTGGATTATGTGATTTGTAAAGGCCCTATGCCTTAAGAATTAAAAATATGTTTAGAGGAAACTCTGGGATGATATAAAAGCTGAAATATTTTAACTTTAGTCCTGGCTGGAAGGACAGGAAGATCAGTATACAGTAGTCTGCAGTGCAAATAGTCAAAGTTGTCTGTGGTCACAAACCTTGTGATGAGCTTTCATTCCTGAAAACTAAACATCTTTGCCTTTTCATGCTTCATTCTGTCGTTGTGGCTGCAGGGAGGCCTGGTAAGTGCAGAGCTTAATTGGAGCCATATCTCACTGGGGCTTAGCCTCACACTCATTTCCAAATACAGGGTCTCATCCTGGATCATATGAGTTCATACTAGCAGAGTGCACATCTGACCAGGTGCACAGCAAGGAACTGAAGGAAAAGTTTCCCAGAAAACTTAGGCCTGATACGGAATGATATCATTATTATTACTAGTAAAGGAGAACTGGAATCTAACATTCCGTCTGATTGCTGTGGTCCTACTCCTAAGTTTTGCACACTTCAGGCTGGGTCCCAAACAGCAGAACTCAATGGGAACTTCTCCAGTGCAAGACTTGCTGAAGAGGATACAGCTCAAAAATTCAGGGAACAGTTCAGAAACAGCAGCCATCTCCTTGTGCTTCTTCCATTTTTTTACAATGGGACTTGCACCTAATACGCTCCCAGTAGACAGTGCCTTAAATACAACAAACTTCATGATTCACTTAGACTGAGGGGCAGGAAAAGGAATGTGGGAAAGAGAAGAACTGCAGGTGCGGTCCTTAAGTCATTTGAAGGTTGAAAGGACAGTCACATGTACTTCACTGATTTTAAAATACAGGACCAACAGATGGCAGTATTCCACTGCTGGATGCACATTAAAGCACACAATACACATCTCAGGGGTTCGGTATTTTACAAAAGAGGTTTCATGTTGCATGTGTAAACCTCTAGCTGCACTCATGAACATCCAGTTCCTCAGAAGTCCAAAGTGTTTTGCTTAGCATACGACATTTCACTAACACCTAAATAAATTTGTTACCTTATTTTCTTTGTAAAAAGCATTCACATTAGCCAACCAGAGCATTCCAATACATATACAACAAACAAAACAAAACAAAAACTTACACAAATTCCAAATTAATAAATTACTCTTCAGATTGCTGCAGACATTTCATTGGTTTTGTGAAGTTTTGCAGTTTCTGTAAGTACATAACATAACATTCTTCAACTGAGAGCCATAATGGTCATATAGAAAATATTTGAGTGAAGTGTACTAAAAGATTCTATAGATTTTCTACAGAAGAATGCTTCCAAGGTGGCCCCAATGCATTAAAGGTTAGGTCCTTCTGGATACTGGTTACTGCAATCCAGGGTCAGTATTCTTTAGAATTCATTGTTTGTCTCTCTCAGATATAAATAGTTTCCTTAGGCTGTGGAACTGATCTCAGTGGACTGATGCAAGTTCAAAATCATGATCCAGAGAGGTTCACCATGTTATTCAGAAGAGAGGCAAATGCAACATTTTGAAGTCAATAGCAGCGAGCTGTCAGCTACAACTGACAGTATTCCTTCTTCCGATGTTATTGAGGCAATTTTCACAGGAAGCAGAGGCTAGACTGCTGATACTTGTTCATCTTCTGTGAAACAAGAAAAACACTGTAAACAGTCTATGCCACGAACATGCAATATAGTTAGTCAATAAACTGACCATGCCCCACCCTCAAGCTATGGTGGAAACCGGGTATTGCTCCCCATGATGTTTTGCTGAATCAAATCAAATGAGCACTCAATACTTCCAAAAGATTCAGAATCCTTCTTTACTGCTGTGATGCTTTTGATCACAGCAACAAAAATGAAAACTGTAAAAACAGTTTCCAGCTTTGGCAAAATGCTATATGCCCTGTCATGAAGTGGTCAGAAATCAGAAATGATTTAGTAAGGTGTGCATGCCAGACCTATGGCTGCATCACTGCTTACCCGGCTGCTTTCTGCCAGCAGTTCTCATTGCTGAATTTCTAAACCGGGTTTTAATCATTTCTATACGTTAAACCACCTCTTTGGATTTAAGAATTGCTTTTAATCATCAATTATGCTGCAAATTTTACATCAAAATACAGATATATATTTTTAATCTTGGGCTCTTAATAGGATCAGAACTATGGGCAATGATGCAAAGAACTGGGCAACACTTGTGCACAGTTTGTGCTCCTTACATTCTCCACATGGCCAACATGGCGACTTTCAGGGGAAATTTGATATGACAATGGGTTCAAAGAAAGAAAGAAATCTACAACTCCCACCAAGCATGCCTAAGCCATGGTTGTGCCTGAAGTATTTCTTTGGACCCCAGGCATACTTCGCAAGCAGCCAGTCCACTAAGATTCTCCTATGAGACACAGACTTGGTTTGCATGCCACAACCAACTATGGGTTTAAAAAACCCATGGTTAGTTGGGAGCATGTGCAAGCAAGTACTCTGCCTCCTGCCCGCTCGTTGCTTCTGCTTTGGATCCATTTTACAAAACAACCCAGGAACGCCCCATTCCTGGGTTGTTCCTTGTGACATGCAAACCCGGAACTCTGGGTTGCTGAGGGGGAAACAGCCCAGAGTTTTAACCCAACAACAAACCATAGGTTAAAACTGTGGGTTGTTTCCCCCTCAACAAGTCAGAGATCCAGGTTCACATGTCATGACAAACAACTCAGGAACCCCATGTTATTTTGGAAACTAGATGCGAAGTGGAAGCAGTGAGCGGGGAGCAGTATGCTTGCTCGCTCCAAACAACACATGGGTTAAATAATCCATGGGTTGGCATTATGTGTGATCAATGCGCCAACGGGGACTTGAACCGGGAAGAACTGGGTTCGAATTCCCAGTCAGTCATTGAATAACCTTGTATGCCACCCTGTGCTCCCTGGAGGAAGGGCAGAATAAAAATGAAATATAGAAATAAAATATAGTGGATAATTTTGCATCAGAGGTCAAGGAATGCAGTCTAATGTATTATTCTGGGGGCTCTTTAGCATCTGGGTCAACCAGGTTGATTTCCTATAGGGTAAAAGCAATAGTACCTCATGAAACAAGAGGGTTAGAAACATCACAGAAACATGCACACTTTTCAGGAACATGAACACACACAGTTATGCATATACATGTACACATCCACCCCAACCCCCCGTTTTGAACATGATACTGTAATGAGAGCACAACTACAAGCTTCTTCAAACAAGACTGCAGAAAGATTTTAAAGTCAAGGAAGCATGTCAGGTGCCGAAATCCTGATTTTGTAAAAGCACAATCTGAGCGTGAAAGACATTTCAATTCATGCATTCAGTTGAAAATGAGAAAATTTGTGCTAAAACAAACCACCCATAGTGGTGAGCAACAGAAGGTGAAGTAGGAATGGAATGAAAAACAAAATCAAAGTTGTGTATTTTCATTAGGTAAACTGGGAGCAAGGAAAGAAGTAAAGTCTCCATGTTCGATTCCTTTTAAATCTCCATGATTTTGTCAATTCAGCCCTTTAGAAGGTGGTGGTTGAGGTCTAAAGGGTTCATAAGGGGGGTCAAGTGCAAAGTGCCAGCGTGGTCCAATTAGTACGTAGGTCCCTCTGGGCTTGATTTTGTCCACTAAGCAACTTCGTGAGGCTTGCAACACTTGCTTGTAAATAATTGAAGCTGCAATTTAAAGCCTCAGCTGTTTTCAGTCTGGCAACATTCTCTTCAAAATCTTAAGGATGGAAATGAAGGACCATTTATAGTGTGGCCACCCACTACAAAAACGGCACCCTGCTGCAGCTCTAACTGCATGGCGAGCCAGTCATCTCTAGACTCTGGGGCTCTAGGCTTTATCCTACTCCAGCTGAGTATTGTGTGAAGAAATTCTCACCTTACTACATGACAGAAGTCTGTAGATGACCAGCTCCGTACTTGGCTAGAGCTGCTGCATGGCATGTTGTTACATGGTCACCATGTGGCATGGGCTCACACGTTTCCAGCTTAACTCAGTTCACCTCTAGTGCAGGGATAGGAAACCTGCTGCCTTCCAGATGTTTCAGACTACAACTTGACCATTGTCCAAGTTGGCTGCAGGCTGCCTCTCCCAGCTCGAGTGCATAGAAGCAGCTTAGATGTAGGTCATTAAGAGTCATGCTGCCATTCTGAAATCATTTCTGCTACACAAAAACATTTTAGATTCTCTGGGAGAGGGTTGTGTTTTTTTTTTAAATGCTGTTGTTGAGGGACAGGATCTCTGGACCACTCTGTGCATCTGCTTTATACTTGCGTTGCTTGTAAACATGCTAGTTAATCATTAGTGCAGTGATACATTTGCTGGATGTGTAGGATTATTGTCATTGTCACAATAAGCAAGTTGTAAAGCGTGTGCAAATGACTAAAAAGGAAAAGAATCACTGATGCAGCCAAGCGACCTGATGCGACCTCTGTGAGGATGAGACAGTTTGCGCATTTCCCACACTTATAATTACACACCAACGTACTAAACAGCTAGCAAAGAAGATCTTTCACATACCATCCTCTTCACTATTTGCGTCAGTCATATCTGCTAGCTTAGGATGGGACGGCTGTCGGCTATGCCACTGAGGCATCTTCTTTGGAAAACAGGCCACTGCTTCGCTACTCAGAGGAGTGGAGGAGAGCCTAGAGCGCTTGCTATGCAGCATCTTGGACCTCTGCACCGCCACACTATAGTCTGGAGGCTTTAGGTGTGGGTGGTGAGGTGATCCTTCCTTTATGTCCGCTAAAGAAATCCCCATATATCCTGGCGGGGTGGGCGGTGGCTCCCTATACCTATTGTCTTCCTTAGGTGAGGTGACACAGTACACTGGCATAAGAAATAAGCAATGGAAATGTTAATGAAGGAAACAAATGAAAAACAAAAAGCATTTTAAAAAAAACAGTGAAATGTTACAATGGCTAAACTGAAAACTGATAACAAAAGGTAAATGTAGAATCGCTTGTTATAAAATGCCACTGGCAGGATTTTGAACGTTAACCACTGGAAAAGTCACAGCATGGTAGCAGGATTACTAGATTCAAGGAGCTGAAGCAGTGTTTAGAGAGCCCTTTGATCTGAACAGCTTGCAAATGGGCAGAGAGCAATAGCAATTGTTATAAATCTGCACTTCCTGTAACACATTCTATCTCAGCCTGCACAAGTGAGAAACTCAAGGGAGAAGGTCAAATCATTACTGGGAGGGTGCGGGTAGGAGAAGTGCTGTTTGAAAAACAGAAATAGAAGAGAAAAAGATAATGCAAAATCCAAAGAGGTTTAGTAGGGCTAGCAATGGCTCCCCTCTCTCCTTGGGTTGTTTATTGTGACGATGTGAAGTCCAAACCCAGAATTGTAGGTTGTTGTGGGAGCAAAAACCCAGAGGTGTAACACAAGAACAAAAAATTGGGTTACAATTCTGGGGTTTCTCTCCCCCAACAACCCAGAATACCTGGTTCAGATGCTGCAATCAGGAGCAATCAGGCGGCAAGGAGCAGCATGCTTGTACATGTTCATCAACTACCTATGGTTTATACAACTACCTATGGTTTATACAATTTATGGGTAGTCATGATGCACAAACCAGGTGAATGTGACCTAAAGTGATCGTACTTTGTCTTTCCCAAACCAGAGAATTCTTGAACTGAACCCATGTGGTTCAAATGTCTGGACACAGCCTGACTGATAAAAGAATTTTAGAAAGCTTTTATACTCCCACACCCAGATATCTAATACAGTCCTTCAGATAGTAATTCTACCTATTGTGTATCTCTTAGTGCCAGCAAACCATGCCATTAAAATACCCAAGATTAATCTCGTCACTTGCCTTCACAAGAATTTCATGAGTGTATAGTTTGCAAAACTTAGGTTCAGTTATTTGGTTCCCAGTCTTTTTAAGACTACCTCATTCTCACCTTCCACTGTGATTTTTCTTATTCCAAAAGTATCCAAGTTGATCTAAGACACACAAATGGTGTTAACATTGGAATGCACATTCGTTACCCAAACCACATACGGAGGGGATTCTTC
Source organism: Shinisaurus crocodilurus (assembly GCA_021292165.1). Lineage (NCBI taxonomy): Eukaryota > Metazoa > Chordata > Lepidosauria > Squamata > Shinisauridae > Shinisaurus > Shinisaurus crocodilurus. The sequence goes on along the minus strand of CM037881.1, from coordinate 99,310,209 downwards.
CACCTGACAAGCTGCAGGTATCAATTGAACACATGGAGCAGTTACCGTATTTTTCGCTCCATAAGACGCCCCGGGCCATAAGACGCACTTAGTTTTTAGAGGAAGAAAACAAGGAAAAAAAGATTCATGTGCAGATTATTGGAAAACTAATGACAAGAGAACAAAATAATATCTCCATACATTTATTTATTTATTAACTGCTTTTTTAACCCTGTATTTCTTAAAAACAATCCAAAACAGGTTATAAAGAAGAATAAAACACAAATTACAATATCGCTGCGGGGATGGGAGGGGCGATATTGTAATTTGAGTTTTATTCTTCTTTATTGTTTTTAAGAAATGCAGGGGTAAAAAAAGCAGTTAATAAATAAATAAATTTATGGAGATATTATTTTGTTCTATTGCTATTAGTTTTCCAATAATTTGCACATGAATCTTTTTTTCCTTGTTTTCTGATAACCATTACTGCTTTCACCTCCTCGCCAGCTTGCACTCTCCGCAGCGAGCCGGCCGCGCTGGTCCCGTCGCGTCAGTTCTGGCGCAGCGGAAGTGACACGACGGGATCCTGCTTCGGCGCGCTGGAACCCACGCTATGTTTTTGGCGGGGGGAAACCAGGGCAACAGGGCTGTTTAAGCCCTGTTGCCCTGGTTCCCCCGCCAAAATCATAGTGCGGGGGTCCAGCGCGCTGAAGCAGCCGTATGTGACGCAGCGGCGGCGGCTTCAGCGGCTCCGGCATCGACTCCAGCAGCAGCAGCGGTGGCGGCTTGAGCAGCACGGAGAATGCTCCGCACCACTCAGAAGAGCGAAATCGGGCCGCCCCCGCCAACGGGATCAGGCCAGATGTGAGGCGGCGGCAAAGTTTTTTGGGGAGCGGGCTGCCTTGTCCCGCTCTGCGCAGGAGCCCTCCTCTCTTCCGCCGCCGCAGCAAAGTTTTTCGGAGCGTGCAGGAGCCCTCCTCTCTTCCACCGGCCCGCCCGCTCGCGTCCCTGCTGCCGGGGGGGGGGGGTGCCACTGCCACTGCCAAGTTTTTCCCCCCCGCAGGAGCCCTCCTCCTCTCTTCCGCTGGACCAGTTGGAGGCACGCAGAGGAAGGTAGGGGGGAAATTATTTGGGTTTTTTTCAGCATTCACTCAATAAGACACACAGACATTTCCTCCTCCTTTTTGGGGGGAGAAAAGTGCGTCTTATGGTGCGAAAAATACGGTACTTAAGTTGCGCAAAATTCTCCTTTTACTGCCAAGCCTTGACATTTGCACTAATTTCCTCTCCGTTTACTTCCCTGCTTTTATATTTGCGCAAATATTTCTGACGGTTTGGGGAGGGGGAGCACTAACCACAGCAGTAAGGGACCCACAAAAAGGTGGTGCGGGAGCCGAAATCTCTCCTTTCTGGACATGTTGGAGACATGGGCAAGTGTTGAATGGAAGCAGGACAGTCACAAGTGTAAGTTCAACACTTAAAGGTGAGAGGATTACTTTGCTAAGTGGGAGATATTGTGTCCCCATCCCACTTTGTTCTATCTACGTCTTCCACTTTTTCCCTCTCCCCCCCCCCCTTTTCCTCTCCCTTAGTATTACTTTCCCCCCCGGGACCAAATTTGCCTATACACAGTCTTACCGTGTCAATTTCCTTGTATATTACATACTGCACTTCACTCCCCTTGACAGCTGAAACTTACAAGGACATTGACAAGGCAAGACTACACATATCAGACAACCATAAATGTGCACTTGTGCAAGACTGACCAACTAATAACAACAACAACAATAATACAAATAACGAAGACATTGGTGCAATTGAGGCACATATTTTTTTATTTTTATTTTTTTTAAATTAAAGCTGCAAATGAAAGGGGGTTGCGATCAGAGCAGGGAGGGGGCCAGGATGAGGAGACAAGGTGGGTTCAGCCATGAAGGACACTGGGATGTGGGCTGGAGGGCTAAGGGGGAAGGAGCAGAGGAAGCCACAGTAAGCCCACTCATCTGTCAGGCATACCGTAGGTTGTTCTGTGAACAGCCCACACCGCGTTGCTTATTTGCAGGGTGACCTACCATGACATGCGAATGCAGTCAGAGGGGGGAAGGGGAGTCTAGGTGCATGGCTAAGGCATGCCATGTTTCAAGATTAAGTTCTTTAGTATGCAACAGGGTGCAATTTGCAGCAGGAGGTTTGCCAGCTTCTGTTCTGAAACAGCTAGCTTCTGGAAATAAGTGGGGGGAAACCGAAAGCTGGGTGTCATGCTGTTAAAACCAATGTGATTTGTTCAGACTTCAATGCTGCTCCTTTGGCTGAGTGGTGAAGTCAAACTAGAAGCAGGCATCTGGGATATCCTAGGACAGCCCTCCAGAACCGGGTGCCCTCCAGATGTGTCGAAATGCAACTCCCAGCATTCCCAGCCAGCGTGGCCATTGGAGGGGACCAGGTTGGTGTAGGCTGTCCTAGGGCTAAATATAAAGGTGTTGCTTGTGTGCCAAGTTCTAATTCTCTGCTGAACTGTATTTCTGAATGATTGTTGCTTACTGGTGCAGGCCTAAGAAAACATGTGCAAAACAGCTAGGCAGAGAATGAAATGTAAGGCAAGACCTCCACCCTCTGAGGAGAAGCAATTGCCTTCTGATGACAAGGTTATGCTCCCAGAAAATTGTTTGTTAATTAGTTTTCACTCGTACTGCACCTCTTGGCAATTCCTTTTTCTAAAACTGTTTATTGCTGCTTTGATCTCATTTGTTTTTCTTTCTTTTTTAACTCTGGCATGCCTCTTTCCACTGGCATTCAAACAATGAGAATTTAAACTTTAGGGGCGGGGGAGGGAAGAAAGGAGAAATAGGCTAGCTGCCAGGGCAGAGCATCTCGATGGCTGGTTTCCATGTTGCAACAACCCATGGTTTACAAACTGGAATGTTGAAAATGCAGTGGGCAGAGCTAAACGACCTAGAGATAGGGTATCCCTGGGTTGTTTATTGCAGCAGGAGTGGGCAGGCAGGAACCAGCACGCTTGCTCCCGCTGCATTTTCAACAACCCACCGTTAACAAACCATGGGTTGTTGACAAAATGCAAACTGGCTCAATGGGTGAATGTTGTACCACCCTTCTTTTGTATACATACATGCACAGTCTTTTGGTTTCTTTCTCCTCTTCTGACATGCACCATATCACACTCCTTTCACAGACACTACCATTCCTTCTATTTCCAGAGCTCAGAGGTGGGTGTGAATCCTTATGTAGCCAAAACAGCCCCATCCATGCACAAAAGGGAGGTATTTCCAAGCTTGGGGGCACCCCAATGTTTAAGGAAGCATTAAAAAGGGTTATTTGAAAAATTCCTAACACCCCCTAGACCCAAACATACTAGAATACATACTGACTGACTGACTGACTGGAGTTTTGAGTGCAGGAATGGAAAACTGGGTGGTACAGGGAATCAAATAGACCATTCTGAAAGAAGGCATGGTTGGTTGGCAGGCACACTGAACAGGAGCGCACATTCCACAGTGCAACATCTTCTTGCAGGTCCCACCTGTTGACTGATTCCAAGAGCTGCAAGCAGTCTGGATATAATTGTTCCTACAGTGAAAGACATTTCAACTGTGCTTTAAAGAGAAAGCAACAGGGTTCAGGAGCTTGGATCCTAACATCCTATGGCCAGAACTTCACCCACAGGAAACTTCCACTGGTGGAAAAGGAGGTGGGGGAGTGGCCATTTTCACCCTGCTGCCCTTTGAAAATCTGCTCTGGAAGGTTGGGGAACCCTCCAGAGCAGCCTGGGAGGTGTCACGGGGGGCTGCAGGGGGAAGGGGGGGGGGAAGCAGCAAAAACTGTCTCCCCCTTCCTCTTCTGCCAGCAGGAGCTTCCATTGGATCATAGTCCCTTCTGTGAATGGAAGGAGCCCTTTTGTTCATGGAAGGAACCAGGATCCAAGCCAGGGTGCCCCATGCCTCATCACAAACAGCCTACCACTGCACAAAAGTAGCACAAGGGTCACAACCACTACTCCATCCCCAGGCCCACCACAGCCATTTCCCTTGCAGGGCTTCCAAAGACTTAAAAACAATTAGCTACCATTTCCAAGAAACCTCCATGTCAAAATACCCTGCCTGATTAACAAACAACTCTCTTCCCCCATATCCCTATACTTCATACATGACCCAGAACATTATTAGGAAACTGCTGGTAGCAGTACACAAAGGTCTCTGGCCCAAATGTTGAGGGGAAAGTGTACTGGGTGGGTGGGTAGCTTAAGATGTACGGCAATCTATTGTGAGCAGGTAATGGGACACCTGATCATCTTTCACAGAATGCCTGAAGTGCAGGTGTGAGATACAAGCAGACAGGTAGTTCAGCTGAGGATGAGCTGAAGGGGTGAAAGAAGTATAGATGCAGGAGGAGTATCTAGGAGCAGAGAGCATTATGCATTGGAAAGGGTAAGCAAGAGAAAGAAGGCATCTAGCAAAATGCATCTCCATCCCCTTTTCTCCAGTGTTGGAAACTGCCTATTGCCCTACAATCATCATAGGAAGAGTCTATGGAGGTACACCTTGGAGTCAAACCTCTCTGGCCTAGCTTGCTACTATTTCAGGGGAATTCCTTCACTAAATCTACCTCCCTGATACTTGCACATGATTGCAAAAGGGATGGCTTACCTGTCTTCTGGCAAGGACATTAAGTCGAAGAGCATAACGCAGCAACTTGTACCATGTAACGCATAAAAATGAGTGGGGCAGTAAGTCTTACATGCAGGGCAGCTTGGCATGTGCATTAGAACTTGCTATGTGCCCACAGCAAGTTGCTGGATGAGGGCTATTACATTTGAATGCCCAATTTGTTTCACATGCAGAATTTGACTTGAGTTTAGAATTTCCCGTGCTTTGTGAAAAACAGTAAATAAAAGGTATCGGTCTGCTATGGATACTCTAAGAAGATCTATGCTATACGTAATTTTTCACATCCTTCCTATCCAAGGGCAATGGTTTTTTTAATCAGTAAAAGAATCACAATGATTTAGATATTCTCTTAACTGGAAACAATGTACAATCTATGTACACTGAAGCTGACATGTTCTGCCACATCTTTCCAGTTTCAATAATATGGCTTAGAATGTTTTTGGGTGTGGAGCCTCCCTCTTCTTCGTAAAGGATACTTCCTAGGATGCTCAGTGTTTGGATGATCTGATGACAATGCAGTATGTCACCTGAAGACTCTTTCCTTCCTGTTTTAGAGAGACAAGGGGGCGGGGCACAGGCAGTGCCAAAGTGCTGGAGAAAATCTCTTAGCCTGGATTCACTCACTTGATACTTTCTTCTGTCCCAGTTTGGTGATAGCTAGTATTTGAATGCTCAAGAAACAAGAGCTCAGATTCTTATCACCGGGAGGACTGCAAGAAATCTCTCTCAGAAAGTAAAAAAAAGTTCACAAGGAAATTTCCTCTGCTTGTTCCATAAGCCTGCTCCCCTCCCTGTAAGGCAATAAAAAGTGTGCTGTTCTATTACTTTAAATCCCACCCCTGCTCCCAAGGAGGTCTGGGAACACTTCATCTGAGGCTTTATTTGATTGGAAACATGTGTACAAGTTGGATTTTTAACATGCAATCCAGCCCCCAGATCTGCTGATGTCATTTCTTAGCAGCTTAATAACATAACATTTAACAGCTGTGGAAGCTTCCATGGGCTTTTGATTTGGCTTACCTATGAGGCCTCGCTCTGTACTTGAAGTGACAGTTTTGTACGTTGTATCACTGCCTGCTTTGGAGTCCAAAACCTCGGCTTGCTCCGCTGTTAAGCCATCAAGTCCTCTCCGTTTTATCGTTCCATAGTTTGACTCGTGCGTGTCTGACAGAGAACTTGACGAGGCCCAGCTTTGCCGGGACTGGTCAAAGTCCATGCCAGCTTTGGATTGCCTGCTGCTATTTGAGTGAGGGTGGTGATGCAAATGAGTTTCTTCAGGACAGCAGCTGGATGGTTCCACTTCGGCGATGGCCCTTTCTAAATGAGTGTGGCGGTAAGAGTTTAAAAGGTCCCATCCCTTCTGGTTCTGGATATTTTGGAAGTTATCGTGAGAACTGCTGGAGCAAGAGGTCCAGCTTCCACGACCGCTATCTGCTGCTTCTATCGTGATGTGCTCATGGGAAATCTCCTCTGTGCTCATGGAGGATGAGACAGGCAGCCCGCGGATCACTGGAGGTCTAGGCAGTGGCCAACTGAAGTTGAAGACAACACAAATTAGGAAGAAAACAAAGCACGATGAAGAGAACATGCAAGCAACTCTGTTGATACCATCCACTGTTAAATGAAGTCTCTAAAATGTTCACCTGCCTTTTCAAGCTTTTTACATCTGAACAGGTACAGCATTTGCAGAATCTTGAACATTTTTTTAAAATCTTACATAAAATTTACAGCCCAGCATAAATGAGCATGTGGCTACAACATCTGTCTCCACTGAACTCTTATCTATGATTTCCTCCTATATCTATTACTATGTTGGTTTTTAATGGCCCAGTGTTTCCTGATAGCTGAGTCTTCCCAGGTTCTCTCAACAGCACTGCCAATGTTGGTTTCTATAATCTCTTTGCTCTTCTCTCTCAAACTTTTTAAAAACAGAATCTTCACCTGTGAGAATCATGCAATTACACATTCACATGTTACAACTGTACCAGGAAATTCCTATTTCAGTCATGCCTCTGGGCCGAACTACACATAGATTTCATAGATCATAGAGTTGGAAGGAGCCTACAAGGCCATCGAGTCCAACCCCCTGCTCAATGCAGGAAACTAGAGGAGGGGTCTCCCATCCAAGTAATAACGAGGCCTGACCATGTGGCAGCAAGGGAAATAACTTTAATCAATGTAGATCCTTAAGGCTATAGACTGAAGGCATATGATGCAGCAACCTAGTTCAAGCTAAGTAAATCTGGGTCTGGTCAGTGCATTGATGGAAAACCACTTGGAAAACCCACATATGCTGGATTGAGTGTCACAAACAAATAAATGGGGTACTTTGCTCCTCTTGACATTTAACTGTTGTATCAATGAACATAAGTAAGGTTTCCAGAGTGTAGGCAACACTGGTGTGGTGTGCCTCAAAACAGCAGCAAACTGCAAGAGAAGCTTTACACAGACCACAGGATGTTTCTGCACTTGTGCTCACAAACTGCACATTGGTCAAGAAAAAGGTGTAGAAAATGTGAATAAATATTAAGAGAGAGAATAAACAAATGCTAAGAGAAGGAATAAACTGGTTACAAATCAGTCAGTGACATGACATATCCAGACATGTCCAGTGACGTCCCGCAACGTGCACTCCAAACTACGATGCCACATAAACTGCGTATGCTTGAAGTTTCATTTCAAAAGACATCAAGGCTGGGGAAAGTATTTCAGCCCTCGAAGCTTTAGTTATAACTGGCATTGTCCAGCCTTCTGCTGGCAGCAGCCATCTACTTTTAAAACAGAGATGACTAAATGTTCTGACAACATGCCTTAGGCATAAGCCCGGAAGCAAATTTCCTACTTGCTTAGCACAGCCATTAAAAGACTGTCACGAACCACCGTGCTCACGCTGTACATTAAAACTGGAATGCATTTTTAAGAGTCTTTTTAGGGTTGGCCAGGAAAACATCTTTGAACATTCAGCAGCTAGTGTCGTACCAGAGGCAGTTTATTTAAATCTCAGATAGTTTTAATGCATTTTCTTGCATGTGCAATAATAATTTATTTATTTATTATTATTATATTTTTTAATCGCCCATCTGGCCGGTCACCCGGCCACCCGGGTACACCAATTTACACCAATTTAATACACCAATTTAAGGCCTACCAATATAGGGGAAATCATAGCCTGTTTAAAATTCTAAACTCAAGATCCCCTGGGCAGAGAGCATGCCTTGCTCTTTTTTTTAAAGTGCCAAGCGCTTTACACTGAGCTAATCCTACCTATAAGCATGATTACACCATAGGCAGGAAATGGCTTGAATATAAAAAAACTTCTCACTACTCTCTTGGGCATCACTCAATCATCCCTTACCCAGGGCAAGGCTGGTTACATTCAGAGGATTGAAGGTGCTCTTTCCTTTCCACTATTCCTATTGAATCTATCACCACCACGGCCTGAGGCAAACACCTCTCATCCTGAAGGGCTGCAGACATGGAGTCAGCTGAGCAGTTGCTCACAATGCTGGACCGTGAAGAGATCTCACTGTGGCTGGAATCGGAAAAATTCTCAGATTTGGCAGACGGGATCAGGGCATAGCCTAAACATAATAGGAGAAGGTGATTTAAAAAAAAAAAAAAAAAAGAGTCCATACAACTTATATTCTATACAGCTACACAAAACGTATTATTTTAGAGAAATGCTTTCCACTACTTCATCCCTCCCCATCCTCGCAGTAAGTATTTTTGCATTGTTCATTTTATGCTACTGACCTTTTTATTCAAAAAAAAAAAAAAAAAAGGAATAAAAACCAATGGTAGAATTGTCATTCATTACTTTGACAATTTATCAGAGGAACACAATAAATTTGTGTCCCCTCCAATAAATTGCACTGGTTTCCTTCACATGGTTATTTCTGACACAGTACAATGAAAATGGAGGAAAAGACTTCTTCAAAAACTAGATTTAGACAAAGGAACTCGCCACCAAATGGGGATCAAGAATCTCCAACAATTTCACTGTTTTCTGAACAGGAAGTAGAAAAACAGTAATTCTCAAACCAAAGCTGAGTTCCCAGCTAAATCCACAAAATGAAGGGATATTGCATAGTTATTATCATGTTTCCCATAAGTGAGATTTAAATTTAAGATTTTACTACAAATTTAAGATGAATGCTTGCATGCATGCGCACAGCCTGTTTGCTACCAAAACAAGTCAGGAATCGTAAACCAAGAACAACCTCTGGGTTGCAATTCTGGCTTGTGAAGGAAGCAACAAGTCAGAATCTCTGGTTTGGACGACATGCTAAACAAGCTCTTCCTGGTACATTTTATAGTCATGCTAGCGGGGAGGAGCAAAGTGGGACTGAATAAGTGTGCGCACCAAGAGATAGCTTGTTCACAGTAGGCCAGAATTCTCAACAATTCTGGCTTATTGTTCTGTACAATGCAGCCATTGTATTGGGGGTTTGACGTCATTTTCTTTCTGTTAGGGAACTTAAGTGACAGTTCTAATGAAAGTAACAGCTCCTATTTTTGTTCTAATTTCCATTCTGAAAATTATGAGACTATTGGGAGATTCTCCGAATGATGAGATCCATGGAGGCTCTCTACACGATTGAGAATGCTGGGTTCTCAATTGTGTAGACAGCCTCCACAGATAGAGGAGGCTCCCCTCTTCAGAAAGTCACTCTCTACGAGCACAGGGCAATGAAAACACATGAGGATGGTGTGGGGCTAGTGCGCTCCCTCTCCTCACGCGTTTATTTGAACCACTATCAGCATGCCGGACTATGGCTTAACTGTCCCACATATTTTCTAACTATGACCTGGTTTGCATGCCACAATAAGCCAGGGTTCCTTTGTAACCCTGACTTACTGTGTACGAACAAGTGTGCTCATGTGCATTGCCCAATCGCTCCTGCTGCAAGTTTTGTTGTCATTTTTCTGGCTTGTCAGGGGAGAGGTTCAGGTTCACACATCAGGCTAAACAAAGAATGGACCAAAGGTATGTAGGTTCTTTAGCCATGCCTGCTTGCAGTAGGAGCAATCAAGCAGCATTACAAGCACACTACTCATAAATTATAAGCTAGATTCCAGAGGAACGAACCCTGCCTATGAATATAGTAATACCTTGCAAGCATAATTGGATTGCAAGCATAATTCGTTCCGGAACCGTGCTTGTAATCCAAAACACTCTCATATCAAAGCGAGTCTCTGGCAGGCGTGAGCGGGGCAGATTTCGGCCCGCTATGGCCGCTCGAGGTGAGCGGTTACATCCCTACCTTGTATTGCAAGACGTCACTTGTTCAAGTCAAAAATTATTTTTAAAAATTGCTTGTCTTGCAAAACGCACTCAGACCAAGTTACTTGCAATCCAAGGTATTACTGTATAGACATAGTATAGTGACCCATGGATAGGCACAAAGTAGATTGGGACTACTAGTAGACCTTTGGGTTGGGGCAAAACCAAGAGTGGACTTTTGTGTGTGTTCTGGTGCTGAAAACAAATTCCTGAGCCACAAATGTACTGAGGACACTGACCTGCCTCACACATAACAATTCCTGGGTAAAACAACCCAGAAATTGGTGTGACTGCATGGGAGTGAGCAAGCTTACTACCTCCCACCCACTGACTATTTCTGCTTGGAATCAGCTTTCCAGAACAACCCAGGAACACCCATTCTTTGGGTTTTTTCCCTGAAAGTTGGTTCAAAGTAGAAATAGCAAGCATGCAGGAGGCAGTGCGCTTGATTGATTGCAGCCCTGACAACCTATGGTTTAAATAACCCATGGGTTGCTGTTACATGCAAACTGGGCCACTATGTTCCTTATTGTTTGTCTTTTGATCCTGGCTCCGATTCCACAAGCTTGAAAGTTTGCCCACCACTGATCAGTATCAGAGAACTCCCATACTTAAAAACCAGCTTGAGGTCTTGGTATTGTTGAAAGGGAAATTCCTACAGGATAATGTCTGCACTGAGACATTATTTGATCCCCTACTTCTTTAGGCATTACCTTCTACGAATGTTATAGGGATGAGAAGATGTGCAAACCTGGGACTTAATTCCCTATTTTGTTGTATATAAAAGTTATGGGGGAGCAGAAGCACTGACTGAATAGGCATTATATAGTCTACACGTGCAGTAGGATGAAGTAGGGATTAGTTGTAAAATGTTGAGATAGTAGAATGAACTGTACCACTTCAGATTGCAGTTTGGGGGGGATCACATTTCTGAACACGCACACGCACACACATCACCTGCAAGTAGAAAACTAGAGTGGGTTGGACATAGGTTGGGCTAGAACAACTATTTCCAACATGCTACAGAACACTTACTTTTACTTATAGGATACCTAATTGGGTGTGGGGAGTAGGGAAATTCTATCATCTCATTTTGTTACCTACGTAGACCAGGCCTATGTCTCCACTGAAAATATTTCAAATAAATTTCAGCATTCTAAATTCAACAAAATTGAGAAAGCAGTCACTCTTATTATTCTGCTATTAATTTTAAGTATTAAGCTTGCCACATTCAATAGAACTTTGTTGAGGAAACTTCAAAGGTGGTACGTCAGGGGTGCAAGCTGAAGAGAAATTTTGTGCTCTAGTGCCAAAGCGCTGTTCTAGACGTGTTGCTGAATATAAGCTGGCTAGGACTGGGAAAGTCTCATTCACAACAGGACACTTAGGTAATTTATTAGAAAGCGAGCCCAGTACTAATTCTCTCATCTGCCACTCTGAACTGAGAATGACAAAGAGGACAAGAAAGCAATATCAAACACAAGCATGTAAGGAGAAAGTTATGTTCATATAAACAGCTATAAATTCACTTGAATTTCGGTTTTGTCAGCAAGAATAACTGAAAGTAAGGTGAGAATGAGGTATGTGCTGCCTTTATCCATTTTTAGTGCTTCTAGAAGTATAATATTAACACACACTGAAAAATGGCCTAATAGCTTGTGTGAATGCTACATAGTGATATTGAATAATTTCCCCTAGCTACCACTCAAAATTTGAGAATATGAGCTTCAAGAAGAGTTTTATATCAGTATTACTGCTGAGACTTATTATGTTGCAGTGTTGGCTCCCTTATAGTTTAAGTTACACTATGTTTCAAGTTGATTTTTTAAAGCTAAGATCCAGACTAAAATATAAGAAAGAGTTTGAACATTCATATCCACCTTCTGAACTTACTAAACTTTTAAACTGGCACGTGTATTGGGAGTATGTACTATGTGTTTAGAGTTGTAGAAATTTGTTTACGCACTTAAGCAAAACTGCACACTATGTAGATGTACAACCCCAATCCAATACTGCAAAGAATTTTTTTTTACCTTAATACTGCACAAAAGGACAAAAGTTCCACCTTAATGGCAAGTAACTATCACACTTTTGGCGTTAGCTTATTGCAATAAGCATGGGCAGTTCTCATACTTAGCTTAAGCAAACCCAGTGAGCGTCTGAGGTACAAACTAGACATGACATGGAGTTGTGAGTTTCTTTGTCATGTTATTTTATAAAAATCTGCCTTTGAAGACTACGTTTGGGAGTGGAAGACTGGCAGGATGGGAGGGACTGCTTAATGCAGCCTTCCCCAAACTGGTACCTTCCAGATGTTTTGGACTACAACTCCCAGGATTCCTGACCATTGGCCATGCGGGCTGATGCTGATGGGAGTTGAACCCAAAATATCTGGAAGACATCAGATTGGATATGACTGGCTTATTGCTTTCTCCTCCTGCTGTCTGTTAGCTAAAAACCCCAAGTGTCTTCTCCCTCCACCACAAACCTTTGTGCTCACCTCCAGAGAAGCCAGCATGAATCACTGCCATTCCAAGATAATGACCAGGTTTGCATGATCACCGCAGCTTAAACAAGCCATGGCAGTTTGTTTAAGCTGTGGCATGTGCCAGTATGTGCCGGCACATGTCTGGCACCATTTGCCTAATTACCCAGGCAGAGCTTGTCATGTCATCCAAACCTGGGTGGCATGGCTTGTTTGAGGGGGAAACAATCCTCAAATAATCCATGGATTGTTTAAGGATATCAGCTACGATCCAGGGAAACGTGTGCATAGCATCTCTTTCAGTAGATGCACCCACAGAACTCACAAGTTGAAAAAACAACTTGCAGTCTTGGTTTGAAAGAAACATTCCCAGAAGAGCACATGTTATTTCTGTCCTTGTATCCCATACGCTCTTGTGCCAAGTTCCCAAATTACTTCTTAAACTGGGGATGGAGGAAGAATTTTACGAAATAGTTTGACAGTTCAGTGGAAGCAGTCACCAAGAGCTTCTCCCTCCTCCCCGCAAAATAATCTTTGGATATGTGCATACAGGCTACACTCATGATTCTGTGCATCATGGTCAAGATTTAACATCTTTATTTTGAAATGATACAGTATCTGAACTGCTGTGAAAGGGGGGAAAACCCTAACCTGTGTTGGCCTCTATGAATTTATACATGTGGCGATAGTCTCAAATGATTCAAGTAAACTAGCATTTTGGAGACAAAATCAATACCTCAGACTTGGAGGTATGTGGAGTTTTAAAGGTAATTTCATTAGTGGGGAGTAAAACATTAAGTAATCAAAACTGTGCTATTTTATCAAGTGAGAGGAACTAATAATTCAAAGTAGGCAAACGCATTTGAAATGGTTATTTTAGATTAAATTCATCTTCTTATGACACTAATATTCAGGGTAATATATAGAAACTTATCATCATCAAAAGGGTTGGAAAGTAAAATTAAACCAATACACAAAACATACAAAACTGTATTATTATTTAAAAAGTAAAATTAAGTCTCAAAACACTTGAATCATGCTACTGTACACTTGTAACTAGTTGAGATCTCTACAAAAATAGGAAAGACTAATGTGCAAGCTTACGCACACTTACTTCCAAGGAAGTCCATGGATTTCAGTGGGGCTTCCTTCCAAGTAAATATGGATATGATCAAGCTACAAGGCCTGGTTCCTATATGCATATCATGTGCTTCCCACTTCAAATGTTTGAAGGAAAAGCCACATGGCAAGCCTTTTGTGTGAAGCAAATGCTGTACTGCAGTTTTGTTTATTTCATCCACACCAATGCAAACAACATGAACTGTCTGCACCAATAGGGCTGTAACTGAATACAGAGTTGCTTCACACAAGTGGCTTGCTATGTGAAGTTGCCTCCATGTGGTTCCGTATCAACAAGCAGGTACACTGCTACTTGTAATAGTGAATGGATTTTGCATGTGACATTGGACTAGGAAGCATGACAATAAAAAAAAACCCATAGTAAAACAGTATTTTGCATTAGCTAGCACAGCCCCATGAATCATTTGCAGGCTTTTCACCCTCTGCACAGAGCCTACAAAGCAGCTAGATAGCTATGGATAGAGAGTTATAATCTGCAACTGAAGCTGAGCTATGGGTCAATTTCTAAAACAAAACTGAAAGAACCAGCCCTCATCAGAATTTATTGGATAGCCTTCTAAGAAGCATCTTAGGAGAGTACTGTAAAAGGTTTCCCTAATTCTACTAAAAGCCTTCCAGATGTAATATTCAAAATGTGCAAGGTAAATAAGTAAAAGAATTTATCATGACAATGTCAATCTGCATGTCTGAAAAAAGCTGAACATGGTGCCACAGATATTCATCAAGAAAATATTTAACATAGTTGAATACATATGCAATGTTAAAGCCTGTTATAAACTGAACAGCGTGTCATACAGTCTTCCTTCTTTTGTGCCTCAGCTGTGGACACAACCACATTAGAGAGCTACTGTTTCCATGGCTACTGGTTGAATGGAACACATTACTGTCTATGTCCTTTGGTTTTTCACTTCTATCCCTCTCTTGCATGCACTCTGCCTCCATGTCACGGGTGAAAGCTGGTCTTTCCCTGGAGATACTCCTTTCCCTGAATCTTCCAAAGGGGGACCCCATTCTTTTCCTGGGTTTGTACACAAGCTCTGTCTTGTCTCTAGCATCCTCACTTTCTCTCTTTTCAGTACTGACTGATCTTTCTTCTGGCCTGCTAGTCATTTGCTGGATTTTCTTTTGCAAATAAGCCCCACCTATTCCATAGCTGCGTTGTCCACTGTTCTTGTTGCTTGTTTCACTGGCTAGAGATGAGGATGAGCCAGAGAGATTAATCTGGCTGCAGTTATCAGACCTCTGGGGGTTACCAACTACAAAGAAAGGAACACACAAAGTAAATAATATACTGACAGTAAAATGAATGCTCCTTTTGTTTTTTAATCTACATGATGTTATACTTGGATATAGTTAAAAAAGGGGGGGGATATAACCTGCAGTTAAGTAAACAGTGACAAAGATGTGGGTGTTTAATTAGTTAGAGAACAGGTCATCTAATTCTAGCTTTGTAATGAGATGTTAACATGAATACAAAACAGGATAGAGGCTACTTTTGATCAAAACAAGGCTGTTCTTAAAGGGAAAAAAACTGAAAGCAAGTCAAACAAATGAAATCAACCTAGAAAGAGACAAGGCAATCCTCCTGGAGTCACATCAAAGTTAACAAAAATCACGAGTTTATGGAGAAGAGTTCTAGGCAAGAGTAACTTTTGGCAACCTCAGTGAAACAAGAATTGCCAAATACCCAAAGAAAGTACACACATGGTTCTTTGAGTTATGGAAAATAAAAACACATAAAAGACAAGCACATACAGCACATACACAAGAACACGCACCAGTAGAATAGACAGGTTTCTCCTACTGATAAGAAAAGTTACATCAATTTGTATACAAGGCAGTAATTGCAGTAATTATGAATTACTCCCAAGTCACAAAAGTCCAAGGCCAGACATATGTAAATATTGTGAGTGGAACATAATGTACAATTATTATTTTTTAAATCCTAAAACATTCAGACACACTAGTGTTTTACATGAACATATGAAATTTATTTTATTTGTCCCAATTAATAAAAGTATGCCCATTATAAATATCCCAAATCCATCTCTTGAGTATACCAGGGAACAGTATGTTAGACCCTATGATATCAGAATAAACGTGGCTACTCCTACCTTTGTGTGGAGAACCTTGAGGAGAAGCAGGAGGACTGGAATGCAAAGAAGAAGCCATAGATATATTGTCTTCTGCTTGTTTTTTAGTATTTGTTTCTTCAGACAAACTCATTGACTTCTGAGGAGAACCTGTACCTATGAATGCAATGGGGGGGGGGGGATGTTTATTCACTCAATTCCAACTGGAGAATTCCTACAAAAGAATCATTTGGTTTCCCAAGATGCTTGAGCTGCATGGGCCCACTGACTGAAATTGCTCCTGGGCCCTTTCATAGATATTCACAATGGCTGCATAACAATAAACCAGAATATTCCCAGAACAAGCTAGCATGCTGGTGCAAGCTGTTCGATTGCTCCTGCTTGGCATCTCCTGATAAACAAACTAGGAAGCCTCCACCCGTGGTTTGTGTAGCATTATGTCCAAACCGGGATCACTGGCTGTTGCTCTCCCAACGAGCCAGAATCATAAGCCAGGGTTTGTTTTAGCTTATGATTCTGGCTTGTTCTGAGAGTAACAAGCCAAGGATCCCAGTAATGACATAATGATACACAAACCACGGATGGAAACTTCCTGGTTTGTTTAGCTGTTCCCACTGGCAGGAGAAGCCAAGTGAGAATGGCTGAACACATGCTTGCTCATTCCAGATCCAATCTGGTCCTTTCTTGGCAATGTTGGAAGATGCGACAATGTTTATGTAGGTAAAACACAGAACAACTTATCAAAACAATACAATTTAACAGAATTTGGAACAATTATTTTCTTGTTTACATGGATTCAACATATATTGCAGGATACAATATATCCCATCAGTGGTTCATGCCTTGGTCTCCTCTCGCCTAGACTACTGTAATGCACTCTATGTGGGGTTACCCTGGAAGATGGTTTGGAAGCTACAGCTGGTACAGAACGCAGTGGCTCGCCTGGTTAAAGGATCACATTACTCCAGTGTTCAAGGAGCCGCACTGGCTACCAGTTGCTTGCCAGGCTGAATTCAAGGTGTTGGTTTTGACCTTTAAAACCCTATACGGTTCCAGTCCTTATCTCAAGGAGCGTCTCCAGCAACACCAAGTAGGCCGCACAACAAGATCTGCCACAGACGGCCTTCTCCTTGTCCCTTCAGCCAGAGCAGCTAGACTGGTGGGCACTAGGAAGAGGGCCTTTTCTGTGGCGGCCCCCGTACTGTGGAACTCTCTCCCCAGTGACCTCCGCCATGCCCCCTCTCTGCTGAGCTTCCACCACTCACTAAAAACATGGCTGTTCAGGTGGGAATATGGGGTGGGCTAAGATTTTAAAATTTTTATACTGTTTTAAATGTGTTTTACTCTGTATTTTATCATGTTGTACATCACCCAGAGTGGACAATTTGCTGGCCAGATGGGCGATCCATAAATGCAATAAAGAAATAAATAGCAGAAACAAACCAAATTTTCTTTCGAATAATGAGAAACTATGCAGTGTATCATGTGATTAAGAAGTTTCTGTTTATTTTGGTATTTTTACCTTTCAGACAAAATATTATTGACAGACAGACATGCAGATTTCAGAACTGATGAGCAAACACTGAATTCTCGTGAGTTAATGATGTTCAATTTTTAAGTGTTCCCAACATCTTGTGTCTCTATTTGAAAGAATGTCAACAACAACGTAACTTTGGCAAATGCAATCAAACCTTCCTGGTGTTCCAGTAACTAATTTGGGAGCCAGATATTGATGCCATGAATTCCCTGTGTCTGTTTTCATGATACATGAGAGATTTGGGTGCATTTGGTATGGCCTAATTTGTCATTTCAAAGAGATGCGGCTTCTCAGATGTCTATGCCAAAGAATACAATTGTCCTATACCAGTCATCTGCCTGCCACTTCTCCATCCTTCTCCTTTGGTCACACTATTTCTTCTTGCCTTGAACCCAAGTCCAAGCCAAACAACTGCAAAAGTGTCTTCTCACAGGGATGACTTTCCTACCAGCAGTTGCTTGCTCTGGACATAGAAGAGCCCTGGGTGTCCTTCTGCCTTATAGGCAGATGGCAACAAACCTAATCAGCAACAGGCCAGGAGCAAGAAAATCTTTGATCTTGGCGAGCAATAACAGGGTTGCCACTAAAATTTCATTTTCCATTTCCCTGACTTTCCCTTACCAATTTTTGTTTATTTCCCTGATCACCATTCAAAAATAACCCCAAGCTTAAAAAATTCATAGGCTACATACATTACATTAAATAACAGTTTTATTAAATGGTTTAAAACTACACAAGTAGTGAAAGGCTTTTTTTTTTTTTTTTGGTCAAGATAGGAGCTTCAATATGAGCTTCTTTAAACATTAAGACTGGATCCGTATGACAGAGCAACCCACTGTTGTTGTAGCTCCTCCAAGATCCTGTCCCAGGTTCATACGACACAACAATCCACCTTGGCTTATAGGCACGGTGGGTTGTTGTGTCATGCGAACCTGGGACAAATTTGTCAGGGTGGCTTATTTTGAGGTTATAAGCCACCCTGACACGCCATGACTTATAGTAGGGTCTGTTTGACCCATGATGAGTTATCATATGATCTTAACCCGGATGACACAACCCATCATGGGTCAACCCCGACTACAAGCAAGCCGCTTGGCAAGAGCAGCAAAAACCACTTGCCGCTCTTCCCAAGTGGCTAGCAGGCAACCGTCATTGCCAGCCACCTCAAAAGTGCCGGAGCAGTACTTCGGAGAAGCTGACAAAGGCTCCCGCGCTCCCACTGCCACCCATTTTGGGGTTGCCGTAGCTTGACCTTTTCTTTTCTTAACCTTTTTTGGAAGATTACGAAAGCCAGCTGTCAAGCTGGCTTTCATTAACCCCATGCAGGCATCCATGAGGTGCCCCTACAAGGACCCCCTGAATTACCTTGGAGGGGTTGCCTGTGGTCACCCCCCCCTTTTTTTTTAAATTGTACCAATAATGTGGACAAATAATTTGTTTTAACTGACCTGACCCATTTGGACAAATGGGGCAAGGCAGGTTAGCGCAAGGGGGTCCCTGGGCTAGGTACTGGCCAGGGCGGGTGCCTGCCATCCTGTACACCCATCCTGTACAGTGCCTACCCCAGGCTGCAGGTAAGTATTTCCCCCATTTGCAAGGAGCTGACATGTTTGACAGATCTGGAACGGTCAACTCGTTGCAAAGCCCTGGGAGATAGCAGTTTGCAGAAAGGGGTTCTTTCCCCACTTTTTGCAGCATGATCCCCTGGTTTCTTTGGGAGATATCAGATGTTCCTAGTGGCCACCCAGTTTTGCAAGTATCCTGCCGCTGCTAGCATCAGGGGAACCCTCAAAACTGGAAGGGATTCCCACTGACAGGAGGGAGGGCTCGGTTTGACATGTGTCAAAGTAATGTCAAACTTGCATACCCCTGGCACTAGGAATACTCCCCCGTCTTGCTGCTCCCCAAGGTGCTAGCAACTCGGGGTCAATGGCAAAACCGATGGGGAAACATTATCTAGCTCTCCAGTTGCACTTGCAACTAGCTTTTCTCTCATTTTCCCTTTTTACACCAAAAAGAGGAGAGACCAAAAAAACCCTCCTTACTTTTGTCTTTTGGAGGTAGATTGAGATACGGTAACAAAACAAAAGACTGAGTTGTGCAGGGGAGGAAGAAAAATCTGGACTGGATTTTTTTTTTAGGAGAAAGGGAAAGACCCTAGCCTTTTTAAACCGGGTTTTGAAAACAAATTATTGCTGGGCTGGGTGTTACCGGGGAAATGGGAGCAATGTTTAATTTTCAGAAATACTCCCCAGTCTTGCTGCTCCCCAAGGTGCTAGCAACTCGGGGTCAATGGCAAAACCGATGGGGAAACATTATCTAGCTCTCCAGTTGCACTTGCAACTAGCTTTTCTCTCATTTTCCCTTTTTACACCAAAAAGAGGAGAGACCAAAAAAAACCTCTCCTTACTTTTGTCTTCTGGAGGTAGATAAACAAAACAAAAGACTGAGTTGTGCAGGGGAGCTGATGCAGGGAAGGAAGAAAAATCTGGACTGGATTTTTTTTTTTAGGAGAAAGGGAAAGACCCTAGCCTTTTTAAACCAGGTTTTGAAAACAAATTATTGCTGGGCTGGGTGTTACCAGGGAAATGGGAGCAATGTTTAATTTTCAGAAAGAGACCTTCAGGGGGTTCAAGCATATGAGGAGCAATGCTATCTGCTCTATTAGCCCTGCTCCTTGATTCTGTGGGAGGAGCAGGCTGATATTGGCTGGGTGGAAAGGAAAGGCACTCTGAATGTATTCAGAGGTACTTTTATTATATTCTTGCTGACTAGTAGAAGTAATAACTTTTGGCTACTAAGCCTGGACATAATTTGTGACCCTTGGTCAGGAGGCATTTAAGGCCAGGGGAAACCAAAATAGCTGTACACAACGCAGTGCCATGAGAGCCGTTTCTTCATCTGTTAGCCTAAGTCACCACTGAAGCAACTGATATTCAGCACTGACGATGAGATATATGCCAAATTGTGAGGGTGTTTTATGAGCAGACTTTCTGAGACGTTATTTTCCTGAATATTTTTAATTAAAGAAGATACCTCTGAACTTATTGGAAAAAAATGTTTCAACTGAGTAATAGACACTCATCAAATATATTAAGCAAAGATGGAAACAGGGAAGGGGCAGGCAGGAAAAGACCTCAGAGCTTGCTCCAGCTGCCCCACACAGGGCCAACTGAAAGATCTGGATGAAGTGTTCTTTTTTTGATATTGTGATTTTATTATTCCATGTTGATTTTTATTTGTAAACAACCTTGGGAAAATCTGTATACTGAAAGCTGGGATAAAAATAATTAAAACAAAAAAACAGACAGACAGACAAAGAAACCATTAGCT
This sequence comes from Shinisaurus crocodilurus, assembly GCA_021292165.1. Lineage (NCBI taxonomy): Eukaryota > Metazoa > Chordata > Lepidosauria > Squamata > Shinisauridae > Shinisaurus > Shinisaurus crocodilurus. The sequence continues at coordinate 99,289,676 of CM037881.1, read as the reverse complement.
GCTGTGATGTTTCATAATCTAATATAGTGAAATGTTATGCTGTGATATGACTATATCAAAATGGAGATGCTATAAGAGAAGTTTAAAGTCACCTTTTGTAAAATCTCTATCAACCAGCAATTAGATTTTTTTAAAACAACAACAACGTATATAAATACTCACTAAAAGTGACATGGTCTTTTGCTGGTCCTTTTTTCCTAATGGGGTACAAATTAACAGCTGGAACTTGAAGGACTTGACTCATTCGGTTTTGTTGATGTAAATGGGCTTTTGTGGTTTGACCAGCAGACCTCAGCGGCATTGGAGACATTTCTGCAGCTTTTGCACCTCGCCTTTCACTTAAATTTTTCGTTACTGAATATGGTGGGAAAAAAGGAACTCAATACTTTTTTTACTCTAGTTGTTACCATTTTCATAAAACCAAGAATCACATAATTAAAATGGAATGTCTGTTGAAACAGTAGATGACATACTAATACAAATACTGGGTTGGATCCAGATTTAGTCATACTTTGACTAGACTCACTGAAATCAATGGGACTTAAGATAGTCATTAACTTGTCCCACTGATATCAGTAGGTCTACTCCAAGTATGACTAAGTCTGGATCCAATCCACTGATCTGCATACAAGTGACTAAGGACCTTAGAAAAATATACCTGTTCCTCAAAACTTCCAGTTTTCCACTAGGTGGCAGACTTAATCCATAACATAAACTATACTGCTTCATTTTCCATTATCATGAAGCTTCTCAACTATGTTAACTCCTAGATCTGCTACTATTCCTACATCCAGTGCAGCTTTGAACCAGTAACAGTGCAACCAGTTCCAGCTCCGACTTGTTCATGAGGTCAAAGCTGTATAAGATGCACCATATTGATCCAAAGGTTTAAGGACACTGAGATGCAATCCCAGATTGCTGGGATTACGGTCTGTCAATCAAACAATTTTTATGCCTCTTTTATTCCATCATATTTATCCCTCCCCAAATATTTGGTAGACTTGCCAAACATTAAAATGAGGGTAGCCTTTACTCAGGCAAGATTAAATGTTTTTCCTTTGGCTGATTGGGTGGGCCAGCTTAAAGGGATTCCTAAAAAGGATAGAGTATGTGATTGCAGTTTGGTATCAGTTGAAGATATAACTCACATACTCTTAGAATGTTCAATTTATAATGATCTTAGAATTAGATATATTTCTCCATTGATAAAACCATTGAAGGGAAGGTCATCATTTGCAAAGGTTTGTTTCCTGTTGTGTAATGTTGACAAGTATATATCCTATAGAACATCTAAATTCCTTGTAAATGTTTTACAAATGTACACTGTAAAAACTTAAGGTTATAAGGGAAATTATTTAATTTCTGAAGATCTATTAACTAAGCTCTGACCGTGTATAATGGCAAATTGCTGTGATACAATAAAGTTGTTGTTTGTTTGTTTTGTATAAGATGCACTCATGGATCTGCAGTTGTCAGTGGTCTGGTCTGCACATAAAGCTAAGTCACCATGGGTTAATTAACCTGCAGGCAGGGGAGGCTGGTGAACTCCATCCCCATGGATAGCTCCTATAAAGCTCAGAATAAAGGCTGCAATGGATAAGAAGCCCTGCTGACATAGGAGTCACCAGCCTCCCATGCCTGCGGGGCTTCATGGCATGCACCGACCATTTTGAATATGCAAGCCGTGGCAGCTGCACGCCATGGCTTGTCAAATAAAAAGATTTTCTCCTGGTATTGGAAGGACCTAAGATGCAGCACCAGGTGAACCTCTTCAGGAATAGAATTCCACAAACAGGGTGCCACCACCAAAAAGGCTCTTGGTTGCCACCACCTAACCTCCAAATGCAGTCATAATCCATACAACAATCTTATAAGGTAGGACAGTATTGTTATTCCCTTACCGAAGATTTGGAGCCATGGCTGAAAAAGAGTGGCTCACCTAAAGTCACCTAGGAAACTTTTCAAAAATGAAGGGATTGATAAAAAGGAACATGAAAGGGAAGGACAAGAGGGTCAAATTCTCCAGAAAGCTTGACCCTAAGTTATGGGTCTTTACATCATTAAGAATTACTTGTCAGAATTTATGAAATTAGTAATTTACTGAATAGCACAGGTTACAGAGGCCTCTAAACTCTTCTTCTGCCGCAGCCCCTTTGAATTATTGATGCATATTGCTTCTCCTCTGCTGTTTTCTTGTTTTCTACTATAATGAAATACTCGACTTACCTATGTCCTTCTAACTACTGGTCCGGGATGTTATTTTGTCCTTTCATTTTCTTGCCATTCACACTGTTACCTTTCTTATTCCTTAATTCTGTAAAGTGCTAACTTGGTCAAACCGCCGCCGCCCCCAAATAGATCCAATATACTTTGGGATTTTTGGCAGGCTGGTGATATACCCAAAAATTAACTGAAGGTCAAAGAAGTAAGACCTCTCAACTCAAGTTTGTGCAAACTCAAATTAAAGGATGACAAGAAAGTTTCAGATTTTTTAAAGCAGTATCTGCTTGTGTGTGTGTGTGTGTGTCTTCACCCTGCACTAAAACAGTGCTCATAATTAGGTTACTATAAAATTAAGTCTAAAGGACTATACAAACATTCTTCCAATTTAACATCACAGGCCACCTGAGCCCACTCAAGCACCTACCTATTTTTATTTTTACTTACAAGTGCTATACGCAGGTTCACACTGAATTGACATTATCTGGAACTTTTCTTCATCTGTTTCCACATTCAGGTTGGACAGGTATTGCTTGACTTTCTGGCCATCTGAGCATCCTCATACAACTTTTTGGCATTTAGCAGGGAGCTGCGACGGGCCCGTTTTTTATGCGCACCTCCTTGAACGTCCAACATGTTTGAGTTTGTGCTACCCTGGCTCAGTGACCTGCAAAATAAGACATCCAGGCAGTTAAGCTTCAGTTTTACTTTAGTGATGAGAAATGTAAGCAGCAAACACTGAAGCACAAATACTCTTCCCTTAGAAGCGCATGCTGATGTCAAGTTAAAAAGAGATGAATTGTGTTAACACAATATTTGTTCTAAAGTAACTTGCAAAACTGGTAACAGAGTTAATATGTCCAGAAAAGAATTACTAAGCAAAAAGTGTGAAATGATCAAGAACTGAGCAAAATGCTATGTAAGTTCATCCTAATACATGTAACTAGGGCCCTTCAGACCTGCATTGAAAATCCTATTTCAGTACTGGGTTTAGAAGGGAAAATGATTTTCCCAGCCATTCTGAACTCGGTGCTGTTAAAGTAATTTGGTCCCATCACACTGAAGTATGAGCAAAAAGGTTATTGAATTACGCTTTCCTTCTCTCTCTCAGCTTTCAAATGCTTGAGAAATTGGAGGGGGGAAATTGCAGTGAAAGAAAAATCAGAATCTCACACACAAGGAAGATCTGACTGAATTCATATTATCCTCTAGTAACAACAACCTGCATAAGAGCAACTGATCTTCATAGTTTTCAACACATTCCTGAACAAACTGGAATGGCATCACTGGAAACTACATTTCCCCCTATTTATCAGAGGACTGCAATGTGTTCTTTGAAAAACAAAAGGTGAGTCTGCCAAGAGAGATTAATTTAAGATTTTCCCAGCAGCCGCTATAATTTACTATTCTACTTCTGAAGGAGAACAAGCATCCTAGCTGTGATCAAGAGATGTGTGTGCGCGTGTGCACGCTGCTGGAGGGTTTTATTCTAGCAGTTCAGTGGGGGAAACTGCTGGAGAGAAAGAGAAAGCAATGTCACCGAACTGCATGCATGGGGACTATGATCAGTGCTTGTAGAATGGGAGCATGGTGCTACGAAAACAGATACACCATTATCATCTCCTATGAAGGCCTTTAAAGTCTTCAACAATTACAAATGCCCACTTCACCTTATCTGTAAAAGCTCTGCTCTCATTAGACATGTGGCTTAATAATTAAATGGAAGGAAGCTTTCTTATCTTTAAAAGCTTGTACCTTCAAAACTACCAATTTTCCTCCTGTTTTACAGTGAAGCAGAACAGAGAATTCCTCATGGTCAATTTAAACCAGCCTTCCCCAAGCTGGTGCCCTCCAGATGTGTTGGACTGCAATTCCCATAATTCCCAGTGGAAATGCTAACTTTATCCTCACTCAATTGTTTTCATAGTGACAGCATAGGGCCAATCCTAAGCGCTGTGTATGTTATGCTCAGCACGACTGGGAAGGATTTTGATCGCTTACTAGCAACCCCTGAGAAGCAACTATACAACTCTGGTCGTCTTGACAAACAATTCAGCATAGGAAACTACTGCTGCTGCTGGGAGAGGGGCAAGAGAGATTCCCCAACTGCAGAGAGAATATTTTGGGTTTTTAATAATTTACTTGCAAGAGTTTGAATTGGGGGGGGGAGTGCAGTAATGGTTCAATAAAAGCTATATGTTTCATGACAGCAAAGAGATATTAATCAGAAATAAGCTTAAAAGTACACATTTTCATGCTGGCACACATATGAAAACTCCACACTCATGAGGCCCAGAGATCTCTTGAGGAAGGAACATGAATCTGAAGGTCTTTGGCCTTATTGTAAGTTTGATTAAAAAGAGGGGGGAGGGTGGAAGCAAGAGGAAATGACTGAGCTGAAGGGAATATTCTGGTACATTTCCAGAGATCCGTATATAGAAGAATGGGAAAGGAGAGGGATTTAAGAGTTCTGTCAAACGATATAACACAGGCAGGAAGGGGAAAGGAAGTGACAGTAGATTTCCAGTAAAGGATGAAGGGAGAAGCTGTGAAGAGAGTGAGGAACAGAGGGGCAGAAGCAGAAGATATCAAGATGTAAAGGGATAGAAATTGTGAACATATCTGACAAGTCATATGCTAGAACGTCAGACAGGGAAAGCCTGCTGTTCCTCTGATGAAACCTGCTATCATTCTATGTACACTCAAGGCTTCTTGCCTGTCAGGAATCTTACAATGATTTTGTTTTAATATGTTTGAGTGCACCTCTCACTTTCAAGGACAAGTTCTAATTCCAGGGCCACTGTTTGTCAAGCCTCTGAGCACGTGAGAAAGCCCTAGTATGTGCTTCAAGATGCACCTTGGACTGCAGCCTAATTGCATAGCTTTATTCTGGCAGGCTTACACATTAAATTTAAACAACAAAAAAAGACATTACATACAGAAACATTGCTAAAGCATCAACCATGCATATTCTTTTAAATGGTGGGCTACCAATTTTTATGAAGTTGATTTTTAAACTGTAGAATAATTTAGCCCAGTTCTTCAATACAGCAATACCTTGGATTGCGAGTAACTTGGTCTGAGTGCGTTTTGCAAGACAAGCAAATTTTTTAAAATAAATTTTGACTTGATAAACAAGTGACGTCTTACAATACAAAGTAGGGATGTAACTGCTTGCCTCGAGCGGGCGTAGCGGGCCGAAATCGGCCCCGCTCACGCCCGCCAGAGACTCGCTTTGATATAAGAGTGTTTTGGATTACAAGCATGGTTCTGGAACGAATTATGCTTGCAGTCCAAGGTATTACTCTATTCCAATAGGGGACACAGCCACATGGTGTATGCTCTGAAATACCTATGTTTCCCAAGAGATGAAAAATTCAATAGCCAGAAAACGTAAGAATTTGAGATGCGAGAAGGAAGCAAGTTTTTTTAAAAACCAAAAAAAAACCCCAACAAACCAACAACAACAAGGCACACATTGAGTCAAAATTAATACACATAAAGAAACAACAGGTTTAGATAAACACAAATTCACAATGTTATGAGGTCGGATCACTAATTTGTTCACATCAGAGCAGCAACAGGCTCAAAGCGTTTGCACAGATTTAACATGGGAAAGTTTCATAAGTATAAACATTCATGAATCACAAGATGGAAAGACAAGTTATGTAACTGATAGCATTCACGATTATAAAGCCACCCACCTGGTGACTTTAGTTTAAGATACACTGTGGATAATTTTAATACCTTGCCAACCAAATTCTCTTAAGTATCTTTTCATTAAAACAAGCACAGTATTGGGTCATATTTCTTTCACTTTCCCAAGTAAAATTTTAAACACAAGCTAAACAAAACAGAAATGGGCTTCTGTCCTTTATTCTGAATATGGGCAATCTAGAGCAAATGTCTATTCATTGCTTCCTATCTCCTCCACCAGGCCATTATCAACACTGAAAATCTAAATCTTGTCCATTCTAGAAATCAAAAGTTGTGTTTTTTTAATTGCTATAAAAGATTGAACAAAATCTCTCAAGGGAAAGAATTTCAAGTTCTCCGCAGATTCCACATCTCAGTAATATGATCTCGCTTTAGTGTTATAGCAGTAACTGCTAATTTTTCCTCTCTTCAGTGGTGTATATGACAATGAATAATATTCTCATGACAGCATGGATATATTAGGCATACCATACTAATCCAGTGATATGGACTGAGCACAAGAGCTCCAGTATGCACTATATATAGCTTCACTGCTTGGAATAGCTTCCCATTCATTTGATGTGTGATCCTTCATGTGAATAGATTGACTCCCTTTGGATTTAGATTCAAACAAAGGATTTGGACAAATTAAAACTAGCTGCCTGATATTTTGTAGTTGACACGTGTTAGCTGAAACTGTAGCTGACACATGTTGGCTGAAATTGTAGTTACAATTATATTGGCCATACTGGTCCTTCATGTACATTCAAGGAATGACCAGTTTCCAATAAAATGTGACAAGACAAGATACAACCATTTTAAAGCAGGGCTTTTCTATTTTGCCTTAATGAGAAGAAGCTATGCATGCCTCTCCGTGCACAATCTGGTCCTAGAAATGGAGCAACCTGTTGTCAATAAGTAGGAGAGAACTACTGCATCAAGATGGCAAAAAGACCAATCAGCCACAGTGTCATTTGATACAAGATGTAGGGATGCATCAAGTAATTATGTTACTTATTGTAAAAACATGAACACATTGAAACTCTGCTTCTTGACCTAATCAATAAATACAAAAACTAGATGGAAGTTTATTCATCGTTCTATGTACGCTGCAGTGTTTAAGGAACAGACAATAAAAACTTTTAACTGGAGCTTAAGTTGTGTTCATTTCAAGTCTCTTAAAATAGATAAAATCACTATGAGTTGCACATCATTTTGTTTTTGATAAGAGCAATACAAAAGCCTTCCCCCCCCCCAATATAAGAACATAAGAAGAGCCATGCTGGATCAGACCAAGGGTCCATGTAGTCCAACATTCTGTTCATCCAGCTGCCCACAGGATCCCACAAGCAAGACATGACTGCAACAGCACCCTCCCACCCATGTTTCCCAGCAACTGGCATACTGCCTCTGATACTGGAGTTAGTATATAGCCATCAGGACTAGTAGCCATTGATAGCCTTCTCCTCCATGAATTTGTCCAATCCCCCTTTAAAGCAATCCAAGTTGGTGGCCATCATTACATATTGTGGTAGAGAATTCCATAGTTTAACTATGTGCTGTGTGAAGAAGTCCTTCCTTTTATCTATCCTGAAACTCCCAGCAGTCAGCTTCATGGGATGACCCCAGGTTCTAGTATTATGAGAGAGGGAGAAAAATGTCTCCCTATCCACTTTTGGCTACACACTATGTTGAAAACTTCATTGAGCTGTCCACCACAACCCCAAGATCTCTTTCTTGGTCAGTCACTATTAGCTCAGCTCCCATCAGCTTATATGTGAAGCTGGGATTTTTTGCCCAAATCTGCATATAAGTGTATTCAGGTATGTCTAGAATCTAAGTTATCATCATGGTCCTGTTTTCCCTTTAGTTTAGGAATAGTTAGAAACTACTATTGCAGTGTTAATAAAATGCATGCTTTTGTTCAGGAGCATGCACTAATGAGGATGCAGAATGTTAAAAGTTGCATAACTTTTTTTTAAAAGTCTTAGTTGCATTAATCTCTACACTTACCCCAAACTCCTCCACCTCTTCTTCCTGTAAGCAAGAGCCATATACAATGAAGCATGTATTTAAAAAGAAAAGCAAAGGGGGGAAATCACAGTTGAAAGTCAGAAAGGAAAAGGATGTAGACAGGAAGAAAAATGAAAATTTCAATCAGGTAAAAACACTTTTCAAAACAGTGAGAATTTTTTTTCAATGGAATACAAAGACAACACTTGTTATAATACATGGTGATACAGAAACACACAGAACAAAAGGGTGGGAATTTAAAAGACAATGTTGGGGGGGAACCTCATGTTATGTCTGTAGATGGCATTTTTTCTAGAACCACTCCCTTTCCCTCTAGATTACAGTACTTGTTCCTTTATATAGATGGTTGCAATTTATCTCAAGGACAATGCAAATTAATTACCTATTGGCACTGATCATATTACAACTGAATTTTAAACATGATAGTTTCATTTTAATGATATGCTGGGTTACATTACAATTACAATTAGATGCCTATCTGCATTGACTTAGTTATACTTGGGTTTTCCCTGTTAAGTTCCTTCCTATTCAATATATATTGAAATTTGCCAAGTGTTAACTAGTTTTTTTAAGTCAAATGTTAGCTGTTCGGTTTTTAGTCCTCCACTCAAGCATTGCAACCAGCATTAACAGAACATCTACATTTATTCCACATTCACTTTCCCATGATAAATGTTAATGAACAATGCATATAAACAATAACACATTATTGCCTCATCTACACCCACCCCCATTTCCATTTCAAATGCCATACCTTTGTCTGAACATTACAGCAGGATCCATGTTAGCAGAAGTCATTCTGATGACTTGACGAATCTCTTTGGCAATCATTCTGAGTTTCTCAAAATTTACCAAGCCATCCACCTTTGAATCATTTCCTACACAATTAAAATATGTGCAAAAAAAACTTTAAGAGTGTTGAAACATTTCTGAGGCTGACAGATTATTTCTCTCATATATCACAATGTCATCATCAGATGTCAAAGGGCTTGTATTCAGGCATCAGTCAACATCACAAGAAGGTGTAAGGCAGAGTACAGGTGCCAGTCAAAACACAGTGGAAATGCTAACTTTATCCTCACTCAATTGTTTTCATAGTGACAGCTGTCAGCAGAAAAGAAATGTAACAACTGGACTGTGCTCACTTTCATTTTTCAATAATAAAAAGGGTCATGAAACTGAGAGCAACAAGGTTATCGCTTTTTAAAAATTGGATCTGCCTCTTAATTTAGGTGGAAAATAATTTATCCTCACCACAGTTTTCAACTCTTTCAGACCCAGGATCCTCCCCTAAACCTAACCTACAAAATGCGAACTCACTTTAATTTTTGATTTTTTTTTATTGTATATGTCCATCATTTTTGAGAGCTAGGGTGACAGATGGAATTCTGTATGTTAATAGTTGTACAAGGAGGGGATTGGGGCAGGTACAGGTTGTAGGGCAGGAGTGGTATTGCACTGGCTGAATTTCCTCCTTCTTCACCATAATTAATATTAAAGGAACTCTGTCTGCTTTTGCATTTGGTCATCATTCCCCCACCGTGTCTTTCTTCTTTTCTCTCTCCTACTTCTCTTTCTTACAAAGTTGTTTTTAAAATGATGAAGGCACCATTGGTTCAGAGAGCAACACACTTGTGAATACTACTGATCCATCACTTGAAGACAAATATATTATGGCAGAAAACATTAAATGTTCTGTACATAGAAAGAGAATTTAGGGAAATATGAAAGGATGGGCAAGGGAGTGAGACAGATGCCATTGTAAAATGTGTAGAAGACAGAGAGTGACGGAATGGGCACAGAAGTAAAGATGCAAATAGAAGAGTTTCATTACTTTTGGGACACAGGACTAAGTAAAACTATTCTACTCTCCAAACATCCAGATTTACTTTGACACCATCTGATTTTAAGACCTGATGTCTGTTTCAATGAGCTCCAGGAGGACAGATTCTGCAGGATGCATGCTACTAGAAGTTATCCGCATCATTTGCCAATTGGAGCAGTAAACAATTAAGAAAAGTCGAGTATCTGGTGAATGGAAGAACTGGGACTGATTTGGCTTCCCTAATAAAGACTGGCCGTAGCTTTGCACTTAGTAATAAAAAACTTAGTAATAAACTCATGATAAAAAAACCCCTAAGGCATCTTACAAAGCTGTAAGTCAGTCTTAGTTCCTCAACCACCACCCCTCTCACTCTCATTCAAATCTCAGTTCAGCCATGAATTCACTGGGTGGCTTTAGGCAAGTTTCTGTATTTCTGCCTCAGCCCACCTCTAAACTATGGAGACAGTAACTGGTAACGACAATACTTGCTTACCATACTAATATTATTGTGAGGTTTTCTGTTACACATTTGAAGCACTTTCAGACTTAAGGATGCTATATGAATATTGTATCATTATTTCAATGTATGCCTTCACATTTTTCATTATGATCTTGGGATTTAGTGTGCTTTTAGTTAATTATAGTTAGTAGTTAATGCGTAGAATGAAATGGGTTTTTCCTCGTTACTTGAAACCATTCTTCACTTCATGCAATTTTAGTTACCCATAAAGATGCGCTATGCAGGTAAGTCAGGACCGGTGCAGGGCAGTTTGGCGCCCTAGGCGATATTATATTTAGCGCCCCCCTCTCGTGCTGTGGGGGGGGCTCCGGAACAAAGCAGCCCTGCTCTGCAAAAAAACTCCGCAGCTGCCGGACCCCCGCCACCCCCTGCCACCTACCTTCCCCCCGCCCTGGCCGCCTCCTCCTCCTCCTCCTCCTCCTCCTCCGAGGAAGTGATGCGACGGGACCCCCGCGCTCTGTTTTTGGCCAGGGAAACCAGGGCAACAGGGCTGTTTAAGCCCTGTTACCCTGGTTCCTCCCGCCAAAACAGCGCGGGGGGCTCCGGAAGCGGCGCGGAGAAGGTAGGTGGTGGGGGGCGGGGGTGGTGGCGGCGGCGGTGGGGCGCGGTGGCAGTGGGCGCCCCGGCGGCCCGGCGGCGGCGGGGGGGCGACCCAGCGGTGGCGGCAAGGGGGGGCGGCAGCAAAGAGGAGCGCAGCGTTTCTGCGCCCTCTTCAGCCACGCGCCCTAGGCAACCGCCTAGTTTGCCTAGCGGTAGCACCGGCCCTGAGGTAAGTGTATAGTCCTTGGATGCAGCCTATGGATCCAAGTTTTTTATGGTAGGGTATAAGCTTTTTAAATAAAATATAAATAAAATATAGCTCTACCCTTTAAAACACAGTTAGTACCATATATATTTTTTATTTACATGGAAGTAAAGATTAAGGATAGATTAAATAGGGCTTCAAAAATTAGTTGATTGATCCGTTAGATTACATCAATTGAAAAGGTGCCTCCGTTTAACCAGACAGCAGATTTTTTAAATGTTTGTATTACTTTTAATACAAGTACTATCAAAAACAAGGACAGGTGCACCATCTTGGAAGAGACATTTTCCTATCTCTCTCTCAGGAAGAAATGCCTCTCCTAAAATGCTGACTGCTGGGATCTATCTATAATCTATAATCTAAAAATAAACATTTTTTCCCCTTAAGAACTATTGCTTCTATCTACATGTAGATTTATTAAGGACTTAAACCAAAGGGGAAGCTAGTACACCTCTGGACTTGGGAGGATTATGGCCATCCTATGCACGGCGGGAGGAGCACAGAGGCAATCTTTGTAAGCCACTCTGGGAGCCTTTTCTGGCTGAAGAGCGGGGTAAAAATACTGCAAATAAATAAATCTTCACCTCCACGCTCCTCCACCCTGCAAATCAGCTAGACAGCTGATTTCTGAGCTTCAGACAGGGAGGGAAGGAGGCTGCAGCGCTGCCAGGATGCATAGTAATCTAGCGGATCCGGTCTCCTCCCCTCCCCTCCCCGGAACACCCTCTTCACCCCTTTTCCAAGGTCGCTCTTATGACCACAGAGATGTAGCCGATGCGGTTCTTTCCATGCTGGCTGTGAGGGTGGGGAGGAGGATTTGAGCACGGACCTCCCCACTCCAGGGTCGGAATTCTTTTCCGACCTTGGAGCTGGGAATCCAAACGATCCTATGGCCCCCTAGACGCTGCCTAGTGCAATAGGATCATTCTGTCCATGTATTAATCAACTGATATAACTAAAATCCATACCATTAATTAAGGTTACATTAATAGGGTTAAAACCCTACATTTTAAAAATACCATGTACGCTATCTAAATGATATGCCTCTGTTTAGAATTTAACTCTTCAACTATGTGCACAACAGTATATTTAGCTTTAGTCTTAATCAAATCAAGTATGCGACGTATAAAGGATGCTCCTCTTTGGCAGCAAATCTCAGGTCCCTTGGCACAAAGCAATGAAGTATTAATATGCAACTCAATAAGTAGGCGCATTACTTTTCTGTGTCTAGAGTTACCTTCATGAAGAAATGTAATATCTTTCTTGACAACAGGAAAGAGTGGAATAATTGGAGGTTGCATGCTCTGACTGCTAAGGATGTTGCGATATTTTGCCATGTTTCTGGATGGATCAAAAAGATCTTGAAGGTCTCTAAGGTGTTTTTCATACTTGCTTGGTAACTTTTCCCACGTACCTCTGAGTCGAGCTACTGGTGCCAGATTAAGACCACTGCAAGAGATTTTTTTTTTTTTACATTACCAGGCATTAAATAAAATTTTAAAAATAAACCATGGTTTTGAAAAAGCTTACATGCTGTAACTTCTGTTAGGTAACTTCCCTGTAGTTTTGCAGGGAGTGGCGTTCCTGGGATTCTCTGAGATACCGCAAAGAAGGTTCCCATGTTCCTTTGGAGTACTTCTACTTGCATATCAGGATCTTGCTTAACCATGGTTGAACAACTGGGTTCAGGAGCATAGCTCAGTGGTAGAGCACATGCTTTGCATACAGAAGATGCCAGGTTCAATTCCCAGCAACTCTAGGAAGGAATCCTGCCTGAAACCCTGGAGAGTCACTGCCAATCAGAGTCGACAATACTGGGGTAGATGGAACAAAGGTCTGACTCAGTATAAGGCAACTTCCTATGTTCCTATGATCATGAACTTCTATCAGAAGTTCATGATCATAGACAGAAGAAAGAACTGGTGGTTCAACTACGCAATGAGGATGGCAAATTGATAACAGAAGACAAAGAAAAGGCAGAAGTGTTCAATTCCTACTTCAGCTTGGTCTTCTCCCAAAAGAGGGTCTATGACCCCCCTGGCAAACCTGAAGTGCAGACTGAAGGGGCAGGATTACAGCTTGAGATTGATAGGCAAATGGTCAAGGAGCACCTGATTACTCTGAACGAGTTTAAATCTCCAGGGCCTGATGAGCTGCATCCTAGAGTAATAAAGGAACTGGCAGAAGAACTCTCAGAACCACTGTCTATTATCTTTGAGAAATCATGGAGGACAGGTGAAGTGCCAGACGACTGGAGGAGGACAAATGTTGTTCCCATCTTCAAAAAGGGCAAGAAGGAGGAACCTGGGAACTATAGGCCAGTCAGTCTGACATCAATCCCCGGGAAGATTTTGGAGCAGATTATAAAGAAGTCAGTCTGCAAGCACCTTGAAAACAATGCAGAGATTACTAGAAGCCAGCATGGATTTGTCAAGAACAAATCCTGTCAGACTAATCTGATCTCATTTTTTGATCGGGTAACCTCCCTTGTGGACTGTGGGAATGCTGTGGACATTATATATCTGGACTTCAGCAAAGCTTTCGACAAAGTGCCTCATGATATCCTGATTAGTAAGCTAGCTAAGAGTGGGCTAGATGGAACAACTATCAGGTGGATCCACAATTGGCTACAGAATCGGACTCAAAGAGTGCTTTATCAATGGTTCCTTCCCAAATTGGGGAGAGGTAACGAGCGGGGTACCACAGGGCTCGGTCCTGGGCCCGGTGCTCTTCAACATTTTTATTAATGACTTGGATCAGGAGGTACAGGGAATGCTTATCAAATTTGCAGATGACACAAAGTTGGGTGGAACCAGGGATGGGGACTCGGACTCGAGGACTCGACTCGTGAGTCGGACTGAGTCCCAATATTTTTAATGGGACTCGAGACTCGACTCGGGACTCGAGACCAAGGACTCGTCAACATCCCTGGGCTGTTGACGAGTCTTCTGGCTGTGCCAGAAGGAGCGCGATCACCGGTGAAGAGCACATGGAAGCGAGGCGCGCCGCTCCTCGGCCACTATGGACAGCTACCAGGAGCGCAGCCCCAATGATTGTTGAGATTTATTTTGATTGATGTGTTGTTGTGGGGGGTTTGGGTTAGGGTCAGACATTTTGGGTTTGGCTGCCTCTGCCTGCCTGTTTGGGGTTCCCAGCCTCCTCTGCCTGCCTGGTCTCTTCTTGACCTGTTCAACAGTTGAATTGTCCAAGACAAAGGCCTCTGCCTGCCTGCTTTGGGGTTCCCTGCCTCCTCTGCCTGCCTGGTTATTTTGGGTTTGTCTGCCTGGTCTGTTCTTGCCAAAATCAGTTGCAGAGTTTTGAAATAAAAAGGCACACTTGTGCCTAGAATTTATTTAAGCCACACATCTGAAGTAGCCTTATTTTGTTGGGAAAACCCCCCATTGATTTTAATAGGGACTCGTGGAGTCAGTTTTGGGAGTGACTCAGGACTTGTGACTCGTGAGTCACCATTTTGGACCAAGGACTCGGACTCGGACTCGAGACTCGGGTTCAAAGACTCGTGACTCGACTCGTGACTCGAGAGCAAGGACTCTTCAACATCCCTGGGTGGAACAGCTAATACTCTGGAAGACAGAAACAAAATTCAAAGTGACCTCGATAGGCTGGAGCGCTGGGCCAAAAACAACAGAATGAAATTTAATAGGGATAAATGCCAAGTGCTGCACCTAGGGAGAGGAAACCAAATGCAGAGTTACAGAATGGGGGACACTTGGCTCAACAATACTACAAGTGAGAAGGATCTTGGAATTGTGGTAGATCACAAACTGAATATGAGCCAGCAATGTGATGTGGCTGCAAAGAAGGCAAATGCTTTTTTGAGCTGTATTAATAGAAGTATAGCTTCCAAATCGCGGGAAGTGATAATTCCCCTTTACTCAGCACTGGTTAGGCCTCATCTTGAGTACTGCGTCCAGTTCTGGGCACCTCACTTTAAGAGGGACATAGACAAACTGGAGAGGGTTCAGAGGAGGGCAACAAGGATGATAAAGGGACTGGAAACAAGGCCCTATGAGGAGAGACTGAAAGAACTGGGCATGTTTAGCCTTCAGAAGAGGAGACTGAGGGGAGATATGATCGCACTCTTCCAGTATTTGAAGGGATGTCACACAGAGGAGGGCAAGGATCTCTTCTCGATCATCCCAGTTTGCAGGACACGGAATAATGGGCTCAAGTTACAGGAACCTAGATTCCACCTAAACATCAGGAAAAATTTCCTGACTGTCAGAGCAATAAGACAATGGAATCAACTACCTAGGGAGGTCGTGGGCTCTCCCACTCTGGAGGCATTCAAGGTGCAGCTGGACAGACATCTGTCAGAGATGCTTTGACCTGGATTCCTGCATTGAGCAGGGGGTTGGACTCGATAGCCTTGTAGGCCCCTTCCAACTCTACTTTTCTATGATTCTATGATTCTATGAACTCCCTTCCCCCTGATCCCTCCATTCTGGAGTGTAAATTCCTATCACCAGCCTTCACCACAGTTGAGTATTACAATGGCAGTGACAAACCACAGTTAAGGCAAGCCAAGGATCCTGGGTTAAGCAGAAACCCTGGTTAGCCTTAACTGTGGTTAAGGTCACTGTTGATGTATGCTTAACTTTAAAACAGGTGGTGAAAATTCATGATCCAAAAGGGAAAGAAAACAGGTAACAGATCCTATGGCTTTCTCTTGATTACTTGACCATGGTTAAACAATCAGCAGCATATCATCTGCATTAGTTTTTTATATAAATATTTTCTACCCAAATGAAAACAAGACTGATTACTACTACTGTAGAGAGAAAAAATCAAATGACTCTTTAGGAGATGAGTTGGAAATGTATTAATACATTATACATTTCTGTCGCATAAACCTAAAAGATTTATATCTATCTTGTTTAGTTCTTTTCTATGAACTTCAGTAATGCTGTATTACAGATTTATTAAGCTATCAGGTACATCCCAGGTTTGTCAATAATTACTCAAATTCTGGGATTAATGGTTATGATTATAAAGTGTCTCAAAATAACTCCATTTAAATTCTAGTTTAATTCTACTTTATTATCTGTCAAAAGAGAATAATCTACCTTATAACAGCAAACATAGAGTTGAAATTCTTGCACTCTCGACAATGTAGAGCAATTTTTATGAAATGTTTTACGATCTTCATCCTTTTGAGTTGGTTCGGTTCTGATAAAATTTCTGTGGCAACCCAAAACGTCTCTTGATTAATAACATCTTCAAACTGTTTTAGATTAGCATTTCCTGTTTTAGATTCAAGCTTATATAGGTCATCAATATATTCAGTAGGCTCAATGTTCCGAAATAATTCGAAATCTCTCATTGATAGCTGAGTAGCCACCTCAATGGTGCTCAACTGTAGAAGGGAAATCTGGCTCTCTCTGAGCAATTCTTGAGCATCTTCATCTGAGCACAGAGTCTCTGTTTCCATATTATTTTTCAAGTAATACCTAAAAGCACAGTTAGAGAAACAAACATTAAATGCTTTTTCATTCATGCTGAGAGAGAGATAGCAACATAGCTGAATACAGTAAAGCAGAATTCTGGTTTGGCTGTAATTAATGAAATAATAAACTACAAATCCCTAGTTTTGTACCATTAAGATTAGATAACTTCATCATGAATCACTAGTTTTATGTAAGTCAAACATTAGGCTTGACCTTCAACAAAAGATCACCATCTGCTTTATTTGCAGATGCAACCTACATTATTATATTTACTATTATCTGAATTCTTATGTAAACCTTAGAGGCTTTATCGTATCATAGGAAATAATAGTCTTTTTTTTTTTTTTGCTCATTGGAAACAATTCCATCTCTGTTTTCTCTTATCAATTTTGCTCCCCCCCGCATTTTAAAATGAAAATAAATGAGCATACCTACCTCCCATTGAGCTGAATTCGGTCTGCTAACTTTGAGAACTGGTCAGGAAGCCTTCTCTGCTTGATAACTCCTTCGGGACTCACAGAAACTTCACAGAGAGAATAAGTGTCTGGGGCTCCTGTCAAATTGAATTCGTGCACTGCATGGCTTACAACTTCTTTTGCTGTAGTGTCTTTGCTGATGATAATGTAACAACTCTGTTGATCAGCTTTGAAAACTCTTATAACCTGATCTGGAATGTCTGGATTTAAAACAAAACATTAAAAGAGTATAAAGTTATTTCCTTTGAATGTATAAAATCTTGTTTAATGTTTTGCTTTTAAACTCTAAACTATAAATGCTCATTTTCCATGTAGGAAAAAATGGATCACAAAATAATGTTTTATGTAAGAGTATGTCTATTATTCTTTGTTCAGCTAATGGGACTCGCATTGCATTGCTTCTCCTGAGCATGTCCTTTTATTTTATTTCTTTTTATATTTCTATAGGCACAAGAGTATTTTTAAGATTTTGATCCTCGGTGTGCCCACTGACTGAATAGGTAATTTATTGTCCTGCACTTTCAATGCTACAAAATGGTACCGTAATTTAGGAAATAACTGTAGTTGATGATTGGTTTGGTTTATTGATTTGTTTTTTCTTGTGGACAATTCACTTTTTGTTAAGCAGTATATTATATATACCCTGGTTGGAAAAATTCAATTGATAGAATGCAGTTCTATATAATTTAAAAGAACACATGCTTATTTTCTTCTTTTAAACATCCTGCCCAGACCAATCACCAGAACGAAAAAAGGGACCAAATTTATAAAATTACCTTTTCAGAAGAAACTGTGAAGTTGAGAAAGAGCTCAGAAAGAGCTGATTCAGAAAGAGCTGATTCAAATGAACAGGCAAAACACATAGTTTATACCTCCCCACACTATGCCGTTTCAGACTGCAGGTGGAGGGATCACATGTTCAGGATCTCTGTACAGGTAAAACAAACTCCCTGCACTTAAAAAACTAGCACCTAGATAGAATGTGAAGTCTTCTCCTTGACATGATAGCTTTTATTATATGGGGTAACACTGAAACCTGCAAAATCCCACTTGCAATCTGAAATGGTACAGTCTGGAAAGGACTCTAACATATGATTTGGTTCCATGTCTGAATTAACCATGAGTTAAATCACACAATTTGTTCCCAACCCTTGGCATTTAAATATATGTTATAAAAGCACAAAACCTATAGATTCATCATTTGGAGGGGAAAAGATCAATAGGAATCAATGTATGAAATATTTCTGGATCAGTCAAATTATTTGGAAATTTAACTGCATTTTTACCTTCCTAAAATTACCTTATTTAGGATAGCAAGTTTTTTCACCTCTTCTGCAAAAACCAAGGGATGAAGACTAGGACTAGATAGATGAGGCTTATTCACATGACACAACAGCCCACCATGGGTTATTTAACCCACAGTGAGGCTACAGTGTGCAACCACCATTTTGAATATGCAACCCACCATCAGGAGTTGTTGTGTTGTGCGAACCCGATGAGTGTGAGTTAAACAACCCTCGCATAACCCATGGTCTCTATTAGGGTTATGCAAACGTTGTTTATAGAAATAGACTACAACACCCATCATCCCCAGCCATCATGGCCAATGGTCAGGGATGAAGGAAGTCCAACATCTGGGGACCCATGGTTTAAATCCACTGCATTAGATATCCTCAAAAGGAATTCAAGGTAGCATATATGATCTCCCTTGCCCCCCATTTTATCCTCACAATCTCCATGTGAGGTAGGTTAGACTGAAAGAAAGTGACTGGCCCAAGGTCACCAAATGAGCTTCATGGTTGAGTGGGGATTTGAACTTGGTCTCTTCATGCCTAGTTCAACACTCTAACCACTACAACATGTTGGCTCCTTTCAAGCCTAACCAAAGTGGGCATCAGCAGCAAGGTCAGTATAGACAGGCATGGAATACTTCTTCAAAAATCAACAGTCACCTTTCTTGCACATAATTATGGCCACATCTTTACACTTCTGCACTGATTTGAGTGAGCCACAACTAGGTACTGTTTCTTTCATGTACCTTTGTGGTACCCTGCTGAATCATGAATCACCCTCTCTTCCCTAGAAGTCTTCCTTGCAAGGATGTATTGGTAAAAGATTTGACTGTGACAGCAAAGTAAATATTAGATATGAAAGTGTCATGCATTTATGATAAACTTTAGGAACAAAAGTCAGCTATCTCCAACCCTCAAAAGAGCAATACTTTAAGGTGCGATCCCATGCACAATTAGAGAGCAAAAAGTACTGCAACTCCCAACATGCCGTAGCCAGCCATGCTGGCTGGGGAATGCTGGGAGTTGTAGGACTTTTTTCTGTCTAAACATAGGATTGCAAGCTAATACAAGCACAACAAACAAAGAATTATTATATAGTCGGAGTCACACGTATGTTAAAAGATCAGATACTGGAATGAAACAATATAATTCTGAAAAGCTGTTTTTACCATTACAACTACTCAGATAAGATGCTAATATTAAAAAACAGTTGAATTTGTTAAAAAAAATACCCCACATTTGTTTGAAAAAATAATACATGAAAGAGCATAAGGTTGCCAATGATTGGGATACTTACAGTAAAAACCAACCGCTGCAGGATCAAAAAAGAAAAGGGAGTAAAGTCAGGATCCAGACATTACATTGACACCATGGGTCAAAAGCTATGTAATTGCGGATATGAGAAAAAGTAACTTTGATTTCCTTCTTATTAAAAAAAAATGCACTCTAAAAGTAATCTGAATACTAATCTAATACTAATCTAATCTAGTAATCTAATATGTCTAAGAAATATTAGCTAACACAGGTAAAATAACTGAAAAGAAATCTGTATATGTGTAAACTGAAGTTGCTACATAAACTGTTACATAAATATAAATCCATACCACAAGGTGGTGCTGTAATGCATAATTAAGCTGAAAATGTAAATAATAGAGTATAGAAACAAGAGTTTTTCTTCTTCTGTTTCTAAGAGGCCTAGACTTTTTTGTTTATTTGTTTGTTTGTTTAGCGAAAAGTTAAGCAAATTTATGATGGCACACTACAAATTTGTCAGGGGGTTAATTCATTATAGTGGGGAGAGGTATTTATGTCAGAAGCAATCATGAGTTATGAGTTATGAGTTACAAAGAGATATACACATTGCTAATTAACAAGTTTAGATGAGAGCTCACCAGGTTTCAAACCATTAGGGTACAATCCTATAAGCATGTTTAGAATAAATACAGTCCTGTAACTCCCAGCATTCCCCAGCCAGCCATGTTGGCTGGGGAATGCTGGGAGTTGTAGGACATTTTTCTGTCTAAACGTGCATAGGATTTCATCCTTAGAGAAGTAAAATTATGTAATAGGCTTTAGTCCACAGCAGTCATGAGTTAGTTGTAAACAAATAATTATAAGGGAATATTTGGTGGTTCCTTCAATAGGACATTTGTTTCAGAAAAGTTTTTTCTTTCCGTATGTTGTACAAGGCACCTCTGACATGGTTCACTTCCCTGGAACACAACACACCCTGATTTAACTCTTTACAGCTATTGGGGCACAGAATACACATAGCTTTCTGTTTCCTTTTGAACTGTACAAATTGTATATGCTAAACAATGTTGCAGCTCTGAAAGCATGATGCTAAATGCATTAACTTGCCCCACTGGCCACAGTCCAAAACTTAGTAGGGCTTTAATGTGCCCACAAAGCTCTGAGGACAAAGGCACTTCTTGCTCTTTTCTTTGAACTGGGAAGTGTTCACATTCCTTGACACACTAGAGAGAATGAGGTAGCCCTGGCATGCCCAGACTCTTAGGCATGCATCACAGTCACAGATCATAGCAACTGCCCTGAGCTTGTTTGCATAATTAGGCAGCTATATAGTAAATTGCTATGCTGACTACAAAAATATGCTGGGAAACTTAGCAATTAATAGCCAAGGATATATTTCAGCAGAACAGATTTTATAAGACATGCACTGGAAAAGCAAATTTATTTTACCTGAAGGATTAGAAAAATCCAACATGCTGGTAGTAGGCTGCAAGAGATCAGGACTGCTGGATGAGAGTGTGCCTGGAATAGGCATAATTGCCAAACTGTGTCTGCATTGTCTCGTCCCCACAATGCTGTCATCCTGTGACTGGCTTACACTGCCATCACTGTAAGAGAGTTTTAAAAAGTTTCCAGTGTTTAGATGATACAGAAATATGGTTATTCTTCATATGTGAAGCAAAACAAGGGATAATTTCTGCTAACAATAGAAGCATGAGATCTTGAAACCGTTTCATGGTGTGAGGGTTTTTTTTAATCTACACCTCTTGCTGCTCATAAGCCGCTGCATCTCTAAGGTTCCAAGTAAAACTGAGCTGCCTTCATGCATTCAGGGGTGCATACGCGCAGGCTCAAAGGCAGATGGTTCTGCATCTTGCAAGCAGTCATGGCACTTGCATTCCTTCCCCTGCCTGCTAATATTTGTGTAGGTAGCAGTGGTTGTGGCAAACATTTTCCACTTAGCCTCTTCCTGGACAATGTGGAGACTAGAATACACTAGAGAATCCATAGTGGTTAGAGTGTTGGACTGGAACTCGGGAGATCTGGGTTCTAGTCCCCATTTGGCCATGAAGCTCACTGGGTGACACTGGCCAGTCACTGACTCTCAGCCTAACCTACCTCACAGGGTTGTTGTGAGGATAAAATGGAGAGGAGGAGCAGGAGGAGGAGGATTATGTAAGTCGCCTTGGGTTCCTTGCAGGAAAAAAGGCGGGGTATAAATATAATTAATAAATAAATAAAGGTGTGTGTGTATTTTCACATTTGGCAAGATAAGTAGGGTTCAGGGAACCATGTGTTCTTCTGCAGCATCTGATCATCCAATGCATAATGCTTCAGGAAGACCAAGAAAATTGACTATACTGTTCCTTTGTTCCTCTTGTGCAGACTGCTGATTAAGCCTGTCCTAGCCTCCTGCCTTGCTTCCTCAGGAAGCTGAATAAGATATGTATCTTCTGGTTCCATAGGAAGAACTAGTACCTGTTTATGAAAGCCACCCTGAAGTTAGCACAGTATAGAACAATGTATCTTGCTCCCATTGTAAAAGGGGGATGTCTACAGAGGCTGCCCACTCCTTGGCTCACTTCCACAATATCAGAACTCAGTGACAGAGGACAAACTCTCATGACTCCTTTCCTGTCTTCATGAGATACTGGAGCATTGGCAACCATTATCAAGGTTTCAGTGTGGATTCAACATTCTGGAAAATAGGCCCTGGTTCCATGGAAAGTGTCTCAAACTTGGGCTTCTAGCAAGCTGATAATTCATTGTACCTATTCATTATAAGGGCAGTGGTCTTCCACTGAAGTAGGAAATATTTGGTACCCCCTATCAGTTCAGACACAGAGTCAAATCCATTAGAATCCTAAACATCAGTATTTGAACGCTCTCCATCAGTGCTAAACAGAGATCAACAGACAGTTCTCTGTCCTCTACTCTTAGAACCATTGTTTTTGAGTGAGCTGGCACTCTTGAAGTCTAGATCTGCAGGGGGAGAGAAGGTTTAGGACATCTGAAGGATGGTAGGTCCTGGGCTTGATAAACAGTAACAGAGTGCAGAAGCTCTAGTGGGAAGCAAACTGTAATTCACAATGCTATGAGAATGGCTGTGCTGTAGCATTATTGCCCAGGAAAGGACCAGCAGAACCTAATATGCAGGCTGGGTATGATATTGGTGGCTGTCAATTTCCTCTATGTACATAACGGGGTTGCTGCAAATGATCACAGCAGGATTATCATGTCCACTCCATCATTACGGGAGTGAGAGGGGGAAGAACACACAGCTGTGTTCTTTCCACCAATGCCCTATATTTAAGAGAAAGGAAGAGAGGAAGGAGAGCCTAATGGAGCAGAAGATGTGCCAACTGCCCGCTAACTCATTTTACAAACACATTAAACGAAGATAAAATGGGGGAGGGGGATCTCAGCTGAACTAGCCTCAGGTAAAAGTAAATCAAAGCTAAAAACCTCCTGCAGCCACTGAGGTAGTCCGGGGGGGGGGGGGATAAGCAGAAGGTGTTGCTCTCCAGTGCTTGAATTTCTGAGGGGAAAGATTGGGGGGGGGCTGCTAATGAAATCCACATGCCCTGAAATCCCCCCAATTTTAGTCAAATCATGCCTACACCAATAGCCTTCCAAAAACAGTGTCTATCAGGTGATAACAAGAGGCAAGTAAGCTGGGGGCCCTCTAC
The DNA here is from genome assembly GCA_021292165.1 of Shinisaurus crocodilurus. Taxonomy (NCBI): domain Eukaryota; kingdom Metazoa; phylum Chordata; class Lepidosauria; order Squamata; family Shinisauridae; genus Shinisaurus; species Shinisaurus crocodilurus. The sequence continues at coordinate 99,266,397 of CM037881.1, read as the reverse complement.
ACCATGCCATATGTCAAGCATTTCTTCCCTCTAGTGCATGATGGCCATGCCAACCTGATGGACAATGGGATGAACATCTTGGATTCTGCATTAGGGCCTGCACACACACAGTTCCAAATGTGGAACTGCACAGAAATGTGAAAGAGAATACTACCTCATACTTGATCTTCACAGTAATACAGCAGTTCTGACTATTTGAATTGGAATATGGATACGTTAGACCAGGGGTCTCCAACCCTTTTGAACCTGTGAGAACATTTAGGAATTTGAGAAACTGCTGTGGGCACCACCACAAAAAGACTCCCATAGAAGATGTGGCTACTCACATAATTGCTGCTGTGGGGGCCTGGCTAGTCAAAAAACGTAATTCACTCAAGAAACTGAGTACAAGCAGAGGAATGGTCTGAACTCCTAATCCAATCCACATATTTGACCCCACAGAAGCACAACAAAATACGCATTTAAGGTTGCAATCCTATGCATCCTTCCATGGAACTCAGTGGGAATTGCTTCTGAGTAGGCCTAAATAGGATTGATCTGCTCATCCTCTCCCTCCCTCCCTCCCGCTCTCTCTCTCTCTCTACATACATACACACACACACACCTTTTCCTAGCTCCCCCAAAAAGGTAAATGTCCCCAGCCCCAAAAGGAAAGAAAAGTTTTCCCTACTTCGATCCAAGGCTCAGCCACACAGTTCCCCACCTAGCACTCCTACCTCTTTCTCCTAAGGGCCCTATCTGGGAAAGTGCTGTGTGTGTGTGTGTGTGTGTGTGTGTGTGTGTGTGAGGGAGAGAATAATGTGAGAAAGGGCTGAGAAGGGAGAGCAGGCCTGGAAGGAGGCAGAAAGAGTGAGAGAGAGGGATGAGAGGGAGAGAAAGAGCATGGCTAGGGACTGGGAGGGAAGGGGAAACAGTAAGATAAAGAGTAAAGCTAGAGACCAGAATGGAGAGAAACAGTCAGTGATGTAAAGAAGTGGAGCCAGAAAATAGTGAGGCTAGAGGTTGGGAGTGGAGATAAACAGTGAGATAAAGGGGTGAGTGGGAGAGAGAGCAAGGCTAGGGGCTAGGAAGGGAGAGGAAGAAGGTGGCCAGGGACAGGGAAATTTATATTTATTATTTATTATTAATATTTATTTATCGCCCATCTGGCCAGGCAACCGGCCACCCTGGGCGATGTACACACAATAAAATACATAAATACAATAAAATACATTAAAACAATATAAAAATTTTAAAATCTTAACCCACCCCATATTCCCGCCTGAACAACCAGGTTTTTAATGAGCGACGGAAGCTCATCAGAGAGGGGGCATGGCGGAGGTCACTCGGGAGAGAGTTCCACAGTACGGGGGCCGCCACAGAAAAGGCCCTCTTCCTCGTCCCCACCAGTCTAGCTGCTCTGGCTGAAGGGACAAGGAGAAGGCCATCCATGGCAGATCTTGTTGAGCGGCCCACTTGGTGTTGCTGGAGACGCTCCTTGAGATAAACTGGACCAGAGCCGTATAGGGTTTTAAAGGTCAAAACCAACACCTTGAATTCGGCTCGGCAAGCAACTGGTAGCCAGTGCAAATCCTTCATCACTGGCGTGATGTGGTCCTGCCGGCGGCTGCCTTTAGCCAGGCAAGCCGCCGCGTTCTGTACCAGCTGTAGCTTCCAAACCGTCTTCAAGGGTAACCCCACGTAGAGCGCATTACAGTAGTCTAGGCGAGAGGAGACCAAGGCATGAACCACTGATGGGAGCAGGTGATTAGGAAGGTAGGGGCGCAGCTGCCGTATCACATGGAGTTGAAGAGAAAGAAGAGAAATGGCAAGGAAAGGAGTTGGGGGGAGAGAAATAGCTAGGCTAGAGGCTGGGAGTGGAGAGAGAGAGCTCAAAGGAGAAAGGTCTGTGTGGGCAGAAAAAGATTGAGTGGGGCCAGGAAGCAATTCTTTCCTTCTCTTCCTGCCTGATGGTTTTTCAAGGTTTTTACGCCAGTGTGTGTAGTGGTGAGAGTGTTGGACTGGGAGTTGGGAGATCCGGGTTCTAGTCCCTGCTCAGCCATGAAACTCACTGGGTGACTTTGGGCCAGTCACTGACTCTCAGCCTAACCTACCTCACAGGGTTGTTGTGAGGATAAAATGGAGAGGAGGAGGAGGATTATGTAAGCCGCCTTGGGTTCCTTGCAGGAAAAAAGGCGGGGTATAAATAGAATAATAAATAATTTGATGGAGGCAAGGAACGGAAAGCTTCTGTTGGACATCCTCATGGGTGCCGCACTGGGGACCCATGCGTTAGAATTTTGGTTCTCATTCACATCAAGATAGCTGCAAAACATATTGAATGACAAAAACTAAAGCTATTTGTGCGATAGAACTGGGATGACCTACTGTCTCCTCTAAAAAAAATCAAAAACAAGGGCAACTCATGGAATGTGTTATCAGGTAAGAAGGAAAAGATTCAAATGGGGACAAACAAGGCTTTTGTGCAGTTTGGAAAACAACTGAGGTCAAAACACACAACTACAAAGAATAACTATTCTCAGATCAATTGTGCAACAAACTATATCCAATGGCTGCCACAATAAAAATTGCCGTTCTGAGCATTGTCTATAGCTGCTGGATCTTTCTCTAGTGGTTCTAGTCTAATCCTGTAACATATGAGAACAAGCTAGTAACATACACAACTTCTTTTGAAATGCATAATGTATATTTAAAGTGTTTACAAAAATAATAATTATTAATAACTCGTAATAACAAAGAATAATGCAAGTAATAAAACTAGATTGACAAAAAAACAGCCTGGGCAATAATGAAAGAAGCTTATTATTGAAGGGGTGTTCAGTTTAGCCCTCAAATCAACAATTTTCTTAATACTACAGTTACCTGGGATTTCAAGTCAGGTCCACCTATTCCTAGACATGCTAGATGCTAGATTAGTTCACTAAGCTGTCATTCCATTTACAGGAGGAAAAACTAGGTTAGGTATGTTGCACACACACCTTGGGACCACAAGAGCACAAGTAATGGAAACATTTACTTTTAAAGAGGTGAAATAATGTAGTAAGAAGATAACAACTATTAGATAGCAGATAACATTCATTTTGCAAAGATCATAAATATGGATAGCAAAAGACTCTGCAGTTATACAAAACAAGAGAACACTGTATGTGAAGAAAGGAAAGGAGATTAAAAGCTTTGGGAGTGGCAGAAATAAACAATTACTACTTTGTTTCAGTTTTTAGTAAAGGAAAGTGTGTTTTGAACTACAGTGAGGATACAGAAGGTATTGGCAGCTGAGGATCAGTTTTAAAATGTTTATTGTACTCCAATCCAGTAAACAGATATTCTTCATTCAATAACAGTATAATATATCAAATAGTAGTCCTACCAGCAAGATTTTTAATAAAGGAAAGAGAAATGCAGGTGAACAACCCCAAATTTATTAGGAAGCACTCAAAAGCTTAGCCTAAGAATAAGGCACAAAGATGGCAATAATGCTTGTGCAGAAATGTCCTTGATGACGAAATGAATAGAGAAGCCTTTTACTTCGGAGTTTGGATTAGACGACATGTATCAAGATACATGCCACTTGCCTTCTCTGAAGCAGCACAGGTGGAAAAGATAGACAGCCTGCAACAATAAGGGAGCAAATAGCTTTTCTGCTAGCATCGAGCTGATACACCCTTCCATTGTCAAGCATGCAAGGTACCAGCAAGGGGTAAATTGTCAATAGAGGTTCTTCTAGGTTCATATCTTCCACCCTTCTGCACGTAATATAAGAAATATCATACTAGTATGCTAGTGACATTACAGATGGTTAGTCTAGCATGGAAACTGCTAATCTTTATTACAACTAGAGCCGAAGAGGATGATAAGCAGAGATTTCATATCACAATTGTGAAAATTATATAAAAGGGATGAAAGGGGGGACCTTTAACACCCTGAATTTGGACTGGCAGTAGTTCTCTTAATAGAACTACAATTCATCCAAGCCAAATACCAAGTTTATAACATGATATTTTAATATTTCATCATACCTGAATAATTTTGGAGGCAAAATACTAAACCGTGTCTTGTCTAGAATTTTCTTGATTCTGTTTCTTCCACCAGACACAGTATTTGCTTTGATTTTCTTGTTTCCCTTCTCACGTGGAAACATCTGTTCTACATCTCCAGGAATATCTGGGATGGAATAACGATTATTTTTCTTTTCTGCTATTTTGGGGATATGCGGGACTCCATTCTTCTCCTGTCCTATCCGAATAAGCAGCTCTTTGAACACTGTAAATAAAAATAAAAAAAACAATGTTAACGTGCTGTATATTCATGCACCCTTTAGAAAATTTTGCTAAATCTTAAAAGGAACATTTTAAACATTCAGATTTATGATCATTCTACTTGTATCCATCCAAACCTACCGCCAATGAGATAAAGGTTTACTAGTACTTCAATTGCAGGAATTAGTCTTAGACTTTTAAAGAATATATATTAGGTTGAGAGAGGATATTTTAAGATGCACAAAAAATTAAAGAGAACAACAGTGGTTTTTTAAAATTAATATGTATTACAGAAAACCTACAAAATTCTCTATACAAGTTTTGCTGTGGGACAATATCAATTCGAGGTATATGTAACACAGTTTCTAAACTTTAACCATCTGTAATCCAGTCTCCATGTGTTGTTATCATGCTAAAATCTAGGTCAGTTTGAAGAAGAGCAAATGTCCCCACTTGCTCGCAATCCTGTGACTGACAATTTGGTCTGTCAGTTTTAAACAGATCTTGTTCCATCCTTCTTCATCCACTCTTATTATATCATCATCATCTCACCTTTTCCCAGTACTGCGACTCAAGGCGGCTTTACAACATTAAAATGTGTACAATTAAAACATATAAATAGAAATATATAAAAGTTAAAAATACAACTAAATCATCTATAATATTAAAATTATATAAAACGTCAAAATTAAAACAGCAATAGCAATATAAACAATAGCGCTAATCCATTGCATTCTCACAGGTCTAGACTATTCCCAAAGGCCTGCTGGAACAAAACGTTTTTGCCTGCCTCCTGAAACAACAAGGGCACCACTCTAACTTCCCTGGGAAGGGAATTCCAGTGCAGCCATCGAGAAGGCCACTCTATCAGTTTAGAAGGCAAGGTCTGTCGTTGCTTTTTATGTTTATTGCTTAAATATAATTTTCACATAATTTGTGGACAAACATACACAACCACTTTCTTTTATTCTAAAATCTATTCAATACAGTCTTAATCCAATTTCTTTTTTCAGATTTATCTGTTTCAAATACTTGCTGGGATCGAAAGAGGTTTCTGGAAAAAGCAACGGCTAGAATACTGCTGATTTTCCATTCTGCTGGCAGCCCCTCATGCCTTACAGAATGCAGCTCCAAAATACCCTAAACTCCATGGTTGACTTTTGAAAGGGAGAACAGGAAGGAGAAAATCTGTTTGGATCTCAGCCATGATCTCCTAGAAATTTTAATAAACAGAATAAAAGCAAACTAAGGTAACATGAAATATGTAGTTCAACTTGTCTAAGTGGCAGGTAGTGCAAGCCTATGCATGTCTACTCAGAAGTAAATCCCACTATGTACAATAGGGCTTACTCCCAGAAAAGTGTGTATAGGATTGCAGCCTTATTCTATTATATATCTGAAGTTGCTGAGATAAGAGTAAGTTCTTCTTATCATTTGTGTTTCATCTGCTTCCCGCCCCCCACACTGCACCTACTACAGACAAAAAAACCAAAACAAAAGCCGATCATTCACATTTTTGCTTTGTGAAGAGACGGCTTAAACTATGTACTAATGGTTATCAATTTGTGCTGTGTGACTTTTACCTCAGCCTGCAGCTGTATGATATATATGCATACCTTTACAGAGGGAATTAAAATATACCAATAGGTATTGGGTGGTACCTTAGATTTACAGGAACTCAACTAAAAAGAAATTCAGTCAGCAAATAAAATTCCTGCCAAGGACTTCAGAGGAGAGTCATGAAATTACATCAGTAGCAGCAAAGGAAAAAACTGGAAGGCCCAACGTGTAATGGAAACTTGGAATCCATCAAGAAGACTTCCGGGTGAACATGGAGCCTTGAAGCCGCACAGAATTTCTGTGAGGCAGCTGAGATAGCGTTCCTGGCCAGAGAAATTCTGACTGGGGAGTCTACTTCTGATAAGAAGCTAAGATTTGATGTTACCCCCAAAATATCTCGCAGGGTTATAAATTGCTTTCTGTTTGCCTTTTGACTGACAGATTTGTGGCTTATGACCTGAGGTGGGGGAAAACGACACTGTATTCAGGAGACCGGTTTTTACCAATCATTAGAGGTGTACGTGTTCGCTTCCAAAATGATGGATTATATCTGGACTGGCTGATTTGGAATCTTTCTACAGCACAGTAGGAATTATAATTAACTGTAAGTTGAATGTGGGTCTATCTGGGAGGCAAAGAAGATAAGAAGTGATAACCGGAAGGAGGGCTATAATTCTTTTATGTGCAGTGGAATTTTGGAAGTACAAGGGCAATATGACTTCAGCATTTATGTTGCTCTGGAAAAAGTTGGAAAACAATATTCTAAATAAACTGGAAAGAAGAATCCAAGGTTGGGATGTAAACTTTGAAGTGGACTTAATAAAAAAAAGACGGGAATTGGACATTTCACAGGAGGAGAAAGAAGTAATTAAGGAGGTTGGAGACTTTCCAGAAATTCACAGAGGCGTTGAAGTTTTAACTGGACTGAATTTCTTTAAGGAGAATGCTTGGAGAAAAGTTATGACGCAGTTTTTAAAACCCAAGATGGCGAATGCTGAGATTCACAGAGGCTTTGAAGTCTTGATTGGACTGAATGTGCCTGAGAAGAAGATTCATGAAGCTGGTGAGCAAGATCCCCAGAGCAGGCTTGCTTTGTTTTTTGTTCAGAATCTGGAACTTAATGATTACCCATTTGACAGAAGAAAATATTTTTATTTATTTTTTTAAATCTGATTTTGTTTTGACTGGGAAAAGATAAAAGGCTGTTGTTTATTGAATTATTCAGGTAAAGGGATTGCCTATATGATTTGTATGGACTTTAAACATTTAAGGCCTGAAGAAGATGCATATCGTGAATACTGTATTTGATCGGGGAAAATGATTTGATGATTATTGGATGGGATAAATGGCTTGACCTGTGTTAGGATAAAAATGGTTTGCTGATTATTTGATGGAATAAATGGTTGGACTTATATTATGATAATTGCTGAATATTGGGGGATGGGGGAGGTTCTTATGTAAGAAGTAAGAGGGTTCAGCTTCCCAAATGGATTGGTGGGAGAAATCCAAATGGGATAAACCTAAATGGATTGCTGATAGTGATCCAAAGAAAATATATATAGACCTGAACCTAAAGGGGCTAGTGAGAGGGACCCCTTTGAGAGAAAGGAGAACTCCTCCAGTCTGAGGTGGTTGATTATTGGTAAAAATGTATTGAGTCTAGATGAAATATAGCATAGGCTTATGTGCTTCTGTTGTTTTGTTAGCTGTTACTTATTTTTTTAATTTTCAAACTTTTCTTTATAAAAAAAAATGATATCTCTAAAATTAAAAGTGAAGTGGTTTATGGAAAGAAACAGTGAGTAAATGTATTATACTAGAGAGGGATTCTTAATATTCTTAATAATGGGATTTTAAACTGGATTAAAATGTTGATTTATATTTGGGGAGGGTGAGACTACTTGTGTCCTACTTTGGGATTTTTTGTTTTTGGTTTGCCGTAACTGAAAGTGAGGTTTTGTTAACAGAAAATGTAAGAATAACTGTGGTTGCTTATTGTTTGTTATATATGTGTTTTTGTGTTTGTATGAAATGAAATTTAAAAATTCATTAACGAATCCATCAAGAAAAGGCGGTGGGGCGGTGCGTGTGCATGCGTGCATGTTAATGCATATACATTACTGCAGAATTATTTGCAATTAAACATAGTGAGGCCAATTCACATTGTAAAAATATCTCGTATCTCCCCACTTAATAGGCAGTCTCACTGAAGTACGCTTGGCACACCTGTTCACTAGGGCCTTCCCAGTGCAACCCCATGTATGACATCCCATGCAATACTGGAGGATACCCTGTCCCTGACCTTTAGGAGTGGCTTTTCAGGGGGCTGCAACAGGAAGGGGCAGGCAACTGAGCCTTGTGAGCAGAAATCTTTTAAATGGAAATTAGGATCCAAGCGATACTGATTATTTCAAGCCACAGTGGTTATTTCAAGAGAGGTTTGCCCTTACATTTTTTCTCTTCGAGGTAGCTTGGACTCGTGACTCATTTTGCCCCCATGAAAGGCTTTCTTGAACAAAGATTGTGATGAACAGAAGGGCAAGGAAGAATCAGATCCAAAATAAGCAGGAATAGCAGTTGCCACTGACACAGGAAGGTCCAATGGTCATGCCTCACTTACTGTTGGGACTAAAATCTTTATACATGTCATCATATATGTTAATGTGCCATAGAAAAGTAGACAAAATTCAGAATTTTGTTTAGGTGTCTGGGACAAGGACAATGGGCTATATCTAAACAACTGTTATGACCAGTTCTGAAGTTCCTCCAGTCTAATCCTACCACATACAGGAAATCTCATTTGAAATAAAGGGGGAAGAGCTGCAAAAGCAGCTTAGGATATGTAATGGGGAGGGGTCTGTCATTTAAAGGTTAAAAAAATGACTAAGGTGGGAAAAAAAATACCTTAGACATGCTTAAGTAGGCCTTTGGATACTGGCCAATGTCTCTAAGAGATATGATTTAAACAGTGGTACTCACCAAAAATATTTGTTTTTACAGTGATGGAAAGATGAGTATTGTTCCTCAAGATTTCAGTGGCTTTTGCAAATGTAATGTTCTCAAAGTTTTGCCCATTTACTTCCATTACCTTTAAGATAACACAGGAAAAGTTAATCCAATGCTACACTGAAAAACTGGAGGATTACTAAAATGGGATCTCTTAATGCACATTTGCTCGAATATAATTCAGTTCTAGAAATACATTTTAAAACTATGCTACTTAAATACCTTTGATGTTATAAAACCACTATTTATATGGAACAGCATAATTTTAAACAGATTAAAATTATTCTTGCCTATATTGGTTAAGCCTATGGTTGTCTTTTACTTTCAGAATTCTCATTTCCTTTTGAGTACTATCAGCTTTTTCACACTTTACGCTTTAATTTGCTGGATTACTTTAAAAATAATTTATTCCTTAATAATATTCTGGAAAGGTTCCCCATCATAGGCCCAAGCCTAGTTCAAATACCATGGTGAAATCATGGTTTGCCTTTGTGAACATCCTGAAGGTTCCATCTTCCCCTTGTTCATTTCTTCGTTCACAGAAACTACAGTTTTGCGATGACATCCACATCAGGCCAATTATGGTTACTGCAGTAGGTTTCTCATCCTTTTCTGCAGGCAAAGTACAGTAATACCTTGGATTACAAGTAACTTGGTTTGAGAGCATTTTGCAAGACAAGCAAATTTTTAAATATTTATTTATTAATTTTTTACTTGATATACAAGCGACGTCTTGCAATACAAGTACAGTACTGTAGTACGGCTTAAATTAAAAATCTCTGAACACGTTCTTTTGGGGGGGATTTCGTTTTGATATAAGAGTGTTTTGGATTACAAGCACGTTTCCGGAACGAATTATGCTCTCAATCCAAGGCATGACTGTATGCATAATGGTAACCACACTTTGCCTGTCTTGGATGACATAACAAACTATGGTTCCACAAACAAGGAAACAAGGGAGGAAATTGGCATGAAGGGAGCATGGTTTGGCTGGGCCATCTGAACCAGACCAGCACAGCAAATGACTGAAGGACATTTCTTCAACTGAATAAATGTTTAACCAAAACAGATCAACATAAGATCAACATGTGAGAAATAGCTTTACTTTACCTGATCACCACGTTTAAGCCCAACTTCTGCTGCCTTGCTTCCTGAATCCACTGTCTCTACAAAAATACCAAACCCTTTTTCACTTCCTCCAAGGAGGCTGAAGAAAAGCGGGGACTCTCTAGAAGGCTTCTGCAATGTGATTTGTCTCAATTTTGCCTTGGCTGCACAGGCAATGTTTAGTAACCTGAGGTGCCCCTTCATTTTCTGTAAATTGTCAGACAAACACATGAATGCCTCCCCATCTAGAATGAGGCAAAATAGCAAATCATAGGAAAGAACTTATGTAATGATCAGATTACACAAAACCAGCCCTCCGATCAGCTTCAACCCTAGTTATTCACCAGGACTGTGCCATGAAACATTATTTATTATTTGTGGAATACATAGTCTTTTGAATGACATATACAGAGCAATACCCTGTTAAACCTGCTCTAGTTGTTTTTAATGTCAGTATTTTTTCTTAAAAGAAACATGATAAAGTTCACAACAATACAGTTTATATTGGGTCCTACCGCATTTTCTAAGTTTTTTTCAAATTCTTCCAAGAATCGTGTCATGGCTGGATCTCCTTCAAAATCATTAAAATGGTTGTTCACCCACAACAGTACAACTCGAGTTACCTAAGAACAAATAGGGATATTTTTTTTGTAAGAGAAAACTAAGTTGTCATTTTTAATACAGTTTTAACACTGATTTTAAACCAATGGCAAACCTTTACACTCTATGAGCTGACTTGTCCAGGAATACATACAAAGAGGAAAAGCATAGGGAACAGGCCTACAACTCAACATCTGAAGTAACTTTTTTTCATGGAACTTTCAGGGCTCTAATGAATCCAACATTTCAAAGCTGCTGTCATTGTGAAATATTGGACATTTGTTTAAGGCCTGCTTCTACGAGATTTATACAAACAAAACAAGAACATGGGAATTTCCATCTTCATTTTTTGACATGGTAGTCAATTGGGCTATAAAATTACAGAGCAGCTTCACCAGTACCAGCAGTCTGTCAGTTACCTTGTCACTTTAAAACAAAAAATGTTTAGCTGCATAAAATGTTACTCCCTGTTCTGAGCTGCGATGCCTTTCTTTATACATGTAAACTCAAACTTACTGCTATATATTATATATAAATATACAAGCTCTGGAGTCATTCAATCGTAACTAACCTATTTTTTAACTTGCAAACTTTTAAAAAATACTTCCCAGTCAGTTATTTACAATTATTTTGAGAAGGGAAACTTTAACCACACACACAGACACAGAAAAAAGAAAATAGTGAACGGTCCACAGGCATGAATTGAAAATACCAAGCCATCAGAATGAATGGTCAGTTTAAGAAAACCAGATATTGTGAAAAAAATTGCAATATTAATTCATTTCTAGCAAGTTAATGTTTTCTATCTTAGTATATGAGGAATGGCAGAGGCTATTATTGAGCTCTAGAGACTTTCCCACCAACTGCATATCTATACTGGCAGCCAGATATCTTATTGGGTAAAAAAAAGGTGTGCCCATCTCCACTGTACATTTTTAAAAAAACATTAAGAATTTCACAGTTTTCCTTGGTGATCTTCAGAAAGATAGCTAGGATGAAGTGTATAGTAAAAAGATAAAGGTGCAATGCCAACATGGAGCTATCAGGAACAGTAATTTAATTTAATTGATCGATTGTATTTATACCCCGCCTTTTTTCCTGCAAGGAACCAAGGTGGCTTACATAATAATCCTCCTCTCCATCTTATCCTCACAACAACCCTATGAGGTAGGTTAGGCTGAGAGTCAGTGACTGGCCCAAAGTCACCCAGTGAGCTTCATGGCCAATGGGGACTAGAACCCGGATCTCCAGAGTCCCAGTCCAACACTCTCACCACTACGCCACACTGGCAATTAAACCCAGTTCCCATGAAACAGCTAACTATGGGTTGTTTAACCCCTAAACAAGCCAGAGTTTCCAGGTTCAGATATAACAATGACACAGGGGTGCTCCGTTCCTGGGTTGTTTAGAAAAGTGGAAGCGGTCAGGAGCCAGCACACTTGGCTGCTCCCACACGCTCACATAGAACCCATGGTTTGTTAACCATGGGTTGTTTGATTGTGGGAACCAGGTATAAGTTTCCCTGAATGAGCTTACAGAGCACACTGTGAATAACAATGTGTATAATTTATTATTACAAAATTTATTCAGTGAATCCTTTTTCAGATGATGTTCCAGACACTTTGTTTCACATTATCGTCATTTTAGGAATGTGCACGGATCTCGATGGGGGGTGGAAGCGCGGCGAACTCACTCCGCTCGACACCCCCCCCAAGCCCCACGGCACTTACCTTTTCCCCGGCTCAGCACATCTCCCCGGAGAGGAGCCGGGGAGAGGTACTTCCAGGTCCCCGGCACTGTGTGTTTCACGTAAATACCATAGAAACCCACCGGTGGTGTTCTATGGTATTTACGTGAAACACGCAGCGCTGGGGACCTAGAAGTGATGCGACGGGTCCCAGCCCTGTGCCAGGAACTGACGCGACAGGACCCCAGCGCTGCTTTTTTCAGGTAAATACCATAGAAAACCACCTTAAAACGGTCACGCAGCTGTTTTAAGGTGGGTTTCTATTATATTTACCTGAAAAAAGCAGCACCAGGGTCCCGTTGCATCAGTTCCTGGCACAGCGCCGGGACCCGTCGCGTCACTTCTGGGTCCCGGAAAGTCAGAAGGATGCCTCGCTGTCATCGCGCAAGGGATCGAGCGGCGGGGGTGCTCGCTGAGCACAAGGCAAGCACCCCAACAGGTACGCGTACATCACTATGTCATTTATCAAGAAGTTCAAATAGACTTTATAAGCAGGAGTGACATTTATTTCCAGTACATGAGATAAGGATAACCTAATTGTTAATTTCTAATTTAGGAACCAACCTTGTCCCTGAGACTGTCTAATTGAAACCACTCCAGGAGTTTGTCCCCAACTTCCAAAGGGCTTGACAAAAATGTTCTGTATGTTAACAGAAAGTCTTCAATATACGTTGGATCCACAATAGAGTGTTCTTCTATTAAATGCATAATGAGGCGTTCAGGTGTTGCCTTAAATAACAAGAGATTGCAGTGAATATAAGCATTCAACTTCTGATGGCAAACAATATGTCATTTTGCAATATCTTCAGCCAAGGTACATTCAGGAAGATCAATACATTATTGCTGTTGTTGTTGTTGTTGTTGTTATTTCTTCATTTTATTTATATACCACCCAATAGCTGAAGCTCTCTGGGCGGTTTACAACAATCAATAAAACACACACAATACAATATAAAATATACACAATAAAAACATTATTAAAACCAAATTTAAAATGACACAAACAGCTAAAACAAGTTAATGCAACATGACCAGTAAAAAATAAAAATAAAAATAACCACCCCACCATGCACTATTTAGAGTTGTTAAAAGCCTCGACATAGAGGGCAGTCTTAACCTGGCGCCAAAAGGATTGTAGAGTTGGCGCCAGGCGGGCCTCAGGAGGGAGCTTGTTCCAGAGTTGGGGAGCTACCAAAGAGAAGGCCCTCCCCCTTGTTGCCCAACTCTTAAGTTTCACCCTAGACCAATACTGTTTTTCAGAATACTTCCTGCATAGTTATGTGGCATCACATCTCAGATCAGCGCTTCTAAAGACTGAACTACTGGATGACCCCTAATTGCCCACAGACACACTATTTCCATGACATTTCAGTGTATAAAAATAAACTGTTTTTGACAAGAAGAAACTAGATAATTTATACTGCAGGACCTTATTATGAAAGTCATAAAAGCTCAATACTATGTAAAGCAGGGGTCTTCAAACTAAGGCCCGCGGGCCACATCCAGCCCACCTTGCCTTTTTATCCGGCCCGGCGGCCGATTGGCGGAAGCAGACTTTTTAAAAACTCTTTCGCTTCAAGTGCCAATTCTTTTGTCGAGTATGCTCATTTGTGATAGCAAAAACAAAAGTATATTCGTGTTAGGCATGAAACAATTGTGCAACTATATATGTAAATACCACCAGCCCTGCCAGGAGTATTCATTAATATTCCTCCTTCTTCCCTCCCCATTCCTTTTTCCTTGTGTGTTGTGTCTTTTTAGATTGTAAGCCTGCGGGCAGGGACTGTCTTGTTAATTGCTGTAAACCGCCCAGAGAGCTTCAGCTATTGGGCGGTATAAAAATGAAATAAATAAATAAATAAAATAACTTTCAATTTAGGGGGGGGGGAATCACCCCTATCAAGTAAAAAAAAAGGGACCCGGGTCCTTTTTTTTTTTACTTGATCCATTCATTCATATTTTTTTCAAATTATAGTCCGGCCCCCCCAACAGTCTGAGGGACAATGAACTGGCCCCCTGTTTAAAAAGTTTGAGGACCCCTGATGTAAAGATAAACTGACGAATCCTTAGTAAGGATTTTGATCACTTGTTTTTGATCACCTTAATGACGATGTGCCCTTTCCTGGTTCCACTGCGGTCCAGCTCTCTGTGCTCCTTCACCATAACAATTTCTCCTTCTTCTTCAACTTTGTGTGTATTTTTTTCAACATGGTTCAGAATTCTCCAATAGTCTTGCTGGGCTATACACACAAACTGTCCCACAATAATAGAAGGATAATTAATACACCATTTTTAAAAGCCCACTGGCCAAGCCTGAACAGATGTAATACAATGATGCCGAAGTATCATTAGAAATCAGTCTATTTCCAACTTGTCCAGTCTCAGATATTAATTTGTAAAACTTTCAGAGATGATCACAACTGATGAGAACTTGAGCTCAGGAAGTGGAAATGTGTATTTTCTGTTTAACTGTCCTGAACAAATTTCAGTGGACCACAGCCCATATGTCAGTATAAAAAAGTCAACACAGCAGTTCCTGTTCCTTGAACAACAGATGATATGAGCAAGAAAGTTATGAGTGGTTAGTTAACTAAAGAGTGAAGATTGCTCTATTCTATTTCTAGAATATTTAAATAGAAAATAGATTTTACTTTTCATAAGAAGCTTCAAAATGGCAGAATATTTTATTACTAAATTATCTTACCTGGCAGTCATCTACTTTGGTCCTAACCACACCATTCATGTATTGCTTTTCCAGAGATGGAGTAATCCCAAAACTATTTCCCATACAGAGACTTTCTGTTTTCCCATCTGGATGGCTGATTTCCACAGTGCCATTTAAAATAACATACCAAGAATCAAGCTAGAAGAAAAACATAAGTGTAACCATATCAGGAATCTTGCTTAGAGTCAAAGTGTCTCAACAATGACCTAAACAGGAGGTTCTCTGGATGCCTAGTGTGTCTTTGTAAAACTGATCAGAGTGACAATAAAATGATTAAGTTATGTCAACAACCAGTATCCTTCTACCACACTAGAACAGGCAGAATCAATCAGAAGAATAAGAATAATTTCTGTTTGAATATCACAGGAGGAGGAGGAGCAGGAGCAGGAGGAGGAAGAAGAATTATTTCTGTTTAAATATCACAATCTGCAGAGTGCCATCCTAATGTAACAGTGCAGTTTAATATGACACCCAACCCTCACTGATATTTATAAATGGATACAGTCTGAGTTATTATGGCTAGAGTGCAAAACATTTTTCAATTGGATTTTGAGAAGCTACACCTAAGGGATAGAAAGGGTTTGTATGAAAATGTTTCTGCTGGGTGAAGAATGGGCTCTGGGTATGGAAAAAGTTAGCAGTAGGGCATATTAACTACTGGGAAGAGTTTTTTGAGCATTTGATGACGTTCTAACATTGGGTAGGCATAGACTACTACATGCTGACTGGGTTCACACAACACGGCAACCCATCGTGGATATTTAAATAGAAAATGGTGGGTTGTCGTGTGGTGTGAATATGGACCGTTTCCCACAGGGTGGCTTGTTTTGGGGCAAGAATGGCTTTTTTCTAAGGGTTGTTGGACCCATTATGGGTTAGCTTGTAGTCCGAACCCGGCACACTGATCCCATCATGGGTCCAGGGAAGTGGTGAGCGACCCCTTGCCGCTCTTGCCAAGCTCACCTGGGCCACCACCAGTGACAGCCACTCCACCAACTAAAAGAGGCACTTTGGAGCGGACATCACTGGTTTGCTCTCCCTCATCTGATCACAACCCCTTTTGTGGTCGCCACAGCTTTCCCCCCTTTTTTTCTCAGAGATCGTTCTTCACAATCTCCGAAGTGACAGCCAATGACAGCCCATCCAAAGTGTCCACGCGGCACATCAAAGGGGCCATCACTTGTTTGCTACCAATATTTTTTTTAAAAAAAAAACATTGTGCAAGCAATGTGCACAAATATTTTTGTCAATTTAAAAAAAGAATTTGAGGGGGAGGTTGGTAGTTCAGAGCTGTGCAAGTGCACAACTCTTGCTACCCAAAATCTGAAGCCTTGCTGGGTCAATGTCCTGTTAAGTGCCTGTGTGAAAGCAGGCAACATCCATGGACATTGACAAAGCCAGGCTTCAAATACATTACTTTGCTTTCACTTGACAGCTGTCAAACAGTGTGCTGTCAAGTAAAAGAGAAGTCATGAAAAGATCTTTGCTTGCGAAAGCGGATGGCGACTCCATCACACCCTTCGCAGTGAGATCCTCTAGGTTTTAAGTGTGAACCTGATGGTTCTCAGTGTCTTCCACCTTTTCCACCTTTCCCCGAGACATTAGGTGCTCAGGAAAGAGCAAAAGTGCAGCCCACCCCATTTACAGGAGCACTTACTTTTGACAGCTGTCAAAACTCAGTTTAAAAAAAACAACAACAGGGTTTTTGACAGGGCTAAGCAGGGTTTTTTGACAGGCACATATACAGATTTCATGGCTGAATATGTCCCTGTCAAAAAAAAAACCCTGCTTAGTCCTGTCAAAAACCCTGTTTTAAAAGGACACCTAAGTTTTGACAGCTGTCAAAAGTAAGTGCTCCCATAAATGGGGTGAGGAGACAAGATGGGTTTTGCCGTATAGATAGATCCCTGGGATTCCTGTGGGAGGACTGAGGGGGAAGGAGTGCAGGGGAAAACCCACAGTGAGTCCGGTGGTCTGTTGGGTGCACTGTGGGTTGTTCCATGAAGAACCCACACTACATAGCTTATTTGCAGGATGGGTTACCGTGTTGTGCGAACTCATCTGTTGTGTTGTTCATTCTATTTGCATGGCAGCACAAAAATATACTTATACTACAGGCATTTGATATTAACATACAATCATGTCTATGGCATCATACTCTACTTACTTCTTGCCCATCTTCAAGGATGATGGCTCCTGCTTGTTCTACCACTTCAAATATCATCACTGAGCAGAGTTCTCTTCTTACAGACATAGTCATGTTTGCAAAGGCTGGAAGCTGATGCATGAATTCCAGTAATTGTTCTAGTAAAACAAGCAGAAATATATATTAGAAACAAAGCAAGGCAAAACTCTATTAAGTGTAACTATCATTTATTTTGGGAAGTATTATTTATTCCTTACAATAACTTTGGCTTTCAGTCTTTACCTATGTCACTTACTAATTTATGCTAGTTAATAAGCGTGGTTTCAATGAGTTGGATTCAAAGAAGCTGTATACACATGAAGATGTTTTCAGTTCATGGAAGGACTATTTTGTACCTCATGCTAGAATTGTACAAGAAAAGACCACTTGCACAAGTGGAAGCATGAGATTCCACATGCTAACTATTATAGCACCAGGCGAACTCTTGTACAAGCATATGCAAAACAGTGCCAGTAACTATTTTGCTATTGCTCACAATTCTTTGGATCCAACACAGTATTAATACTTCCCTATGAACATCTTAAAGACACAAGCAGGTAAATGAGTGAGAAATGGGATGCTAATATTTTTAATGCTAGAATGGCCACAGCTGTATGCTTGGAAGTTTGGCAAGTTGCTTGGCTCCTATCTGCAACCTATTCATAATATTTAACAGGTGTTTGTTTTAAAACAATCTTTGTATAATGAAGTTTATAAGATAAAAGTTCGTAACTTTTTGAAGTTTGTAGATAATAAGTTGTGTGTGTGTTTGTATAAAGATATATGTTTTATTTATATGTTTATACAAGTGGGACTTAATCCAGGATACTCCATTCCATTCCATTCCCCCTCTCCTGATTTTCCGCTCTTTATCCTTCCTACAGTCAGCCAGCTTTCTCTGACCACTAAGCATGTTCAGTCCTCACTGAGTTGTTTTCGGTTTTACATTAGCGGTTTTTTGTTTTGTTCTTTAAATGCACTTTTGCAAACCCTGGGATTCCCCCAAGTCTGTTGATACCTCCCTCTTGTGCATGGATGATTTGTATATGCTACTGCACATCATTATGCAGTTAATGTTTATCATTAGCAGTTAATGCCATTATTATGTCATTCTGCAAAATTAACAGCCTGCACAATATTATGGACAATCTGTTAAAATTATGGTAAATCAACTTATATAAACAATCTTTTTTACATCTCACCAATATCATCATCAGTTTTGTCTGCAGGTTCTTTTTCAAGGCATTCCCGTACAACATCTCGTCCCAGCAGTGGATCTGAAGTTCTATCAATGTCTTCGTCTTCTTCTTCATCATCTTCAGAATCTACTGGTGCTTCTGGAAGACCAGTTAAATCTACATCTCCCATCTCACTTTCAGTAGCCTGTACATAAAATCAGTGAATGATCTTTAAGCTGTTGAAAATTAAGGACATATACTGTGGCATATGTTACTTAGTTCCAGTCCCATCATGGTCCTGTTGGATGTAGGCTTAAATGCAACATTGCGCAAGCAGACTTCTCTTCCATGACAGGACTTCCCCTTGCTCTCTTCCCCCTGCAGCCCCCATACACCTTCCAAATCTGTTTCGCAAGGTCCCCTAGCCCTCCGGAGCAGATTTGGGGAGTGAGCAGGGGGCTTTAGGGGAAAGGGGGAAACCATTATGTCAGCAGTTTCCATTATGCTGGCAGACGGTCAGGGTTGGATACAACCTGTATGAAATCTCTAGCTCTGGAGCGCAATCAACTACCTATAGTTAAAACCCATACAACAACACTAGGTTGGGGTGGGGGTTAATGTATTACATTTAATGAGAGATCACATGGATTATCAGGTTTCTAAAGGATTTTGTTATTGCAGTTTGTGCTGTTAGCAGGAGAAGATCTTAACAAAACTGATTGTAGTGAAATCATGAAGACCATTAATTAATATGGCTTAAGGAGTGATTTTGTCTATTGAAATATCATGATTTAAATATATGTTATATGCAACTAGGTCATACCATATAATGCAGATAAATTTAAAGTCAAGCCAGACAAGGTCAGCTACCCTCAGCAGAACCAGCTAGTTCTCAGTTTGAAACGTTCAGACTTCCTTTGAATATGTGAAGAATATACAACACAGTCCTTCATAAAAGTCTCCACAGTCTATCAAAGCGGCAACTCATTTGATTTCTATATTGTGAACATATAAAACTCCTAGCAAGCAGGGTCAAATGTCAGCTTAAAAATAGCAAACTTTAGCATTTGTACAATCTAGCGCTACAGCAGCATTTTCTTTGACAAAAACTTTTAGCAAGTAGCTGCACATCATTTTTCTTTCTACCTATACAAAAAAATATATATAAAGGTACAACCAAACTTATGGATTTATTCCAATAATAAATGGGATTAACACTATATCAGAAACATCTAATAAATTACCGAAAAGTGGTGAAAAGTAAATTCAAGTAATATGAAGGATGGTTTGAAAATGTGTTTATAACATGGGTAATTCAGCTGTACATTAAAGACATTAATTGCTTAATTTAAAAAATACTTAAAAGGGTACTGTGAAGAAGTGGCATGGTGGTGGTTGGGCTAATTTAGGCCATCTGGTTTTCTTCTTCCCTTCCCCCTCCTCTCTCTTGCCTCTACCTTCCTCTGTACCCTTGTTTTCTTACCCTTTCTTGGAATGTGCCAATGTTGCTGGCCAGATGGGCGATTAATAAATGTAAATAAATAAATGTCCTTGGAGCTAGAGCTAGAGCTAGAATGGGGAGTATCTGGCAGATTAACGGCAGCTGAGAGACAACAGGTTATCTGCAGAGCTGCAGCACCAAGGCCAGAGCTAATTGGGATGAAGTCATACGAAAGTACCCGCAGCTGGGAAAGGGTGGGGGACCCTCCTTCATGAATCAGGCAAGAAAGTTCTGCTTAGCAGGATGATGGGATTGGTGGAGATTGGGTGGGAAAGGAGCCCCAGTTTTAGATAAAAGAGTCTGGTCAGGAGGGTTCTTTGTTCTTCCTTGGGGCTGAATGCTGTGGGAGTTCCATCATGGGCAAGTATGCTGAGATTTCAGGATAGCTGGGGAAGCTAGGCCTGGTTTGGCTCAAGCGGTTCTTTTGCAGACTTCTGGGTTTGTTTTAGATAATCTTTTAGAGACCCTTTTTATTCTCATTCCTTTTCCCTCACAACCACCTACCTCACTCCTTTTCCCTACCCTCTTTTTAGCCCTTTCTTATAAGGGATTATTTTTATATGTATTGGACCATTGGAGACCCTTCATTGCTTAATCTTTAATTTTTGTTTTAATAAAGTCTCCATCTTAACTATTGTACGTGTTCCTTTTTTGGTCTGTAAGGCTGGGCTGCTACACCAAGTTGGTGTAAGGGAACCGGGAAGGTGGGCGGCAGTCCCTGGGTAAATTGGTGCTGTGGCCTACCTCGTAGGGCTGTTGGGAACAGCAGTCTTTCACAGGTACTACTTTTAAATTACTTAATTACTAAGAAAATAATCTTCTTCAATATTTATCACTGTTTAATCTCACCCTTTCTTCAAAATGTTCGAGGTGGCTTACATACCACCCCACCCTGCCCCCATATCCTCACAAATAACCTTGTGACATAGGCTGAAAGATAGTGAGCAGTCCAAGGTGGCCCAGTAAATTTTGTGACTGAATGGGGATTTGAACCAGTAGAAGAAAAAAGGGCCCCAGGAAGCTTGTAACATTATCCCACAGTATTTAAACCACAGTATTCAAACAAGTCGATGCATAAAATGTGTGAGCAGGTCAAACTTTTTCCTGATGCTGGGTTCTGACTGGGCCGGTTCGCACGACATGACATTCCACCGTAGAACAGACTATGGGTTATGTACGGTTTGTTTAACTCTTGCATAACCCACACTCGCTGAGTTTGCACAATGAATATGCAAGGTGATGCTCGCAGGCATTGTGGCTCATCATGGGTTAAATAACCCAAGATGAGCCATGCCATCTTGTGCGAATCACGTCACTGAGAACATTCCATCAGGGGCATCTTTTGATCACAGGCAACACCAGTGTGTGTCAACCATTTGTTGCCCGCCCTGTCTGAATTACAAAACATAGAGACATGGTCTGTTACTTTATCCAGTCAATGTTCCAACATGTCTCACACCACAGAATTCATACCCAGCTCATCTGATATGGTCTAGACCAGGGCTCTCCAACCTTGGGTCCCCAGATGTTGCTGGACTACAGCTCCCAGAATCCCTTGCCATTAGCCATGCTGGCTGGGTATGCTGGGATCTGTAGGCCAGCAACATCTGGGGACCCAAGGTTGGAGAACCCTGGTCTAGATGAAGGGACCACATAGGTAGGGTGAAGAAAAAAGATTCATTTCTATGCCAAACCTCACCTTGCTGAAGGACAATCAAAAATTTCTGAAAGAAGAAACCATGCCAATTGTCTGGCCCACATGATTCCTTTATTTAGGTATTAATGGAGGGTGGTGGTATCCAACTATGAGCAAGCATGCCGTTGCACTAATCTCTGAACCGGGCTCAGTTCAGAGGTAGTCAAAAGCTCCTATTAGGTTCAGAAGGAAGCAGAAGCTGTAATATGCTGGATAGGCAGGGACCATATGGGAACCCAGTCTGGGAACATTTGAACTGTGGCATTGCTGAAGCAAAGCAGGTGAGGATGACTGACAGATCACTTGGAATCCTATTTAAGAGCATAATATAATAGTTTCCTTAAATATGTGGAATTAGATCAGCGTTCCCCAAACAATGGCTGTGCTGGCTGGAGATGATGGAAGTCCACACTTAACTCATGTCTATGTAAAAGCAACATTTAGCCTATGTCACATTAAATTCAAATAGTTTATTGAATTTATATCCCATCTTTCTGCCAAAAATGGTGCTGAAGGCAGCTAATAAAATACAAATTAAAAACATAATCTTAATTAAAACATAACATAAAAACTAATCAATTAAAACACAACAATAAACGAAATAAACAGCACCCCACCCAATAAAAACCCCTTCACCAACAAAACAGCATACATACCAAAGACCTGCCTAATTAAAAATGTCTTTGCCTACCAGCAGAAGGACAACAAAAAAATAGCCAAGCTGGCCTCCTTTGGAAGGAAGTTCTAGAGCCTGGGAGCAGCCAATGAGAAGGCTCTCTCTCACGTCCCCACCAAATGTGGCGACAGGACCAACAGAAGGGGCTTCCCCAGAAAATCTTAAAACAGGGCAGGCTCATATGAAAAAAATGTGGTATTTCAAGTACCCTGGTCCCAAGTCGTATAGGTCTTCATAGGTCATAACCAGCACTTTGAATAGTGCCCAGAAACAGACTGAGAGCTAGTGAAGCCATTGTAACAAGGGAGTCACATGCTCCTTGCAACTGGGCCACAGTCAAGAGTTTTGTTGCAGCTTTCTGGACCAGTTGAAGTTTCCAAACACTTTTCAAATGCAGTTCTAGCCCCACTAGAATGCATTACAATAGTCCATAAAACTGAGGTCCTGAATCTGCTCCAAAAGGCAATATATGGCTGCATTCAGAAGTCCCGCGCGGTTCCCGTGTCGTGTGAACGCCGACCGGGGGTGCCCCCACGGGAGGGCCGCACGCGGGCCGCACACAAAGTGACCATGGGCGGTAGAGGGGTAAGTCCCTACCGCGCGTGGCCACCGTGCCGTGCGAACAGCAGGGCGGCCCTCCCGTGGGGTCTGCACAGAGGCGGCTGCCCAGAGCAGCCGGAGCTGCCACCGTTCCAGCCTGTAGGGGCAAATGGCCCTCTGGGCATCCTGGGGCCCCTCCCCCTAGTGCCGGAAGGCCCACACTGTGGTGCGGGGACTGCCCACGTGCGCGGGGCACAGGTCATCTGCGGCGCCCCGCCAGACCCCGTGGATCACCCCGTGGTGCTGCCCCCACTTGCAGCCTGGAGCGTGCAAACCAGCCCTAAGTCTCATTCTGTTTAATATTACTTTTTACTTTTCTTTCTTTCCTTTTTACTTTTTTACTATTACTCTGCTCTGCATGTTGTAAGGATACCTAGGTTGCAAAAGAGTTCAAGCACTCTGCTGAAATGCCTTACCACCATGTAGCACTTTCACACCTAATTGAAACTTTATATATATTATGTGTCACAAAATAACATGTGTACATTTATATCAAGGAAATCCACTGTAGATGCCAAAACAACAGACATACATCATGACAAGGTCATCCACTGTCACCTAAAATACTCCTGGGAACATTAATTATTAAGACATAGTGGATCAATGATGAAAATAACCTCCAAGATGTGCTTAGACATAGACTAAAACAGAAGTGAAATGATTAAGTTGCTTTTTATAGAATCCACCATATGTGAAAGGATTCTACAATATTCTACAATCCTATTCTACAATATTAAGGATTAGTTCTTTAAAGTAATGGTGGAGCTAAACATTCAATGCAAATGCATGTAACAAAACCTGGACACCCACTTTTGTTAGACAAAAGCTGCTTCAGGAGCAACTGATCTGGAGGAATGAAGTAGCAAGGGGGCAGAACCCTTCCGACGCCTACTGTTTCCCACTAAAAGTCCCTCTACCCTCAGATTTTCCTCCTGTAGTGTTCACAGACATATGTCTGTGAAGGTAACCATGTGCCCAGAATCCCATCAGGGGAATCCTGGAGCTGCACCAGGAAAGCAGCAGAGCAGATGAGCAAAGGCTTAATCACTTTTCATCTGGCTTTTCTGTCCCAAATTGATCATCTTCCAAAACAGCTTTTCTCAAACATGAGTGGCCCTTGCAGTTTTATTTGCATTAATGTACAACATTGCATTCTACATAAATTATATCCAAATGCATACTCACCAAGAAGAGGATGAAAAATCTATACATCAAGGAGATGCAACAAGGAGTAGCAACATTCTTCTTTTGATATAGGCATTTAGCAAACATTACTTTGAAAATGCTACAACAGATTTTCATCAAAAGCTGGAATAAGTTTGCTGATAAACTACTTGCATATCTCACGTGGCAAACCATGAAGAACTTAATATAAACAAAGGGCACAAATATCCAGAGTAAAGCACTTGGGTTCCAATCGATTTCCACATGTTTAAATTCCCCCACTGAAGACCCCCGACTGAAGGGGACTTAAATCTGGCTAAATTGTTTCCAAAGTAATACTGGAAACACAGAAGTAATATATGAAAGACTCACGATCTACTGAATATTGTCTTACCACTGGATTCTATGCCTGTTTTAAGTCTAACAGATTTCATTGAGACTTACCGCTAAGCAAGTATGCATAGATGGCTTTAGACTTGTTATCATGTACTTTAACCTTGATAAACCCTTTATCATCATGAAAAATAAGATTCAACACATATGAAAAGCCACAAGGGAACCAGATAGAAGCACATTTCTTGCTCACCAATTCACTAGTGAGAGCTCTGGTTGGAAGAATCTGGCCATTTTCCACTCACCACATGACTCTCTATAGGTTATTTATTAAACTTAAAAATGAACAATGTGTTAGGTCAAATTTCTGTGAAATTCATGTGGATGGAAATATTCCAGGCATATGATAGCTTAGAAATATGAGGCTCTGAACATGAAGTAAGGATTCATCTATTCTATGCAAATGTTATTCTGGGGTGTTTTTTTAAGCTCACAAAAATACAGTCTTCTTTCATCTCTCTCCCTTACTGCTTCCTCACCTGACAGCCTGGTCAGGGGGCTGATAATATGGGTCTTACCACACGGCTATAGGCAGCTTGGCTTTTCACAGAATTTGACCTAACACATTGTTCATTTTTAAGTAGTTGTTTGAATCCACACAGAGAGGACTGTGGCTGTGAATATAGGAACCTGCCTTATACTGAGCCAAACAATTGGCCCACCTTAGCTCAGTACAGTCTATACTGACTGGCAGTAGTTATCCAGGGTTTCAGACAGGAGTTCTTCCCAACCATATCTGGAGATGATGGCGATTGAACCTGGGGCCTTCTGCATGCAAAGCACGTGCTCTACCAGTGAGCAGAGCCCTTCCCCTAAATATCTGACTTTGAGATCCTCTTCCCTCTGTTTGTCACAATTTTGATCCAAATCTTTAACATTTGTTGTGCTACACATTCTTTAGTGAGAAACAAATTTCTTCATAAGACATCATCAGTAAGACAAAGAGCTTCGGAGTTTCGCAGGATTCATGTCATTTGTTCTAGCAATGTGGAGAAGAGACTGAAGCCTGAACCTCTGTATAAAATTGTACAAATATCCTCAATAACAAAATGATAGAAAGTGTGCTTGCATCAAACTAAGAATTCATAGTTAAGTCTATTTTTATGATGTAGGTAGCATTCACATTCCTTGCTACGTGCAAACAGCTCCTGATTGACTAAACTGTGCAGCTCTAATGGAACTAATATAAAATTCTGTTCTTTCAAACTATATTTGTCTATTACCTCATCGTTTTCATGTTAAGACCTTGCTAGATTTAGTTTCCCGTTCAAGATATTCAATACTTGCTTGCAATGTAAAGAGAGCTAATCAGTTCAAACCAAACTCTTACCAATCTGGTATTTAGCACAGGGACGGACAGCAATACACCAGTATGGTACTATGCAAGCCACTGCATGCCTCAGTTGTTTCCAACAGACAGGAACACATGGGTGAGAGTGCAGGGCTCTCCTCCTTCTCAGTTAGTCCTGAGCAGTGGTGAGTGTTCACTAGTTTCTGACATATCTCACTGGCCAACTCTGACCATATCCTGAGCCCCAGTCCATACACATAAGGATCATATCCTAAGCCCCAGTCTGTTTAGTTATCATGTGAAAATAAACTTCTAATCAGCTATTATCTCACCCACCACCCAAGTAGCTATAACATTATCTTGCTTCAAGATTACCCCTTCCAGCCCTCTACACAGCCCATGCTTCAAAGCAAGGAAAGAGCTGCCACTGCTTACTCACCCAATGGCACTGCAGCACTCTTGCTGATTTTGTTTTGGCTGGGGGAGAGGGCTAAGGAAGAGACAACGAAACCCTTGTACCCAACCTCTCCTTCCCTCCATGTTCTCCACCAATTCTAGTGATTGACCGCAGGTTCAAAAACAAAGACTGAGTATTATGTTTTTATAAATGAATGTTTTCCATTGAGCATGGTTCACCTAACTGTGATGATCACACAATTTTATAAACTTCTAGTGTGTAAAATCACTATGCCACTAACTTTAAGCAAATCAAACCCTTATCTTACAAATCAAAACTTCAATATTCCTCAGAATCTTACCTGGCTAAAAATATTATTTTATTAATTTTGTTAAATTCTTTAAAAGTATGAAGGCAGCAATCACACTTGACAAGCAACACTACACTTCTGCTAGCACAGTGATGGGTAACTTGTGGCCTTCCAGATGTTTTTGCCTACAACTCTCAGCATCCCTCAACACTGGCTATGTGGGCTAGGTCAGATTAAAGTTGTAGGAGAAAACATCTGGAGGGCCACAAGTGCCCATCCCTGTGCTAGCATACAGTTTTTCAAATATTTCATGGAGGATAAGGCTATCAATGGCTACTAGTAATGATGGCTATATATTATCTCCATTATCAGAGGCAGTATGCCTCTGTATGCCAGTTGCTGGGGAACACGAGCAAGAAGATGCTATTACACTCATGACCTACTTGTGGGCTTCCCACAGGCAGCTGGATGGCCACTATGTGAGCAGAATGCTGGATTAGATAGGCCTTTGCTCTGATCCAGAAAGTCTCTTCTGATGTTCTTATATATCTAGGCCCTCCCTCTTTTTTAGGAACATAAAAAAAAAAAAAATTCAGATTTACCTGGTAGATGTCAGATAAACTGCTGCTCCCAGAATCACTTGCAATGCTGCAGCCAGACTGGCTTGAAGGGACATGCGTCACCTGTGGATGTTGACCATCTGTGAGGTGCATCTTGGTAAGGTCTGCTGGAAGCTGGAAGCAAGAACAGCAGGAGAGGGATGTTAAATGGGTTTTCAAATTCAAACCATTCATGCTGGTTTTGCTCTTGATATCATTTAATAGTGACTGAGAGAATACAAGTTGGCAATTTTAAAGCCAGATAAAAAGTAAACCCCTGTTACCAACTACATGTAAACTAAAAAGAGTTTAGGAACACAGCACAATGCAATCATATGCATATTTAATCAGAAGCATGTCCCACTGTGTTCACTGAGGCTTACTCCCAGGTAAGTCTGCATAGGATTGCAGCTGCAATCTTAAAATAATTCCCCAGTCTGAAAGTTAAATGTGAACTCCAAATCCTACTCTCAAAACATATTTCAGTCTTGAAGGCATCTACCTTCCACTGAAATCAAAAATTATACTCTCAATATTCATACATTTCAGCTTAAAATATATGCAGAAGCTAGCACAGTTTAATTACCCCAGCCAATATTCTACACACTTTTGCTTTAATACCTCTTTTCAGTCTATTGTAGGGGAAAGACTGTCACAGACCCATTCACATGGAGTTCTGCTTTGTATTCCCTACAGCAAAGGCAGGCTGTGGCCATCCAGATATGGTTGACTCCTCACAGCCAGCATGGCCAATAGTCAGGGATGATGGGAGCTGCAGGCCACAGCTAGAGGGCCACACCCCCTGCCCTACAGCAATGAAAAGGTGAAACCATAAAAGGACATGCTACCCATCCATTCCCAGGAAATATGACCACTCATCACCTAGGGTCAAGCCAAACAAAAATGTAAAAGAATCTTCCTCTTTCAGAAGATGACTTGTTAAATTTTAAGAAAGCTTTGCAACTGTAGCATATTACCATTTTTGTGTTAGTTTATTTTCTCTTTGCCATAGCTTTCTATTTCAAAACATTTCACATCTTCACCTTGTAACGATCCATACAAACACTACAGTTCACAAGGGAAGTCAGAAGACTCCTAGCATCTGTGTGATTATCTATCTTCAACCCCAATCCTGGTGCTGCACCCATTCAAATAATACTTACTGAAAGAACAAGGCCAACTTTGACCCTCACACAGTACCTGAAGGTCCTCAGAGCAGTTCTACATACATAATGGAGAGGGAGCATCAATCATCAAAGGCAGTAAAGCACAAGGCTTTTATGCAGTATGTCCAAGGTTCAACCCCTGGCATCTCCACTTAAAGAGATCAACTAGCAGTGCTGAAAAGACCTCTTTCTGACAACTTAAGGTATATGTTAACAGCAGGAGTAGACAAAACTGAGCAAGACAGATAAATGGTGTGATACAGGTTCATATGTTAGGACTAGGAAAAGGGTCTTTTTGGTAGCTACACCTAGGTTCTGGAACACCCTTACAAGGGAGACCTGTCTCATCTCCTCATTAATCACCTTCTGGAAGTTTAACCTTCCTTCTCAGGAAGGCATTCAGTGTGCAATTTTAATTTGCTATTTATTTTAAATATTTGTATTGCTGTTATGGTTTTCTGGTTCCGTTTTCATTAAAGGGTTAATTGTTAAATTATTAACTTATTTTAAGCCCCCTAGAGTTCTTCAGAGATAAGGCGAGATATACATGTTTTAAAATAAGTAAATAAATAAGCATATGTTAATTGCTAGTACAACCCTGGATTTTTATTAAGGGGAGAGAGGAATGGCAAGTGTGGCAGGCCTGGACGGTTCTGCCCAACCTGCAGGCTCAGGATACCATTTTAGTAACACACTAACATGCACTACTGTTTTTGCCACCATAGCTAAAGTAGTCTCATAAGAACAATCTTTCAGTCAATGAATAGATAGAAGATAACAGAAATATTTCAGTACTAGTATCTGCCATACCAAAATTATGTTTCTACACACATCTGTTTGCAACTGCATTCAGAAATATCGATTACTATATTATAATGCAACATTTATTAATACAAGCTGTTTGGAGTAATACAAATCATTAACACAAAAACGGGGAGGGGGGATCTCTACCTCAAATGATTCTCTGTAATTCAATCTGATTAATAAAATATTTAGATCAGAAGCAAAGTGTTCTGCATGACTGTTATTAAAAGTTGTGTTTTCAGATGTGCATTAGTGCCTATGTTCCAAATGACTCGTTACTGTAGCAGGGGAAATGACTGTTTCTTCATTGGAAAAAATTAAATTATGCCTTAAGTTAACTCCATTTTTGCTCATTTCAAAACAACATTTGTAAATCTGTATTTTTAAAAAAGAAAATCAAAATTGAACAGAAGCACTGAGCTCAAATTCAGAATCTGAAAGCAGTATTTTTCTGAACACTTCTGCTAAAGCACAGATGCGAATTAATGAAAATGTTCCAAGGACATTAAGAAGTTTCCAAATTTGGATAGTAATTTCAAAAGCCAGCTAACAACAGATTGGCCAGAATGTCAGACTGCTTAAATTAAAAAAGAAAGCAAGTGCGGGTGGGAGGGGGGAATCAATTCCCTTGCTGAGAATTAATTGGCTTTCTGTCAGCACATTAGATGAGGACCTGGCATGACCTCTTTATGTAATCATAAAGACAGGTCTGAAGCAAGACTGCCTATGTATAGTATGAAGTCCTCGGTATTCCCAATTTGAATGTCTGTAAACCCTCCATTTCATCTTAAGACTTTGACTAAGCAGCAGATTTCAAATCAGCCTTTTCGCCCTCCTATTCCCCCTGCCTGGTTTTTGTAACATCTTGCCTGATGAAGAGATCTGGAGATCTTGAAAGCTTGCACATTTTTTGGTGAACTTTTGAGTTGACCTAATAAAGGTATTACACTAATATGGATTTTTCTCAAGGCAAAATTGGCTACCTTTCCCTTTTGAATACTATTTGGGCTGCATCTGAAAACTAAAGCTGTGGACCCGACCCAGTTCATCAATGGATTGCAACCCCATCCAGAAGTGGCTGAATCCCATTTGCTTGCTTAACTGTAACACCTACCACAGCAACTCCATATTGTCTGGATACCATCACACCATTGCCTAAGTGTATTTGCTATTTCCACAGAACAAAAAATTGAGATATATACACACACACACGCACACACGCACACACACACACGAGAAGTAGATGCTACATCTCCTCAAGTTATAATCAGTATTTTAATGTTTAGTTGGCAGGTGAATGAACAACTACCACTCTGCTCTATAAACTGAAATAATTCAGACCATAACAGATTCTGCTATCGAGCATATTTCTCTCTCATGTTTATAAACCAGTGGTTTCCAACATCCATGCTAGGCAATGTGGCACCAAATGGATTTTGTGTGTGAGAGTGAACAAGCTAATGCGAGGTATTACGTATGTACAAGAAAACAGACTAATAAATCTCCAAAGTGGAAATGAGGCATAAAAACACACCCCTATTTGATACAAGCGAGCTTTGTACTGCCTGCCACTCTAACCTCTCTTCCAAACATAAATTTCAGCCTATATTCTCTATACATCATATTTATTACTCACACATATTGAGTTGCCTTTCACAGTTGAACTACAGTGTTATGATGGTTTTGTACCATGATGTCGTGAAAATGAGCTGTAGGATAAGATTTAAACCATGTTTACTCAGTATAATATACAACATATATATTTATTCAACTGTGAATATCTGAAAAGAGATATTGTATGAACCAAAGATATATTTTCCAGGAGCAAATTTGACCTCTCCAGGCCAGATAGTTACCTGCCTCAAGAATTCTTCTACAATTATTTTTCCAACACACTATTATTTGTTCAGCTGCCTAAGCAGGCTCCCTTCAGATGTGGATGTACTATATATTCCATTC
This sequence comes from Shinisaurus crocodilurus, assembly GCA_021292165.1. Lineage (NCBI taxonomy): Eukaryota > Metazoa > Chordata > Lepidosauria > Squamata > Shinisauridae > Shinisaurus > Shinisaurus crocodilurus. The sequence goes on along the minus strand of CM037881.1, from coordinate 99,235,477 downwards.
CTTCTCTACTACTAGGAAACCTTGCGAATCCTACTCTGTTGCTTTCCGCAAAGCTGTAATTGTTGCAGAAACACTATTTCTTCTAAGCATTATATTGCATATATAGCAGAAGGTGAGTAGCAGCTAATTACAACAGTAGGGTAGTGAATTCATATACATTCCATATCTATTTTTCTATATTCTGGGGCAAATCCAAATCCAAACTACTCAAGTAGGCTGTATCTCCATTTCTTCATGCTCAGTCTTCAATTGATGAAAGAGCTTCTCCAATTTCCACCTATTTTCCCCTCATCAGTTCAAGAAATAAATCCTAAAATCACTCAAGACTACCATGCCAGCTCTTTACTTTCTGAATTAGCTCTGCTGGGCTACTTGCCAGCTTCCTTTCTTTGGACCATAGTCACTTTTTTGTTTTGTAGGCCCCAGGCTTCTTTCAGCATGGAAACCAATCTTTTTCAAGAATGTTTATTTTCACCTCTTTTTCTTATAACTGGGTTACATGTGGAAAATTGCTCCATAATTATACCAAGTGTTCACAATTATACTTAAGAAAAAACAAAAACAGGTAGCTCCTCCACTTCTATAATTCTCTCATTACCAATACTAGAGTAGTTCAGTGACAAAGTTGAATTCAAAGTTCAAGTCCTAGTTCATAACTCACCAGGTGATGCTGGACAACCCACTATTTCAGCCTTTGCTTCTTATTGTATATTGGCAGTATAATTCCACTCTTTCAGAGGTTTATTACGGAGATAACACTTATTCACGATCTCCATTGATATCCTGCCCTTCATAAAAATAATCCCAGGATGGGTAACAAATTAAATACATCCAATAATAAAATAAGAAGAAATAAAATGCTAATAAAACCAATTAGTCAGCAGCAGAGCTGACCACTCAAACACCTGATGTACTGGCCAAAAATATCCGACATGGCTCTAACTCCTGAATGACTTGTGAAAATGATTAGGTATAACTGCGTAACAGGGTGTTCAACACTGCACTGTGGATGCAAACAAAATGGTTTGCCTTGTTCAGCCACTTTTGGTAACTGCGAAGTCAGTGGATGTGACAGCTATCATTTCTGAGTGGAAACACTTTCAAATGCTTGTTACAATTTTGCCCATATTCAGTGCTTTTTTCCATATCTTTCCTAGACTAGCAAGATGAAATGGCTCAAAGATATCGCCCAGGTGGTGTTTGCTTCTACTGTCCCAACCAAACCCCAATACAGTGCCTCCCTCTGCCCGTGATCATCCCTATTTGGGTGCCCCTGTCCCCACTCCCCAGGCACATACTCACACCCTCGGAACACATAACACCACAATCATGAAGCCTTTTGATATGGACATCCTAGTTATTATAATAAAATTAAAATATTAATTTCCACTATTCTGGAATACACGTGTCTACAAAATATTCCCCTATCTGGCTGTTTCCAAACAGTGCTTCTATATCCATATTTATTTATTGCACATGAATTTTCATAGGCTAGAGCCTACTTCATCAAATGCATGATGTGATCTGAAAGATGGTAGGTGTACTGATAGGTACTAATAGAATGGCTATACAAAACTATATGGACTATATATCTAACCAATAAAAAGGCAGATCAGAATCAGTACTAAGGTGACAAGCTTCCCAAAAGATTCTATTCTTTCATGTCTAAGCCATGCATCACCACTACTGACCTTTGTAACAAGAGGAAATTAAAATGCAAGAGACCATGAAAATGTGCTAGTGTGCTGAGTGCCTGAATGAATAGAGTCAAGAAATTAAATGCTGTTGCTCCTGTAGCCACCTAATTATATGCCTTCGCCTAGAAAGCATTTCTTATCACACACAAATACCACATTAACTACAGTATGGTATAATACCAGTTAAGCTATTTCCCTTTATATGCTAGCGAAAAATATGTTTATTCTTAGAAAGTCCGTCCTGATAGCACAGGACCTCTGATTTGCTTCACAGACCTACAATGTCAGTAGTCACAACAGCAGTCTGACAGCAGTCTGTAAATTTGTTTTTCTGAGGGTGGCACATGTGGCCCTTAGGAAAGGAAAGCTGTCATAATATCCCATTCTCCAAACTGACAGCTGAGGTATGGGGGTGTAAGAAAACTGGAGGATGAGACAAGAGGAGAACTTGGGAGTACAATGCATCTCAGAATAAAACAATTTACTTCAAATTCTAAACTATTATGAATTGCCTAAGAGTCTAGTGAAGGCAAACAAGAAAATTTTGTATGAATTGGAAATTGTGCATTTCTCTCAATTGTGCATATAAAATAGAGTGATTGACACACCTGAAGCCCACAGTTCTTCAGCCATATTTGGCTTGGTGCTTTTGTTCACTGCTCTGTGTTCATGGCAGCTGTAACATTCATCTGTAGGGACTTCAACTCCATAACGTTCCAGTACTATGATTCTCCTTTTGAAGTGTCTTCTGGTTCTATATTAAAAGCCCCCTAGCCTAGCTATCTGCAAAAACAAGGTTTTGAGAACTGAAATCAGCCCCCATAAGACCAGAGACAGACAGCCTTAATGTTGAAAGGCTACACACACACCTTTTTTGCAGCCCCTTCCATTGTGCTGTTGAATTGCCAGCAACACCTTGATTTAATGCAAACTTGCACTCACCCAGGACTGTTTTTGCCAAATTTGGTGGCAGGGAGTACGGCCCCTGGTGGGTTCTGGGAGGTGGAAATTGGCTTCTAGACCCTACAAAGTTGCCCATCTTTGTTGTCAACCATGGAATTCTGCCAGTACAGCAATACTCCATTTCAAACAGGGCTGCCACCCAGTCTTAAAGCACTGCTTACTTTTTACGACCTTTGCCCACAATAAATAGAAAACATGATGGAAGAGTTCTTTCATATTTGTTGTTGCTGTAAAATATTCCTTATAGCAAAATCCTAATGGGCAACAGTACATGACTGATAGATATGTACTAAAACATAGTTGATAGATTTGCCACTATGACAGGCAAATCCTGTCCTCTGTCAATACTGTGCAATCTATGTTGCTACCAAGGTCATACGTTTCAGCGCAATGTTACTAGACAAAAATTCTCCTTGGTACAGACATTAGTGACCTGTTTTCCTGCTCTATATTTAACAATTAACTAAGTAAAATTATTTGACTTGATACTAATGATTATACTGCAGTCACTATAAAGTCCTCACTTTGCTGCACACATGGTATGTAGCTCAACTGTCCCTCATTTGCCAAGTTAAAGGATAATAAATCTAGAGATGTGTGAAGTCCCAGAAAAAAACAGAAAAATTCAGGGGGGGGATGGTTTTTTCCCATTTTTTTCCGGCCTTCACATCTCTAAAAACCTGATTTCCACAAGTCTTATGTCAAACCTCCAACTGCTTTATAAAGAGGGTATTATAAAGTTTTGGCATGTTAATATGTTGTGATTTTCTGTCTGTCTGTCTATCTCAGACAATGGGCACATTTGGAATTTTTAGAGTTATGGGTGCTCTCACAAAATGGCTGCCCTGGTCATTTGGGGCAGGGGCTTGCCCATACACATAATAGCTGCCCACCTATTTCCCAGAAGGTAAACTACTGAGGCTAAAAGAAAAGCAACATACCTAAAGAAAGAAAAGGCAAAACATACCACACACACACAGGCAAAAGATCACATGGCGCCCAGAGGCATTATTTGAAATAAAGATGGTGTTGGAGGCAGGTGCTTCGCTTTACAGCTTGCCAGCCTCCCAGTTGCTGTTGTTTACACTGAAAAAAATTTAAAAATCAGAAGGGGCAGGAAGCCTGGTGGATTCCAAGGGAGGTGCCAGTGGGCAAATTCGGTAGTGTCCAATGTTAGTCCTACATAGAGTAGACCTATTGAAATGAATGGGTCTACTCTATGAGTAACTTAATGAGACTTAAGTTAGTCATAACTAACTTAAATCTCATTCATTTCAATGGGTCTACTCTATGTAGGACTAACATTGGACACTACCCATTGGTGCCTATAGGCACCATGCGGAGGCAGCCAGGTCTCTATAAAAGCCAGATTCCAACTTTCTGTCCCGTTCCAGTGCGATCAAGGATCAGAATGAAAGACTGGGCTATGTGGGAAAAGGCAGGAAGCACCAAGGCAAGAAGAAGGTTATCACTCCCACTTCAGTCTGTCCAGTAACGGTCAAATCTTGCTTCTTATCCCAACCTCTACAATGCAAAGAACATTACCACGGATCTGAATTATTTTTGAAATAATGGACAAATGTATACAAGAGAAAACAAAAATAGCACCTCCAACCACTGGTGTGAGAAATAATCATTTTCTAACTGCAGCACATTAAGCGTCACTAGGCTTGTGCTTGGAGAATCAGATTCTCCAAGTAGCAGCCAAGTCCGATGGCTCCTTTGTGCGAAAGGGAATCACAGATGTTATCTCCAATAAAGGATCAGAGAAGACAGCAGGGATTCCTTTCCCCTTGCAGTGGCATGTGAAGGGGAATCCCCATGGAGGAGGAGGAGTTTGGGGAGGTGAGAGGGGTTGGCAGGAAAACCTCCATGGGCCGCAGTGGGCCAGAGGTTCCCCATCCCTGAAGTTTCATGATATAAGGTCAAAGTCTCTAAACAAATACCTTTCAGTTCCAAGCAGTGTATTTTAAAGAAAGTAAAATTTGGATTGCATAGTGGAGTGTGGTCTTCAGTCTAGACATCTGAAATAGTGCCTAAATGCACTATTAAAATAAATATAAATAATATAAATTATAAATATATATAATATAAAAATAAATTGTCTTGGATCCAAACATCCCACTATGTAAGTAGGAGGCACTTCCCCTCATACGGAGGAGTTCCAACTCCCCCATATCTGCCAGAGGCTGGCTCAAGAGGTTCAGGAAAACCTCTGAAGTGGCCTTCTATCAATTTACATGGGACAGAAGTTAAGCTGATGGGCTCTAATTTCCCCTCACTTAAAAAAAAAAGTACGTTGATAATTTTACGTCAAAGTACGTCAAAAATGCAGATTTAGTGACAACTTGCAGTTTTGTTAGGATATCAACAATTGCATATTTGAGTTTAAGATCTCTCATGTTTGCACCATCAAGTTGTTTTTTTAAAAATGTCTCGATAGTCCCTAAAAGTTCATCTCTTCACCTTATTTGACTTGGTTCTTCAGATAAACCCCACCCCCTGAAGGTCTGTTCAATAGCTCTCAAAGTGAAAGCAATGTGAAAGATTCATTTAGCTTCTCTGCAATCTTCCTATCCTCCTTCAGTAATTTTTCACACCTGCTTATCAGCTGTCTAGAAACATCTTGGTGGCTATTGATCATAACAAATGCTGGAGTGGATGGCCCCTTGGTCTAGTCCAGCAGGACTCTTCCTATATTACATTCTATTAGAATTGCATTTTAGCTTTCAAAAAATTTTCTGCATATATATTAGTTGATTGCTAATATACTAGCACGTGCGGTTCTGCCTCCCTTATTTAAAACTCCTTAAATGTCAATATCCCAAGGCACAGGGGCACCAGAATTGCTCCAATAGCCCTCAAAGTATTATTACAAGCTCATCACCAGTATCACATATACCAGAAGAACATAAGCCCCTTATGCTGATCTACACGGGGGCAGAGAGAGGGAGAGGAAGAAAGGGGTACAACTGTCATGATGATTATACTACAGCTGAAGTCACATCCTGGCATTTCACCTTTCCAGAAGCACTAGTCCCAATCCCATGAACTATTGGAACTTGGGCTGCAGCGTTCAACAATTTTTTTTTTTTAAAAACCACCCAACTAAACAGCTGTCCGTCCCTCAACATTTGAACAGTATTACAAGCATTTATAAAAGCTGTAGATGGCAAGCATGATCTTAAAAGAAGCATTTGCTCATTTTTATCACAAAGACGAAGATAATGCCTCTTCCAATATGATGCTAGCAATATGATGCTAGCTATAAATAAAATTTATTTATTTATTTATTTATTTATTATATTTATATCCTGCCTTATTCCCTACAAGGAACCCAAGGCAGCTTACATAATCCTCATCCTCCTCTCCATTTTATCTTCACAACAACCCTGTGAGGTAGATTAGGCTGAGAGTCAGTGACTGGTCCAAAGTCGTCCAGTGAGCTTCGTGGCCGAATGGGGACTAGAACCCGGATCTCCTGAGTCCCAGTCCAACACTCTAACCATTATGCCACACTGGCTCACACATGCATGTATAATATAAAAACTAGGAAAGTACGCTTCTTCCACATTTTATTCCTATGCAAATTTTAAATGGATTGATCTATCAATTAAGATTTCTTTTAATTGAGTGACAGTCATTATGTGTATCAGGCTATCAGAAGATGTGTTTTGAATGGATGCTCAAGACGTAACACTGTTTACAGAAAGTATGCTTTTACTCTTATTCAGTATCAGCATTCCATGCTGATCAGTTTTTAAGTGCACCACTCCACCCCACAGACACATACTAAACAAAGAAAATTGATTAACTAAGCATTTTCTCCCTCTTATATGGTCACCACTTTCAAGGTGCTGGTGTCATTTAACTTTTTTCAAAAACAGAGAAGCAGACCCACATTTATCCAGAACATGGAAGCAAGTTAGATTATCTATATTACAATTAACTTTATTCCTTTAGGGCATGATCCAGTCGGGATGCCCATAATCCTCTGAACTCAGAGGATTATGTGCATCCTATGGAGGGTGGGAGGAGCATAGAGGCGAAGGTTGCCTCCACACTCCTCCCACCCTGCAATTCAGCAAGATGGACGATTTCAGCCATCTAGCTGAGGTGCTTTGGAGCAGGTGGGAAGGAGGCTGAGGAGCCGGCAGGATACCTTGTATCTTGGCGGCGCCTGTCTCCTCCCCTCCCCAACCCCCAGAATGCCTCCTAAACCCAATTCTCATGCGGCTCTTTCCACACAGGCAGCAAGTGGGGGAGGGTGCTCCAAACACACAAACCCAGCTACGAGTTCAGAGCCATTTTCCAACCACAATAACCGGGTCTCTGAAAATCCTGTAACAGTCTAGACCAGTGTTCTCCAACCTTGGGTCCCCAGATGCAGCATAGCTGGCTGGGGCATGCTGGGAGTTGCAGGCCAAAAACATCTGGGGACCCAAGGTTGGAGAACACTGGTCTAGACGCTGCCTAGTGGCCACAGGATTGTGCTGTAATAAATTTCAATTTCTGAACAGAAGATATCCTACCAGACTGATTAGGGAGGCAGAGAACTGGGTGGATTTGGTGTCAAACAATATTTATTATTTAATAGTTTTAAATTTTTGACCATTAGTATTACTTATTCATCTGAGCATGTCTTTCCTTTCCTATCAAGGGGATTTTGAGTAAACATTGGCACATAGTTGTATTCATTGTGTGGCACCTAATCTCAAACTGGTTTCAAAAGTAGAAAGAATTTGAGGGATCATTTGATCTGTTCTGATATTGATACAGTTGGGAGAAATTAGAGTACAGTAATACCTTGGACTGCAAGTAACTTGGTTTGAGAGCATTTTGCAAGACAAGCAAATTTTTAAATATTTATTTAAAAAATTTTTACTTGATATACAAGTGACACCTTGCGATACAAGTACTGTAGTACGGCTTAAATTAAAAATCTCTGTACAATTTTTGGGGGGGGATTTCGTTTTGATGTAAGAGTGTTTTGGATTACAAGCACGTTTCCGGAACAAATTATGCTCTCAATCCAAGGCATGACTGTATCAGTTCATGGGTTACCTTATATGTAGAAGGTATTCAGTTTGCTTCTTATCTAAGGAAGTCAGTTGTTTCATTGTATATTCTTCAGACTACAACATTTTTCTAACTTTACAACAAAATGGTACTTTCTGTTATTATGTCCTTCTGATTTATTATATGATGGATAAACTTCTCTTAGCATTAGAGATAGCACTGAACACCATTCTAAAATCAAGAACAGAGTCATGGAGGCACCTTTAGTGGACCATTTCAATGACAATGCTCATTGGCATACCGATTTAAAATTCTTTGTCATATTCTATTCACATTTATATAACTGGAAGCACAATGAAACTGGAGATTGTATTATTAAACAAGGGGGCTGAGTGAATTTTCACATTTGTAATAGTTTTTCTGATTATTTTATTTTAGTATTTATAATCGACCACGTAGTCCAAGAATGGGCCTTCAGGGCAACTTACAAAATATCCAATTTAAAAACTAACAGTTTAAATCATACCAATAAATTCCATTTTGAACTTAGGTTTTACCTTTACAAGACCATAGCGGGAACTACACGTTTATTGATCGGTTATTACCTCTGTCCCTTTAAGGCAAAGGTGGGAAACTGTTCTGGTCCTCCTGGATATGCCCCCCCGGGGGACAAATTACATTGGCATGTGGACCCTTACCTCCTGAAGCCCTGCCCTCTTCCCCCAAAGCCCCCCTCCATATAATGACTCCTTTCTCTGTATAAAGAGAGGCATGGAGCAATCACTCCATACCTCTCTGTGCACAGGGAAAGGGGAAGCCTTTCCCTACTGAGCACTAGAGAAAGGCTGCCAGTCTGTAGCTTTGAGAAGGGAAACACTGCTCTTATATCCAATCAGGGATCGTAGCCTTTCTCTAGCATTGAGCAGGGGCTAGGAGAGGGAGCAGGGCCTGTGGCAGAAACTGGCAAACCCAATAGATCTGGCCCATAAGCCAGAAGTTCTCCACCCCCGCTCTAAGGGGATATTTTATAAATGAACTCCTCTTGTGAAGGAAGAATCCATTTGCTTAGTATTCAAATTGAAGGCATGGGTTTCCAAGATTCTACTACCCAGAAATTTGGAGATAAGGTTATTTAGAAATATATTTCTAAATATGAGTGTAACGTTATTTATAGAAACATTGCCTGTTCATTGATAAGAAACTACACCCATGAGAAGTAATTCAGTTGGGAACTGAACATTAAGTAACTGACTGCTAATTAAGTCAGCTTTCAATGTTTTAAGGAAATGTAAATGCAGTGCTCCTTGTAAGCTATCAATGAAAGAGAGAGAAGTTATAAATATATTTATAGAATGACTTTTGTGATTGTTTATAAGAGCAATGAATGTTAATATTGAGATTGTACTCATGAGAGGCAACTTTAGTTTTTGAAACAATCCTGGATACATTTGACTGTAGTTTTGATGGATTGTAATATATCACAATTGACTAGCTTTCCTTTTTAGTTTAGTAAATTACTCCTTGGAAGTTTTTGAGCAAGTAGATTCATCCTAAAACTAGAATATTTGGACTATTGAACAGGATGGTTTAAAAATAAGCTTTTTAAAGGGATAGGTTCACTCCCTTTACAGAGCTTCTTCCTAAAGATGTACCGGGTATTTCATTTTGTTCAAAATATAGCACCTAAGAATACAAAGTGTTCAGAGCATTTTTTGAGTAACGTTATTACAATTGTTGCCCTTTTATTTTCTGTTCATATGTTTAGGTCTCATCACATTATGGATCTTTAGTAACTATGAGTTGATGTAAGCTCAAAGTTCTAAACTTGATTCTGTTGTTTGTTTAAACCAGACAGGTCTTTTAATTTTAATTTGGGTTTTCTATATCTGAATTATAGATCACTGATGTACTTTAATTCATAATAATAGAAGGCAAAGAACATCCATCTGCCCTGGACAGGATTATTGTTTTTCAGGGAAGCAGGATTGAGGAAGGAAAAGGGAAAGGGGGTAACACCAAAAATCATAACGGACATCCCATTTGTTCTATTAGTACCCGCACAGCCAATCAGTTAAAATTAGTCTCCATCTATAATTACATGATTAATACCTAGAACTTCGGATTTGTTAGTGTAAAGAAATGGGATTTCTTAAACTAGACAATTTATTCATCTTTTTATCACAAGTAGTAGTATGAATGATATTTATATCATCTTTATTTAGCCTTTTAGATCTATCCAGAGTACTTCTTAGAGATATTCTCAGTAATCCTTGTAACAACTCTGTGAGGTAGGTCAGTATTATCATCACTATATTTCAAGTGAGCAGCTGTGATATTAGTGGATTGCCTATGGCCACCTAGGGAGTTCACAGCTGAGGCAGCATTTAAATGTAAGACTTCCTGGCTCACACCCATAGCTCTCCAGCTTGTTTCTCAGGTCAAATCTTGATTGGTCTCCAATGTCTCTATGAAAAATATCACACCAAAAAAACCTTCACTTTGAAACTGTAGCAAGAAATATATACTGGAGACTACACTGAAGCTGTATATGTTTACTTCAACAATATTTTCCACTGGACTAAACAGACCTTTTAGAATGTGTTTAATTTGTTTTACTAATTCCACGTACATTCAAAAAGTGTATTTTTCCCACTTAAACATATCTCTCTAACATGTTCTAATAGGTGCAGTATAGTAATGATTTCTCCTTGCGTAATCTTAAAATATGCAAGCCATTATGTCAGGATAATTAGTAATGCCCCACAGAAATTCCTCAAGTGATTGTTTCCATTTCGTGACATGGTTCGCAGGAAACGACAGCCCACCATGGCTTAATTCACACATGGGGGCTGTCGCGTTGTGCTGGGGGCCTGTGGGCACCATTTCTGCATGGCCCCGCAGGCACCCAGCATGCCATGGCTTGCTGTGTAGTGAAATCCCAGGCAGCAGAGGTTGTTTAAAGGTTGCACCAACACAATATGGCAGCCCTGCGGATAAATTAAGCCATGCTGGGCTGTTGTGTCATGTGAACCAGGTCATTGTGTATCATCTCCTCCAATCCACAACACATTACTATTACTGATCTAGCAGCATAATCCAAAAACTTTGGTCATGCAGTTCACATTCACTGCAGAACATTGTCAGATTAGAGACAAGGACAGATTTCTGATGGCTCTTCTCTGTACACTTGCAAGGATGCTTACTAAGGAGGATCACTAACTTGAAGGCTAAAGCTGGAGTCTTTATATGGTGCATATTTGGTGGAGAAATCCTACTGAGCAAAACAGAACTTACTTCCAAGTAAGCTGTACAGGATCACCCAAACCATTGGGTGATCCTGTGTTGTAAGCACCCAGAACATTTCATAAGAAAGAACTTGTAGTTACTGAGCAAAATACATTTGTTCATGAGATGGACAGTAAATATATAAGCTATTTTGTTAACAGAGCTGCAAATATTTATAATTTGAGAACTGAACACACTGCAGAGTTTAGGTAGTTAGAAAGCATAAAATAGGAATATGAGATTTCCCATATAGCCTGTTTGGATTTTATTTTTATTTATTTATTTTATTTATTTATTATATTTTTGAATCGCCCATCTGGCCAGTCATCCGGCCACTCTGAGCGATGTACAGTCCAATAAAATATAAGAAGAAGAAGAAAACAGAGTGTAAGACACAATTAAAAACAGTACAAAACTTAAAAATCCTAACCCACCCCATATTCCCGCCTGAAAAGCCACGTTTTAAATGCACGGCAGAAGCTAATCAAAGAAGGGGCATGGCAGAGGTCACTGGGGAGAGAGTTCCATAAACCGGGGGCTGCCACAGAAAAGGCCCTCCTCCTAGTCCCCACCAGCCTGGTTTCTCTGGCTGATGGGACAGGGAGAAGGCCGTCCGTGGCAGATTTTGTTGAGTGGCCTACTTGATGTTGCTGGAGGCGTTCCTTGAGATAAACTGGACCGGAGCCGTACAGGGTTTTAAAGGTCAACGCCAACACCTTGAATTCGGCTCAGCAAACAACTGGTAGCCAGTGCAACTCTTTGAGCACTGGAGTGATGTGATCACAACGATGGCAGTCTTTAACCAGGCAAGCTGCTGCATTCTGTACCAGCTGCAACTTCCGAACCGTCTTCCAGGGTAACCCCACGTAGAGCGCATTACAGTAGTCTAGGGCGAGAGGAGACTAAGGCATGAACCACTGATGATGATTTACAGGATGGTATTTCCTGGATCCTAGCCATCTGTGATGACTTGCTAAGTCCCGGAATCCAGCAGGTTGTCCACAATAATAAATACATAACCTACTGGCTCAATTCACACGTAATGGCCAAACCATATTTTGGCTGTCAGTGCTTTCTTCTCTTCTCTTCTGATTCTCTCTTCTATTTCCTAGTGGTTAGAGTGTTGGACTGGGACTTGTGAGATCTGGGTTCTAGTCCCCACTCAGCCATGAAACTCACTGGGTGACTTTGGGCCAGTCACTGACGCTCAGTCTAACCTACCTCACAGGGTGGTTGTGAGGATAAAATGCAGAGGAGGAGCAGGAGGATTATGTAAGCCGCCTTGGGTTCCTTTCAGGAAAAAAGGCGGGGTATAAATATAATAATAAATAATTAATTAAAAAATAATACGTCTCAGCATCTGAACCAGGAAACCTATGATTTTCACAAACAATCGTTTGCTTGGAAACCATGGCTTGAAGTAGGGTTCTAATTCCAGTTTGGAGGCAAATACTGATTTTTCCATTTCAGATCTCATGGAAAACTATAGTTTACCCAAACCAGGAACGGAGGGCAAAAATCATAGCAGGAGGAGGGAGCGCACTCAACCAAGGCACATTCAACTCAGTCATATTCACTCTGTTTGATGGATGGTCGTGATTATGTTATAAGATGTTTTATTAATTTAAAAGTTGTTTGTATTCATTTAAAGGTTGCTTTCAAACTAAGTCATCATTTTAAAAGAAACTTACTATAACTGAATTGTTTAAAGTTAAAATAATCCCACACTTATTTTTAAACAGATTTTTATCCAACCAAGTATCCCTATGTATATACTCTTTCCTATAGGAGCTTTAATAAATTAGGAAAAAATTACTCCCTTGAATGATGGGCTAGTTGAAGTAATGACTTTCCCCCCTGCATTTAAATATATTTTAGGGTAAATATTTTTTAACTACAACCAAACTACACCAGTTTCAGGTAGCGGTTTCAGGTTCTTATAACGATATTCAGTAATGGGTAGATAGCATTATATCAAACACAATTTAATGAAATCAGACTAAAAACATAAAAGCTTAACTGAACTTATATTAATAGAATACCTATACAGCTATTGTTTTGTTTTTGTCAACATTTTTGCAGAAACACAAATACACTAACAGGCCATATTAACACTAATATTAATTAGTGCTCCCCATTAGAACTGTGCTCTTAAGAAGATTAACTTTCCAAATAAAGAACATGACTAAGGCTGCAATCCTATACACACTAACCTAGGAATAAGTCTCATTGAACACACGGGTGCTGACTTCTGAGTAGACCTGTGTAGGATTGCACTGTAGATAATTGAATTTTATATATGATACATAGCTTGATTCATTTGGTCAAGGCTTTGGAAAGTAAAGTATAGTTACACAGATTAGTTAAGTAGGGGAAACTATCCCTTAATTTCCATTTCAAACTCCATTTTGTTTTAATATTTCAGGGGCGAAACTAACAGCAGGTAGGTTAAAAGACAGGAAAATTGTAAAGAAAAAGCCTCAGTTTCCTGCACACCACACACACACACCTCCACACCTGTAAACAGGAAAGTCATGCAAATGTACATAGGTTATCTGATGGGGCCCCGAAGCCACAGAGTCTCCGCTGTCCCTTTGATGCCCCTATGCCTCAGATATGCATATGCAAATGTTCTAAAGCCCCCTGGTCATGAGCAAAGAACCACCCCCCTCCCCTGCCTGGCCAGATGAAGTTCATCCCGATTGGCCAAAGACAGCTGGGCTACTGAAAGGAGGGGGGGAGGAGAATCTATACTGCCAGCTGTGGCTTCTGGTTTTGGTTGTTGTTGATCATGGGCAGCAAGCTGCGAGGAGGTCCAGAACTTCGGTCTGGCCTCAAGATCTGACCTCAAGATCCAGCCCCAGGTAGCTCCTGGTGAAACTAGCTGAATTAGGGCTGTTGCTGAGGCAAGCCCTGAGGAGGACCACCAACCCCTAGCTTTAGGGTGGTTGTTGGGGTCTGCACATGAAGAAGCACGGGGTAGGGCTTTGGCTAAGGCAAGCCCTGGAGAGGACCAGACAACCCCCAGGTAACGAGAGTAAGGCCTGGGTAGTGATATGGTAAAGGAACTAGCTCTACTGTGTATGTACCAAAGTGCCTCCCCACCTTGTCTCCTTCCCTCATTTCCCACCTTTTGTGGTAATCTGTTTACCTGAAATAAACTTTCCTGGTTTTACCCCACACGGCGTGTGTGGTCCCTCTGTGGTTCAGCGCTAAATACAGAGTACAGACAAGGGCAAGGCCCTGAGAGAATCAGGTCAAGACTGCAGAGCTAAGGCTGGCAGTTTTGCACCTTTATCTCTGGTCTTGAAAGAAGGACCGGTTGGCAGAGTCCCCCTTCTTCACAAAAATAATAATCCATGTGTTGTGATTCACATCTTACATGCCAAGAGAAAAGTGATCATGTAAATAACAGTAGGGTTCTTAACACAGGTACACAGAGGTGGCAAGAAATTGTAAATGCCATCAAGTACAAAGCCTGATATTGACCTGGAGGTACGAGCAAAACTGACAGGAAATTTTTAAATTCATGACGAGAAGTGACCAGAGACCTGCGTCTTTGCAACAGGTAAACAGTCGAATGCATACCCGATATATGATGCATCTAGAAAAGGTCCCTGAAGCTGACTTATCAGAAATAAGGAGAGAACAGAACACCAAGAACTAAAAAAAAATGATGAGCCACAAAGCCTAGTTTATAATACTTAATCAAAACAAGCTTTTGATCTCGGCTAAAGATAGTAAGATACACTTACCTGGGGTAAAATAGCAGCTAGTAGGCCAAAAACTGGGCCAAAACTAAGCCAAAACTGGGAACAAGAATGAGAGGTTTCACAGAAATCTTTGACTAAACAATGCAAGGCAAGTCTACCATTTTGGTGATGAAGGGCTTCAAAATGGGGCAAACGCATTCGTCAATTCAGTGAGGGCAGTATGCATTGCCTTGGTCTGATTTGGCTATTGACATCATCACATATGCTGATAGGCTACATCGCACAATAATCCCCATCACAGGCAGCGAGAAGAACCATTCTCTTTTTACAGATATTGCCAAATCAGCCACTAAGGGGGAATTCAATCATGAGCAAACCAGTGGCGAAAACAAAGTTGGAGGGGGCTATAAAAACAATTTGGGCCCTTGAAAAAGCTTTGTGCCAAAAAGAAATTTTGGTGAGTGCTAGAAATGAGTCAAGTGTAAATTGCACCTACGACTACCATAATGCTGTACTGTGTGTGTGTTTCTTAGTTAGGAAACGCAGCACAGTGTTATGGTGACAGCACTCAAGTATCTAGGCCAGGGCAACACGCAGCCCAGGGGTGGGCAACACGCAGCCCAGGGGGTCGACACTACTGTTACTGCCCCCACACAGCTGAATTTTGGCAGCGCAGCAATAAAACAAATTGGTGGCAAACCACTACAGAGACTCAAAAGTACCAAATTTAGCTTGCTTTGAAGCTAAATGTGGGCCTTTTGAGTCTCTGTAGCGGTTTGCTGCCAAAACTGCTGCTGCTGCTGCTGTTGTTCTTGTTCTTGTTCTTGTTGTTGTTGTTGTCATCATCATCATCATCATCATCATTATTATTTTGCCACAGCAGGCAGTACAGCTGCAGGAATGCAATCCCCAGGGGATTCCAGGCCCTGGAAATTGGCCCCCGGACCCCTCAAAGTTGCCCACTTTACAATCTGGCCTTACAAGGCTAGTGGACTTTTCATTCCAGAAAATGGAGTGGGTGCAGCACTGTTTTCCTAGGCAGGCATGTTGGAAAAAGAGACTGATAGCTGTCATAGTATTACTTAATTTCCCTAGCCAGAGAAATGTAACAACACTATGGTGATTATATGTCTCTTCTCCCCTTTCTGGCCTAATTTCTAGGAGAAGAAGGAAGAGAGGATGCACACATAAATGTGTATACTGATCCTGGCAGTTGCCATAGCACAGTTATCTTTCCTAGTTGAGGAAATGCAGTGTTGTGACAGTCATCGGGAGTAAAGCAAAGATCAGCAGCAAGAGACGCGAGATGGGTACCAGAGAAAGAGCAAAGCATCCAGGCAGAGCAGATGTTCACCCTCTCAAATCACTTATCTGCAAGGTTCCTAAGAAATACAGTTTGCAGTTCTGACCTCAGACATTAAGAATGATGATCAGTAAAATAAAGATGCCTTGAATATAGAAGGTGCTGATCAGCTAAAACATCCACCAACTACCAACTTTTAAACAAACATTTGCTATCTTAACAACAAGCAAGGTTCAGGAGTGATGTTAGCTAGCATCTAGCACAAAGGGCATTTAAATACTAGAGGAGAATCAGACAAATGAAAGTAAAACTATTTTAGTGTGCGTCAACATCATCAAATTTTGCTCACTGCATATATACATACATGCACACACCCTAACAGTTATTAGATTTCATTACCATCCTATAATATTAAGAGGAAGAGTACTAGATATACTTTCAGGCTTATGAGTTCTGTGAACCTTTCACCCACAAGACAATGGCTTCACTTCAACCCTATCAACCAGAAAACATCTAGAATGTTAACCATTTGCTATAGTGAAGAAGGAAAACAATGACACTTATATGGAGGCATAGTTTTTAAAAAGTGAAAAATAAGGGTATCAAAACTATACTGCTGTACATAGAAGTGCTTTCCCTTACACTGCAATATTGCAAATTGACCACCTTAAACACACAGTTAAGTTACTATGCTGAATATATGACCAGTTACATTTGAAAGGGACTGCAGGCCAAAGACCTCAAACATTAATGCACACCCTGTTAGATTTAAGGACTTCTTTCACATCGTACTGAATCATCATAAGATTACCAACACTGTATAAGAGTTTCAACACCAGACACAAACAAATGGTAAGGATAGTTGTGAAAAGTTCTTAAATAAGATGTTTTAAAATTATATACTTTATTCAGCTGGAGATAAACCTACGTATAAATTCTTACTTACTTTAGAGGCCCATGGTTGCAGACAGTTGGCATAACAACGAACAAGAAAAGCCATTTCCTGGATTGAAGAGGAAAGTTTCCACTTGCAAACAAAAGCCACAGACAACAAAAGTAAGATCCTTAGAAGATTCTCTTTATAAACCATAAGCCAAAGAAATGGATCTTCAGGCACAAAATTAGGCAGACTTTATTTTCACAGTGATTAATTAAAATTACAGCTCCTACTGTATCTCAGTAGCTTTCAGTGTTGCAACAATTACTGCAAACAATTGTCCAGTTTCAACAAACATGTAACTGCACACATTCAAAAAATGCAGTGGTGCTTCTTATTCAAATACAAATGTCAATAGGATTCCCGAAGCAGAGTATGTACCTGAAAAGGCGAAGCTAGAATAAATTCTAGAAAGGATTACAAGTTAAATGCTACAGTCTATGAAAAAGTGAATATTCTATTCCAGTTAAGAATTTTCCATTTCAAGGCACAGTTAAAGCTGGTTAGTCTTCAGATTCCCTTTCCCCCATCTTCACATTTTATAATGCAGGTATAGTTTTGCAAAAGATTCTTCTGAAGTAGATCTTGGTGACTGAGGAATCCTTCATATCAAAGTTTCTTCTTTATACACCTGCCCACCATGTCCAGAAGACGGCTTCCATGCACAGCTAGTATCTTCAGGATACACACACACACACACACACTCTAACAGGTTTGCACTATAGAATTTCTCAAAGCCTCTGCAATCAAAATCATTTCCCTTCCACCCAGCCCAATGCAGTTTAAAATGCTGCAGTACAGCTTAGAATTCTAATGCATCAGCAAGATACCATGGTTAAGCCGAAGCCAGTATTTACCAATTAAAACATTTCTAATGCATTGCAAAATGCAACATCCACAGCAAGACTGAATGCTTGAGTCCTAATTCCTACTATCTTTGCTCGTTTCTCAGCAGCTCCCTCAGGAGAAGCTCTCATCGATTGGATGCTCCGCAGCAAGATGAAATATCTAATAAGGAGGAGAGAGAGTGGGAGGGGAATGGAGCTAAAAGGATGACATCACCTGTATAGAAAGCCTTTAGAAACTGCATTAGATCAATTGGCTACTGTATCTGCAGATGCAGCCAGAGCATCCTTATTGACCTAGTATAAACACACCTCTGTACAACAACAATTCAGCAAAACATACTCTCTGTTACATTTCATATCACTCTGCTGATCTGACAGTGCACACAATTCCTTGGGGGGGGTTTACCACTTACTCTTGAAATCTCCGTATCTGCTCACATATTTTTCCTAAAGATTATTATAAATAAAGCATGTTTCTTATCATTGTGATTTAATTTAACACAAGCTGTTCCTTTATTATTCCCTAAAGATTCTGCATAGCCACAGCCTCTCATAATAAACAATTTCATTGAAGAGACTGTAAACTTTTTCTCAGAAACTGAAATGTTAAAGAAAAACAATTTTAAGTCACTAGTTGGGGAGCCATACTACACTACATATAGTACAAACGTGGTTTACGTATAGCACTTACATTCTGAGGAATATCCTAGAAGTTACGAAAACGTTCAAATGTAGGGATATTTTCATCTAAAATGGGGAACAATGTAATGTGTAACCATGGCCAAGATCCAGAGGAATGCCCTTAGAATGACAAAGTTGGGGGGGGGGATGATGTGGACACAAAGAGAGTACACACACCTCCCATATAGCCCATGTTAGTTAAGTAAGTTGAAAAACAGCCATGTACATTCTTTTACTTGCAACTGTAGTTTGGACTAGAAGGCAAAATTCTCTTCCTTCTGCATAAAGTGACCACCACAACCTCTAATCCTGCTTGGAAATTTGTTGCAAACGTTTCCCAACCTCATTAACCTCCAAATTCAATTTGAACTCCTATTTGATCCCTTCTGCTCAATATTAATAAAGCAGAGTATTCAAAGTACTACTAGTAACTGCAATTGTAGTTCCTGGCAGAAAAGCCTTTCCACTTCATATTTATCAGCTTATGCATTGTGTCACACATACATGTTTCAAATTAATTTTCAAGTGAAGGATAAACCATGTTAAAATGACCCTGCAGTGTTAAACTTCTCTAATTATATAGTACAAAAGCCAGACTGGCATTGCTTTTGCAACCAAAGCAGGGCACTTCAGGGCTGATAAAGGATATAAAAGAGAGGAGATTTTCGCCAATCCCCCTTCCCTCTGCAACTCCCTGCGCCCGCCCCACCAAATTTGACCCGGACCTTTGAAGTCCCCTCCAGACCAGCATAATAGTCATGTGGTGGGCTGTAGGGGAAAGGGGGAATTTGCAAAGGTTTCCTCCCTCCCCTTCCATTCACTGAAGTCTTTGCTGGATTAAAAACTCTTCCGTGAACGGGACACCATTGGATAGAAACCATAGACTACACCTTTAGATTGCTTGTATGTATGCGTATGTATATGTCTATTGTGTTTTATTAAAAGGATTTCCATTTTTATAGATTAATTTTCAAAGGTATACTTCACACTTCTTGGGGGGAGGGGAACAGAAAAGTCAGCAATTAAACTAATCTAGTATTTTTGTTTCCACAAAGAAGGCAGACAAGCAGTTCCACTACTGTAGATACGCTGTTTTAAATGATTCTTGTTAACATTGCTTTAGAGTGTACAAGTATAAACCCTAAGTAAGGAACTATATTTCCAAAGACCCGGCTCACACAATCGCAGCGGGGGAAATAAGCCACAATGGTTTATTTCCCCCGCCATGTGTGCCGGTTGCGTATCAGGGAGATTAGCATAATTACCCTCAGCAGCATGGCTTGTCATATCATGTGAACACAGCTAGGGTGGCTGGTTGCCATGGGTAACAAGCTACCCAGAATCCACGGGCTGTTGTAGGGTTCTGGGTGCCTTGTTACCCATGGCAACAAGCCACACCCAGGCCAGGTTCTCACAACACGACATGCTGTACTGCCAAGGGTAATTATGCAATCCTCCCAGCACACAACCAGCACATGCAAGGTGGTTAACAAGCCACCGTGTCTTATTAATGACCCTGTGATCGTACGAGCCATGTCTTTGTCTTAAATAATTGTTGAGTAATGTATAATTCTTCATGTGATACAACTTGTTTTAATATAATAGCAATTAATTTTTAGAAATAAGTTAAATGATGTTTTTTCCTTTGCCTGAAGAACAGAAAACATAATCTGTTGTTCAGCTAAACTGGAAGTTCATTAGTGTCACAACAGCCTTTTAAAATTGCTGCATTGTGCATGAAATTCAGACCAGTAAAGGTTCTGACACAAATGCATTATTTCACAACTACTGTAAACACAAGCTCAATAATGGGGGGAAATTCTATTTCCTTCTAGTTTCCTCTTTAAGTGAAGATGACATCATCCTTTTCTTTTCCCTACAAATCAGACTGCAGCTACTGCAACTCCCTGGGGAATGTATCCAAGACCCTACATGCAATCCTGCTGCCAGTCTAACAGCTATGTGCAGGGGAAAAGACTGACCTATTTTTTTGCTGGCCTGGCACCTTTTTTTAAAATGAAGTTTCATTATGCTGCTGTGACATAAATTCCTTAATAAATTATTTGTTAACAACAAATGTCAAATGGTCAAAATTCATCTGCAACAAAGGGAAATATATTTGACAATGATCACAATCACAGTATAATTTTAAAGCTAATACCATCAGAGCTAAGGCTATCAAGAAAAGGTATTCTGCAAATTAGTTCTTTCATTTTAAAAAGGCTGCAAATGATACCAATGTGTTTTTCTTTATTAAACTTTTTTTTTTAAAAGCCCATCCATACAGCTAAATAGGAGAGCTGGGAAAAGAGCAGCATGATAGGAATCAGGTGGGAGGAAGCACACCGTATTTGTATAATTTGAATATTATTTGGAGGGGGTTTTTTTGCACATCTTTTTAACAGGACTAGAGGCTTGTCCTATTTGTTAAAAGAAAGATTTGCATCAATAATTATGTAAACACACTGGCGAGATATACATCAATTGGCATCACAACACTTTTAGCCAAACAGCTACTTTTCATTCCAGATGTAGTCCAAGAAATGGCAGCTGTCCTAATTCTTCAGTTGTGTACAAAAGATGACCATTTGATTGAATTTCCCAATGTGCACTATGTGAAAAAGCAAGCACTTGGAAGAGTGCCGATACTGCATCTAGCACCGGTACTTGCACTACCGTGTAAGCAGTAGCCCAGCTTCAGGAACCTCTGTATCAAGGTGTTCAAGGAGGAGTTGAAGACCTGAAAATACCTTGGCAAGCAATATACCATGTCACAAAACAGTATAAAAAATATTTATAGCTTGGCAAGCAGAACCTTCTAACGTTTTAGCACTAAGAGGGATGGATATCAAGAGTTTAATGTGATATATGCATGTGCTTGAAATGTATTCCAGAACAGCGAGGACCAATGATGAAAATTAATATTGGCAGTTGAGGCAGAGTCTGAGAGCATCTCTGTGCTGCACTGATGAGTCTTAGTACTGCTGACTGACACACACACACACACACACACACACTCATTCCAATTAAATGTAGATATATTTAATAATTTACTGTATTTTAAGCAAGATTAGAGTCATACGTCCTGGGTTTTAAAAAAATGATATTTCTATTCCTGAATGTTTGCACAACGGAAGTATTAAAAACAACCCCTATGAACTACCTTCATTTCTTCCTCCATGGTGACATTATGTTCTGACATTAAACAACCAATATACAATAGTTTTCACTGCACCTAAAAGCTTACTACAACGCTGTACAAAAATCCTACCAAAAGGAACAGTAAGATTCAACATCAGTATGAAAATGTAAACCATCCTAAGAGAAGGAAGAGAGAAGAGGGGAGGGGCGAGTATATGGGAGAGGCTGTCACTAGAACTAAAATGATGTCAGCTTCTAAAATTAGAATCAGCGATACAGAGGGAACAATAAAAAAGGCACCACAGATTCAATCTCCCTATAGGCTTTGTAGCTACTTTTCTTCTTCCAGATAATATGCTATACATGAAAAGGTCATCGTCCATTTAGAGTATTTGACATTTATGTTTTTATAAAACTAATTTGAAATTTATATGGGTTGCTTCATTCAGTGTAGATTCATGGCTTTTTCAAACGTTAGCTGTGCCCATAAGCAATATGATGAACAAAAAAGGCCATCCCAATGTAACTTTACAAAGAAAAAAACATATATTTCTATTTAGGGTTTCAATGAAAAACTAGAGTCAATAATTTAATTCATGTTAAATTAAAATATTAAATCCCAATGTGGAACATGAGGAAGGGAAATATTATGTATGGCAATGTGTGTTTCCATTTTGGGATTTTGTGAACAGTAGATTGTTAGCATACACACAAATGACCTTTTCTCAATCCAATTCGAATGCAGACAAACCTATACCTCTTTCACAAAATCAATGCTAATCTTTCAAACTTTTTGCTTTGCTTAGACAATGAAATATAAATGAATCTCTGTGGTGAGTGTATACATTGCCTGAGCATGACAAAAGTAATTTCAAACTATCTCTTTGTGATACCTTCACAAAGGTATCTGCCCTTAAGTGTAGGATGGCACATCATAGATTCATAGATCATAGAGTTAGAAGTGGCCTACATGCCATCGAGTCCAACCCTTGCTCAATGCAGGAAACTAGAGGTGGGGTCTCCCATCCAAGTAATAATCTTGGATGGGGCCTGACCCTGCTTAGCTTTCCACACTAAGACAAGCTGAGGCAGTGTGAACCACAGGCCTGTACCTTGTAGTATCTTGTGGTTAGCATAGAGTTTCTATGTATCTTGTCTTGTGCTTAGCATAGAGTTACCATTGAACAGTATCCATTTTTAAAGCTGGCATGAAAACGCTACATCTGGTGTGGAAAAGTGACATTCTATGTGTTTCACTGATGGTGGAGGAGCAAACACATGTGAGGTGAATTCAAGAAGCCTCTGCATGATAAAGGTAACATATACATCACCCACACATACACGTAACACTTTGTTTGCATAAACAGTCCTCTTCAAAACATGTCATCACAAAGGCTTCTATTAGCAGTCATAAATTTTGTCAAATGCAATTCCTCAAGTGGTACTGCTACAAACACACCATTAGTTTTTGTTAAAAGGATTGTACACATAGCGCTTCCAGTTACTGCAAGTGTGCTGGAGTAGTTGGACTAGGATGACCAAATACAATCCATCAAGCACAGTTATTCTGATACAGCTACTCAGGCATGCATATAAAAAGTGTGTGTGTGTGTGTGTGTGTGTGTGTGTCTGTATGCATGTCTGTATGTGTACACACACACACACACACACACCTCTATGAGAGCAGCTGCATCCACATTTAGCGCACTACATATTTTTAATAATGAAGTGAATGGAGAACACCATGCTCACACTGAGTTGCACATGCATATTGGACCCCCACAGATCTATGAATCGGGGTTGCAAGCCTAGCAGAAACAGGTTGCCATGAAATACTGGGCACACTGTATATACAGGGTCTTCACTGAAGGTGAAGTCAATGTGGAAGCCCACATGATCTGTGGATGTATAATGGATATACAGTCATGCCTTGGATTGAGAGCATAATTCATTCCGGAAACGTGCTTGTAATCCAAAACACTCTTATATCAAAATGAAATCCCCCCAAAAAAATTTGTACAGAGATTTTTAATTTAAGCCGTACTACAGTACTTGTATTGCAAGACATCACTTGTAAAAAAAATTTAATAAATATTTAAAAACGTGCTTGTCTTGCAAAACGCTCTAAAACCAAGTTACTTGCAATCCAAGGTATTGTATGAAAGAAACTGAACATTAGTCCTATTTTTTTTAATCTATCTAATCCTGTCACTTTCAATAATTATTAGCTTGAATTATTAGGCTCAGTTCATGCTAAAGACAGTTTTGGGAATTGAGAGGTGGCTGTGAGATTGTGTACCTTTCTGCCCATTCTAAAGAATAGATTTTCCCCACTCCCTTCAACCCAGTTTTGATATTATACATGACCGTTGCCAAGCTAGAACAACATAAAACTGGGCATTCTCTTAGAACTCCTTGACAACCTAGCACAATCCCAGGATCCCAGCACAATACATCTGAACTGGGCCTTACTATATAGTAAATACTATGATCTGTACTACGCAGTACTCTTCAAGTTATAGCAACTTAAGTCAATATTAATTGTTCTTAAATCAATATTAATTGTTTTAAATGATATTTAACCTATTTTCCATATTGGCTAAATTCACCTAAAGCTTGTAATGCTGGGGTGGGGAACTTGTTTGACTGCAACTCCCACAATCTTTCACCATTTGCTATGCTAGCTATGTCTGATGGGAGTTGCACTGATGGGAGAGTGCTGTTACCACTGCGTGAACAGAATGCTGGATTAGATGGACCCTTGGTCTGATCCAGCATGGCTCTTCCTATGTTCTTATGGCATGAGAGATTATTGCCAGAGGGGGAAACTGCAGCACACACACATACAGTATGCCTTCCACTAATGCTCAAGGCACTTTGGATCCAAGTCCGTGTGAATAAGGAAGTAGTTAATATGTCAATGTTTCCTAAGTCTAGAATTGACAATATAGCTTATAAGTAAATTCAAAATGTGCAATAAAATGGCTTATAAGCACTAGAGCATTTGTGCAGTTATTCACAGAAGGTATTTAAAAAATAAAGACATCACTAGCCCTTTGCATATTGAGAATGGATGAACATTAAACCCAAGGATCCTGGCTACATTCCGGGTTTTATGCATAGTTTGGCCTGAGTCAAATAAATCTTTTGTTTCAATTAGCTATATAGTACCCTGCACTCAATCTGCAGCCCTGGCTATGCTTGCTCTAACGCAGCTGAATGATTTGCAAGCTCTTGATCACATTCCACGGGTAGACAATCACAGATTGGTCCTTCTAACTCCATTTGCCTATAAGCAAGGTAGGCAGCATGTACACAACCAAAATAATAAAAGTAACCACAGTAAGGCCAAAAATAGACAAAGCCACTTCATAGAACGGAAAATTTAATAAACATTCTTCTTCTTTTTTTTTAAGATAGAACATAAATTTCCCTATTCTAACATTTTATTACAGTGTTTCATAACTTCCAACAACAAAAACACACCATCTTTCTGGAGCCACATTTCACTCTAACACTTATACCCAGACACAGCAGGTGACCTCCTCTCAGGCCAGGTAATTCTGACATTTCTCTGCCACAGGAGGCCAGCCACTCTTAATGGAAAGACGCAGCAGAATTGCCTGCCCTTGTAGGAGGCTGATTGGAAGGAGGCACACCTAGAGTCTCATAGGCTCTTTTAATTATTTAATGTATTTCTCAGAGCACACTACTGATACTCCAGCCTCAATGAGTTAAGGATATACACGTGTAACACTAGTCACATTTTAGAATAAACAACATGTCAGTCTGCAGCAGTTAAGGGGGGGGGAACATGCTACAGTACTTTAGAGATCGATTTATTGTGACATAAGCCTCTCCTTTCTTTTTATAGGTAATCACTAGCCAACTTCATCAAAAATAATTTGGTAATCCTTACTTCCTTTAGAAACAAACTAGTACAAGAAATCAGAAGAGACAATTCCTTGTCAGCTTGCCAGTGAGCTTACTCTGCCTGGTTCTTCATGCTGTTCTTTTGGATGCCATTTTAAGCCTGTTATGCTCTCTTTGAGTCAGTAATCTGGCATTCAGCCAGAGAAGTAGCTTCCTGTAACAGTTGACAACATCACTTAATAGCACTGTATGACAGATATGACTATCAGTCTTCTACACATCTTGCTAAACCAGCCTGCAAGCCCTACAACAAAAGTTGAAGGAATCTCTTCCCCTGAAAAAAGAAAAAAAGAAAAAAAGCTATTTCGTCACAGAATTTTGCAGCATTCCTATACAATTCATTGTAAGTCTCTATGTAAGTCAAACAAACATCTTTCCTGCTAGCGCTGAGGTAGCAAATGAAGCAGTAAATTGCAGCTTGGCATACAGATGGCATACAGAAGTAGCTTGCCACTTCTAGACTGTTCAGGAAATTAATTCACCACAGTCATGGCTTCCTTCTGCTAACAAGGTTAAAAATCATCTTACTGCAGCTTTAATACAAACCACAAACAAGAGACACAACACATACTTGCTTAGTTTCTCTACCAAAAGCAAACAAAATAGAAGAGACCGTTGAACTAACCAGTATCCGCTGTAGCCTAATTACATGTTGAGCCCAGGTGAGCTCATGAGCAAAAAACATCAGATAACAAAGAATAAGATGGATGAGAGGGACTTTGGAGAGCTAACAAAGATATAGAAAAGGAAAGAGAGCGCTCTTTTGCTTTAAACAAGTTTTCATCTCACACAGATAAGATAGATACCTGTTCTTTTCAAACAGTAAAGCTGAGAGCAAGATATTCAAGACAGAGAAAAACTGAAATAAACTACTGAAGAATTGGAGGGGGGGCACAGAAATCAGAAAGCAATTACTCCCTAACCACTTTCTCCACATCATGCATAATTTTATACACCTCTATCATATCCCCCCTTACTTGACTTTTTTCTAACCATAACCTTTCCTCGTAAGCAAGTTGCTCCAGCCCCCTGATCATTGTGGTCACCCTTTTCTCATAGGCTGGTTATGCTGCTGAAATTTAATTATTTTAGGCAAGCTATCCTGTGCCCTTGAAAGAAGGACACAATATAAAAAAGTGACTTAAGTAAAATAGGAATATCTGCAGCAGTCCTGCACATGTTGGACTACTGAGAACACAACCTTTAAGCACTAGATGCCTTATCAAAGAACAAGAAAATGTCTTAATAGCTGTGGTGGATTTATTTAAGGATATTCTAACTTTCACTACAGTCCTTCAAAATAATGTAAGTATTACATTACAACCCCGAATGAATGCCAGGAGCTAACTATCTTACATCTTGTCAGCTTTTACTGTTTATAAGATAACTGTTGTGTCAGAGTATAAAACCAATACTAACAAACTAATGGCCATATATTTTATAACAAAAGGTAGATATGAAAATAATTCCTGACATTCAGTAATCCTGAAATATTAATTGCAACCAACTTTAAATTACCAGAGTATATTATTCATTATACACATATATGTCAAGAATAACACATTTCAAACAGTGCATTGTCCTAGAACTGTCACAAACAAACAAGTTCTGTTTAGCGATCATAATTCATTGTTATATTTCCATGTTCTGGGAGTAAGCACCTCTGGAACAAGTGATGACTGGGCAAATTTAGTGTGCTGCCTGAGGAACCTCTTCCCCCTAGAACCCAGCTGGCTTTGTTACTGCCATTGGACAGGCTTCTGTCAATCCAGTACAGCTGGCACAGAAACTGGTACATTTTATCCAATTAATAGGGAGTACAATATGGGTAACTTAGGGTCTTGTTTCTTGATATTGAAGTACCGCCCACAGGGTATCCAAGAAGGAGCAGGGAAAAGATTAGACTTTGGGGCACAAACAAGAAATGAGTTCTACTAAAATGTAATAATATAAAAAAATCACAGTCAACTTACTGAAGGCTATGCCAGAAGGGAAGGGACTGAGAGTCGGGAAGCTACAATAAGTTCTGGTTGCAGCTAGATGGGGGCGGGGAGAGGGAGAAGTGGGGGGAGAAAGCAGAGCAAGAGAAAAGAGATGAGGAATGATGAGAAGTCAGTAGAAAACCTTAACATATCCTAAGTCTACTGAGACAAATGGAGAAGGGGAGAAGGAACTGTCAGCAGTAGAGTAAATCCAAAAGACAAGGAGATCAGGCATTCCCAAACCACAGCAGGGCATCCACTGGGCAGGAGCTTACAGCAGGGGGTTCCAGTGGGCAGAAACACAGAAGGAAGACACAAAGATGGGGTTGCACTCTTCCAGAAGAATCAAATATGCAGTCTAGGGGGATGTTCCAGGATCTGTGTCATCTTTGGAGAGTAATGTGGTGTTAACTGAGGCCAGGTAGGTCCATCCTCAGTTACCCCATGCATTAGTCCAGGCTAAACTACTACAATGCTCTGTGGGGTTGCTTGTAAGACAGTTTAGGAACTACAACTGGTACAAAATATGGTTCCCGGGATGCTGACAGGAGTGAGACGGTTGGATCATATTACATGAATTGCATGATCTGCATGTTACCAGTACATGTCTTGCACTGTTACCAATTCAATGGTTACATTAATTGCATTGGTTACGGGTACATTGGTTACCGTACATGAATTGCATTGGTTACCAATTCTTCTCCAGGCCCAAAGGGCTGGTAATAACTTATAAAGCCCTAAATGGCCTGGGACCTAGTTATCTTAAAAATCATCTTCATCCTTATGAACCTGCCCATTATTAGTAAATATCCATTTGGTGCATTCCAGGAACAGGGTCTTTTCAGCACTGGCACCCCAGTTGTGGAACTCTAGGTAGATCCAACAAGCTCCCTCCTTCCCATTATTACATGGCATCCAAAGACATTTTGATTCTGGAAGGCATTTTATGATTGATCTCTTTTTATTGTTTTCTGTTACTTTTAAAATGCTTCTGTGCATTTTTAGTTGATTTGTTATTTTAAACTGAGTGCTTTGGAAAATTAGTTTGAAAAGTGGTAAAAATAAATAACTGAAATTAGGCATTGCCTTCTCCAATATGCCCTTTTATGATCCAAGATCAAAAAATGCCATAGGAAAGGTATCTTCTATAGATCAGTTAACAAAGCAATATATTAAATGAAAGCTTTAACTTGAAAACTTGTCACTCAGCAAGTTGCTGAAAAGGAGCACACTTTTTTTTAAAACGTATTTGGAAGGAAGACTAGAAGCAAGTGAATATATATGTATGAAAGAAAAAGACATGTCCAGATTCTGGTAGGTAATTCATATCCAATAAGCAACAGGACAGAAAGAGGACTTTTGCCTGCTCTTGCAGATGGGGAATAACAGGAGTCTGTACAAGTCTAATACACACACACACACACACACATATTAAAAAAAGGTAATTTACAGAAAGACTTTCCAAATTTCAAGCCTGACTTTCCTAAGACCTACCTTTTGGTTCTCAGGGTTAGGTTGACAGAAAATGGGCAAACATCTTTATTTATTTATTTATTTATTTATTTATAATACTTAAATACCACTTAATATAATAAAATCTCTAAGCAGTTTACACTAAAATATGCAATACAACATAAAAATATAACAGAATTGTATTTTGATTTGTAATTGAATTATATTTTGATTTGGGTTATGCTTTTGTTAGTTGCCCCAAGCCTTTCATAATAAGGATGGCTATACATTTAAAAATAAACAAAGGTGTTACACTCAACAGACACAAACATCATGCTTTTGCTTTCTTGGTGGTAGTAGAACTTTCATAAAATACATTTGAACACAGCTCAAATGCATCAATAAAAGGTCTGAGTGTCTAAGCTTAATAAAAGTTTATCACAATGTGCTTTGGGCAGGAATAATCTTCATTAATGGATAGTACATTAGCATGATTCTTAGAAAGCTAAAGTGCTGTATCTCAATAGCCATCTACAGCTCCAAATCTTACAAAATCAACTTTGCAATTTGATCCACATCTTCATTTCAGCCCTACAGAAAACACACACATACCACATGTGAAGCAAATAGATTGGTGCATGGGAAGTAAACTCACCGAAAGGTAGCTGCTAACATCCACATTATCGGTGATGGTCTGGCGTTCTCCCCTCTGATTAATCTTCCTAAATCTCCGCCTAGATTGTCGGAGGGGCACTTCCCTTTGCAGGATGTTGTCTTCATTCTCTTTTGAGTTATCCACCTGGAACACATGTTCAGGATCCTGATTAAACATCCAATTCTTCCATATCATTGAAAGTCTATGCAATTGTAAAAAATTCATGAGGAAAGTCTCAATGTGAGCTTGTCATAAGACAGCCTATGTACGTTTCTGAAACTAGAGCTACAGGTCTTCAGTGTTATTACAATGACTTGGGAGGCCACAATTTCCTTCCTGGAAACAGTGTTTTAAAAAAACCTAAGCGAGTTTACCTAACCAGCAATAAAAACTGTTCACTGAACCCAGACCCTGTATAAAAAAAATTAAACAGTTACATAGTGACAGGGTAAAATATGTCAGCTTGATAGTTACATATTTATGCTATTACTTTCTGTAAATAGCATTATGTTTTAAAACCTTGCTTAACAACATGGTTAGAATAAAACGTATTTTAAGAACAGGACATACGGTACTAGATACATTTAATTTAAAACTGTATTATTAGGCATTAGAAACTACCACCTAACACTCCATTTCTCCCTATCAAACTCAATCTGTTTTCACACTTCTAGTCACCACTCACTAATACATTCCAGTATTACTATAATACTAGAACAAAAAGCAAAAAAACCCAGTTTTTAAAAAAAACAAAACACATCCAAACGTTCAATACACAACATTGTTAAGTCCTTAGCTGCAGCCAAAATTTGACAAGTCAAAACTTTTTGAAATAATGTTTTGAACCATGTTAGATGGACAACCTGCTCCCCTTCATGTTCATTTACGCTATAAAAAGCAAGTTTTATCTTCACATTTCCTTTTGAAATCTCAGCAGGAAGTAGCAGAGCCAGACACATGTATACAAACAACAACTGTCAAGAGTATCTAAGCAGTAATTCAACTGTATTTTATACACAAGCAAAAGGCGTGTACCAAGGAAAAGAACACATTTATTTCCTTAGATGGAACCTCCATTTCAACTGGCTGGAATGTGACAGGAATTAGGAAAATAGCAATAAACATGTGTTCCTAAAAGCACTTATATAATTTGTTTCCAAAATGGAAGAGTCTCACTATCCTACTCTACCAACACAGGTGGGCCAATACAGAATTGTGTTTCTCTTTGCAATCAACAGAGGAATCAGTATTTGAAACGATTATTAGGGGTCAGTCACAAGAGGTACAATCCAGTCACGGTTAAGCACTTTCAAATCCAACTGATTTCAAAGGGAGAATGAAACAGGTACTTAAAATGTCTGCTATTGAAATAAATGGATCTTAAAAATGCTAAATTCTGGATGGGCTGTATCAAAAATATTTACAATACTTGTTTGAGGAACAGTCTATTTATGGGAAGGTGAATGTGTTTATGCATTTACAAGAGAAGTAGTGATTCTTATTTCTTTTCGTCTGCTATCAAGGTGGTACAAGCTTACTGGGCATCAATTTCAGCCCACACTAGTGGCTTTCTTCCATTCAAAGTGCCACTTTGGGTATATCCACCATTACGTTTTCTCAGGCTAGTCTACTAGCTGTGATGCTATGCAATATAATGTTGTCATAATGCCATGCAAGAGGCTATTACTGGTAGCAATAACATAGCCTGGAGTTCAAAAGGAAGCACGTAGGACAGTTACAAAACACAGCTTACCACACATCATGCATTATTCAGACCATGTCACCCATCTTTATACTAGTAGCTTGTAAACAGTATCTTTGAAGCCATCTTCAAATCTAAAGGGCGGTCATGTAGATGAAAGAGCGAACATGTTCATTTGCTCCAGTGGGTAGGATTGAACCAATAGGTTCAAGTGGTAAGGGGATACTGAAAACTTTGGAGGACTTTCCTGATGGTATGGCCTGTTCAACAGTGAAGTAGACTGTCTCAGAAGGATGTGGACTCTCCTTAGAGCAGGGGTAGGCAACTACCAGGACTTGGGGGGGGCACACTGGCCGCCCTGGAGGGGGCACACCCCTCCCCCACTACTGGAAGTGGCCACTGTCTCCACAATCCCAGCAATTCTGCTGCAAAACAGGGTGCACAGGGAGCACATGCCTAGTTTCCCAGGAGCAAAGCTGGGATTTTGGGGGCAGCAGCAATAGCGGCAGCAGGGACTGGGGGATGCATAAACGGCCATGGCACTTTCGCCCACCCCGCCACAGAGGTTTTTAAGCAAAGGCTGGCTGACCACCTAGCAGAGGTACTGTAACAGCAGATTTCTTGTATCAGCAGGGGTTATACTAGATGAGCTTTGAGATCCCTTCCAACTCTGATTCCATTTTTTTAAATTTTTGTTGCAACTGCATGGTAAAATACACAATTTTAAGAACAACTTGTGAAACTCTTCATTGAGAACACAGTAATTTCCAGTTAGTAATAACCTGACACTTCAGTAGAAAGTCAGGTGTGCAGGGAAGCTGAAGGTCTAACATGAAATATTTCATAAAATCATTCAGTAAACTCTGACATGATAATGCTATCTAAACATGGCCATTTACTGCTATTAGTTCATTTATATAGCAGTTGATATAAAAAAAATGGTTGACAATTATCATACTATATCCTCAAAGTAACCCTGTAAAGTAGACCACCATGCTTTTCGTTTGAAATATGGGAACAGACAAGTAGGACCGGCAACAAAATGCTGCAATATGGAGTGCTCCTATTCAGTATTCCTATCCAGCCAGCCATGTTCTCAACCAAGATATTCCATTCTATTCCCACGTGTACATGTTCTCCAGTTTTCCCCCCAATGGGCCACTAAGTTCTGTGGCCAGTGAGCATGCTCAGTCTTCACTGGGCTGTTGGGGGGGGGGTTGTTCCTAAAGGTGTGTGTGTGTGTGTGTGTGTGAGAGAGAGAGAGAGAGAGAGAGCGTGAGAGAGAGAGAGAGCGTGAGAGAGAGAGAGAGAGAGAGAGAGAGAAAGAAAGAAAGAGAGAGGAGAAAGAATGGCTGCAAACCTTGGGGCTCTTTCTAAGCCTGCTGATACCACTACTGTTGTGTGTGATGGTGCCATTTTGGCTACATAAGGATCAGCACTGGAGACTTAGTTCATATATAGTTCATTTCCCTCAAGATCACCCTGTGGTTCACCAAATATAGATTCTCCATATCCACTTCTAATACTCTGAGTACCCAATGTCACCCAAACCCTGAAAATACTGAGAACACCTAAAATTTCCAGATATTTCAGTAAGAACTACGGCTCTTAGAACCTGAGGAATCAAGAATTATTATTCTGTTCACTTGTGAAAATACACTATTGTTTTTAAGGAATTATGGGTCCATGGCAAAGCAGCTTGCAAGCAGAACATTTTTTAAAAAATCCAAATACAGGCTGAATATTATGAAAGCAAAAGGTTACATATGTTTGTTACCAGAAAAGCAAACACAATGAACTGTTAGCAGGAACTATAGTAACTACACCCACCTGCTTCCTTCAGATATTACCAGTACTATAGAACTGAAAATATAACCAGAGGAGCTGGAAAACCCACTATAATACCTTTTGTTGGCCATTTGTCTTGCATTCTGTACTATAATGTTTCCTAGGCACAGTAGAGTGCATAACTTTTCTAGGCTACACAACTACAACCTTGCAGCCTAAGCATCAGATGAAGTTCTCTTGATTTTGTGGTGAAGCAGCTTGTGCCTCAAAATCTACACTAAAAGAAATGAGATCAAAATTGATTGACATCTAGTACACTGGGAGTTTCAGTATTAATAGTTGCAAGCACTGAGCAAAATTCATTGAAAGGCCTTACAAGAGGTATAAGTTCAAGCTAAACTAATTATCATTAGCTTTCTTTACTAGCAGAATGTTCTTGATATTCTGTTCTTAAAAATTTAGGAAGCTTCTTGAACTTGCACTTATAAAATAGGACTGAAAGCGATGCTGAAATTCTGCAATAGTTATTGTGGTAAGAAAGCTTCAGTAAATGAATAATCTAAGATCAAAAAAGATGTGTTAACCAAGTTGTGGAACACCTCCTTTGAAGAAAGGGATTGGCTTCCCCAGTCACACTGAGCATATGCATTTATCTTGCTTAAATAATGGTGATAACAACAGGATTTTTCGAGGAGGTAGATTTTAGAACAGCTTCGTGGACTGGCACTAGTCTGACTGCCTGTGCTAAACAGAAGTTGCCTCCAGGAGGAGAATGAAACCCTTTCAATTCACGTTATATCCTCACATTATGACCCCTGCGCCAGATACTAATTGAACTATGGGAGGAGGGGCAGCAGAAGGGTTTAATTACCACTGTGCTGTGCTGTGTTACAGAGAATGCAATTATATCCTCAGGGAGAAGATAAGCAGCTAACACTGTCCCATGGTTACAGGAAGAATGATCAGCTGGTAGTGTCTGGAAGAGGACAGGCATTACAGAATACCACTGCTGGGGTGGGTGGGTGGACATCCACTACTGAGTGAATGTTGGCAAGGGATATGGAGAACAAGAGTAGTAACCTTAACACTGTTCCCACAGCACAATGCTAAGGGTATGAGTGTGACCTCCCTGTTTTCTGAGGGAAAAATCAGGAGTGACTTTCTCTGAAGTGGAAGGTTCTGCACTATAAATCTCAAGTGTTGCAAAGAGATTGGCTACAAGGTACTCCCACAAGGCAAAAGAGAAATGTTTGTGTCTCATGGCAGCATAAACCAAATATCTTGGGAATGGAGAAATGGCCTGGGTGGTTGGCATGATTTCTCCAGAGTATCCCCTCCCATCATGTGGGGCCAAACAAGCTCCCTGGTTTTGAAAGAAGTGGGGGCAATGAAATTAGTGGAATGATTAGAGTAAAGTTGGCAAAAAATGTGGAGTGAATCCAACCATGGGCTGCAACCCATTAGAAGGCCTACTCCGTAGTGGTGATGGCAGTCAAGAAATCATAATCCGCCACCACTGAATCCAATACAGAGTTATCCGAGAGCTCTTTCAAATAGTTAAAAGCCTATAGTCAAAAGCCTATTCTGGCCCATGAGAAGAAAACATAGACTACTCATTAGCCTGTGGTAACCAATCTGCACAACACTTTGAAGATAATTGCTTAGTTAGATGCCATAGTTTATACAGGTCCTGTTGATGTACTTTGGCCTCTGTTGTCCAGTTATACTGGATCATCTGTACAGCCCAAAGATGTTGACAGAATCCTTACCAAGGTGAGAGCTACCACATGTGTGCTTGACCCTTGCTCTTCCTGGCTTATACAAGTGGCTGGGGGGGGGGGCTGGCAAAGTCGGTAAAGGTAGTAAATACCTCTTTATGAGGAGGCATGAATCCATCATGCCGAAGAGAGGCAGTGGTGAGACCTTTGCTTTTTAATAATAATTTTAAAAAAGGCATTCCCTGAACCCCACCATACTGAATAATTTCCAGCCAGTCTCCAATATTCCATTCTTGGGGGGAACTGTTGGGAGTGTGTGGTGGCATCTCATAGGTGTTCCCGGATGAGACTAATTATGTAGATCCATTTCAATATGGCTTCAGGACTAGTTATAGGAGACAGACTACTTTGGTCACCTTGGTGGACAATATGGCGGGAACTGGACAGGGGGAATTTTATTTATTTATTATATTTATATCCCGCCTTTTTTCCTTCAAGGAACCCAAGGCCGCTTACATAATCCTCCTCTTTCTTCTCTCCATTTTATTCTCACAACAACCCTGCGAGGTAGGTTAGGCTGAGAGTCAGTGACTGGCCCAAAGTCACCCAGTGAGCTTCATGGTCGAGTGGGGACTAGAACCAGGATGTCCCCAGTCCCAGTCCAACACTCTAACCGTTACTGCACACCAACTCCCTGTTGGTTCTGCTGGAACTCTTGACAGCTTTCAATACCATCGACCATAGTATCTTTCAGAGGTGTCGGTCCGTGATGGGACTTGGAAGCACTGTTTTATGGTGATTCTGGTCCTTCTTGAAGGGGCCATTTCAGAAGGTGGTGCTGGGAGACTATTCAACACTGTGGCCATTGGCCTATGGTGTCCATGTTGTCCATTTCCCCACTTGGTCTTTAACATATACATGGCACTGCTGAAAAAGGTTGTCTGGAGTTCTGGGGTTTGGTGCCACCAGTATGATGCTAACTCTCTCTTCTTCCCATCTAAATCCAAATAAGCTGTTTTAGTTCTAAATTAGTGTCTAATGTCAGTAATGGACTAGATATTTATTTATTATATTTGTTAATCTCCCATCTGGCCGGTCACCCGGGTGAACATATTGAAGCTTAATTCAGAGGTGCTCCTAATCTGTCAAAAGGCACATCAGGGAATAGGGATTCAACCTGTGTTGGGTGGGGGGTCACACTTCCCTTGAACACTCAGGTTTGCAGTTGTGGTGTACTCCTAGATTCAATCCTGAACCTGGATGCCTAAGTTTCAGTGGCCAGGAGTGCATTTGCATACCGGGAGATATCTGCCCACAGTGACACATGCTTAACATCCCATTTGGACTACTATAACACACTCTATGTAGGGTTACCTTTGGAAAGGCTCACAAATAGAGAAGAAACAGGATAAGAAGGAAAAGAAGCAGTGTCCAAGTGCTAGAATGCACAATTTGCAGTACTGGGGCCCTGACAAGCAGCTTGGTTTAAAACAATAAACCCCCAAAGGAGCAAAATTCAACAGTAAAGCATGGAAGACATGAGAATGGGCAAGCAGTTTGTGCAAACAAGTATGATGTAGTGGGTAGAGATAGCATGAGGTTTCCAGGTTAAGGACAACGCCAGTGTGGCGTAGTGGTTAGAGTGTTGGACTGGGACTCGGGAGATCTGGGTTCTAGTCCCCGCTCAGCCGTGAAACTCACTGGGTGACTTTGGGCCAGTCACTGACTCTCAGCCTAACCAGCTCACAGGGGTTCTTGTGAGGATGAAATGGAGAGCAGGAGGAGGATTATGTAACCTGCCTTGGGTTCCTTGCAGGAAAAAAGGCGGGGTATAAATATAAATAATAAATAAATAAATAAATAAATATGATGGCAATGACAAACTTTTATTGATGTAGTATAATGTTTCTGAAGTACCAATTGGAGAGGAACTCTGGCAAGATATATGAAATCTAGCATTGTTTGCAGTCCCACAACTTATTTTACCTGTTCGGGGCAACATTACAGTTATTTGTTTTTTCTCTTTACAACATAATCCAAACCCTGAAAACAAGCCCAAAAAATCACCAAGGATTTGGAATTCAAGAAGTATTTGGAGGAAATTTCCTACCAGTGGCTATTGCATAGTACTATCTTAAAATACGACCACAAGCAAGGAAATTTTTATTCATGGTATTACAGGCCTTTGGCATGTAAGCTGGTTTGTTACTGAAGGGGGGTTTAACAGATTGGGTGTTTATTTCTTTGTTTTAATTGTGTATTTAACTGACATCTGTAAGTTTTAACTCTGGTTCTACCTGTATTATATTATTGTTAGCCACCTTGAACACAGTTTTGGAGTGTTGGACCGGGACTCGGGAGATCCGGGTTCTAGTCCCTGCTCAGTCATGAAACTCACTGGGTGACTTTGGGCCAGTCACTGACTCTCAGCCTAACCTACCTCACAGGGTTGTTGTGAGGATAAAATGGAGAGGAGGAGGAGGAGGAGGAGGAGGATTATGTAAGCCGCCTTGGGTTCCTTGCAGGAAAAAAGGTGGGGTATAAATATAATAAAATAAATAAATAAAATCACTGAGAGGTACGAAAGAGTGTTCTCATAGCAGAACTCCTGATTACCAGGGGAAGGTTAGTGCCTTTTAATACATTAGTATGAAAAGTTGTAGAAATAAAGGCTCAATAAAAGAAATGTATCCTGTCTTCCCACTGTGCACAATTGCTTGCAAGCTATACATTTCCAAGAGAGAATATCAAAATGTATGGGCACATGTCTCCCAGCTACAGAAGTAGGCAAAGAACATATCTAAAAATCTTGGAGGAAATGGCTAGATCAATGGATAATACAAGACAAACATTGACCAGAAAGCTAGCATGTGATGAATGCTGTAAAAAGATTTGACTTCAAGAAAGCAAAAGCTTTAAAAAAGCCACACATTCAAAGGAGATGATCTCCCATGTATGAGCTGATAACGATACAGCCACAGAAAAAATAAGGTAGTTGATATTTTCAATAACATCTTACGTGATCCAGCTTTAACCTGAACTTGCTGGCAAGACACAAAAGGAATTAAAACAAAATAATAGGTCATAGGCATATATCAAAGCATCAGCACTGGACAGTAAGCCATTAAAGCACACTTGAAAGGCACAGATTTCTTAAGCCCTATCTTAGGTCTTAAAGAATGAAAGGCATTCTATAAATTAGCCTTTTTAAGTGAAGTCTCCCTCCTTTTTTATAAAACCGAGATTAAGATCCATAAAAAGGAAGTATTTTATTTCTGAGGTGCTCTTACAGTTGAGTAGCTTAATCCATTTTTCTGTACTTCAAATTGAAAGTTCCAGCCCATGTTCGGTGAATATGTTGTAGAATTCTGTTCTGACACCTTTTTAATTATTTGGGACACGTCTTATTTCAATTTGCTTAGTCAACACGTCTTATTTCAATTTGCTTGATAAGATGAGCACACACACAATCTCTCAGACAACACTAAGATATAAGGCATTTCAAAAGCACAAAAAGAAAAGTTATGAATTATGAGGTACATAAGCTAATGAGTTACAGAAATAGAATTAAACAGCATCAGATAAAGCAGAGGAAGATAAACATATTAGTTATTAGTATATCTCAGGATATCTGTAGATCATAAGAGGATTATGAGACAGAAGTGTGATACTGACTGAGTTCACACAACATGCCAAGCCACCATGGGCAGCCAGCCATGATTAGTTGTTGTGTCATCCAAACCGGGAGCATTTTCTGTGCGGTGCCTTATTTTTCACGAACAAGCCATGCCAAAAGCCCAGGGTTGTTCTTGGCTATGATGGGTTGTCATATCGTCCGATTTTATCATGGGTTGCTGCAATTGGCTTAAGAGCCGCTCGGCAAGAGAGGCTAAAAAGCTCATGCCATTCGCTCTTCGCGATCTCACCAGTGACTGCCCTTCTACTGATGCCGAAACAGCGCTCTGGAAGGGCTGTCACTCATTCCTTGGCTTTTTATTTTTCAATGCCTCAATTGGGGTCGTAATTTTAAAAAAAAATTATTATTATTTTTGTCGGTCTTTCGCAAGTGCACACTTATGGCTGTCCGGTACATTCCTAGTCAATTTCCTTGTTTCAGCTGTCAAAGGGAGCGGAGAAGTAGAGGAGGTAACATACAAGGAAATTGACAAGATGAGATTGCATAAAGGCTAAGTTGCACACAGTTGTGCAGGCATTACACAAATAATGTGAGAAGAAATAACAGTAAGATTCAGAAAGGAGCCAGTAGCTCAATTCAGAAGCACTGAAAATGGGGAGAGGGGGAAGCCAAAGGAGTAAGTGAACCAAAAAGCAGGGGACACAGTATCTCCCCTTTGGCCATGTGATCCTCTCAATTTTAAGTGTTGAACTGACACCTCTCCATGTCCCCCACCTTTTCAACACTTCTCAGAGTCTCCAGCTACTCCAGAAAGGGGAGATATTAACTGCCAGGCTTTTTGCGGCTCCTTTTCGGAACAGTTAGTGCTGTTTCCTGACACTTTTTTTAAAAAATGCTGAGAAGGCAGCTGCATCATGTGACAGAGTGAATGGGCCCCACGAGGGGGGGAGAGTGTAAGTACTGCTGGTGCTGGTGCCCCATCCCATTCTGCCACTCCCTAAAGGTTTTTTTTTTGGTTTGTTTTTAACTGTCAGGAATATTTGCACAAGTTTTTGGACTGGGAAATAAATAGAAGTGAAATGTACGCAAATTTAAGGTCTGGGAAGTAAATGAAGTGGAAATGTGTGCAACTGCAGTAACTGCTCCTTGCCTACAGGTGCACAAATTTCCCGTTCATTTACTTCCCAGTCCTTAAATTTGCATAAATTTATCTTCCATTTACCTCCCAGCTATTAAATTTGCACAAATATTCCCAACAGTTTTTTAAAAAACAAAACAAAAAACCTTTAGAGGGTGGCAGAATGGGACATAGCAAAAAGGGGGGGGCAGACTTAATATATCCCCTATCTGGAGTAACTGGAGACTCTGGGAAGTGCTGAAAAGGTGGAGGACACAGAGAGATGTCAGTTCAACACTTAAAATTGAGAGGATCACATTATCAAGGGGGAGATATTGTGTGCCTCACCCTTTCGATGCACTTACTCCTTTGGCTTCCCTTCCCCCCCATTTTCAGGGCTTCTGAATTGCGCTACCGGGTCCCTCCAGATTCTTACTGTTATTTCTCCCCCAGTCCTTCACAACTGTGCACAACTTAGCCTAAATGCACTTCGACTTGTCAATTTCCTTGTATGTTAAGTACTCCACTTTACCTTCCCTTTGACAGCTGAAATAGACAAAGATATTGACCAGGAAAGACTAGCATATCAGATAGCTGCAAGTGGGCACTTCTGCACTTGAGAAAGACTGACAAAAATAATCATATTTTTTAAGAAGTACGACCCCAATTGCATATTTTTGAGACACCAAAATAAATAAATAAATAAATAAAAGCCAGGGAAAGAAAAGGTGTAGCAATCGGAGCAGGGGAGAGGGAGACAAGATTACTTTTGCTGCAAAGTCCCCTTAGATATGTGCCAGAGCCGGCTGGAGGACTGAGGGGGAAGGAGGGGGAGAACAAGCCATAGCAAGCCCGATCATCTGTCGAGGGTACCATAAGCTGTTCCGCGAACAACCAACCCACTGTGTCTTGTTCCGCGGAGTGGCTTAGCATGACATGAGAAAACCCACCCATTGTGGCAATACACATAAAATGCTTTATGTTAAGTAAGGCATCTCTAACAGGGACAGGGAAGCATTGGTATAGGGCACACAGAATTCATAATATACAGTATTTGCTATTCTGGTTCCCTGATATTATTTGAGCATGTGTGAACGCCACTAATTTAAATTTTGACTCTCATAAGACATGCCTAAGAGTGAATATAACAAATCAGGGAATGGCACAGAACTGTAGTAGAAACTTCCCAGCGAGAGTGAGCATGGCACAGATTACTCCCACCATCTCATGAAAGACTCCAAGAACTGATTTTTAAAGTTGTATTCTTACCACAATCATTTCAGAAGGTTCCAATACAATACACTCACAACCTCGTTTTCCTCCAGATTGCTTGCCAAAACTGAGGAGAAAAAATAAGGAGAGTGTTAATCCACATTAACTGTAAGCAACAACAAAGATAAAATACATTATGAAACAGTATACAAGCAGTCCCCGAGTTAAGAACATCTGACTTACAGACAACCCATACTTAAGAACGGACTTCTGGGTTCCCCGGCACGATGTCATTTACATAGAGTACATAGCGCCGTATAATGCACAATTTGCATAATTTATGCAATTTGCATAAATGCTGATTTTAACGTATAGAAGGTTATGCTGTTCCAGCTTACATACAAATTCAACTTAAAGACATTCTTAAGAACGGAACTCGTTCGTAACCTGGGGATTGCCTGTAATGTAACAGAATCTTTCACATGACCACTTAAGCAACAATGATCGCATTTGCAGGACACTGCTAAACCACCCTGCGAATAAGCTACACAGTGTGCCCAACAGATGATGGGGCTCAGTGTGGCTTGCTCTCCCACTCCTTGCCTCTCAGTCCTCCAGCCAGTATCCCAGTTTCTTTTGTTACTATGCACGATAGAAGGGAGAAAAGACTAACATCTTCATCTACCATGGAAGAGAGTGAAATAAGCAAAATAACAAGAAAACATGAGCTTCAAAGACTTACAGAATTTTAAATATTTTGATTGATGTACTTCCTCTCCCCCCTGCTCACATTTTCATGATTTAATTACTTAAAAATTCCCAATTAATCATATGAAGTTATATTATCAGGCTGGTGGGAAAGTACAGCTAGAACAATTCTATCATAATTATGCATATTACAGCAGCTTGTGAGTCAGTCAGAAAGTCTATTATTAGCTTTAGATATTTCAAGTTTTATTAAAAACTCCTGTACTAAACTCCTGTACTTGGACTAAAAGCACAATATATATTTGCTTTTTTGCAAAAGCCGTCTTTAAATGTTTTTATTCTCAAATAATAAGAAATGGGGTCAGGTCAAATAGCCATGAAGTAAAAGACTTTAAATTCCAAAAAGGTTTCCCCCACCCTCCCACCCAAAAACAACTTTTACCAAAAAATACAGATATGATTCATCGAGTAGAGAAGTTTCATGAAGCTATTCTAAGAATGCTTCAGATCTTTCAAAATGATGTTAAGTTTTAATACAAAGAGTAATTATGATAAAGAGTTATGATCAGAAGGAGGCAGGAGATTCAAAATTAGAACTGTCAAACGCTCATTTTAATAATACATCATAGAACATACAGCCCTTAAATATAGTAACTGTCATGAACTTATAAATATGACTAAGGGTGCAATCCTATACATGTTTAGACAGAAAAAAGGCCTACAACTCCCAGCATTCACCAGCCAGCTATGCCATGCTGGCTGGGGAATGCTGGGAATTGTAGGACTTTTTTTCCTGTCTAAACATGCATAGGATTGCACTCTAAATGTTCCTTTTTACAATGAAAATGCTTTTATCGAAATTAATACTTCAGAGTGGGAACCCATTAAAAACTTAAATAGTAACGGAGGCAAGAACTACATGTTATACCAGCAATACATGCATTTCACAACCCTATCTCTTCTGTTAACATATAAGCAGGGGCAGGAGTATAATTAACCCTACTTGCTGATTACAAATTCTTCCCTGCAAATGACTCCCCCAAGCTGTTTTTCCAGGTTTCTTCCAAATGGGAGAAAAACAGCTTGGGTGGCAAGGACAGCCACTGCAGATGTAAGTGGGGATGGTGAAGTTTAGGGTTCAGTTGTAGGCAGGCCACACTGCACCACACACTAATCTTGTTGCAAATGGAAGGGTTGCTGAAGGGAACATAAATAAATTTTATAGATAGATAGATAGATAGACAGGACAGACAGACAGACAGACAGAGAGATTTTCCAGCACACTGTCCATCTAAAATGGAAATCATCTTGCAGGAATTAAAATAAACAATATTAGGTGGCAATAAACACATGTAAAGAGTGCTACTATGGCATAGTATACAGACTTCTATGCTTTGATGGCTTCACTGCAGGCTATTTATTAGATGCAACTTTCATTCAAGTCTACAAGTCGAAAGCTAGTTGATTTATGGACTACATGTAATTGCAACGTGAATTAGTCTTTGTAATAGCTCTTGTTGGAATCTAGAATTAGACTAAATGAACAGTTTTTTTAAAAAAGGAAATTCAAATTGGACTATGTGATTTGTTACTTCTGTACATCATTGGTTTTAGATTCTAGCTTCATACTCCCAAATTATTAGAAATACTTATCCGTACCACATTCTGCCACTTTCAGAGGGTTTGGCTGACACAATAAGCCACACTGCAGATCAATCTACATAGTGTGGCTTATAAGCCACCCTACCCAAAATGCACCCGACAGATGATCAGACGCATCATGGATAGGGTGCCCCCCCTCCTCGCCCCTCAGTCCTACCGCAGGTATCCCAGGGGGCATTGCAAGAGGAACAAGGTTTTCCCTAGTCCACACCACCGCCGCGAGCCATTTCAGCTTGCTGTAGCTTGACTCTTAATGTTTAAACCTTGGGGGGGGGGCTTTCGCAATCCCCATGGGGGCATCCACAAGGCGCCCCTCCAAGGGCCCCCTGTGGTACCCTGGAAGGAACCAGTGGTCACCCCCTTTTTTAAAAAAAAAATTGGGATATGATAATGCATGCAAATAATTGTGCACTTTTTTAACGCACCCTGCCCAATTTGTGATGTCCCTGGGCTAGGTACTGGCCAGAGGGGGTGCCTTCTGGACAAATCCAGCAAGTACCCATCCCATACATTGCCTAGCCCAGGTATTCCCCCCTCTTTGGAAGCCTCTGACAGGTCGGAC
Organism: Shinisaurus crocodilurus; assembly: GCA_021292165.1. Classification (NCBI taxonomy): domain Eukaryota; kingdom Metazoa; phylum Chordata; class Lepidosauria; order Squamata; family Shinisauridae; genus Shinisaurus; species Shinisaurus crocodilurus. The sequence goes on along the minus strand of CM037881.1, from coordinate 99,191,762 downwards.
ATAGCCCGAGAGATAGCAAAGCCCCCAGGAGATCACAATTTGCGAAAAGGCGCTGATTCCACCCTTTTCGCAGCATGATCCTCGGCTTTCTTCGGGGGAGATCAGGTGTGGCTACTGGCCCCTCTGTTTTGAAAGGGTCTCCCCAATGCCAGCATCGGGGGAACACTAAAAACTAGAGGGGATTCCCCCTGACAGGAGTGGAGTGCTGACTTTGACACATGTCAAACTGGTGTCAAAGTCAGACCTCCATTTTTGAAGTGGGCTTTGGAAGGGCTTAGCAATTTCTTTTTTGGAGGAGAGTGCCAGAAATACTTACCTGCAGCCTGGGCTACACACTGTACAGGGTTGTAATTAAGCTTGACCCAGGATGGGTCATGCTGTTCAGGTTCAGATGACACCACAACCCATTGTGGGTCAAACAACCCCAACTACAAGCCATGGGTTGTCAAAGTGGCTTATAACCCAAAAATAAGCCACCCTGAGAAACCCATCCCAGGTTCGCACTTATAAGCCACGGTGGGTTGTCGTGTTGTACAAACCCAGCCTTTATCACCTACATGAGAGTTTCACATTAAAAGTGTTGCAAAAGAGCTGGTTCTCCTTACGCTCCTTATTCATGGTAGAGAATTATGAGTATGATGCATGCACTGGCTCCTTCAAACTACTTTCCCAATACTAGTTAATGTATGTATGTATTTACTCATTTATTTTCTTATCTTTTTAAACTGCCCAATAATCAGAGTTCTCTGGGCAGTGTACAATGAAAACATAATACACAAAAGTGTTGTGAGAATCACACATATTAAAGCTAACCAACAGAGTATTTTATTAAGTTAGAAACAAATTATTACATCTACTAAGTTAGAAGGGTTATAGCTCAGTGTAGAGAACATGTTTTGCATGCAAAAGGTTCAATCCCTGGCATCTTCCAGTAGGGCTGGGGCAAACCTCAGCCTAAAACACTGGAGAATTGCTGCCAGTCAGTGTAGCAGACAGGACAGAGGTAGATGGAACAATGCTCTGAGTCAGCACAAGACCGTTTCCTATGTTCCATATGACAACAATTTTAATCCTAGAAAAATGTTAGTGTCTTCTTGTTTGAATATTACTGTAGAAAAGTCTTACCTCAATCTTGTGATTGCAGTTAAACAAAGTTATCAACAGGGGCAGTCTGGTAACACTTTGGAAAGTTACTATACTAGCATGAGTTGGTTGGGTTGGGTTGGAAGACGCCTGTGCGTGAAACTGTTTTATGTGGGGAGATCGTTGCACAACGAATCACCACACAAACTTGACAGAGTACGGCAATGATCCAATGGCATGGTTACCCTGACGATTGAAAACCATTCTCTGCTGCAGCCTTCATCCGCCTTCACAGCCGTTGTAATTTAGGTTTAATTATCTTCCGCCTGTTCTGCCGTTGAGGACTTTATGTTTTGGATCGTTCTTTGTCTCTTCTTTGATCGTTCTTTGTGAATATCTTGCTACTTCTCCATGACAACATGACGGCAACGGTTCTGGACAACAATGGCTCTCATGGTGCTCCATTTAAAGTGGGATCAGGTGTTAAACAGGGATGTGTTATCGTCCCAACTTTATTTGCTATTTTCATCGCCATGATTTTACATCTTGTCGAGGGGAAACTTCCCACTGGTGTGGGAATTATATACCGAACAGATGGAAAGCTTTTTAATCTCAGCAGGCTGAAAGCAAAAAGTAAGGTAATTACAACCTCCGTTGTGGAACTTCAGTACGCTGATGATAATGTGGTCTCCGCACATTCAGAGGATGATCTCCAAACTATCCTAAATGCTTTTGCAGAAGCATACAGAAAACATCAAAAAACCCAAAGTGCTTCATCAGCAAGTGCAAGCTAACCCTTCGGTGATGCCATCTATCCAGCTTGGCGGGACAATACTGGAAAATGTCAAATCATTTTCTCTATCTTGGCAGCTATCTTTCTGTAACAGCTAACATCGACAGTGAAATCCAGCATCGTTTGAGCTCCGCAAGTGCCGCGTTTTCTCGAATGAAACATAGAGTGTTCGAGGATCGGGATATTTGTAAGAAGACCAAAACACTGGTTTATGAAGCCATTGTATTACCAACTTTATTGTATGCCTGCGAAACATGGACTATCTATAAACGTCACTTCCACCTCCTTGAAAGATTTCACCAACGTTGCCTCCGGAAAATCCTGCGAATTACTTGGGAAGATAGGCGAACAAATGTCAGTGTACTGGAAGAAGCAAAGACTACTAGCGTTGAAAAAATGATCCTTCAACGCCAACTTCAGTGGACCGGTCATGTTGTTCGAATGCCTGACTGCCGTCTCCCAAAGCAGTTACTTTATTCCCAACTCAAGGATGGAAAGCGGAATATCGGTGGTCAATATAAGAGGTTTAAAGATGTTCATAAGGCTAATCTAAAAAAATGCAATATAAACATCGAAAACTGGGAAGCTCTAGCCCATGAACGATCTAAATGGAGGTTGGCCTTTCACAAAGGTTCCATGGACTTTGAAGAAGCCCGAGTGCAAGGTGAAAAGGAGAAACGTGCTAAGCGAAAAGCACATCAAACTAATCCTTTACAGGACCATCTTCCATCTGGTAACCTGTGTCCTCACTGTGGGAAGCTGTGTGGATCTAGAATTGGCCTCCACAGTCACTTACGGACCCATCGCTAGAGTCTACACAATCTTCTTTAGAATTTCCTCCTTTTATCCTAGAAGACAATCTTACTCGGTCACGAGTGATCGCCTGATGATGATGATGATACTAGCATGAGCAATGCTTTCTGAGATTCTCATAGAGCCCTCTCCAAGCTAAAGATCACATATGCTCTTGCATCAGTGCATGATTGTGGTCTGCTCCACTGACATTTTAACCTTTCTTCTACTTTTAAGAGAAATGCTCACGTATATACACATGGAGGCAACAATTATTCCGTGCATGTTCACACATTAAGCAGGATGTATTTGTCAAGCTTGGAAATTTCTCACTCCTTCCTACTGCCCCACCCGCTTTCAGTTTAAAGTTCCTTTTTCTATGCTTAGGAAAATGTGTTTCCTATTGCCAGTCTCTGGTGCTACATCTTAAGAAACATAGAATAATTTATCTTTCATTATTAGATCACAGAAAAGCTAGAGTTAACAGAATTTTTAAGACCTTGAAGGGAAATTACAGTATACAGAGTGCATATACTTTAAGACTCAATCAACTTTTAAAACTGAAAAGATCAAAACCTCCTCATTCTGAGAGTCTGACCTACTAACCTTTCCAAATTAGGCTTGTCATCAAAAAGACAACCGTAGGAGAAATTCAAGTAGTGCCCATGTGGAAGTTCTACTGAAATGAGAGAGCGCTAAGCAGAATCAGTGCTTAGTCCATTAAATCCAGGCACTCTATAAATTAAATCCAGGCACTATTGGATTATACTAATTTTCTAGATTTTCCCCTCCCCTCCCCCCACAGGTAACATACAGTCAGCATCTGCCAGAGGCAAATGGGGTGGAGTTTGGTGAGAGGAGGGCACGTGAACCTGAAGCTGACTGAAGGCTGATTGGAGCTCCAGATTGATGCTATTTTCCACTCTCCCACCACAGCATGTAACGTAAATCCAGCACCTGCTAGAAGCGCAACCTGAAGGGCAAGAGCCATATGCCTCTTGTCCCACAGCTCTTCACATGGGACTTCTATAAACCATAGGAAAGTGTGGAGAAGTAGCTGTTGCAGCATCACACAGAACTGCAGCTTGTCACACAGTGCAGCCATGAAAGGAGCAGGTGGTTGTGGTGGTACCACCTGTGAAGGCAGAAAAAACATCCAGCTATAGACAGATAATTTTAGAGTGCCCTGTATCTCTGTGGACCTTCTCCAAGGACAAGCCAAGGAAGGTTGCCTCTTTGGGTTGCTCCTTCAGGTGGGAATAAGTGTCAGGAGCCACTCTCCTTTGTCAGAGAACCCAGTGAGAGGGGGATTTCTGGAAATAGGGGATAGAAGTGCTGTTGTCTCTTGAGGGAATACTAAACGGATGATTATGGGTCATGTTGGGGTGGGACTAATACTTGTGAGAGCTGAGTAAGACAGCTTTCCTACAAACAGGTTGTTTCTCACTCACTCTGCCTCTGAGTAATGTAGAGTGATAGTTATAGGGCGAGATCGTAGGGATATGTGTGGGACTCGATTGGGGGATGGAAGCGGGGCGAACTTGCCCCGCTGGCCCCCCCAAGTCCCGCAGAACTTACCTTTTCCCCAGAGAGGAGCTGGAGAGAGGTACTTCTTCCATGGACTTTGAAGAAGCCCGAGTGCAAGGTGAAAGGGAGAAACGTGCTAAGCAAAAAGCACGTCAAAGGAATCCTTTACAGGACCATCTTCCATCTGGTAACCTGTGTCCTCACTGTGGGAAGCTGTGTGGATCTAGAATTGGCCTCCACAGTCACTTACGGACCCATCGCTAGAGTCTACACAATTTTTTTAGAATTTCCTCCTTTTATAATTTTCTTTTTGTAATTTTATCCTGGAAGACAATCTCACTCGGTCACGCCTACTACTACTACTGCCTGGTCAGAGTTCTGGACTTGTTAATAGTCCAGGCAAAGTGGCCCAGTACCTTCTCTTTGTTAAGGAGATTAACAGATCCCTATCGATAGATGGCCCAGAATCACTAAGGTGCACATAACAAATGGTCAGATGTTCCGGAAGGAGAGCCATTTTGGACAAAGGAAGCATATCTTTCCCCCCATCTTCTCCTCCCTATTGTTGGGGATGATGTCATCAAACCACTCGTGTGTAAAGGCCTAGACTGGCAGTCTTGGAGATTGGCCCGACTGAGAGGGTCAGAAAGCTGAGTACAGTAATACCTTGGATTGCAAGCAACTTGGTTTGAGAGCGTTTTGCAAGACAAGCACATTTTTAATATTTATTTATTTTATTTTTTACTTGATATACAAGCGACGTCTTGCAATACAAGTACTGTAGTACGGCTTAAATTAAAAATCTCTGTACAATTTTGGGGGGGGGGATTTCGCTTTGATATAAGAGTGTTTTGGATTGCAAGCACGTTTCCGGAACGAATTATGCTCTCAATCCAAGGCATGACCGTATCTATGATGCTGGCCGTTGACATGAAAGCAGTAAACCTTGGGGAATCTGTCAGAATGCTTAATGCTATACCTCTACCTATGCTCAACCTGCATATTTTGTGAATAGACACAAATATTACAAGGCACCATAAGCTTCCTGTGACATGAGGAATATGTTTTAATAATATGTTTTAACCAGTTTATGTATTTTATATTGTTGTTCCCCGCCTTGATCCAAGTGGAGAGGCGGGTAAGAAATAATATTTTTTATCATCATCATCATCATCATCATCATCATCATCATCATCTCAAGAAGACCAAACCTGGGTAAGCGTTGTACTACTGAAATTTCTTACCACTCAGAGAACTGAGGTGCACATAACAATATTTTTATTGTATTGTTCTATTTTGTTAATTGTTTGTTTTGATTGTGTGAGCCACCAAGATTTTTTTTGGTAAATAAATAACATAAATAAATAAAATACATATTCTAGGTGTTTCAACACAGTGGTTTCCAAAGACACATTTCTTGTCATAACTACAACAAAATGATTACTATATAAGCTGTATAAAGACTACTAGAGATATGTAACCAAAGACCTGCCTGGGCAATTCAAATCGGTATGTATATATATATATATATATACTAGCTTTTTTTACCCGGCGTTGCATGGGTCGTCATTTTCCTATAGGCACTATTTGTTCGAAATTCCTTAAGGTAGCTGTTTGCTGTTTGGAATCCCAGCTCCCCCGGGACTACCAGCTCCCCCGGGACTACCAGCTCCCCTGGGACTACACAATGAAATCCCTGCTCCCCCCTCCCCCCCGGCCTACACAATGAAATCCCTGCTCCCTTTCCCTTGGACTGCACAATGAAATCCCTGCTGTCCCGGGACTACACAATGAAATCCCCGTTTCCTTACACACACACACCCAGGACTATGCAACAATGAATTCCCTGTGTGTGTGTCCCTGGACCACACAATGAAATCCCTGCTCCCCCCCCCCCCCAGGACTGCACAACAATGAATTCCCTGTTCTTCCCTCTCCCCCCCCCAGTACTACAGAATGAAATCCCTGCTTCCCTCCCCCCCCCCCCGGGACTATGCAACAATGAATTCCCTGTGTGTGTGTCTGGCCCACATAATGAAATCCCTGCTTTCCCCCCCGGGAATACGCAATCAAATCCCTGCTTCCCCACCACCACCTGGGACTGCACAACAATGAATTCCCTGTTCGCCCCCCCCCCCCAGTACTACACAATGTAATCCCTGCCCCCCCCAGGACCACACAACAATGAATTCCCTGCGGCCCCCCCAGGAGCACACAATGTAAGCCCTGCCCCCCCCTGGACTACACAATGGTGTTGCACAGGTTGTCATTTTCCTATAGGCACTATTTGTTTGAAATCCCCCCCATGTAGGCCCCACCCTGGCTGTGGTTCATGTGAACATTCTGTTTGGACGTAGGAGATATTTGCATATCCACTGCTGATTGGGCCCCTGAGGCAGTGCATACCAGCATTCTAAATGCCGTTGGAGCAATTTGCATAACCGCTCCTGAATGGCCCCTGCGAGCATTCTAAGTGACACCATTGGCTCTCATCTATTTTGGGCCATACAGGCACGGCGAGGGTTTTTCGAAGATTTGAACCCGCCAGTCTTTGTCCTTGGGTGATGGGGAGTATGCGTGCCAATTTGGGGCGGATCCGTCCAACCGGGTAGGAGCCAATGCGATGCACGCGAGCCATTCAGACATACGTACACACACATGTAAAATTGGAAATTTGGAAATCGGAAATGGATCGGAAATCAGAAACATTGAAATGGAATCGTAAAATATTTAGTATAGCATGTGTTGCCTTTACGTCCACCAGATGGCGCTGTTTTTCCAAAAAACTGTGGTTTTACCTGTCACAGGTGTGACATCTATATAATAGGTAGATAAAAACACGCACGTATTCGAATGCAACGTTGTGTCAAAATTTCAAAGCAATCGGTGAAGAACTTTTGGAGATTTAAGATTTTTAACAAACAAACATTTACATTTTTATTTATATAGAAAGATATAGAAGATATGTGTGTGTGTGTGTGTGTGTGTGTGTGTGTGTGTGTGTGTGTACCATTTAAACAAGGAAAAATTGGTGAATAATCATGCATTTGCTCCAGCAGTTATTTCCCTTTAACATGGTCTCTCACCATCTTCTCAACAACTTTTTGAACTGACGGGGTCTCAAAAAGTAGCTTAGAAGTTATGTGGGCTTCTAAGATGCAGGGAAATTGTTGAATGTTTTAAGAGCACATTCAATTGTGACATCATTCCAAAGAACACCATGGCTGTAGTTTTTGGATGACTAATTGCTCAGAACAAAAAGTTCCACTTTCTATTAATCATTAAATAAAGTTGTCTTAAGTAACAGTTATGCACTAGAAAATAAAGCACTGCAGAACAATTAAAACCACCATATGCAGTAAGTCACTGAAAAAGTATTCACAAAATATGCATTACTCACAGATCACATCCGTCTTCTCTTCTCATTACAACTCCAGTTCCTGCCACCTATTGTTATGCAATAGTTGTTGTTCAGACCTCATGGTCACATCTGGCCAAATTTGGGGGCTTCTCTGTTTATATCATCCTCCCTGTGCTTTTAGTTCTACCGAGCCTGATAACGAGTTCTGGAAAACTTGAACGCTTGCAAACTTTTATGGCATTTTATTTGCAAAACCAGAATTAGTTTGTGGTGATCAAGGAAATCAAGAAGTCCGTCTGTACAACATAATTAACATACACACACATAATTTTTCATCTGTGATCTGCTATTCTAGCAGTAAGACAATATACAAAAGAAACAGTTACCAGCCAGCTTCACAAACTACATAAACCTGAATACATGAATAAATGCAAAACACTGTATTCTCACTTAACTGGTTGATAGATATACATAATGGACATACATTTGATAAGTACAGTTACTTCTCAGGCAGGTCTGAGATTGCTAATCCTACATGTTCCCATCTTTTATTCTCCCTTATGAATGGGATCAAGCTGGGTGCAGCATCCTTAGTAAAGGTGGTGAATGCCACAAGAAAACTTTCCTATATTTTGTTTCCTAACTCTCAACAGATTAGCACCCGCTTTCCCCTATCAAAATCTGAATTCTATCAGAAATACCTAACCATCATATTTTTTCTTCCAAAAACCCTAGAATCATTGCTCTACAAACAAGCCCAACAAAGAAGTCTTTGCTCTATTAACTTCAACCACAATTGTCATTTGAAAAGTAACCAAGAATCTCTGCTCCACCTAAGGGCAAAATCCATAGAAACATTTATTCCCAATAAGCTTTGGCTTTCTGTACTCTTGGTTCAGAACTTGGTTCTCTCCTTCCCCCCCCCCCCCCATAAGGAGACTGGTCTGAGAGTTCAGAAAAGCAAAGCTTATTGGGAATAAATGTTTCTATTCCCTATCCCATCACAAGCCAGCTTTTAATCATGCAACTGAGCACACCAATTATTTCATTTACTGCTAGATGTGTCAACAGAAGCAATAATAAAATAAAAATCAGAACAATTTAAACAAATCCACACTGATAAAATCTCTAGGAATCAATTGAAGGCCTTTATATGGGTATACAGTGCTGTCTTTGCCATGGTGTCTTAGAGCCATTACATTCAAGTAAGACCTGATTCAAAAACAAACCACTTCCTCTTTACACTGCCATTCCAAGAACCACCTCTTAGAAGTTTCCTTTCGGTCCTTCAGAAAATTAATGCTCCTCCCCATTACAATCACCAGTCAGATGTGGAGATAGGTCTTACCTAGAAATAGCAACATTTACTACAGCAACAGTGGCCCATACAAGAGCAAAAAGCTCTGCCACACACAGTGGGGGAGGAGTTCCCATATTCCTTTCCAACTGCAGCCCTTAAGCACTGCAATGAATCCTGCTCTAGGTGGTTTCCTGACCTCCAGGAACAGCTTTTCAGGGAATGCAAATAACCACAGTGGGAACGGGACCAGAAAAACAAAACTGCAAGTAGTGGTCTTACCCGAACCGGCAGGGGGGGCGCCTCTCCGCCACTGCGACTCTCCCTGCCGGTGGCCCCCCGCCTCAATCTTCTAAGTGGCAAGCAGCAGTTCTCCGCTCTGCTCGAGCCGGCGGCACTGGTCCCGTCGCGTCACATCCGGCCCCGGAAGTGACGGGACGGGACCCTGCGTAGGCGCAGTACATCGTGCAGGGGTCCAGCGCGCCTGCACAGGGTCCCATCGCGTCACTTCCAGGGCTGGATGTGACGCGAGGGGACCAGCACGGGCAGCTCGCAGCAGAGAGGGAAGCCGTCGCTAGACCCAGGTAGGCCCGCACGAGCCCCACGCGGACGTGAGTGGGCCCAATTTCGGTCCGCTACACCCGTGCGAGGCAAATGTGTCCACCCCTAACTGCAAGTACAGGAGATCTCTCTTCACATATATAAGCAATTCAGTGCCCAACAACAATCCCCATCTACAGATTATTTTTTTAAACAACTTCAGAGACAAAAATGAAGAGTATTTTCTTTCTATCTGTGCAGGGTATTTCCACCCCAACTCCACTACCTTGCAATCACTTAAAACAACCCAGTGACATTTCAGTTTGAGTGGATCCTTATGGAGGCTGACATGGTTGATTGCTCAGATTGCCTGTCGGCTAGCCATTGTTTAGCGTTACAAGAACAAGTTGCAGTGTAGCCTCCTTTCTCTTCCTCCAACATGGCTGTGAGGAGACTGCTTCAGATTAACTGCAATTTGGCATGTTGTCCAAACCCTTAACTGTGGTTAAACTTAAATATGGTCAGTTGAAACAATCAGGCTGTAGCACAGGGAGAAAGGAAAGCAGGGCCACTATCAGCTCTGCTAAGAAGCCACCATCATCAGGCTCCTCCAACTGTCACATAGCAGCAGCCATTACATCTGCCATCAAAGAACATCTCCCAGCCACAGTCCATTGTGGCAGGAGGGGAAGGACTTTTTATTTTGCCATCATTTCCCATTTATTTATCACTGTTGCACCAGCAAATGCTACTGGTGTTGTGCTAGAGATAATTACATTGCACTAGAGTAAGCTTACATTAGAATCATAGAATCATAGAAAAGTAGAGTTGGAAGGGGCCTACAAGGCCATCGAGTCCAACCCCCTGCTCAATGCAGGAACCCAAGTCAAAGCACCCCTGACAGCTGCACCTTAAATGCCTCCAGAGTGAGAGAGCTCACCACCTCCCTAGGTAGTTGGTTCCATTGTCTTATTGCTCTAACAGTCAGCAAATTTTTCCTGATGTTTAGGTGGAATCTGGGTTCATGTAATTTGAGCCCATTATTCCGTGCCCTGCAAACTGGGATGATCGAGAAGAGATCCTGGCCCTCCTCTGTGTGACAACTCTTCAAGTACTGGAAGAGTGCTATCATATCACCCCTCAGTCTCCTCTTCTGAAGGCTAAACATGCCCAGTTCTTTCAGTCTCTCCTCATAGCGCCTTGTTTCCAGTCCCTTTATCATCTTTGTTGCCCTCCTCTGAACCCTCTCCAGTTTGTCTACATCCTTCTTAAAGTGTGGTGCCCAGAACTGGACGCAGTACTCAAGATGAGGCCTAACCAGTGCTGAGTAAAGGGGAATGATCACTTCACACAATTTGGAAGCTATACTTCTATTAATGCAGCCCCAAATAGCATTTGCCTTCTTTGCAGCCACATTAGTGCGAATGCCAAATAGGATGTGCCATGTATTTCATATTATGTAGTTAATTGGACATTCCATTTATTTATTTTTCCCTGTACTAAAAAGGACACTGATTTTTTTACATACCTGCAGGGTGGCAAAAACATGGAGTCCTTCATAAGCACAGATCCAGAAAGTAGAATATACCAACATCTTGCAATAGTGTCTGAGCTAAAAGAAAAACGAACAAAGATTAACAAGTGCACCATATACAGTAATACCTTGGATTGCAAGTAACTTGGTTTGAGAGCGTTTTGCAAGACAAGCACATTTTTAAATATTTATTTATTTATTTATTACTTGATATACAAGCGATGTCTTGCAATACAAGTACTGTAGTACGGCTTAAATTAAAAATCTCTGTACAAATTTTTTGGGGGGGATTTCGTTTTGATATAAGAGTGTTTTGGATTACAAGCACGTTTCTGGAACGAATTATGCTCTCAATCCAAGGCATGACTGTATCAAGGACACCAAACCAAAGCTTCCCAAACATATTTCCTCATTCCCTACCCTACCATGGCAATTCAATACATGCAGGAAACGTTCTCAATATTTAATGACTGATGAACCCCTTCAGACATAGGAGCTCTACCTCAAGGTCTCAAACTTTTTGCATACAAATCACAAATGATGAGTAATTTTGTGGGTTTCTTTGGATCAATCACTTAGCTAATACAAAGGAACAGTATCATAACAATCTGGTTGTGAACTTTCTGATGGCAGCTAAGGTAAGAACTGGGTCTTCTGGGTAACTCTTAAGGTATAGCGGAGAGGTGATGTAGAGTACTAGCTACAAAGTCACTAGTTCAAATCTCATTTCTACGAAATCACTAAGTAACATTAGGCCTCAGCTTCAGTTCTCCCATCTGCAAAATGAGGGCTAATGATACTAATTTATTTACAGGCTTGTTGTAAGGCTTGCAACTAGATAATGCATATGAAATGCTTTGAACAATTGAAAACACTATGCAAATATTAATTATTATTTATAATTTACTAAATAATAGTCAGATCAATATAGGACATAATCCAGTCTACCAAAGGCACAGCGTGAGCATGTGGAAAATTCCCCTAGTCTCAGTAGAGCTCCATTTCCACCAAGACACCACATGCCACAGGCAGTGCAAGGAGCCCATTAAAGTTATTGGAAAGTCTATTAACATCTCTCATATCCACAGCCAACCCTGCACATCCACTCAGTGCAAGTTGAGCATGGGAAGTTCTCGTACCTCCCAGTCCCTTTAACGGGAAGGGGGGTATTGCCCTACCTGTGCACATGCACGTAACCAAAGAGAAATGGAGATAATAATGTAATAAATTAAAAATGTAATAAATAAAAATAATGGTGCTATGTTGTGCCTGCTGGAATCCCCATGCACTGACATTTTACATGTCATGGACTGGATTATGCCCGTATCACTTCCACTATGAGCAGATTTTGCCGTGTTACTTGTTTGAAAAAGTGAAAATAACCCACCCACCCCCCAAAATGACATGGAAGCTCTGCACAAGGTGGGACTTCAGGCACTTTATGAGTTCGCCTAGGCAGCTAAGCAACGTATTTCTCTGCCCCAACACAGGAAACAATGCTGTGTTCTGAATGGCAACCAATATACTACTCTGACTGATAGTGTAAAATTCCTGGAGCAAAAGGGAACTTTAGAATAGGCAGGGAAATGTTAGATTAAATATACTTTCATTGATTATAGGATTATAGTAGCTATCAAGAAGAATGCAATCTCCAATAGCTGTAGAAGAAAACTGTGGTTTGGGGCAGAGAAGAGAATAATTTTCCCCTTCCCCTTTTTAACCATCTTAAAGTTTGCTAAACATCTTAGCAAACATTAAGATGCTCTATTCAAAATGTACTACGGTACATGAAATTGCCTTTGCTCAGCTAATGCTTCCATGGGCAAAAGGAATGCTTGTTTAGTATTGTTTAGTACTAAACAATAGTACTGTGTTATTTTAATAGCCATCAACAGAAACCTGCAAATAAAGCAGTAAAATAGCTTTACTAATAACAGACCACTCATGATACTTCCTAACCAACTAATTACCTTTAAATGTACCTGGTAGCAGTCTGCTTTTCAAAGTGAAAGGGTTTTGACAAATTGTGTTAAAGATATTAAAACAAATATTGATTTGTCCCTCAGATGTCTCATGTTTTGATTCAAATAATGGTTAAGTGCACTTACCAAAACAGAACTTGATTTCCGTCGTATCTTTTGTAACGTGCACTAGAAGTCATAATTCTGAGAAGGAAAAATTCAGTATCATGCACCATGTATATTCCACAGTGGGATTATAATCATCCTCTATTATTACAGCAATAATCAGTGAGGTCATAAATCAGTATTACTACTTTAGAGTTGGGGGACCATGGTTGAGAGTTTTCCAGTAGCAGAAATTTGAACCCAGGTCTCCCAAGAATGAATACAATAGTTAGAATCCCTGGACAATCTTCAGCAGTAAAAGGCAAGAGATTTATAAAATCTGAAGAGAAACCAGAGTATGGACAATTTAGAATCATCACTTTTACATTACTTTTTGTCATTTTTTCCATTTACCAGCATGTTAAACTACATTTCTCAAAGGATCATGCAAAAAGTCTCATTCAGAAGAGATAGAACACTCTTTGACTTTCAAAAATATAATTATCCAAAATAGTATTCACTAGACACCATCCAGTATATAAAGGAAAGAATACTGAAGACCTACAAATTTCAGTTAAATTTACAGTGCCATCCTATGCATGTCTACTCAGATATAAATCCCAATGGAACTGGCTTCCAGTTGTGTTATAGGATTGCAACCTTAAGTACTGATTAACTGCTTGTTTACTGCTTGTTGTATTGCATCCCATTCTTACATACTTGGAAAACTTACAGAAAAGTAGTACGAAATATTTACTGCACATATTGCATGTCATTTGCTTTTGCTTTTAAGCCTCTTCTATAGAGAGAGCATTAAAAACACAGTCATTAAAGCTCTGTGGAAAGCCTGTTGAACTTAGGAGCCCAAAACATCTATGCTATGCAAAAGTCTTACTGCAAAGAACGGACCTTGCACCACTATAGGCAAACATCACATTAGCAGACCAGCTGCCCTTACCTTAACTGATGCTCCCTGAGATGAGACAGTATGTCCATTCCATGAAGATAGTAATAGATAGTATTTAATTCCTGGGGGAGGAAAAGAGTAACTTTTGAGTAAGTCTTTCGTAGTGAGCAGCATGTCACTCTAGGAACAAGGAAAGGAGACCTCCAGGTGTTGCAGCACTGTGCAGATACCAGATTGAAACTTCTTGTTCAAGAGTGCCTGAGAAAGAACTCTGTCAAAACACACTGACTCAATTTTTTTAAAAAAAAATATTGCGTAGGTTTCCTTCCTTCTACCTGTGATTTCCTTTCCCTGTTTTCCTTCCAGGGTAGGATAAGGGAAACCTGGTTTTAAACCACAAACTGAGCAAGGAAACTCAGTAAACTAGTCACCATTTCTCAGACTCACAGGATAAAATGGTGAAAATAAAAGGGTTAGGGGCTAACCAATGTATTCCGCTCCTTGAAGAAGGCCAGGTGGCTTACCTGTGACTGTAGTTCTTTGAGTGGTCATCCGTGCAGTCACACATATGGGCTCTGCGCCTGCGCTGAGCTTCCTTCGGAAATTCTTTAGCTGAGGTGAACTGGGCGGGAGCCCCTCCCCCATCGCGCCTGCTCCTTAGCGCAGCTCCCGCCCATTCCCTCAGTTCCCCTGAGACCGCCTATTGCGACCCCATGAACCGAGAGACACATGTTGGTGTTATTATTCATAGCCATGTAACAACACTAAACATCTTTATCTATAACAAAATGAATTGGAGCGATCCACCCAGTCTCCACTGGCAGGTCCATTGAAATCGATAATGACGCCTAGTGGGGATGGATGAGTGGGTTGTGTGACTGCACAGATGACCACTCGAAGAACTACAGTTACAGGTAAGCAACCTGCCCATCTTCTTCATCGTCTCTGTGCATCACACATATGGGCAGAGTAACAAGCTGACTTACCGGCAGTGGGACATTGGCACACGTCACTGCAACACCAATGAGAGGACTGCCCGGCCAAAGGCGTTCGCTTCCCGAGCTCGGAGATCAAGTCTGTAGTGCTTGATTAATGTTGATGGCGCGGACCAGGTGGCTGCTCTACAGAGTTCTGGTAGAGGGATGCCCTTCCCAAATGCCACAGGACGTTGACTGTGCTCGGGTCGAATGAGCCTTCACTGAACCAGGTAACTGCTTGCATGCAAGTTGGTATGCAAGTTCAATTGTTTCCACAATCCACTTGGCAAATCTCTGGTTAGACACAGGCAGCCCCCGTGATTTGCCACCATAACAGACGAACAGTCTCGACGTTTGACGGAACGAAGCTGTTCGGTCCTTGTAGAAGGCTAATGCACGTCGGACATCCAGTGCATGCATCGTTTTTTCGATATCAGTGGTTGGATTTGGAAAGAAGGCTGGTAGAATAATGTCCTGGTCTGCATGGAATTCTGACACCACTTTTGGAATTAATGTTACATCGGGACGCACAATCACTTTGTCCTTATGAAAGACCATGTATGGTGAGTCTGATCTCCTTGCTGATGTTATGGCAACCAGAAAGGCCGTTTTCCAGGTCAGCCGTCGGTGGTCTATGGTGGCAAGTGGCTCAAAGGGTGAATGCGTGAGTGCACGCAGCACTAATGGCAGGTCCCAACCCGGCACTAAGTTCCTCAATGAAGGGATAATATTCTTCAGGCCTTTTAAGAATTGTTTCACCAACGGGTGCGTAAAGATTGAACCTGTGGTGATATACAGCCTATTGGCTGAAATTGCTGCCAAGTACACTTGTTTTGAAGATAATTTCAAACCTCTGAGCATCAACGAGTGTAAATACTCAAGTATGGCGTGGACAGCGCAAGTTTTAGGATCCTGTCCAAGTGTAGCTGTGAATTTAGTAAAGTCCTCCACTTTCTTGCATAAGATGCCCTTGTCGATGGTTTACGGGCAGCTTGCAAGATGTCACGTATTGCTGGAGGTAAGTCTTCTATCAGTGTTGCCTCACTCGCCACGCCATCAGTGCCAGGCTCTTCAGATCAGGGTGTCGGATGTTGCCCTGGGCCTGCGTCAGTAGGGTTGGTGTGATTGGAAGCGACCGGTATTCCCCTCTGGAGAGGTGTAGAAGTTGAGGGAACCATGGTTGCCTGGGCCACCATGGCGCTACCAGGATGCAATCCGTCCTGTCGTTCCAGACTCTCGAGACGACTTGTCTCAATAGAGGAAGAGGCGGGAAGATGTAGAACAGATGCCCCGACCACCGCATCATAAAGGCGTCTGTAATGGAGTCTGGATCTGACGCTGCTCTGCTGCAAAAAAGGCAGCATGCGGTGTTCTCGGATGTGGCAAAAAGGTCTATTTCTGGATGACCCCAAATCGAGAAGATCCAACTGCGTATCTCAGGAGCCAGCTGCCACTCGTGCAATTGCAAGGAGACTCTGCTCAGAGCGTCTGCTAGTGTGTTGTCCTTGCCTGCAATGTGAATCGCCACAAGAGAGATGGATCTTTGAATTGTCCAATTGAAAATCCTGAGGGTCAGTTTTGTCAGTCTCATCGACCTCGTTCCTCCTTGTTTGTTGAGGTAGGCAACGACGGTTGTGTTGTCTGTGACCACTTGAATGTGCTGGTTGCATAGACGAGACTCCAACGCCTTCATGGCATTCCACACTGCCAACAGCTCTAACATGTTTATATGCATCTTGCGCTCAATAGAGTTCCAAGTGCCTTGAGTCGTGTGGCCTGCACAGTGCGCTCCCCAGCCCAGGAGGGAGGCATCTGTTATCAATATCCTGGTTGGTGTCAAAGGATGAAAGGGTATGCCCTGGACAAGATTTATTTTGTCCATCCACCACAGCAGAGTCGCCTTGATGTTTCTTGGAATGGAGAGGCAAGTTGAAGGAGACTGTTTTTGAAGGTCGAAGGAACGGATGAACCAATTTTGAAGGGTTCTCATGCGAAGGTGGGCATAACGTACTACCTGTACTGTGGAGGCCATATGACCTAGAAGACGTTGTATTGTCTTTGCTGACAGTGAACGAACCCGATATAGGTTCTTGGAGATGGAGAGTACCTTGTACACTCTGTCTAGAGGTAGATACACCCGACCTTGAATCGCATTGAGAACTGCTCCTATGAACTGTATTTCTCTGGTAGAAGAAAGGACTGGTTTTTTGGTGTTGAGACACAGGCCCAGGTCTTTGAGCAGGCTTAGCGTTGTGCGAAGTGCCGACTGGAGGCGAGAACTTGACGAATCCATGACTAGCCAGTCGTCGAGATACGGGAAGATCCTGATCCCTCTGGCCCGTAAACTCATACAGACTACCGCCATGCCCTTTGTGAACACCATGGGAGCGGTGGAGAGGCCGAACGGAAGAACCACGAACTGATATGCATCGTCTCCTATCTTGAACCGTAGATACTTCCAACTGTCCTTGTGAATGGTAATGTGGAAGTACACGTCTTGTAGATCTATCGACACGAACCAATCTGTTTTGCGAAGTAGTGGCAATATTGAGTGGACGGCGACCATTCTGAATTTCTTCGTTGTTATGAAGAAGTTGACAAGTCGGAGGTCCAAGATCGGTCGAAGTCCTCCTCCTTTTTTCAACACTGTGAAGTACTGGTAATAGAGCCCCTCTTGGAGATGACGCAGGGTGGACAGGCTGGATGGCACCCTTCTGCAACAGAGTGTCCACTTCCTCCAACAACGGTGGGGTGGGCTGCGTGGTACTGATGCCGAGAAAAGGAGGGAGGACGTCGAACTTGAACTGATACCCATGCTGGATGATGTTGAGGACCCAACGGTCCATTAGGATGGAGTGCCACGACGGAAGGTACGCGGCTAGTCTGTCTGTATAGGCGATTGTCAAGTCCGATGCAGGTGTCAATATCAGTGGGTTTGTCAAATCCGGTGGTTTTGTCACAATCAGTGGTTTCGCCATAATCAGTAATTCTGTCGTGTCTGGTGAGTTTGTCATGATCTGTGGAGCAGGAGAGTCAAAGGCGCCGCTTGCCGAAGGCACCACCTCTCTTGGAACTTTGGTACCTGGACTGCTGGTAAGGTTTTCTTGCTCCGGCAGTCTGTTTGTCCTGAGGGCGTGTATCTTGGCTCCTCTGTTGGTACCTCGGCCAAAATGGAGCTGCGGAAGATTGGAACCTGGCCCACTGCTGCGGTTTGTATTGTTTTTGCTGCGGCAGTGTACCAAGACCCATCTTCTGGGCGTTGACTCTTGCTTTTTGGACTGCGTCCAGGGAGTCATCCGTCTGCTCATTGAAGAGGTAATCACTGTCGAACGGGAGATTCTCTATGCGGGCTTTGACATCAGTTGTTAAGAGCAGTTGATCGCAGTCACACATGACGTCTCAAGGAGACAGCACCAATTAGAGACCTGACATGGCAATCTGTTTGGTGCCTGGTGTTGTTCATCTGCAGCGTTGAGATGCTCATGGCCTCCGCCTGAAGTGCTCTCGCCAGGTCCCTCCTTTCAGCTGGTAGCTCATCACAGACGTTTCCCAACTTTTCAAAAGTTAATTGCTTGGTCATGATTGCTTGGTAATTGCTGACTTCCAATCCCAAGGAGCTGGAGGTATAGATGCGTCTGCCACATGAGTCCAGTTTCTTGCCCTCTTGGTCTATTGGCATAGTATGCTTTTTGTTAGATGAAGATTGTGCTGACTGTACAATGATGGAGTTCGGTGCTGGGTGAGAAAACAAAAAACCTGCCCCTTCTGGTTGCACCCTATAGAGTGATTCCAGTCTTTTGCCTACTGGAGGTATGGCCGCTGGTATTTTCCAGATGTTTTTCACCATTTTCAACAAGTAGGGCAGATAAGGGACTAGTGTCGGAGACGTTTGAGTTGCCAGAATAAGGTTCTGGGTCCTTTATCTCTGGTTCTTCTGTTTTCGTCTCAATACCCAGCACTGCTGTCATGCGTATGATGTGGGCTGAGAATGTCCCCAAGTCTTCAGTTGGAGAAGTTGACAATTGGGACTCGATTTGCAAGTCTGGAGATGAGTCAGGAAAACCTGATATCTCAGAGTCACTTGAATAGGGCAAGTCCGAAGATGACTCCCTCTGTGGCACTGGATGCTTGCCTACGCTTGGTGCTGTCGTGGTGGCAGTGGCACCTAGATGTGTGGTAGATCGATGTTGGGATCGATCTGCAAACCAAGTGGAGAAGATGCGTCAACGCCGATGATTGCTGTGCGCGTTCTTGAGCTAGGGTCGCTGTCGGTCGGTCTACGATGTCGAGCTGCTCGCTCAGTGTCGATAGAGCGGCGTGGCGACCTGGAGTGTTGGTCAACATCGATAAGGTGCTGACGTCGACGTCAACGACTGCGGTTGACATCGGACGGAGTTCGATGTCGTGCTGACTGTTCGGTGTCAACAGATCGATGGCAAGACCGTGAATAGCGCTCGGTATCGATGGGGCTTTCTCGGCGTCGATGGTAACGTTCGATGTTGAGTGGACTTCGACGTCGAGTAGAGCGCTCGGCATCGCCAGAGCGTTGTCGAGATCGAGAGCGTCGATGTTGGGCGCCGTCGGTGTCAGTGTCGACACTTCCTGGGTCTCTTCGATACCGAGGTGGAGTATGGCATCGTGGGCGACATACTTCTTCCCGGCAGTAGGAATGGCTGTGTTGAGGCGAGTAGGATCGCTCAGAGGAGACCATCGACGGCGAACGGCTTTTCACTCGGTGTCGAGAAGAGCCCGAGGTGGAACGGCTCCTCCGTGCCGATCTGCCATGTTCGCTCCTTGGCGAGACAGCCGCCATCGGCCTCGGGGAGTTGAGAATCTCTCCCTCAGAAATGGAGGTGACCTGCACCAACGATCCTTTAGTTTTTGGGGGGGTCGACGGTGTGGATGTTTTCTCCTTTCGTGGGGACAGCAGCTCGGTGCGATGGGAAGAGACCGAAGCTGGTCTATCGACCTGAGCGGTCGATGTCGAAGCCGCGCAACTCGGTGCCGACTGGGCAGGAGTAGCGGGCTTAGAGAGAGGTCGCCCATCTTTTCGGCTTTTCGGCGAGGAGACCTCTTTCTCATTCCTTTGCTCCTTGGAATGTTTCGTGATCTTTTTATCCTTTTTCTTTGTAGTGCTCCTCTCCTGAGGAGATTGAGAGGGAGCAGTTGTCGATTTTGTGGTGGCAGCCCTTGGCATAGATGGACCCGCTGCCGACAGGGTCTGCTGCCACAGTGAGATTTTTAATTTCAAGGCCCGCTGCTTTCTTGTAGGCTTCGTGAAGGCCTGGCAATGCTTGCAGGTCTCCACGATGTGGCCTTGCCCCAAGCAAAGAAGACATAAAGAATGTCCATCGGCCGTGGGTAATTTAGCCCCGCAGCCTGAACATTTACGAAATGGGGCTTTAAGAGCCATTTTAACAAGAGTAGAAAGTTAGAAAGAAAATATTAAATTAAAGATTTTTTAATTTAAAATTCATTTTTGTTTTTGTTTTTTGTTTGTTTTTTTTGCTAGGATATAGAAAGAGGAAGAAAAAAGATTAAGTTTGTGAAGAGAAGCCAAGTGAGAGAAGAACCTCTAAGGAAACTGCCAGTCGCAATAGGCAGTCGAAGAAGAACTGAGGGAATGGGCAGGAGCCACGCTAAGGAGCAGGCGCGATGGGGGAGGGGCTCCCGCCCAGTTTGCCTCAGCTAAAGAATTTCCGAAGGAAGCTCAGCGCAGGCGCAGAGCCCATATGTGTAATGCACAGAGACCACAAAGAAGAAGGGTATATTAAAAGATATGGTATATTAAAATATATGATTAAGAAATAGCACTTTCAAATATAACTCAGCAATAGCAGCTAGCTGCAGAATATGAAACCCTTCCAGACAACAGAAGAACAGAAAAACCAGTTTGTTTTTTTAAGTTAACTTTATAGCAAGTCTTAGGTTGCTATTGGACAACAGATTAGACATGTAGGGCAGCACTGTGAAACTCTGCCCACTGTCTTTTTAAATTCCTCTGAAGCCCATTATACCCCTTGAGTTTCAACACTGCTGTGCTCTGAACAGCAGCAATGATTGTGTAACAAGCAGACTTGTTGACTTGTGCCAGAGAGTCAGCTCTACCCTTCACAGCCAATGTGCAGCATAACACAAAATCAGGTTGATTGTCAAAAAGCTTAAAATTACATAGTTAAGTATATAATCCCTCACTAACCAAAATTTAAGTAATTCATTAAATCACAGTTGAAAAATGGGGGGGGAGGTTTGAATTCCATGACTACAAAATTATACCAACTTTTAGTAATATCACAGATATGGATACAAAACAATGAAAGATTATAGATACCTGTAAGGACCATAATAATGCTTCACAATTCATAAAGCTAAGTCAGAATCCAATCACCAAATAAAAGTTACTGCTTGAAATGCCATTTATCTGTCAGGGAGCCTATTAGCCAAAATCATTTAGAGCGCCAGTAGTGAATAGCTAAACACCTAAATCTCACATATTAGTCCTTTTCAGGATCTACCGTCAACATGATGTTCCTACGTAGAAATACTGTACCAGAAAGACTTATGCATTTTAAATGTAGTGCATTAGCAAACATTCTCTGTAGCTAGCACAACTAGGAAGGAAAACTGTAATACTTCCAGTGACTGCACTTCAAATCCAGCAAAAGCACAAATGTCTATGGTGTGCCTTGATACAAAAAAAAAATTACCGTATTTTCCCGTGTATAAGACGCCCCCGTGTATAAGACGCCCCCCCCCCCACTGGGCAGTTTCGCAACCGCGCGGTTCTCTCCTTGGCTTACTTCCGTGTATAAGACGACCCTCAATTTGTAGTCTAAAAATTTTAGGAAAAAGTATAGTCTTATACATGGAAAAATACTGTAAAAACTGTATATGCCCTGCCCTAAGCCAGCTGCCAGCTCTCAATGTTTTAGGAATTGTATACCTAAAGACCATTTCCAGCCATATGCACCTGCCTATCCTTCTAAGATCCGCCTTTCCATTAAGATCTGTCATGTTACCTCTGTTGCCATCCCTCCTGTATCTGAACAATGTTTTGCAATGAAGCACAAGAGGATCTTCTTGTTGGTTGTGCACAGTTTGTGGAACTCCCTGCTGTGGGAGATCTGTCTTTATCTTTTTATTTACTCAAGACATTTTTATTCTGACAGTATTTAATAAAATAGATTTCTATCTGGTTAACGTTTGTTGGTTATGTCTGCCATCCTGTTTCTGGTTGATTTTATTTTATTGCTAGGCTGACCATCTGTTGTTGTTGTTGTTGTTATTGTTTTTAAAAGATTGACAGCCACTTTAGGCATTTTTTAAGTGGAAAGGCATTAAAAAAAAACCTTAAACCAATAAAAATATAATCTTCCATAGAAGCATCACAGCTGACACAAACTTACATTTTTTTCCTGTATTTATATGCTTGTTTGTTTAATGCCTGGTGTTCTAAATTACATTTTTCTCAGCAACATTTTGGCTACTAGAAGTTCTCAGCCAAAGACCTAGCTGGTTAGTTCAAAACCAGAGTTTGAAATTCAGTCCCACCACCCACTGCTTCTTTACCCTCACTGCCCATTCACAACACTGCAATGCATCACAGCAGAAGCCACAACTGGTAGAAATTCTGTCGGTCTAGACTCTAGATATAGCAAGCCCCATAGCTTGCCTGACCACTTCCTTCCTGTCAATAATTCACTGACTTGACTGTGTAAGACTAGCCCTGTGTGCAGTTTTGTAGCAGTCCTGCTTTTGCCTTGGCTTCATTCTCAACATGCCTCCACAACCCATCGCCTCCTCAGGTCCTCCATTATATTGTCTAACATATTTCCTAGTTAATAATTTATATATACTGTGCTTCAGTCATAAACACATTTAAATACGAGCAAGTTCCACTGGTTTCAGAAAAACTCCCTTCCAGTTAAACATGCTTTGAAATAGCCTATGAACGTTTTCACTATTACAGGACACCAAATTATAGGCGCTATCACTATATAACAAATACATATGCTATGAAAACTGGAGTTGCAAGGTGGCTAAGAGACTGAGAGATGGTTCGAATATCATCCCTTCAATGAACTCACTACGTTGCCTTAAGAGCCCACCCTCCCCTCAGCCTTAGCCAACACATCTGCAATATGCAAACGATTTTGCTGAGCTGAGGGTTACTAAGATAATGGATATAAGTGCTTTGAACACTCTAAAAGCACTATATAAGTGCTAACTACATAATATTTGTCACATCTTTAGAATGGGCCTATAAACATTTCAGATTCAAGACTTACTTTTTTTTTAAGTGAAGAGCTATGCGTATATGAGTGCATGCATGTATAGGCAGTAGGCACATGTGTATGTGTGTTTTAACTTTAAACTATTTTACATTACCTGTTGTAAAGTCAATATGGTGTAGTCCTTTAATTAACAACCCAGTTGTTTCATGATGTGCAAACCCAGAACACTGAGTTGTTTATGGGTTAGAAAACCTCGAGTTAACTCAACAAGTGTCCATGGTTTGTCGCTGGGTTAACTCTGGATTGTTTAACCCATAAACCACCCAGAGTTTCCAAGTTTGTACATCACAAAACAACCAGGAGCAGGGAGGCCTATTCCTGGGTTGTTGATTAAAAGCAGAAACGACTTGCGTACTCCACTCATCCCTGCAATTCCTGGGTTAGACAACCCAGGAACTGCTAACGTGATGTGCAAACTGGGTCTGTGTCTCCACCTATGCTTAACCTATATATTTGTAAATGAACTAAAATACTACAAAATGCCATAAGCCCCTGCAATCTTAAAAAAAAAAAAAAACCAAGTCCAAGCAAACGATACGCCTGTGAAACTTCTCACCACTCAGATAAGTGGGATGAGCATTTTTTAAATTATTTTATTTTATTTATTATATTTATACCCCGCCTTTTTTCCTGCAAGGAACCCAAGACGGCTTACATAATCCTCCACTTTATCCTCACAACAACCCCGTGAGGTAGGTTAGGCTGAGAGTCAGTGACTGGCCCAAAGTCACCCAGTGAGTTTCATGGCCGAGCGGGGACTAGAACCCAGATCTCCCAAGTCCCAGTCCAGCACTCTCACCACTACGCCACACTGGCTCTCAATATTCATAACAATATTCATGTTCTCTGGAAACTCGTATGTTGATCTTATGTCTTAATGAGGTACTGGAAAAACTTAATTCATATCTTTTGCAATTTAATATTCAAATAAACTTACATTTTTCTGCATACTTATTAAATAATTTTTAAATAGCATC
Organism: Shinisaurus crocodilurus; assembly: GCA_021292165.1. NCBI lineage: Eukaryota > Metazoa > Chordata > Lepidosauria > Squamata > Shinisauridae > Shinisaurus > Shinisaurus crocodilurus. Next base: position 99,167,614 of record CM037881.1, on the reverse strand, counting down.
CATTACCACAATATTGTGCTATAGCAGTACAAGCTATAGATCTCTCAGCGGCTTTTGATACCGTTGACCACGGTATCCTCCTGGACCGCCTGGAGGGGTTGGGCATAGGAGGCACTGTATTGCAGTGGTTCCAGTCCTTCCTCTCTGGAAGGTATCAGAGGGTAGTTCTCGGGGAGGAGGCTTCGGACCCTCGGCTGCTCACTTGTGGAGTGCCGCAGGGTTCCATCCTCTCCCCGATGTTGTTCAACATCTATCTAAAGCCCCTGGGAGCTATCATCAGGAGGTTTGGGGTGCAGTGTCATCAGTATGCAGATGACACGCAGCTCTACCTCTCTTTTAAATCCTCACCGAGGTTGGCCGTTGAGACCCTGTCCAAGTGCCTGGAGTCAGTGGGTGGCTGGATGGGAAGGAATATGCTGAAGCTAAACCCCGACAAGACCGAGGTACTTCTGGTGGGGGACAAGGGGAGGTTAGGGGATGTTGACCTGGTGCTGAATGGGGTACATCTCCCCCTGAAGGACCAGGTCCGCAGCTTGGGGGTCATTTTAGACTCCCAGCTGTCCATGGAGGCTCAGGTGGCAGCTGGGAGCCGGGCGGGGCTGTATCAACTCCATCTGATACAGGCAGCTGCGCCCCTACCTTCCTAATCATCTGCTCCCTTCAGTGGTTCATGCCTTGGTCTCCTCTCGCCTAGACTACTGTAATGCGCTCTACGTGGGGTTACCCTTGAAGACGGTTCTGAAGCTACAGCTGGTACAGAACGCGGCGGCTCTCCTGGTTAAAGGCAGCCGCTGGCGGGATCACATCACGCCAGTGCTCAAGGAGCTACACTGGCTACCAGTTGCTTGCCGAGCTGAATTCAAGGTGTTGGCTTTGACCTTTAAAACCCTATACGGCTCCGGTCCAGTCTATCTCAAAGAGCGTCTCCAGCAACACCAAGTGGGCCGCTCAACAAGATCTGCCACAGACGGCCTTCTCCTTGTCCCTTCAGCCAGAGCAGCTAGACTGGTCGGGACGAGGAAGAGGGCCTTCTCTGTGGCAGCCCCCGTACTATGGAACTCTCTCCCAAGTGACCTCCGCCATGCCCCCTCCCTGCTGAGCTTCCGCCGCTCATTAAAAACTTGGTTATTCAGGCGGGAATATGGGGTGGGCTAAGATTTTAAAATTTTATACTGTATTAATGTATTTTAATGGAGAAAAATGTTTTAATGTATTTTGTTCTGTTTTATTTTCTGTACATCGCCCAGGGTGGCCGGTTTGCCGGCCAGATGGGCGATAGATAAATGCAAATAATAATAATAATAATAATAATAATAATAATAATAATAATAATAATAATAATAATAGCAGTACTTCAGCAACTGCTCAATGTCACCCATAATGTCACTATGATTGTTTTTAAAAACAGTACTGAATTTATGGCATTTCTACTCAGTTGAGCTAGAATAGGAACTGCAGCTTGTGTGGGCCATCTAGTGGGAAGGCAAAGCAACCTCATGCAATGTTTAAAAGTTACCATATTCAACCCCGGCACACCACAAAATGAAACCTAAGGAACACTTCTACAGTACTTATGTATACACATAGATACATACAAACATGATTAAACATATTACAAAAGGCAAGGATCAGTTACGTTTTAGGGGGGAAATGTGAGGGGGGTGAATAAGAACCTAGAGAAAAAGAGCTAACAAAGCATTAAGAAGTATGTACAGCACAGATTTTTTCAACTCTAATAAATACCTCTCTATCCACCGTAATCATGCTCTGTTCTAAGAAGGCAAGCATTGTGGATCACTAGGAACTGAATGGGTTCAAATGCCACAAAGCTTACTGTGGCATTGGGCAAGTCACTGGCCTGACTGGGGGAGCAATCACAACCTCAACATTGGAGTAAATCTCAATGAACCCAGTGGGACCTAATTCTGACTGAATCTGCACAGAACTGCACTGCCAGACAGTTATCCAGGTGGTGACAGTCTTGCTGTGGTGGAGAAGCAGATGTTCTCCCAGACACACTACACAGATAATCTATATATATAAAAGAAAGTGTCCTGACTGATTGACTGACTCATAAACGCCCAGCTCAAACCATTTAATCTAGGAACGTGAAATTTTGAAGGAACATTGCTTTTATGACGTAGAACCCCACTAAGGAAGGATTTTGGGAAATTCCGTCCCTAAGGGGGTGAAAAAAGGGGGCAAAATCACCCCACACTCATACCTCGTATGGGCAAAACAACAGGGCAGCAGTTATGCAAATCGGCCTCACCTCAGAATTCCTGCAGGAGCAATAGGAGCAGTTATGCAAATAGCCCATACGACACTTAGGATGTTCATATGAATTCCTACAGGGGCCAATAGGGGTGGGTATGCAAATCTCCCCTCGGCCGTTTAGAATGTTCTCTGAGGGGGTGAAAAGGGAGGGAAACTTTTTAAATAACTGCGTGACTGAATGACTGCTGTGTGCGGGGTGTCGTCGCATAGGCTCCATCACGTTTTGACAGATCCACCCCAAACTTGGCACGCATACTCTCCATCACCCAAGGAGAAAGACTGACGGGTTCAAATCTCCGAAAAACCCTCGCTGCGCCTGTACAGCCCAAAATAGATGAGAGCCAATGGCATCACTTGGAATGTTCGCAGGGGCCATTGAGGAGCGATTATGCAAATTGCTCCAACGACATATAGAATGTTCGTATGAACCACAGCCGGGGCAGAGCTGGGATTTCATTGCATAGTCCTGGTGGGGGGAGCAAGGATTTCATTGTGCAGTTCCGGGGGGGGGAGCAGGGATTTCATTGTGCAGTCCTGGAGGGGGGGAGCAGGGATATCACTGTACAGTCCTAGGGGGGAGAACAGGGATTTCACTGTGTAGTCCTGGGGGAGCAGGGATTTCATTATGCAGTCCCAGGGAAAGGGAACAGGGATTTCATTGTGTAGTCCAGGGGGGGGAAGCAGAGAAGCAGCGGGCAAAAGTTAGTGTTACATATACAGGAGTCTACAATTTTTGGCTTGCCAAGCCAAAAATGGTAGTCACCAGTCACTCTCTCCACAACGCCAACATCCTCTGCCAGTCTTTCCCAATGGAAAGGCTGGCCAGAGAGTAGCACTACTGTGTGGAGGTGCTATAAGCAGCTTTAGGTAGCACCATCCAACTTTCCCTGCCCAACTGTCCTACTTCAGAGTTAAGCATTTCCCAGTGTGGTTGGCTGCTCATCAAGCTAGCTAGAAGGTGTCATATTTGCCATGGCGAGTGTGATAAGCAGATTTATCAAAGTCTGTACATATGACATGGGCATTCCAAGTGTATACCCAATTCATGCATTTCTTCTTCCTAAAAAAAAAAAAAAAAAAAAAAGAGGAAACAAACTGTGACTATTCCTACACAAAAGAGGTAGTGTAGAAATTTTCTACTGCAGTACCATATCATGCAATATACTGCAGGATATTCCAAACAGCTGTTTAAGTTTCCATTCAGTCATGTATAAGATTTTCCCCAAATGAAGTCTGCTGCCAGTAAGTGTCTGAACCAGGCCACTATCTCTCAGCCTCAGTCTAACTTTCCTCACAGGCTTTTGATGATAAAATGAGATAATGCCATGAATCCCTCCCTGAGCTTCTTCCAGAAGAAAGATAAACAAACTGTGACAAACAAAACAAAAGGCAGTTGAAGGCAGCTTCCTATGTTCCTTTGCACTGTGTGAAGAACTTCCTTTTATCTATCCAGAATCTACTACCACTTAACTTCATGAGCCGGGGTTCCAGAATTATGGAAATCCCAGGTCATCTTCTCCACAGCATGTATAACTTTATATACCTCTATCAGATCTGGGTTCAAGTCCCCACTTGGCCATGAAACTCACTGGGTGACTTTGGGCCAGTCACTGACTCTCAGCCTAACCTACCTCACAGGGTTGTTGTGAGGATAAAATGGAGAGGAGGAGGAGGAGGATTATGTAAGCTGCCTTGGGTTCCTTGCAGGAAAAAAGGTGGGGCATAAATATAATAAATAAATAAATAAATAAATAATGCCCACATGTTGTAAAATTCCTCATAGGTGAGTTGTTCCAATCCCTTGATAATTTTGGTTGCCCCTTTCTGCTCATTTCTCAGTTGTAGAATATCCTTTTTTTGAGTGGGGTGTCCAGAACTGTACATAGTATGCCAAGTGTGGCAAACCTATCATGTGACATTATGATATTGGCAGTTTTATGTATGATTCCATTCCCTAATGATCCCCAACATGGAATTGGCCTTTTTCACAGCAGCTGCACATCAGGTTGACATTTTCATTGCATTATACACTGCAACCCCAAGATCCCTTTCCTGGTCAGTCACTGCAAGCTCAGACCTCTTTCAGCATATATGTAAACTTAGGATTTTCTGCCCCAATGTACGCCACTTTACACTTGCTTATGTTGAAGTGCAGTTATCATTTTAATGCCCATTCTCTCAGTTTGAAGATATTTTTTTGAAGCTATTCACCCCTTTTCTTTTAACCACCCTAAATAATTTAGTGTCATCAGCAAACTTGGCCACCTCACTGCTCAGCTCTAACTCACGATCTTATATGAACAAGTCGAAAAGCACTGGTCCCAATGGAGAACCCCACTATTTACATCCCTCCATTCCAAGAACTAACCATTTAATGCTACTCTCTGCTCCCTGTTCTTTAACCAATTACCAATCCATAAGAAGACCTCTCCTCTTATCCCATGATTGCTATGTTTACTAAGGAGTCTTTGGTAAGGGCCTTTCTCAAAAGCTTTGTGAAAGCCCAAGTAAACAATGGCTACCAGATCAACCCTATCCACATGCTTGTTGACACTTGTTGATAGGCTTTACTGCTTTCCATTCCTTTCCCCTGAATTTGCACTAGGAATGTTCTTGCACCATTACTGCAGAACTCTTTCTTGAATATGTTCTGCAACTGTATTCACTGTGCTTCTTTTGCTGCTTTGTCATGAGCATGTTCATGATTATTTTTCCTAATGCTGAGCTCTGATGCAGCTTTCCCTTTGTATGCTTCAGCATACATGTTCCGCAAGCCTGAAGAATTCTCTTAGTACAGTCTGTGTGGCATGATACACAACCGCAGCCTTATCTCTTTTTTGCATCACATCCACATTTTGACAGTTACTGCAATCAGTCCACTTGTACTTTAGATATCTCATGTGCTCAGGCTGCACTAGAGGACTTTCTAGTGTTAAGTTGTCCTCGAGCACAATTTTTCCTTTATTTCTTTTAAGATTTATCCCATGAGGATTCTGTATTTCAGCAGGTCATCCCATTCTGTGAAAGCACAGTCCAAGTATTAACTGTAGCTGGATTGCTCTCGTCAACTGTTTCCATTGTACCCTTGTTTCTCAGATAGGATTTTTTCCTCTGTATGGAGATAATTTTTACTGCACACAGAAGACCTTAAGGAGATGAAAAATCTTTCTTTGTACACTTGCCACTAGATGTCCATGCTCTGTAGATCTTTTCTTTTCTTTTTTGGCCCTCCTGCCCAATATATATTAAAACTGAGCAGCGTTTTGGGCGCAGATCACTTATCGTGCACATAATTATTACTATCTGCTTCTGATCTTGCAAATAACAGTTCCAGGAACTCCATCTTGCTGTGCTTTGCTTCCAGCTTTAAAGTTCATGACCAGGGTTGCACTCCCCTGAGGGAAAAAGTTCATCACTTGAGCATTCTCCTAGACTTAGCCCTAACTGTGAAAATGCAGGTGACATCAAAGGCTAGGAGTGCCTTTTACCAGCTATGACCCTATCTAAAGCAGGGGTGGGCAACATGGTACTCTCCAGATGTTCTGGACTACAATACCCACAAGCCCCAGCCAGCATTGCCAATGGTCAGAAATTATACTCTAGTCACATCCAAGTTAGACTACTGTAATATGCTCTATGAGGGGCTGCCTCTGAAGGTCTGAAAACTTTGGTGGGTAGAGAATGTGACTGCCTGGATGCTGGTGGGGGCCGGGCGACTAGGATATGTGACATCAATTCTTTTTATCAGCTGTACTGGTTACCAGTATATTTCCTGGCCCAATTCAAAGTGCTACTTTTGGTCTACAAAGCCCTAAACAGTTTGAGACTAGTTTACTTGAAGGACCTACACAGACATTAAAATCTGCCTCAGAGGCCCTGCTAGTACACCCTCCAGTAAGATCTGTTTGATTGGTGGGCACCAGAGACAAAACGTTTTCACTGATGGCCCCCAGAATGTGGAACACCTGCCCTACTGACAGGACCGGTGCAGGGCTGTTTGGCGCCCTAGGCCAAATTATATTTAGCGCCCCCCCTCGTGCCATGGGGGGGGCTCCGGAGCAAAGCAGCCCTGCTCTGCAACCCCCCCCCCGCGCCGCCGCCGCCGCCTACCTACCTTCCCCCCCCCTGCTGCTGGCTGCTGCTGCTGCCGCCACCTCCGACGGGTTTTTTTTCTTCTTTCGGAAAATTCAACGTTTAAAATTAATAATAAATAAATAAAAAGTGAGTGAACAAAGAGTGGCACTCCAGAGTAAACAAGCAGTGTGAAAGCCCTAGCCCCCCCCCCCCGCGGGAGAGAGGCGCCCCCTTCTTTGTGCCCCGCTGGTCTCTAGCCAGACCCACGCCTCCCCTTTTGGGCTGCCGCCTCCTCCTCCTCCTCCTCTCCCCCTCGAGCCGCTCCGGAGGTGAGTTTCACTTTCCATTCCGCCTGGCGAGCCTCCGCCCGAGCAGAGTGCTTTTTTTTTTTTTTGCCGGGGAAACCAGGGCAACAGGGCTGTTTAAGCCCTGTTGCCCTGGTTCCTCCGCCAAAACAACGCCGGCGGGGCTCCGGAAATGATGCGAAGGTAGGTAGGTAGGTAGGTAGGTGGCGGGCGGGCGGGCGGGCGGGCGGGCGCGCACACGTGGGGGGGGAGGTGCAGGGGGGTGCAGCGGAGGCGGCAGCGGCGGGCAGGGAGGCGCGGCGGAGGTGGCAGGCGGGGCAGGAGCGCACCGGCGGCGAGGAAGGAGCGCACCGTTTCTGCGCCCCTCTTCCGCCACGCGCCCTAGGCAGCCGCCTGGGTCTGCCTAGCGGTAGCGCCGGCCCTGCCTACTGAGGTAGGTACAGTTGCAATGCTGCCAATTTTTACATGGGTTTTAACCCCCATTTATATATAAAAAATAATTTGTTCAGGTGAGCAGTGAGAAACCTCAGGTTCACACGCTTTCCCCTCTCCTACCACAATACCGTCCTTCTTTCCCTATCATCTGACTTGCTCTGCAAACATAGATCTAACTGTGGTTTGAGATTCTAGTTTGCATACAAACTATGGTCTGGCAGTTTGGATGAAATGAGAAACTACAGTTTTCCTCAAACCAAGATTGGATGGAGCAGAGGAAGTGAGCAGCAAGACTCCTCACTGTTTGTTCATATTAACACCACATCATGGCTTGGGGCTACAACTGAACCATTTCAGAAAGAGAATCTTCTCACTCATCGCACTTCGTTTAGCCCTTATTCTGAAAAGATGTCCAAAGCCTTTAAACACACCAGAGAAAACTTCTCAAACTGAGCATCTAAAAATATTATAAGAATTTTTTTTAAATCATATGGTATTTAGACATAAATGTACTTACAGAAACACAGTATGGCCTTTGGCTTCTCCCACTAGCAGGTTTTACAGATACTGTATAATTAAATTACCTGCTGTTGCTGCTACTATATATATCAGGTGTAAGCAAGGTAAGATATAGGATATGGGCAAGGTTTTGCCCACAGCCCTCACAGTCCCATGCTGATGTGTGGCAACATACCTACTTACCATTTTTTAAAGAATGAATAGAAGACTAGGGAAAACCTTTTACAGAATAAAAGCACTGGAAAGCTGAATATGGGATAAAGGCCCTGTGTTGCTTGTTTCTGTTAGTTGCAGCCCCTTGGGCTCAAAATGCTTTTCCGGTATGGTCCTTGATACTGAACAGGAGTTGTCCAACCCAATTTCTCACAAAGGTTTTCCAGAAAAGCTGAAAACTGGGTATATCCAGCTTATACAGAGGGAAACCTTATCAAAATGCTCCTGAGCTACAAACATTAAAAGGGAAACTAAATCCCAAAAGGCATTCAACCCAATTTGGGAGTACAATCTACATATGAGACTCAAAAGACAATACCCTATCTCACTTGAGGGCATCAGATATGTGCCAGGATCCTGCAGGATCAAACTAGCTACAAATACAATGCCAATTGTGTATGTATCACATTGACTGGTACTTAGCCAAAAATTAAGATGAACATCAATACATGGAGAAAATGAGGAACCCTCAGAATGTGTTTTTCAGTGGTTGGAGAAAACACACACAAACAAACTGCAGAGATGCATAGAACTTCAGACTTGAATAACAAGGTAGGCAGCTGTGGAGAACTTTAACCTTCATTGCCCGCCCGCCCGCCCAAATAACAACGTAAGGCAGCAAAAGAGGATGTGACGCAAGGCTGTTTGCCAGGGCCATTCACAGGTGTTCTGAGTGTGGAAGGACATCTGTTTCCAATGTTTACTAGCACATTTGTACTACCAGCTATCAAACTCTTCAAGGATTCCACCACTGTAGCACTCAAGTGGAAAAATATATATATATGGTTGTAGGGGAGTGGTTCTAATCTATTACAAGTGTAAATGAAAATCACATCTCACTTCAGTTGTAGAACAAATATGAAGTACTTTCCAAAACAATTTAACAGGATTTAGTGACAATGGACCAGTTCACACGATCAACAAGCCACTGTGGCTTATCACATCACCGTGGCTTAAATACGCCACAGCGGCTTGTTTAAATCAGTATCATGTGCTGGGTGCCATTATCCTAATTATGCGGCAGGCACAGCTTTGTCATATTGTCCAAACCCAGGTGGCATAGCTTATTTGAGAGGTAAACAATTGTCAAATAACCCAATAACAGCCCATGGGTCATCTGAGGGTGTTTCCCCCTGAAACAAGCAATGCCGCCCAGATTCAGATGACACGACAAGTCGCTCCTGGGTGGATAATAAAAGAAATGGCACTTGGCACATGCTAGCATGTGCCGAGAATTAAATCAAGTCACCAAGGCTTCAATAAGCCACAGTGGCTTGTTTTGATCATGCGAACCAGGTCAGTGACCAGGTTTGCACAACAACCACATCCCCACCGTGGCTTCTTTAAAGCACGGTGGGTTGCGGCAGCCATTTTGAATATTCAACCCCCAACGGCAGGCTGCAATCAGGCTGCTGCGTGTAATGTAAAAATAATGAATTTCACAAAGAATTTACAATTTCTTATAACAAATGTTGTAACCACAAAAATTAAAAGCTACCACCTTCATGCATCTCTAGAACAAACAAACATGCAATCTCTTGTATCTGACAAACACCAGAACATTTCTGAAACAATTTTGTTTCAACCAAATATTGGTCTTCTTCAGTGCACTAGTAATATCACTAATCACATTTTCTCAGCTTAAGTGATTTAGTGGGTCTCTATTCTGTGCTTTTTGAACTCCAGTGCATTCTGGGATAAACGCTGCATTTATTTTTTCCTTTAATCCTTTTTCCAGGACTGTGGATGTGCAAAGATTTTTGCTGCTAGTTACTTTTGCCCTTAATAGGGGCATGACTGGTTTTTCAGTGGTAAGTTTATTTGTGACCTTTTGAGTACTTAAAAGTTTTATATTTTTCTTAACTTTTAATTATTTTTAATCCCAATTTTAATCATCTTGAACAATCAATTTTGGACTGTTTTGCAGGTGACACCAATGTCACTGTTGGGTTTTGCATAGGCAGAACGAGATTACCACCTGACATCGAGATTATCACCTGACATGGAGGGTGTCTCTTGAGTTCAAATACACAAGGTCTCTAGTCACGAGACATAGTCTCGAGGTGATATGACTCAGCAACCTTGGGACAGGTTTTGGAATCAACATGTTGATGAATAGGTTATACAACTGGGGTGAGTAATATCCTATTTATAGGTGGTATAAAGCTAACACACTTGCTGATGACTTCACTTCTCTTCTCGTCTCGTCTCGACATGTGTCTTGTTCTTGGACTTCACTTCATCTAGCCTTACCACTGGGGTATTGGATTTGTATCTGCAATGATGTAGTGAGTAGAGATGCATTGTTTGCCTTAATCCCATGTAATTGGGTCTTACAAATAAACTCTTTAATCTTTATTAACTGCTGTTATCTCCTCCTTCTGCCTGCGTGACTGGGACTGAGGGTCACTGGCTAGGGAAGCTTTTGAACCCGGGTCAGTCCAGCTCTCACATCTGGTTATGGGCCCAGATTAGGATCTGATGGTTATCTCAGATGGGCAGATAAGCACAGAGACGCAGTTTGGAGAAATTCGGCAGTTATAGAGTTAAAGGATTTGTTTACTATTTGTAAGAACGGTTTGTAAATAAACCGGGAAGGCAATGTTGCTAGAGCTGATAACAGCGGCTTGGAATGCAGCACAACTGAAGAATGCAGAACAGAGAGACAAAGGATTTTTCGTTTTGGAAGCAGCTGGAACGGAGGTGCCAGACTTGGCAAATCCAAGGCTACAGACTGTGAAAAGAAGCTGGAACGGAGGTGCCGGTTCGGGCAGCTACTAGGCTTGAAAAGTGAACAACGCTGGACACAAGGATTTCGTTTTCCACAGCTTGCTGGAGTGATTGTCAAGGAGCTGTATCGGGCAAGGAAATATCTCCAGGAGGCTCTGTGTCTACTCATTTGAGTCAAGGCTACAGCAGGAGGATCATATTTCTATTACAGTTTGCTTCACACAGCAGCGGATCAGCTATCTTTTGCATTGTATCAACAAGTGGCTTGGATTACAAATGCGTGGATTACGTCTGACGTGGGCAAAGCGTCTGGAGCGTCGTGTCGCAGCAAAGCAAAGTCACGTGTGACAGGAACGTATCTTGGGAAACTTGATACTACATGGGAGGCTGTATCAAACCAGCGGAGGCGTGGTTTTAAAACAGCAGGGGGAAAACAGCGCGGCAGTTTTGAACAGAGAAAGCTGTGCTTAAAATGGGAAGCTGTTCTTCAATTTCTTCATGTGGGATCACAGAAGAAGGAGCTTGAAATCAGCAGGGGTGCTGCTGATGGGAAAAACTTTGTGTTTTAGCCCAGGACATAACAAAATGGACATTATTTTGTGTGTGAGCAGAAAACATTGGATTGTTTAAACGAAGCTTTCTGTGTTGGACATAAATAAGCAGAAAGAGGACTATGCAAATGGTCAGGGGTTTAACAATCATGTTTTTGAAACTGTATTTCTTGAAAGTTGGATAACTTGGATTCAAGAAAGTGTAATATATGTTCTGAAATGCCAGGAAATGTACTGAATGTATATATGACTTGAGTATATTGGATTTTTCTGTAGCAAAATGTAAACTACTGAATAATTAGTAGGTATGTTTATATGGCAAAGCTAAGAGATGGATTATTTCTTCTATACTGTAATGATGTAATAAAGAAATGGAAAGTTGTACTGATGCAACTATAAAAAGGTTAAATGCTTATATGTATGACATGTACATGCATGCATATCACATGATGTTTGATCATTTAGATTCACAGGCTTGTGAAAGAAAATGCAAACTGTGTGGTGGGGAAAGCATTTGGAAATTGTAATTTTCACATGAAAGGTAATTTTCTGCACATATACAAGGGATGCTAGCTTCAACAGGTAAACTGGAAGGCAAGCTGAAAAAACCAGTTCATTTCATTTAAATTTGTTCTTGGTGATCTTGTGAGAACTCTGATGGTCTTTAGAGGAAAGGCACGTTATTTCATGATGTTAATTGATCAATACACGAGGTACAGGTTGTGTACATGTTAGATAGAAAGCTGGAGTATTGAACAAAGTCAAGGTGTTTTGTGCTTGGGTGAGAAACAAGCATATTACCCATGTTACCTATTTCTTTTGAGATATGGGGGGAAGTTCAATTCAGTGCATTTTTTGATGCATTTCTAACAGGATGTGATATTGAACACATGGATTGTGTGGAAGAGTAAACAAACACTCAGAAGAGGTGATACTAATTTGGATAATGAGGTTTGGGTAGAAGCTCTTAAATGTTTTGATTATGTACATGATAGAAGTTTTAGTTCTGTGCATTGAACTGTACACCTTATGGAAAGTAGTGTAGAAGGAGGAATCTTCTGGAGAAACATTTCAGGATCTTGGATCTGATATGTAGGTACATACACCTCAAAGTTAGAAGAAATCTGTAAGGGAGGCTTACATGAGATTTTCTAGAAATGAGAATATTGTGTTTTACATGAACAACACTTGGATAGTGAGATTAGCTAGAAGTGTTGAGTATAATGCTGAATGAAAAGGTGAGATCATTTTTCAAAATTAATTCTGTTAATGCAGGAGATGCATCAAGCTCAGAGTCAGAATAGAAAAGCATTTGCTGAAAGACAGTCAGGTAAATTTGACAAACTCTGATACACATTTGGTTTAGTGGAGACTAAACAAATGATTGTTCATCATTGGTGCAAGTTCATTGGAACAGGAACCTGATAACTGATGAAGTAAGGAACAGGTGAGTCAAACAACCTGTGAGATATCAGGATGAATTTGCAGGAAAAGCCATTTGAAACTTCGAAATTTCAAAGAGGTGAAAAATTGTCTGTTAAGGAAGCTGAACCATAGCTTCAGGCTATGCAAGCTGAGTTGAATTCTTTGGATAAAGAACAAAACATGGAAACTGGTGAAACAAACAGCAGTCCATGGAACTCATTGTTACCAGATAGATTTTTTAAAATGAAAACTAACCAGATTGGAAAAGGTTATATGACAAATAGCAAGATTGGTTGCTTGTGATTTTTGCTCAAGTTAAAAGGAGCTAGAAAATCATAAGATGAGTGCAACAACAATTTGCTTTGGAAACAGTTAGACTGATGTTTAAGAATGTGAAGATGTATGAATATTTCACAGTTTGAAATATTGGAACATAAGCATTTTAAATGAGAGGAAGTCTTTAAATGGAAAACTGAGAGATTTCTGTAGGGAAAGCTAGAAATCAGCTAGAGGCTGGAATTCTGTTTTGAACTCAAACATTGCTGAATTGAGATTTGCACAGAGAGGCAGATCAATGTTTGATTGTTAAACAGGAGGAACAGGGACATAGACTGTATGTACTTTGTTTAGTTGGATGATCTATTGTTTTTTCTGGACAGATAAAAGCAATATGATATAATTGATCCAGGGTTTGGGATTTCATTGAATTGAAACTGCTTGGTGGGGGATCAACTGTTTATTTGTAAATAGAGGTTGAAGGAGAACCAAGAGGGCAGTATCTTACTGCAACAAACCAGAGAAATATCATGGATGTGATTGAGAATTTTGGAGATAGTTAACTCAGTGAGAAACTCCAAATAATTGAGGATTTTCAAGCACGTGCTGATGGAAAAGCAGTTTGAATGCTACACAGAAGCATTGGGCTGTTGAGCTTTACTGTACAAGCAACAAGGCCAGATATTGCTGTCAGTGTAATAGGCAGACTGTTAGACCAACAGGACATGCTTGGAGAGCTCTGAAAAGGAGTTGAGTGTTATCTGGAAGGAACATCATACTTCAGACTAAGATGTACAAGTCAGAGCACAGGTGGCTTACAGATTCACAGAAATGCCAGTTGTGGTTGTGATAGTAAGAACAACAAGAACACACCTGAAGTTTGTTATTTTTATAACCATACTTTGTTTGATTGATTTTGTTAGAAACAATCATTTAGAGGTTAGAGTTCAACTGAAGCTGAACTGAATACATTGTATTATGTATTGTGCTATTATGCTATTGTAAAGCTTGAATAGTTATTGCATTTGTTTAAATAGTTTAAATTGTAAAAATGTTTAAATGATGCTGGGATTGATGTGAAAAACCTATTACAGTTTTTTCAGGAAACCAAAGCCAGGATTGCTATGCTGCAGGCAGATAGCAATACACAACGTTTTGGGTCTGCAAATAAAACTGTGTCATGAGGAGGGATACATCAGAAGTAATTTGATGGTGGTTCAAATTTCTGGCAGGTAAAGTCATTCCTGCAGAAGTTTTTTTTATCAAAGTCCATAGATGAAAAAACAGCATCAGATGTCAACAAAGCTGTTGCTGTTGTATGAGGTAAATAACCACGTTCTGCGCAAATGCAAAAGCAGGGGGATGTTGGGTTTTGCATAGGCAGAACGAGATTACCACCTGACATCGAGATTATCACCTGACATGGAGGGTGTCTCTTGAGTTCAAATACACAAGGTCTCTAGTCACGAGACATAGTCTCGCGGTAATATGACTAAGCAACCTTGGGACAGGTTTTGGAATCAACATGTTGATGAATAGGTTATACAACTGGGGTGAGTAATATCCTATTTATAGGTGGTATAAAGCTAACACACTTGCTGATGACTTCACTTCTCTTCTCGTCTCGTCTCGACATGTGTCTTGTTCTTGGACTTCACTTCATCTAGCCTTACCACTGGGGTATTGGATTTGTATCTGCAATGATGTAGTGAGTAGAGATGCATTGTTTGCCTTAATCCCATGTAATTGGGTCTTACAAATAAACTCTTTAATCTTTATTAACTGCTGTTATCTCCTCCTTCCGCCTGCGTGACTGGGACTGAGGGTCACTGGCTAGGGAAGCTTTTGAACCCGGGTCAGTCCAGCTCTCACACTGTTCTTTCACCGTATTTAACAGCTCAGACTGAGAGACGAAGTTTTATTTTTCCATATGTTTATATGAAAAATTATGATTGCAGCAATATTGCTAGACCAAAAACAACCAATTCCTGGTCAAAACACTGTTGATGTTTTGTTACATACAAGGATTTCATGTTTATTTACTCTAGAGATGCATCAAGTTGCTTCATTTTAATTTTTGTGACTATGAAGCTCGATATATGAATTTGTAAAGTGTCTGTGAAATTCATAATTCTTTTTTTTTTTTTTTTTGCTATTACACATCCCAACTTTATTACTGATCCATCAATTTGGAGCCAGAATTCAGGAGAAGTGACTTTACCATGTATTTGAGAGGTCATTTTTCACTTCTCCTAAGTCAACCTATGTGACTTTTGTATCCTTTCTTATTAATTTACCTCGTTTGAAAGATACACAACTTTCTTGTTAGGACAGTCAATCGGGAATTGATAAGATTGCTGGACAGACATAAGTGGACTAAGAGATCTACCTAAATGAAACTCCATATGCAAATGAAAGGTTAAAAACCTAGTAAGAGCCCTGCTGGAACAAACCAAAGTGCTATCTGGTCTACCAACCTGTTTCCCACAGTGGCCAACCAGGTGCTTCTGGGAAGCCCATAACCAGGGCAATAGCCCTCTCCCACAGTTGTTCTCCAGAGCTGACCATAAAAGTGACATATAGCCATCATGACTAACAGCCATTGATAGCCTTATCCTCCATGGATTTGTCTAATCCCCTTTAAAGCTGTCCATGTTGGCAGCCTTCACTAATCACGTATTCACAGATGGTAGGGGGTGATTGGAAGGTACTGTTACAGGGACGTGGAGTACTAAAAATGGTTGAGGAAGAGCTACAGATGGTGGCAGGATCTCCCTGCACCAGCTCCAAAGCTGCCTTTCCAAACATGGCTTTAACAGCTACGACAACCTCTGGAATAATCTTTCCACATGACATTTTGGGAAACAATGCCCACCTTTCTCTACCCATCACAGTAAATAGATTCCCACCAAGAAACACAGCAAAATGAACAGACACACAATGTAAAGAAAGTTCTACAAAAAGCAAATTACAAAATTATCAACATACTTTAAAAATGAAACAGAGGTTTGCTGAATAGTATAGTAACTAGATACTATAAACTACTGTCATTATTACAAGCCAGAAAAATGCTAATCAAATTTGACAGTGGGGGAGGTAGTAGGTAGCTCCTGGCTAGGCACACACCAGCAGTTATATATATATTAATATATTTAAAAAAGTAAAGAATATGTTGGATCCAAAGTTCCCATTCTGCTCAGGGAACAACAACTTCCATTCACGGAAGTCTTCTTCCATGAATGGAAACTCCCTCAATTTATAGAACATAATAATTGGATCCAACACAATATATAGTATATATTACTGGGAATGCTTGGTTAAAATGACAATATTTACCTAATGGCAACATATCGTGAATATGCTCCCGATATACTACGGTAGCTTTAGCTGTCAAAAAGCATCATGATTATGCTTCTTGGAAAACCTTTACAATATTCAACAAGAGGGAAGTCACCAAGTAATGAAATACCTTGCTCAAATAAAAGTGACTATCATACATAATCCATGTGGAAGGAAGTATATTTAGCAAGTTGATGAGCTAACTCTTCTAATCCTGCAGAATTTCTCAAGTTAAACACATATGTTACTGGAGATACTTCACGAATTTGTTTTTGAGCAGGCTTAACAGACAGACGTGTTCCTTATCTTGGAAGAGATGAAAAAGAACTAAGAATAAAAGTTGAATAAATTGTAATAAGATAACCAAATCAGAACTGGAAATCCAATTGACTTTGCTACTGCAGAGTTATAAGTATCTGCATTTCCTAAACACAGAAATCTGGTTCAGTGGTCATGATAAACCATGGTTTATCACAGGGGTCCTTAAGCATTTGGGACCTGTGGACACTTTTGGAATTCTAAAGAAATATAACAGGCACCACTGCAAAAAGGCTGCTGTGGGAGGATGCCAGTCACAAATTGTTGGTAGCATCCCCTACTTTCTGTGTGCAGGCACACATGTGCATGACCTTTTTTATGTATATATATATGCACATATATACACCCTCTTGAACTACTGCTTTCTCTTTCTTGACCTGCTTTCACTCACGGCTCCTCCAGTTCCCACTGGCACTGGGGAATCACCTCTTCTTCTTTTAGGCGTGTCGGTAAGCAGACTCAGGGGATTTTTCAAGTTCTCAACACATGGTTCATTGGCCTTTGATTTAATAAAAATCTTGATTTAAGAGTATAACCTTAACCAAACTAAAATCTTACAATTCTATTACCTAAAGCTAGGCTCACAAGCAGGAGGTTGACATGTTACACACTACAAACTACTTAACACACTATTCATGTCAACAACACAAATCTGCTTGAAGAGTGTTAACAAGGGAGAGAGCTTTTCAGTGATGCCCCCTAGGTTGTGAATGCCCTCTGGAGAGACCAGCCTGGTGCCTATTTTAATGTCTTTCCAGCACTCTTTATTTTCTGAGAACTTTTAAACTATATTGTGATGTTATACTGTTTTAGCTTTGTGGATTTTTATTTCTCTGCCCTTTGTTTTATTTGATTTAGCATTGTAAAGTTTCTTTTTCCCCCTGCTGTTTTAAAGTGATTTTTTTAAAATTTTATACTGATGCTGTTTTAACTGGGCTTTATTTTATTGTAATTTTGTTTATTATCATGTTCCTATTTATTCCAGTAAGCTGCAAAGAGAACATCTGCTATAGGACAGTAAATTGTATCTATGTATGCATGTATAAATTAAAAACAAAGTAAGGACTACTTCAAATATGCAATTTTTACTACACAGAGTATTTGGCATGTAGAAAAAAGGGTTCAACCCTCTTGTAGATCATCACATTTACATGACAACCTGCACACAAATTTATAAAATCCATGTAGGAGAAAAGTCACATCTGCAATCGCTAAAACTCAGTTTAAGAAGTGGAGTATGCAAATGGAAGAAAACATAAATTGGTAATGTCGAAGCATCAGTTCAGCACTGCTTCAAGGAGGCAGCCCTCAAAGTAACCAGGTTGAGACAACATGCTGTAGCTTGTCATGGTTATTTAACCCATGACAAGCCAGTGTCTGCGGGCACCATTTTGCATAACCAACCATGTCATGTCATTCAAGCCTAGCTAGCGTGGGTTATACAGGGGTTAAACAACCCTTGCATAGCCCATATTCACCATGTCTGCATGACACAAGAGCCCCCGAGCAGGGGTTGCATATTCAAAATGGCAGCCGCACACACTGTAGCCTCACCATGGGTGTTGTGTAGCACAAACAAGCCCAATATGATACATATTAAGATATGGGGTAGTGGAAGTTGGCCATATTTGCTGATGACATCAAATTATTTAGGGTGGTTAAAACCAAAAGGGATTGCAAAGAGCTCCAAACTGGGAGCAAAGCATCAAAATGGCAAAGTGGTTCAATGTAAGCAAGTGTAAAGTGATGCATGTTAGGGCAAAAAAAATCCCAACCACATGTAAATTGATGGGATCTGAGCTAGTAGTGACTGACCAAGAAAGAGATCTTGGGGTTGTGGTGGAGAGCTCAATTGAAATGATGACCCAGTGTGTTCATCTGCTTGAAAAAAGCGATTTCCATGTTAGGCATAATTAGAAAAGGAATTGAAAATAAAACTGCCAAGATCAGGTGTACTGCCCTTACACAAATCTATGGTGCGACCCCACTTAGAATTCTGGTCACTGCACCTAAGAAAGGATATTGTAGAGTTAGAAGTGCAGAAAAGAGCAAGCAAAATGATCAAGGGGCTGAAGCAAATCCCCTGTGAGGAAAGGTTACAACATCTGAGACTGTTTAGCTTAGAGAAAAGGTGAGACATGATGGAGGTGTACAAAATTAGGCATGGTGTGGAGAAAGTAAATAGGGAGACACTTTTTTCCGTCTCTCATTTATTTATTTATTTATTTATTTATTATATTATATTATATTATATTTATTTATTATATTTATACCCTGCCTTTTTTCCTGCAAGGAACCCAAGGCGGCTTACATAATCATCATCTTCCTCCTCCTCTCCATTTTATCCTCACAACCCTGTGAGGTAGGTAAGGCTGAGAGTCAGTGACTGGCCCAAAGTCACCCAGTGAGTTTCATGACCGAGCGGGGACTAGAACCCGGATCTCCCGAGTCCCAGTCCAGCACTCTAACCACTACACCACACTGGCTCTCATAATACTAGATACTGAGGTCACCCATGAAGCTCATTGGTGGGAGTTTTAGGATAGATGAAAAGAAGTACTTCTTCACACAGCACATAGTTAAACCATGGAATTAGCTACCACAAGATGTAGTGATGGCCACCAATTTGGATGGCTTTAAAAGGGGATTAAGACAAATTCATGGAGGAGAAGGCTATCAATGGCTACTAGCCCTGATGGCTATATGCTACCTCCATAACCTGAGGCAGTGTGCCTGTGTAAACCAGTTGATGCGGAACATGAGTGGGAGGGTGCTGTTGCACTCATGTCCTACTTGTGGGTTTCCCACAGGCAGCAGGTTGGCCACTGTGTGAACAGAATGCTGGACTTGAGAAACCTTTGGTCTGATCCAGTATGACACTTATGTTAAAAGTTGTGGCAAAAGAGGAACTGGATACTGATGTGTCTGTGAATATTTAAAAGGTATTAAAAACATTATGTACTTTATTTTATTATTTATTTATTTATTTATTTAAAAGTCGTATAAGCCACCTTTTAGGGTAAACACTCTCAAATTTATGGAGAAGCTCAAACAGAATTTAGGGGACAAGAGCACTGCACTGCATGTCAATAACAATATCCTTCCCAGTTCACTCCTCACAAAAACATACATCTGCATGACAGATTTGTTAGCATTAGTGTTTGATCTCAACACAGTAATGTCCATATATGAAAAGTTAGCCAGCATTACTGAAGAATGGTAAACACCACTGCAAGCTGACAGCAAAATACGAACATTAACATAGTATGTATACTGAACCAGCACATGGAGAATAATGCATCCCTTTGAAAAGAATATCCTCTGAGTCTGAATAACCTGAATTTCCAATGCAAATACTGAGAACATTAACAAAGGTGTGGAACTAGTAGTGGACATTAACTAGTGTGGAACTGGGGGGGGGGGGTTTACACTCTGTTCTTCATCTTCAAAAGGTCTGAACAAGCTGAACTGTTAACTAATTTTGTGTTACATACTACAGAATTTCCTAAGTATTTTGTGTGTTTTAAGCAGATTTAAGTGCTTTACAGTGAACACCCTCACTGGAATAAAGCACTTTGCTCAGAATCAAGGTATTTGAAACTGAAGCCCAAGAGGCACATGTGCACTTGAAGATCAGAATTTCAGCAATAATGCAGTTTGTTCTGTAGAATGAGCCCCAACTATTTTCCATTTTATCATTACTTTATTAATAGTCCCTATTCATTTCACTTTAAGAGAGTTCATTAGGAGTGAGCATAGGGTTCCAATACAAAGTTTAAAAAATAATAACCTCCTCCCAAAAAGACGCAACTATTGGGCATTGCCAGAACATGTGGTTTAAAGAAGCATTAGCTGTGTTACACCTCCAGCAATTAGCCAACTTAGACAAACCCTTATTAAAGAGATGTTGTGGCGTCCAATAGAACAACAGTTTTTGCTGAATAAGGCATAATCTGAGTTCCACAGATGCTTCAGATACAGATGCTAAAGCAGCAATCCATTGATTAGGCAAAATGGGGCAATCCAGTTCCCTATTCCATTCATGCTTAAGACTGTGTAAATCAAATTTATTCACCAATAATAAGTATTTATAAACATGGAGTGTGGGTCAATATAACTGATTGGCCTCAATAAGTGCTTCTAATAGTGAAGGAGACTCTGAAGCTGTAAAAGCAGCAGGACCAAACCTAGATTCTAACAAATACAGTAATACCTTGGATTGCAAGTAACTTGGTCTGAGAGTGTTTTGCAAGACAAGCAAATTTTTTAAATAAATTTTGACTTGATAAACAAGTGACATCTTGGTAGAGATGTCACTTGTCGGCCCCGACAAACGCCCGCCAGAGACTCGCTTTGATATAAGAGTGTTTTGGATTACAAGCACGGTTCCAGAACGAATTGTGCTTGCAATCCAAGGTATTACTGTATTGCAATTGCAAGTATTGCTATTCAGCCATAGCAGGCAAGTTGTATTTTGCACACAAAGCCGAGAATGACAAAAACTCAGCTTCATGTAATTCTTAGAAAGACATATTTTCATGTATACACACACACCATATGCACACACTGAAGTTGATATATTATTTTTATTTATTTAATTAATTTCTATACCATTCTTTTCCTCTTTTTTGTTTGTTTTGTATTGTATTGTTGAAATTTTACAGTAAAAAAATATTTTTTTTAAAAAAAAGGATTGAACATAAAGCACTGCCAGAATATTTATGCTTGATTTAGATGGCTGGTTAACACAATATCAGCATAACTCTAATAAACCCAGTTTCCTCTCATAAAAGCTCAAAATTCTATTGCAGTTCATAAGAACTGCAGACTAAGATAAGTGCAATTTGCTACAATTTAGCTATATTTAGCATCTAAATAGTATCAGAGATCTATAAAGTGATAATATATATTGCACCATAATAAGAACACTCTCATGACACTTTCAGAAGCAAGTATTGACGTGTCTAACTAACCTAATAACCAGAGTCCTGCGAAACAGAAGTAATTAAACTTTGGGCACAAGGATATATAAATCTAATGAGGCCAGCTGAAATTATCATTATAATTATGGTGATTAAGCTGTATCTCAATTTCCCCACAAGTAAAAGTGAATATTGTTCACTTAAACTCCACCTATGCATTACAAACAGATGCTTATGAACTACCGTACTTGTGTATTCTACAGATTCACAAACCTTTCCATAACGAAATTCGAAAAAATGTTCTCAGTTCAATACACCCTTTTAAAAAATTAAAACCCTCAAGAAGAACTCCAAGAAGTCTCTTACAACATATCCAACACACACTGATCAAATCAGGATTGGAACAGAAGTTATTTTTTCCCTGAGGATATGTTCTGGCTCTGTTGCTTTACTCTGAACTACAACCCACCCTTACCCATGAGCATCACTGCAGGAAATGCATATTTTAATAAACTGTCTGGAAAAAGATAGCAGGACACTAGGAAATAAAAGTTTAAAGTAGCTTTTCAACAACCTTCTACTGTTCATTACGGAAGGAAGCACAATCCTCAATACTTTCTATATTAAATTTATCACCTTGCTACAGATGCGACTAACAAAGGGCTTAAAGTATAATTAGTAAACACACTGAAAAATAGTAAATATCAGAATACCAAAACATTAAGAATATCACAGCTATTTCTTTTAGTTCCTTACTTGCACTTTGAAAACATGTACAAGCAGCTAGAATATAGCTGAACACCTTTCTGGTGTTCATTATGATATAAATCTCAGAATGGCCAGACACAAACTGCATGCATGAACAGTAATTCACTGAAACTCTGCAATGCATACATCTCATACTTAGAGATGTGTACCTTCCAAAAATGGAATAAGGTAATATAACCTGAGACGGGTTCCAAACCAAGAGAACTATATTTTCCTAAACAAGGAAACGCAGCACACCCTAAAATTTTCAATGCCAAAACATCTAATGCAATAAATTATCTTTGATGTTTAAATATTATCTAATTTTGCAAGCCAAAAATTAAAATATCATCTAAGTCTGCATGCCAAAAATTAAAGTATTATCTAATTTTGCATGCACTGTGACAATTAAAAATATTGAAGCTTGCCAAAATTCTTGTATGTGTCTTTTCTTGCTGAACTTAATTACTTTTGAAGTAGAGGAATTTGAGCTGTTCTACCTGCTCTGCCATTTTAAAAAATAGGTTATTACCATTTGATCCTGTAACCTCATCAGAGGAAAAACAGAATAATATAAAGTTGGATTAATATGAACAAACTGCATATCAATTTATTCCTCCTCTAGCAACTGAAAGGCTCAAAAAGGCTCTCTTAAGTATACCTTAAACAACAGTTTAAGGTTTGGGAAACAAAGCACTTTTGAAACTGAGACTAACAAAAGTGAATTGATAAGACTGTAGGCAACTGCAGTGACCATGAGCTAGAAGAATTTTAGATGTTGATTTAAAGAGAGAGAGAAAGAGAGAGAGAGAGAGAGATCTAAAACAGCTGAACAGAAGAATGAATATCTAAGACACTGCGGAAGGGACAATAAACATGGGTACAAAGTTCAGCAAAGCAGATAGAAATGTAGGTGTACCCGGAAATGTAACTGGAACTAGTTGCTGAGAAGAGAAATAGAATCAATGTCCCTGGGGTTTTTTGTTTGTTTGTTTGTTTGTTTGAACTGGAAGAACAGTTATTGAGGATGACTTGCATCGAAAAGAATGCTGTGACTGAGGGATTAGTTTAAATTAACCTCAAGGTGCTAGTCAAATGTAGAATATACATCAATTTTAGTACTGCAACTTGTGCCAATTTGATAAAACAAGAAAATTAAGTGTTGTTAAAATTCCTATTAAGTCCTACATAGAAAATTATAGCAATCCAACATCTGAAGAGCTTACATTGGACTATGGTGACAGGATGTAGGCTGTAGGAAGTATTGTAAACTCTGGAATATCAAGATTATTTCTTCTCTCTCAGAACAGCTGATATTTTAATATAGATAGCAAAACAGTTAATTTTTCTGACCTTTTATTTATTTATTTATTATATTTATATCCCACCTTTTTTCCTGCAAGGAACCCAAGGCGGCTTACATTATCCTCATCCTCCTCTCCATTTTATCCTCACAACAACTCTGTGAGGTAGGTTAGGCTGAGAGTCAGTGACTGGCCCAAAGTCACCCAGTGAAATCATTAAACAGAAAAGATCTCTTTCAAAGTTATTTCAGATTAGAATTATTATCCTCCCATATAGGAAAATGTCCATTATTTATAATTACTTTAAACATAAGAAAAGAAAAGAACATGATAGTCCACTTCTAACATTCAGGAGGCCTAGCAAAGAATGGTCAAAAAGTTCCAGACCCTCTGGATCAGTTTCAAAACCACAAGACATGCACAGCCTTTATACACACAAAAATGTGTTAATCAATCAGCAAATACACTCACCATGGTGAGCATGCATTGCCCTCTGAAGAACATGACAAGCAGTCCCCCTCCCACTGGCCTTTGTGTGTTGAAGCAAGAAAGGGGGAAAGCACTGGACAATGCTTTGGACAGCACACCATCCAGGAAGTGGTGGTTCCTGGCAGCGCACTCTCCTCACCTGAGTGAAGGGAAGCACTGGACACCCCTCCACTGTGCACACAGCACCTCCAGGAAGCGGCACCCAGCAGTCTCTCTGTCCAATTATCCCCTTGGGAAAGACTGGGTGGAAAGGAGTATTGGATGCCGCTTCCAGAAGACACCCAAAAGCACCTTCAAGAAGCAGCACCTGGTGGCATGCCCCCCCCCAACTTTTTATTCAGGAAAGAACAGGTGGATGGATGTGTTGGATGCTGCTACCTGAAAGTGCTCCATACCACTTCGGAAAGCAGTACCCAACAGTGGCCCACTTGGCAACTCATGGTAGCTTAAGCCATCAGTCATCGGGACCAAGCACGAGCAAGTGAGTATGCTGCCTCCAGCCTATTTGCCACTTTCGCTTTACATCCACTTTCCAAAACAACCCCAAAACACCCCATTCCTGGGCTGTTAGTTGTGATATCCAAACCCGGCACTCTAGGTTGTTGAGGATTAAAAACCCCAGAGTTTGAACCTATGATTTGTTGTTGGGGTACAACCCTGGATGGTTTAACCATCAACAACCCAGAGGCCTGGTTCAGACATCATGACTAACAACCCAGGAACTGTCCTGGATTGCTTTGGAAAGCAGATGCAAAGCGAAAGTGGTGGGCAAGCAAAAGGAAATGCGCTCGTTCTTTCCTGTGCAGCCCTGTCAAATCATGGGTTGTTTAACCCATGAATTGGCGTTATGTGTGAACCAGGTAAGTGATATAAACACACACACACACCCTCATTAGCTTATTTTTTCTCTTAATGTTGATCCAGAACTGTATTAATATAGAAAGGTTTTGTGATTTGCTTCAGTGACTTTTCAGGTTGCTTGCTTTTAAGAAGTTGATGCACTGCAGATAAGGTTTGCTTCTTTTAACAGGACATGCAAAATCTTTCTCCAATTGAGCTAAGAACTTTGAGTCATAACAAATACAAGTATGAAGAAGAAAATCAATGTTGTCATGCTTTTTCAGGACCTTTCCCTGAATATGAAATAGAATTAAATGTGAGATCAGATCCACAGCAAGCTCCAGGCTCAGATAAAAAAAGGTGCACTGCAGGCTGGCGAGATGCGCAACTCATTCATTACCTGCACAATTAGTCACAAAAGATGCTCTCTGCATGTTACAAAAGAGCCCAATCCTATGCTGTGGTGTGCAGAACATCAGCAACTGGGCAACTCTTCTTCCGATCCTGAGATCCAGCATAGCCCACTGTGCTCCTACAGAGTAAAAGAGAATGCCAGTCGAGTATATGGGAAGTTGATCATGGGAGGCTATGCGGCTCCCAAGTCCTTCTGCCCCTTCCCCACTCAATGTATGCCGGGCAGAAACAGGGCATACTATCTCCAGGAAAGCAGCATGCAGAGGAAGACAGCAGAACAGTAGTGGAAAATTTCACAGCATATATCACTGCATGTAATGTCTCCCTGGAACAGCAGGCAGTATGGCACATTAGTCACTACTACTATTGCTACTCAGTCCAAATTTACATCAAGCCATTTCAGGCTATGCTAATGACAGAATAGATCAGCAAGCACTAACTCAGTGCCAAAACAGACATGACGTTAAATCCATATCTAGCAGCTACATACTTTTTTGCTTTTTTACTCTAGAGTAGGTGCAGGGTGCCCGATCCAGACTGGACCCATAGTGGGGAGGAAAGGGTTAAAGCTTCCCTACCCACCCACCCACGAGTCCCAATCCAGATTAAGCACCCTGTGCCTACTCTAGAGTAAAAGTGCAAAAAGGACACGGCTTTGTCTGTTTTGGCCCTTAAAGGCAGTATTAATTCAGTACTGCTGTTTAAGAGACCATGGTCTATTATCCTCAATACAGCTGCCTACACCTCCAAATAAAGGCTTAGTAAAAGTGTTGGTTGGCCGCACCACATTTTTTCCACCACTCTGAAATTCTCTACCCTTGATATAGATCCCAACTTGCTTGGGTGAGTACCCTATATACATCTGCACACAGAGGAGAGAGTGATAGCAAATCTTTATAGAATAGTTATTTTTATTTACTATGCGTTGGAGCCAATGTTTCCTTCTGTTGGCAGTAACATCTCCTGAGCAGAGTTCTATTCAGAACACTCTAGCTGGTAGAAAGGAAACAAGGCCAATTTTGCCAATTTCTTCTTCCCACTGCAAGCTCCAGCACCACCATTCTGGAAAGTTCCCCAAGGCTCTGGAGCAGACTTTTGGAGGGCACAGGGGGCTGCAGTGGGAGGGAGGTATTGACAAAAATCAACTCCTCCCCCATTCCACCAGCAGGATTCCTCCACTGAATCAGAAGCCTTCCATGACAGAAAGCAGCCTTCTGTCCACGAGACATAAATTCTGGATCCAACCCAATGATTATGTAAATAGACCACTCTTCAGCCAAAAGCAGTGGGGTCAAGGCAGGCATGTAGTGCACAAATTTCATATTTGCACACTGAAGCCTTATGCAAATACTGCCTGATTTGGGACATATCTGAAAGCATTCATAACGAGAGGCATATTTCTTAAAAGAGATTGCGAGGTCTGCACCAGTTGACAGATCCTGGCAAAAAAGCACAAGGTTGTGCACACACAGACAACTACCAGTTCTCAGTGCCTGATATGATTTTAGTGAAGGCATTTTTTTTTGGTCCCACAATATTAACCACCTATTGCTCAAGAAGTATACTATGCTTATGAGCCAGTTACCTGGTATAAACATCCAAAGTAAAGCACAGTTATATGTAGAATCCATGCCTGTTATTGTATTGCCATACTGTTATAACAATATATATCCATGAATAAACTAAAGTATAACTTGTCAATGGGCAGGTTCGGGCTCACCTTGTTCGCTCCCTCACTCCCCCTCGGCCCTCCAGGGGATAATGAACTATAGGTTCATTATGGCTACTGAAAAGTACAAACATATCTTTAATGAGACAATTGAAGGATTAGTCTCAAAATTTTGTAGCAGCTTCAGAAGGCATGTCAAGTTCCCCTCTAAAATCATCTCTAGAAATAGCCTACTATATAACACAGTGCCTGTCATGTAACCCATGCATAACCCATGTTTGCTGGGTACACATGACAGGACAACCCCTAGTGGGAAATGCATATTCAAAATGACAGCTGCACGTACCCTGCGCACACCACAGTCTCACCTGTCATGTCGTGTGAACATCTCCAATGAAATTGTACTAAAACAAAGAAAAGGCAGTACAAAGACATCTGTAGCCATGTAGAAAAATTAAAAACATCCCTTGTGTGACAACACAAAGTAAATTCTTCCAAGGATCTACCCTACAATTCAGGACATCCTGATCCAGGTTTGCCAATTGACTTTTATGACCCCTACAAGAGGAAGCAGCAAGGCAGGATTGGCCCAAACAAAACAGGATACAACTAATAAAATAAGCCATTATCCTTACCTGACCATTAAGAAAAGTTTTAGATTTATCTTAAAGTCAAGCCAAAATTCAACTGACTCAATTGTCATATTAATTGTCATATTAATTTTTGCAAATTTTGTAGATGTGCAAAAAATGCCCAAAACTATTTCCAGAGATAATGTATTTAGATACATCAGATGATTTACTCAATAAGGAATGATAAATTGAGAAACTGTTTAATCAACATATGATAACGGCATGGAAGGAAAAAATGGGTAAAGACGAACTCCTTTTTGCACCTACAAGATTTAAGCACAAAAGTTATTGGAAGAATGAAAAAAATACCGCTACTTCAAAATAGCAGTTATTTCTGGAAACAAGAAGCAGATGTTTTCCTCTGTTTGGCTCAGCTGTGCAACAGCACAACAGGCCTTTTGTTATGCTATCAGCATGAATTTTATTACTGCCTTTTCTTTTTTACAGTGTCCATCACTAAGGAATCTGGGTGCGTGGTACGCTTGTATATTAAAGGAGAATTCACAATAATGGCATAAACAGAAAATACCGTAGTTCCAACGTGAACTACCTCATTAGTATTCTTCCATGATTTTAAACAGACAGGAAAATGGGGTTTAATCCTCCAAGTGCAATAATCCTACAAAAAAATATTTTAACAGGATGTGTCAAAATCCAAGAAAGAATGTCAAAAACCAAGAATCCCAGACTGTATGATGCAACACGAGTCATTCCCAACAGACTGTGTTCCAAAAATAAAATAGTTGACATATACATTCCTTTTGTTTTAAAATGTTAAAATAAAATTACAGGAAGTACCGTAAGTGCCAGATAGTGTTTTTGTTTTCAATTTGACTTATTCTTTCACTACCTGTAAATTAAGACCAATGCATAGAGTTAGTTTTACAGAACTTTGCATGAGAAATCCATGCCCAAACACCCAGCACCACAAAATTGAAGAGGAAATCATGAAACTGGCCCTCTTTCACTATGAAGTAAGGAATATCAAGGAACATTTCTTAACACTGTATATTACACTAATATCCGCTCAAGAAACATTCATCATAATACAGCAATGCCACTAAAGTTCATTGTACTTCTGTATGCATGCCCAGGGGTTTTCGTCACTTTTCATCACAGCGGTCCCCAGTCCCAAACTATATACCGGTACTACATTTCTTGCTAGCCAGTGTAGAAGGGATTCTATTACAAAAAATAATGAAAAATGTGTGCAATACAGATTGTGTTCATGTACAGGCATAGATTATGGCTGTTCCCTCCAATCAATAAGTAGATTATCACTGCCATGGATGCTGAAAAGGGCTGTTCTCTACATCTAGGTTTTGGTGTACCCTGCACTTACTCTCAGGTAGGTATGTATAGGAATGCAGCCTTATTCTCCAATTTTAAATTACAGGAGTTATATTGTGCTGTCCTCATAGGATGAACTGAATAAGTATTTTGAGTTTTCTTTCAAACATAATTATGATTATTATCAACATCTTTTGTACAATACAAATATATTGGCAGTTATGATATTAGCCAGTGTGGCATAGTGGTTAGAGTGTTGGACTGGGACTCGAGAGATCCAGGTTCTAGTCCCCGCTCGGCCATGAAACTCACTGGGTGACTTTGGGCCAGTCACTGACTCTCAGCCTAACCTACCTCACAGGGTTGTTGTGAGGATAAAACAGAGAGGAGGAGGAGGATTATGTAAGCCGCCTTGGGTTCCTTGCAGGAAAAAAGGCGGGGTATAAATATAATAAATAAATAAATAATAAAATAAACTCTATACCATTTTAATAATTAAAGGTGAGGCCAAAAAAAAAAAAAAAAACCTAAAAGTGAGACAATTTTTTTTTGTTTCCCTCAGAAGTTTCTCTCTCTCTAGAGCAGGGCCCTCCAACTTTGGGTCCCCAGATGTTGCTGGACTACAACTCCCAGAATCCCTTGTCATTAGCCATGCTGGCTGGGTATGCTGGGAGCTGTAGGCCAGCAACATCTGGGGACCCAAAGTTGGAGAGCCCTGCTCTAGACGTTTTCCTGTTATAGTCAAACACCATCCCAATGAAGTATGAATAAGTAGATTTCAAAAGATTTACCATACTACTGGCCTCAGGAAACATAACAACTTCTTAGGCAGCCCAATGATTTGCTGAGCTTTTTAATAGGGTATTTCTCCAAAGCACATCAGTACAGACAATTTAAGCAATGCAGGAGTTTAATAAATGGATAACCGTTACAAAAGAGGGTCCAATGTTTTATTTTTCAAGATAATCACACTGGAGATCATTTCATATGCTTTCATAACATATTTCATCTGTTTAAAACAAGAACCTACATGTTAATATATAAGTTTTGCATTTTACACAGTTTAGAATTGGAATTCTACCAGAAAAACAACTCGCTCATACAAAATAATTCTTAAGAGAATCTGTACCACACAAATTCAATAGATTTATTTTTTGTTCAGCACATTAAATCCTAAAGTAGACTAATGTTGTAATCCTATACTGACTTACCTGGGAGTAAGCCCCACTGAACTCAATGGGAATTAGTTCCAAGTAGACATGCTAGTCCAAAAGTTGAAAGCAAGGTTAACTTATATCAATAGTATGGCATTTCTACTAATAATACGTCTACCAATGCTAATTACCATCTTAATTTGGAGCAAAGACTTATGTGTGAGTTTAATTTACCCAACGAGACTTTCCACAGTTATTACAAACAAAATTCATAATTGCATAATTACAAGAGAGAGAATAACTAAATGTTGCACAGTTAATACTCCACAGTGGCTGCAATCCTATATACACTTATCTGGAAGTAAGACCCACTGAACTCAATGGGACTTACTTCTCAGTAGACATGGACAGGATTACTCTGCTAATGTTACTTACAGCCCCATCCTATGTGGCTGCCTGTAACCCCCCAAACCCGGAGGATTATGGGCACCCAATTGAGTGCAGGAAGAGAGCGGCGGATAGGATTGCCTCCGCACTCCCCTCACCCTAAAAAACTTCTGGATGGCCGATTTCGGCCGCCTAAATGCGTTACACCTCCTCCCAAGGAGAGGCTGAGGCACTACCTGGATTCTGCAGAAGCCGCCAGTGCCTCACTCCTCCCCTCCACAACCCTGGGAACACTCCTCCCACGGGGAAACCAAAGATAGTCTTCCATCTTCAGTTCCCAGCCAGCGTGGATAGAACTGCACCAGCTACATTACAAGGTGGGGAGGTGGGCACTCCACACTCAAACTCTCCACTGCGACCTCGACCTCGGAAGGGATTTCCAAGGTCACAGTGGGGAGTCCAACCAAGCCTATGGCCCCACAGGCAAGGTCAGAGGGCCACAGGATTGCGCCCTTGGTAAATTAAAACAATTTGTTGAAGTATTTACATATCTATCAGTATTTTACATTGTACAAGTTTCCTATCTATCAACCACGGTGCAGAAGGGCTACAAAGATATTCATATAACTAGAACAATGGTTTAATATTAATCAACTTTGGTTTGATACCTAAGTATGGTTTCTACAAACCATTTTCCTATATTTGACTGGGAAACTGTGGTTTGCTACAAAGCATGAATAGAAGCTTCTAACTCCATGAAAAAGAGGAAGAAAGGGATTGAGGCAGTACATGAGCTCAATATTCACCATGTCGCATTCCTGGAATGCCTGAATGCAGCCAATCTTTTAAATACCCAAACAGTGGGTTCATTTCATATACTAGTGACTTCTAATACAAGTGGCATTTTATGGTCTGGAGGAAGCGCAGAGGGAAAAGGTGGAATGGGATGTTCCACTTGGCAAACCTAAGTCCACTTATGCAACGTTGAATGGAACTCATTGTATTCTTTCTGTACGAACAAAAAGTGCTTGGATCCATTCCTAGGATCCAGTCTTGGGCAGCAGGAAACACTTCCGTTCTCAAAAGGGAAGCTTTCCAAATTCTGGAGATCCCCCTGTATCTCTGGCAGCCCGTTATGTCCCATCCCATGCTTCTCCATATGTGCCTTCGACCCTCAAGCACATCTGGGGGGGGCGCAGGAGGCAGGAGGCTGCAGTGAGGAGAAGTTAAGAGTCCTTTTGTGCAAATGGAGTTCCACTTGCACTTCTTTGGATTCAACCCAAGACGACTTACCAGGAGCAAAGAGGCAATACATCTGAGAATGAACAACAAACACATTCACAAGCAGTAGCAATAGTCAAGTATTTCTGCACATAACAAAACAGTAATCAATAATAAAACTATGATAACAAGAGGAAAGCAAAGACAAGATGTGTCAAGCATATGTGCAGAACACTGCTTATCATCCATGGCCAGAAAATAATCATGACCAGGCCAAGAAAGACAGCATCACCTGGCCACAGTAGATAGTGATCCTGGGGAATCACCCTACAACCCATTATTCTTCTCTCAGAAAAGAACATACATAGAACAAGCAACCCAAAAGGTACTCATGTAACTATGGATTGGCTCTGACCTGGCTCCACCAACTTCTCAAAGGTATTCATGCCTTCGCTACTCTAAACTACAGCTCTAAGCAGGTAACCGGAAGAAATATAAAGGTCCAGGGAAGATATGGGGGGGGGGGGGAGAGAGACTTATCCAGTCCTTTTCCATAGTATGAAATGGGAAAAAGTGGACATTTTGTCAAACGTGGAAAGAGATGTGTATAAAATACAAAAACATATTTTTAATGTTTGTTCAGAGGGATAAGTGAAATAGTTTTAAAACCAGGATAGACTAAAAACAATAACAGATTTTAAAGAAAACAGGTTTCACTCATTTATTTGTTCATTTAAATCTTGTTTAAAAAAATTTCGGTTTTACTGCCTGGTTGTCTGAATACAAAACATACATACTAAAATCAACTATCATAACCTCTTAAAAATGAATCAATGGTTGCATTCATACGTCACAGTAAGGCTTACTGAGTAAAGCACCTTGGCCGCATAGCTACCAAAGCACCACCAGCCTTCTTCCCAACTTTGGAGATAAGGAGGTGGGGATCACTGTAAAGCTGCAGAAATGATCCTGACCACTTTTGCACCATCAAATCTGGAAGAAGGCTCATCACTCAGCCTGTTCACCAAAGGCTCATCACTCAGCCTGTTCACCAAAGGCTGTGGGAGAGTAACTGTTCAAGACTGCCAAAGGGCATTTCAGATATCAGTTCTAATTAAAGAAATAACCTTGACCTATTGCAGTATTTTCAAAATTCTATGATAACTAGGATGGTGTAAGATAGCAATCAAATCAATAAATATAAGTACAGAATAGCTAGCCCTTGCAATCCAATTGCATACATATTTTCTCAGGGTCAAACTAGATTTGACATGAGAGTTCCATGACTGGAATGCTGATCACTTTTACACAAACTAACCACAGTGGAGGAAGATTCAGATTGGGTGGGGGGGGAATTAATCCTTTCCTTCATACTGTTTTCCCTCCCAAGGTATTATTTATCCTGATAGGAAAAACTTGTTGGTAGAAGACAAATAATCACTTCATGAGGGTGATTTTTAAGAGGAAAATGGCACAAGGGAAAAGGGTGTTTGGGGGGGAGATGTGAAAAAAGACATTGGGAGTTCCAGTCACAGAACTCTGGTGTCACATCTAGTTTGAACCTCAGAGGCCTGCAGTATTGGTGATATTATGCCATCAAAGAGTTCAGTTTAATTGAGTATTCAAATGTATTGTTACCAGAGATGTGAAGATCCAGAAAAAAACCAGCAAGTTAGTCGGCACAAGACTGATAGATATTGTCTCTTGAGATATTGCAAATGTTTATCTTCTACAGATGAGTGCAAGGTTTTTTCATTCAAGCAGGTCTCTTCAGCGGGTTAAAGACATTTTAGACTGCTGTTTTTCTTATTATATATATATATATATGCCACCGACTCAAAACAGAACTCTGGGCAGTTTACAAAAAATAATATCACAAAACAGTAAGACCTCAAGATCAAAACCCCACCACAGTACAAACTAAATAGATAAAATAAAGCCAGCAACAATACAGCAGATGATCTTAAACCGGTGTATCGGTTAAGGCTGGTGCCATGCTCACCACGGCGAGTAACTGTTCAAGACTGCCAAAGGGCATTTCAGATATCAGTTCTAATTAAAGAAATAACTGATACACCGGTGCTCTTAAAAACAATCTGAAAACAACTTTTAAAGGCTAAACACCTAGGAGAATAAAAGTTCTTCACCTGGTGACAAAAAGCTTGCAATCAGGTGAGCATCTCTGGGAAGGGCATTCCACAATAAGGGTGCCACCACTGAAAAGGCCCTTGCTTTGGTAGTCACTTGCCAAATCCCACTTGGCGGGGGCACCTTGAGAAAGTGGGCCTTTGGATTTTGTTATAGTTATAAATCGCCCTAGACTTTTTTTTTAAGGATTAGAATTGAGTATCGTCACTATATGCTCAAATGTTCAGCAAGAAGAAACATAACACTAGCATCAGATGTATTGGGTTAGTAGGAACCCATTTGCTTCTGTTACTTCCATGCAAAAGTTTCATTTCTATCTCACCCTTTCCCAAAGCTCAGATGGGTAACCGTTAGACAGGGAACAATACCTTAAGCGGAGAAACAGAGAATACGCATATATTGTATAGAAATTAAGCTACCCCACACCAGATTAACCCTAACTATAACACTAAAATTTGCAAAGGAGCATTTTTCTAGCAATAAACTAAAAAACCACCAGGATCCAAATGTATTCATGAATACCCAAATGTATTAATCAGGAACTGGAACAACCTTTCTTATTTAATTTCTATATTAACAATCTTATCCCTGATATGGCATCCCCTTCCTTTTTTTCTCCTTCTCTTGGGAATCGTAAAGTGTCAATGCTGCTTTACGCTGATGATTTAGTTTTGCTTTCCCAAAATAAAATTGGTCTCAGAAGGATGCTGGCCAAATTTGGCCAACTGTGTAAAAAAAGAACTGGAACAACTGAAGGATGGCAGAGTTTGGACTAAGAAAAAATTGAAAACGGAAACAAAGGAAATCTTTTTTTCTTTTTCTTTTTTAAATGCCACCAAGGACAGCCTACCATCTCATCAATGTTAATCTATAAGTACAGTACTGTCTCCAAAAAAGCCAGTTCAGGCAATAGGAAATGAAGCAATGTGTTGCCAAGTCCCTCAGATCAGAATATGGAAATATTAAGAGGGGGGAACTGTGAGAAGTGCACATGGCTATTTTCTATGTCCTATTTCAACACACTTTCTAAAATGATCTTGTTCAAGGAAGGATTCTTTGCTAACTGAAGTATCAACAGAGAACAGATGCTTCCCTGTCTCATAGAGTCACTGTAACATGATTATCTTCCCAAACTGCTCTTCCTCTCTTTGCCACATGTAATCACAGTACAGAAAAGCAAATATGATTCAAAAGACTCCATTCAGAACTTTTAACAACAAAAACATTCTCAGACTAATAACAGAGTACAAAATCCTATTAAAAATGGACTTACATAACTGACACTAAACCCCAAGTATTGCTGGTTGAGAGTTTTAACTCCAAACCAGTGCTTTAGTAGAATTACAAGGTAATCCCATGTGTCTACTCAGAATTAAGCCCACTGAGATAAGTGGGACTTACTCCCAGGAAAGTGGATACAGGATTGCACCCTTGCAGTGCAATCCTATCCATGCCTACTCAGAAGTAGGAGCTTACTTCCAGGTAAGTATATGATTGCAGCCTTAGACTTTGCACATTTCTACTCACCTACCTAGTGAACAATTTATATTGGCATACTAAGTACAGTATTTTTCCATGTATAAGACTATACTTTTTCCTAAAATTGTTAGACTAAAAATTGAGGGTCGTCTTATACACGGAAGTAAGCTGAGAACCGTGTGGTTGCGAAACTGCCCAGTGGGGGGCGTCTTATACATGGGGGCGTCTTATAGACGGAAAAATACGGTATATTTTAAATTAGGAATCACTTTATGCTCAAGTACCTATAGTTTACCCACAACTGTTCTTCAACACCGAGATAAATGTCTTTCAGCTTTTAATGATGCACATCTATCCTATGCCACAGACATAATAAGCTATTCTCTCTTTTGCTTAACATAAAGCATTGTGATCTTAAGTGACTAAAGTTCTCAGAAGGCCACAGTTGAAAGTGCTTTAAAAAAAAAAAAAAAAAAAATACAGAACCGGTGCTTTAAAAAAAATGCACCACCATACTTCCAAAATGACAAAAGTTGAGCCACTGCATCACTGTGGATTGAATTTACACAAAACAATTTCATACATGAATAGTATGTCTATGTGTACTTCCAGAACGCACATGTAGAAACGTATTTCATGCCATACATATGTCACAGTCATGAAACCAACAATAGATATTCCCAGCAGTGCATACACACAGTGAAATCGACATGTGTGCCTTGTCCTGTGTGATGATGTACTCACAAGTTCAATATTCAGCTTCCTAGGTGGAAGTCACAGCAGTGTAAAAAGTTCTTATGCCAAGAAGCAGTGACAGTTAAGTAAAGAATCAAAGTAAAATATTTACAGAGCAAGATACCTCTTCAGTCCTTTCCGATGGCTTTTTCCGCAAAGCTTGTTTAATCCTGGGATCCACAAGAGATGTCATCCTATTACGCTTGATATCCAGTTACTGAGTTCTTCGGGGAAAGTTACGGTACTTTCACGAGAGTGAGAGAAAAGAATATTCGCGGGCACAAGTGTGATTTGGGGGCCAGTCAAACCCCTGAGTTATAAGGACGCTGGTCTAAAGACCTTCCCCCCCCCCTTCCTCCTCCTTCTTCTTTCGTAACTAATCCCAAACTGGCAAATCTTGAGGCACAGAAAGGTTCCACCACCAAGGCAGGGCCGTATCCAGCCTGGAGAGCTCTGGCCCCACCAACTCTGGTCCCGCCTGTGGTAGATTTTCGGGCGCGGGGGTTGCCGCTCGTTCGCTCGCTCACTCGCTTACTCACGAGGTGGAAGAGGATGGGGGCCTTTTTCTTGCTCGCTTGCTTACAAGGGGGTGGGGGGAGCGTCTCACGCGACGTGACTGCTCGGCTCGCTCGCTCGCTCACTCACTCTCAGGGGCGCGAGGAGCGGGCTCTCCAACCGCAACGTCCCAGCCGGCCACACTTGCAGGAAGTTGCCTGCAAGTCCGGCCGGCTGGGGACGCCGCGGTTGGAGAGCAAGACCGACTGGAAAACCACCACCCTCGGCCGCCGGCCACCTCGTCAGTCAGGGAGCTAGCGAGCGAGCAAGTTAAGCGAGCGGGCGGCAAAAGAACAAAAGTTTTTTTTTTTTAAAAAAAAAACAACAATCCCGCTCCCGAAAGTCAGCCAAGCAAATGCACCTACCGCCGGACGCGCGGCTGGCGGCGGAGGGCAGTGGAAGAAGCAGCCCTGCCTTAGCCAGGGATGGACCGACGGACTCACGGAGGAGGGGGGGCAGGAGGAGGAGGAGGAGGAGGGTGGGTGGAGACAGAGGCAGGCTCAGCCGAGCCCACGTGACGGGCCACAAGGCGGACGCTGGCTGGCTGAGTCTGCGCTGTCACTCAGCCGGCCTCAACCAACAAGAGGAGAGGAAAGGAGGGAGTTCTCCTCGTTCTGGTCGTCGTCGTTCTCCTCCTCCAGAGAGAGCGAGTGGGAAAGGACCGTGGCTCTAAAAGCCCTATCCTTGCGGCGCCCCCGAGGCTGGAGAGGAAGGGGCAGCCAGCTAGCGGGATTGCCCGTGGTTTCGGGACGGGAAGTGGATGGTATTCGTGCCGCGCTGCCAGAGGGTTGAAGTCGCTTCCTGTCAAATTCCCGTGAAATTTTATTTTATTTTTAACCCGGTTCAAAAAAGAAAGGCAGCCAAAAAACAGCCGCCGCCACCCCCAAAAAACTGGACATGCATAATAATACAACAAGATCAATAAAGAAACTCACGATCATTCTTAGTCTATCACTGATATGCTTATGGAACAGCTGGAGTAAAACAGCCTAAGTCGAAGCTCAGGTACTACCTAATAAAAGAATGAAAATACAAGTATATATAAGGGGCCCTGGTTTTGTGTATGTTGTGTGTGTGCTTTCTCTTTTAATTTTTCTTGAAGACATTTCACTTTTCTTGAAGACTTGCTTATTTAAAAGACTTTTGATTCACCTTTTTAAAGAACACCAAATGCAAACTGGAATAAATTATTTAAACAGGTTTTTGTTTTGTTTTTTTAAACCTTCAGTGATGAATACCTATCTCCCTGGGAAGAGCATTCCAAAGGCATGAGTTGTTGAGTTACCCTATCCAGACTAGGTTGTTTTTGGTCCTCTGTAAGGAACATGCAGTCACCCGTTCTTGGCCACCCTGTCCAGGCAGCTTTTGGAATCCTTCAGAAAGAGGTGCACAGAAGCAGTTTTCAGTTTTACGGGTTGGATTCAGGATCTGCCTTGCCTTCTGTGGACAGAAGGACTACAGTCACAGAAGGTGCCTCCTCCTGCTGTTCAGGATTCCTTCCTGGGTGGTGCCTCCCTCCATCCACCCACTCCACAGCTCGCCCCATTCAGCAGGGTCCCCTGACCCTTTGTGTAACATTGGGGGGGGGGGACAGGGGAGCTGGAGGGGCTTCCATGGTGGAGAATGCTTCTGGCAGCCCAGTTGCATGTGCTGAAATCCGAATCCAAACCAATATTTTTTTGAAGACTACAGTGGAAGCATTGCTCTGTAACAGTCATTGCTTTGATGGATATGCCCTCAGCTGGAATACCAATGACTGGGTTTTCTGCCACCCTTGCGGAATATATAGAGAAGAGGAAGAGCGGAGACCACCTTTCTCTGCTAGCGTTTTTAATAACTTAGAGAACAAAAACAGGATTTCCTGTGCATTGCTCACCCACATCCCACATGATGGTGATGTGTGCATGGCGAGAACTGAAGCAGAGGTCAGCAGTCGGGAAAGAGATTCATACACCCTTTTTGTTTCTGAGCAGGTTCAGAAAAATAGGTGTTATCTTACAAAAATAATGAAATGCATGAAGTTCCTAGCAAGACATGAGCTGCCTTTAGGTAGCTGTGCTAGTCATGTTCAATTCCCTTTTCCCTTACACATCCTTACCAAATTTTATGCTAAAACATGCACATTTGTGTTGCGAAAAGCATTCCATATTTGGAACTGTGTGGACCTTCTTTGACTTTGTGTTCACACATCCCTTATCCAGGCTCTTTGGAGCAAGGGGGACATGTAGGGCTACAGTTTCTACAACTATGCATACATTGCATTCAAGTGCAAGTCTACATTCACGGCATGTGCCCCTTTATGATCAGAGATTGCCCCACACACGCGCGCGCACA
This sequence comes from Shinisaurus crocodilurus, assembly GCA_021292165.1. Lineage (NCBI taxonomy): Eukaryota > Metazoa > Chordata > Lepidosauria > Squamata > Shinisauridae > Shinisaurus > Shinisaurus crocodilurus. Next base: position 99,128,832 of record CM037881.1, on the reverse strand, counting down.
CACACACACACACACAGTTTCCAAGCTTTGAAGCCAGAGGCACTTCAGAGCTATAGTGATATGGGTTTTTCGGGGGGGGGGGGGATTCCTATGCAAATTAATCTTTATAGGGTAATTTGCATGGGAACATTGAAAAACTTTTTTACTCTCTAAAGCTCCATAGGGAGCTGGGTGAGAAACCAACCAATCAGATGGAGAGTTAGTCTTCCTGGGGGAACCCCTGAAGTTCATCACATACACATGGATGTTAATGCCTAGCACAACGTTTGACCCATGGAAATGGCTTGGGGAGCTGTGAATGGGAAGCATCTCCTCTTGTATTTCTTGTCAGATGGGGGGAAACATCCCATGTGGATGTGAAGGAGATGCTGTGTACATTTGAAGGTGACTTACTGTCTTCCAGATAATGGTATGGAGTTACTGGGTATCGCTGGGGGGGGGGGGAGGTTAAAGGCACAGAAATGTTTGTTACATTGTGGAAGGCTTTATCCAGGTGCTGCGTAGTGACTTAGTGAGGGGGATGCATTGAGCATTATAGAAGGCCTTACCCACATTAGGTGTCAAGGGGTGTGCACTCATGAACAGAGAACATTTCTGAATAGTACGGTAACTAGAAATCCCCGCCCACCACCACACACACACAAATATGTACCATTCTCCTCTGGTACATTTGCTTTTTCTCAGGCAGGTCCAGAAGGGATAAAAATATTCAGAGCTTAAGAGTTAGAAACTTTAAAGCACAATCAGGGAATGAAAACAGTAGCGGCAGCTTTTTCTGTTCCAGCAGAAATCCTGGAGAAGAACCCTCATAATGGCACAGGTTCAAAGGAGGGACATGTTTTGGAAAAGGAAGGAGGGGAGTGTCTGTGGTTTCTGGAAGAAGAAAATGTTTAGAAGTCAGATGGTCAGTTCTTTTTCCAGAAGTGCCAGCGAGTGTTGCCAGAGAGAAGTCATATTATGTACACGGAGTACTTAGGGAAACATGGGGCGAGGAAAAATGAAGAGCCATGATTAAATCAAGGTGTGGGGTTTAGCTATCAGGGGCAGGAATATGTGCCAATGGATTCCAGAAATCTGTAAGGTGTGCACAGAGGTGGGGGGAAAGAGAAATGTTAAATGTGATGCTGAAATTGTACAAGAAGGGGGAGAAAGTGAAAAGGTTGTGCCTATGACTCCGCTCACTCGTATAACCCATGAACCTTTGTTGTGCTCTCATACTTTGGAGTAGAGAGTGAAATGAGCAGGAAAGATGTAGAGGAGGAAGATATGCTAATTGTCTGGCCGTGTGTGTGTGTGTGTGTGTGTGTGTGTGTGTGTGTGTGTGTGTGTGATACACACACACATGCACATTATTTTAATGTGAGGGCCAATGAGTTTCAGGCAGTGTAGGGGTAGGGTGGGGGGGGGGGAGAGAGAGAGAGAAATGGTGAGTCAGTTTAGGATGTGTAAGGCACACAAACTGCAGTGATGAAACAGGCTAGAAAAATTGACACTCCGTTAGGCACATAAGCAGTCTAGTGGACAGGTGAGACATGCGCAGTGGTTTAGTCAGTAGTCACAGGCAATTGTTAACAATGGCTGTATGACAGAGTTGTTGAAAACTACTCTCTTGCTCCTTCACATGCATACACATGCAAACAAACACATCCTGCAGTATGGGAATATTAATAGTGGATTAAGTTACAGGGTTCTTGTAAGCTCCCTTCTCTAAGAATCACCCCAACCTGATAATAGCACTGCAGGGTTCTGCAGACATGAACAGCACAGTACACTGCAGGGTTGTCATAAGCTACTCTCAGCCACAGCCCCCAGCCCTTGTGGTATGCAGATAGCTTTACTCACTCTCCTCACCTAGCTACAATAAAGATTAAAATAATACTGAACAGTTTATGTTTCTCCTTCTGGAGCAGGAAGCATTTGCAGAGCAATTTTTTTAAAAAAAATTAAATTAAATTAAAAAACATACTTTCCCCCAAACAAGAAGAAACAAGTTTGAAAAAGCATAAATTTCTCTCTGTGCATCTTTTTTTTTTTCATGGGGGGGTTGGAGTGCTTGGAGCTAGAGAGTTCTTGGATTTTCTACATTTTGTTGTTGGAGCAGTTGTCACTTTTACTATTCTAACAAGAACTTAGTCATGGTGCCAAAAGTAACAAGGAAATCTGGTCTTCAGACAAATGAACTATCAGTGTAGTACATTTTTATATTGATATGAAAAACTCAGACATTCCTTTTAGACTTACATAATAGGCCTGAGCCAAACATTTTCCAGTTTTGCCTTTTACCTAAATGTAGTGATTTCAAGGGGAGTCTGAAATCCATCCCACAAAAAACTAATTTCTCCTCTATTTTTTGGTGACAGTTTGCTACTGTTTCTCTCCCCACCCGCTTTGCTGCTGCTTCAGTGGCTATTTTTCATGTTTCATTTCTTCTCAAGTGGCTCTAGCCAATCAGGGAACACATACTGAATATGATGGCATCACAGTGAGGAATCCACAAATGCACTGACCAGTTCGCTACTGGGAAGTGTATCTTTCAGTCTGGCAAGATATAAGCCAGCTTCTCTGTAAAGAAATAGGTTGTCAAATAGCCAGCAGCTTCACTGAAAATCACCAGTAATGAAGGGTTATAGCAAATTCATACAGGAGTTGGATATGATAGGAGGTTGTAAGCAAAAGAAAAGTCATTTTAGAGGGTTCCCTTGACAAAGAGTTAGAACACTGCTTGATTGTTCTGGAGTTAAGAACTAAATGAAAATGCTACAGATTTAAAGCTAAGCAACCCTTTCTTTGATATATTAAGGACAGTTACGGTAACCTGTAGAAGACATACGTAGCTGAATAGGAATATAATACTTAGATTTTTAAAAATAGTCTGCTTCAAGTGACATGCATAATTGTCTAATCAATATATTTATGGGGTGCACCCGCTTTCAGGTGGTCCACAAATCTCAGGATACTGGGATGTGGGAGCGAATGACAACAGGAGCCGAATAGGTAGTTCCATAACGCCTCTGTTTCCTGCACATTTCCTCTGTTTCACTCAGTCATGGCAATTGTTAAAGATGAGCTCCTGGGGTATAGGTATGTAGCAGGGATGTTGAAGAGTCCTTGGTCTCGAGTCACGAGTCGAGTCACGAGTCTTTGGACCCGAGTCTTGAGTCCGAGTCCAAGTCCTTGGTCCAAAATGGTGACTCACGAGTCATGAGTCACTCCCAAAGCTGACTCCATGAGTCCCTATTAAAATCAATGGGGTTTTCCCCAACAAAATAAGGCTACTTCAGATGTGTGGCTTAAATAAATTCTAGGCACAAGTGTGCCTTTTTATTTCAAAACTCTGCAACTGATTTTGGCAAGAACAGATCAGGCAGACAAACCCAAAATAACCAGGCAGGCAGAGGAGGCAGGGAACCCCAAAGCAGGCAGGCAGAGAGAGGCCTTTGTCTTGGACAATTCAAACTGTGGAACTGGTTAAGAAGAGACCAGGCAGGCAGAGGAGGCTGGGAACCCCAAACAGGCAAGCAGAGGCAGCCAAACCCAAAATGTCTGAAAGGTTGCATTTTAGAAAAATGATTTTTAAAAATAAACTTGCTGTACTTCCTAAAACTTATCCATGTTGCATTTGAGGAACATGATTTTTTCTAAATGTTTGGCCCCCATTCTGGAACGGTGAGATCTCATCACAATTCCACCCTCACTGAACACCCGCTCCACTGTTGATGAACTTGCTGGAACCAGAAACACACTCAGAGCAGCCACACAGAGTAATCTCAGGTCCTTCTTCTGCCTCTCCCAAGTACGCAACACATCAATCAAAATAAATCTTGACACACTGTTGGGGCTGCAGCTGCACTCCTGGTAGCCGTCCATAGTGGGCGAGCAGCAGCACACCTCGCTTCCATGCGCTCTTCGCTGGCAATCACGCTCCTCTCCACTCCTTCTGGCACAGCCTAGGGATGTTGAACAGTCCTTGGTCTCGAGTCCCGAGTCGAGTCTCGAGTCCCATTAAAAATATTGGGACTCAAGTCCGAGTCGAGTCAGAGGGGGGACTCAGTCCGACTCATGAGTCAAGTCCTCGAGTCCGAGTCCCCATCCCTGGTATGTAGAACACTGGTCTGATGATGCTAGCTAGCACTTACAGTCTATATGCATGGGGAGTGCTTTGGGATCTGTTATAAACTGAGATGTCTAGGATATCTCCGTTGATATCTTCTGAGGCATACATTAACAGCAACATTACTGTAATGTAACAGTAATTGCCTTGTTTGGAGTCAATGGACCATCTTGTCCACAAACATCAGCTTCATTAGCAACAACTCTGTAAGTTCTCAGGGCCTGAAGTTTCTCTCAGTCATGCTATTTGAAGATACTGCAGATTGAACATGCATGCTTATACATGTGTTCTGCTACAACTGAGCAATGGTCTCTCCATGTTTATAAACATAAAGCTTTTCCCCAAAAAATTGCATCATTCTTCACACTATTTTCAGATGGTTGGATGTAAGTTAATGGTGACTCAACAATGTGATTGCTTCACCCTACACCCAGATGCTGATTTCCCATGACATTCCACAATATCTAGTCACGTGGTGGTGAGGTAAAATGTTTCTGGGCACTTAGTGAGGGAATCTCATCATCATTTCATGAAGCACCCAGAGAAGAAGACAAATTAGCCATAAAGCTTACTGTGTGACCTTGGGCAAATTAGGGTACGTAAATAGCCTTAGAGTTATTGTGAAGATAAAATAGGATAGCTGCATGGTGTACTGCCCTTAGTCCTTTGGAAGAAATGTGGGATACGAGAATAATGAATATAATGCTTCTTGCTTCATTTCTATATATTGCACACAGTCTGCATTTCTTTATTACCCCTCTGCATATTTTCTGAGTAAGTTGTCCCCTTCTTATATTCAATTATTATTTCTTGTTCTCCATTCTTTCCACTTGAGCTTGCATGGTTTGCCTAGATTCTAATGTATTATTTTAGTAGTGCTCCACCACCTTAAAAAAGAACAGCAACAACAATCAGAGAAGTTTTACATCATATAACGATAAGCCAAGTTTCTTGGGGAACCCTGGATTATCATCTACGAGCAAGATGCTCATGCATGCTTCTTGATTACTCCTGCTGCAAGTGGGAGCAGCTAAACAAACCTTGGGCCTTCCATCCATGGTTTGCTTACTGTGATGTGCAGCTGGGAATTCAGGCTTATCTCTCCTCCAACAAGCCAGAGTCATAAGCCAACAACAAACCATGGCTTATGAGTCTCAGGCATGTCAGGGAAAAGACAAGCCAGAGTTCCCAGTTTGCACATCACAGTAGGTCCATGGTTTATTTGCACATCACAGTAGGTCTGCCTGTCTGGAAGGTTCATGGTTTGTTTAGCCATTTCTGCTTGCAACAGGAACAATTAGGCAGTGTGCACCACCATGCTGCCTCATTCATGATAAGCTGGAATTCTTTAGAATTCCAACTTATCATTATGCACAAACCAGACCATTGACTCCATTATGAGCAGTTTGCATGGGTCCCCAGAAGCACTATAAGTTATATCAAAGTGAATTGGTACATATGATCAAATATCACTTGTTAATAAGTGAATAATTTTCAGTGCAATGTTGAAATGAAGGAGTTATATGAACCAACTTTTCAAATTCACAGTGAGCGGGAGAGAAAGAGAAGGTGAGATTATATAAATGGCTGGCTTAAAAAGAATAATAATAATAATTTTGGATTAAATTATAGGATCAACCATCCAGAATGATGCATGTGTCACCCTTGCAGTATGTAACTGGGCAAGTCAGAAGCCTATGTGAGTCATACATGATGGCAGTGTGCAGAATTTTCTCCCCTAACTTTAATGAATGAACTTTGATTCTTCTAAGATCACAATGATACTTATGACCAAGGAGAATGAATGGCAGCAAATATGAGCAAGAATAAGGGTTGGATGTGATGGCAATATGAATAAGGAATGGAAGAACTATTGTAAAATCAACCTCCTGCTGCACTTTTCAAGTTGTAGCCCCGCATTCTAAATGATTAATGAAAAGGTGGTGAAAGAGGATCATGGGATGATCCCTGTGTTACTAAACATTCCTTTTGTCTTGCATCTATTTACAGACAGCAGCTGAATCAACTAATTTCTCCTTTGTTTGTCATTATTGGTGGTCAGATGTAGTGTTCTGTCAACCGCTCTGGAATGTTCACCAACTGTAAGTAGACATAAACAGGTTGAATAGTGGAACAGTGTTATATGACAAGCGTACCGAGTGAAGCCTCCAAATCTTGACATGCATTTTTTGCTAGGAGACAAGTGTGTGTTGCTCATGTGTTTCAGTAAAATAAAAAAATAATATCTATTCCAGCTCTTGGAAGTATGATGGATGATGGGCTTTTCTACATGAGACATTTATCATGCACTCATCATTCCCTACTCACAGTTGTTTTTATGGGTTCTTTAGACAATGTTACCCTCCAGTTTCACTTCTATGTCTAGCCAGCACTTCCGGAGAGGTTTTTTAGAGCAGCGAAAATGCGGCATTTAATTGTCAAAGCAAAAGAAAGCATGATTCCCTCTTGTGTATTTGTGCTATTGCACTGTACCTCAGTGCCACCTAGAGATTATTTAGCAGAAAAGCAGAAAAGGAAATGCTCAGATCTCAATTCTGTGATGAAACCAAAAGTAGATACAGCGCATTAGCATTCAATTAACAACCTCATGTAGAAAAGCTCTGTGCTATCATAGGTAACATATATAAGCAGGTGTAGGCAGTATGGAAGGAGTCAGCCCAAACACCCTACGACTGTGGTTTTCCTCCACCCCATCGTTACTGCTGCTGTTCTCCCAACTAGCCTTACAACTCATTTTCTTGAACTCTGAGCAAGTGGCTCAGGGATTGTTGTCATATATGCTACTGGGTTCAATATCCTGTTTTTCCATGCGATGCAACTGTGATGTGTGGGCATAAACCCTGTGAACAAACACTACAGCTCTTTGAATATAAAGCTGCATTGAATTAAGTAAGAAACCAGGGGTTGAAAGAGAAAAGCAGTCATATTCTGTATACTATTTACTATATGATGACGTTAGCCACTTTGGGTTTCCTTTTGGAGGGAAAAGCAGGATACAAATAAACGATTATCCTGGTAAAATTCCATATTTAAGGATGGATACTCTGAATGTCTCTTGCTGAAAGAGACCCTGGAATGCATATATTTATTCTGTTCCATAATGTGGAGAGAAAGCCTGACTGCCCATTCCTGGAATGTGGTTGTAACTTCATTCCTTCCTGTGTGCTCCATTTCTCCTTCCTCTGCATAAGCCCCACCCCACCCTGCATAATCCTCACCCTGGGCGAGGGAGGCACAGCCAGAACACATCTACATCAACACAAAGGGGCACATTTGCAATTCACCCCAAAGAGGTGGAAAACATCTTGCAGTCTCAAAGAGCTGTAAGATGATCCTCAGGAACACCCACCCCGCAGTACCACCCCTCCGCGGGCGGGAACCCACCTGGAGAAGGGGTCTGGGCAAACCTCTGACCATCAAGGTTGTTGGAAGCTGGTGCACGCTCTGCACGGATCGAGTCCCTGATTTTGGTCAGCAAACAGCCCTCCAGCCCCGGGCGCAGCGCCAGTGATCGCCCACAGGAGAGACCGAGACTAGTAAGTTATGTTCTCTGGTGTTCTGTGACTTTGTGTCTAGTAAGCCTATTACTTAGCCTGCCCTACACTCAATTGATCCCCATTGGGACTCATCTGTTTATGCTGTGAAATTCCTGTAGTTTATTAGTCCCGCTCCATTAAAGGTGTTGTAAACAAACGTAGACTCCTTGTTTAGTCTGTTCCCCGCGTCAATTCAGGCCGCGGATGCGGTTGGCTTTAGCTCCGGCTAGAACCGCAAAGAAAGGCTTTCCGTGCTAGTTAACCCTTTCCGTCCCGAACTCGCGCAAAGGACCTGCTGGGGACCTCCACACATAATAAATAATATTTCATTTTCTGACTGAAATCAGATTTTAAAATATACAGTACAATGAAATATAATAGCATTTTCCTAAATGTGAACAAATCATTTACAGTGCAGTTATACAAGTCCACTCAGAGATAAGCACCACTGAGTTCAATGGGACTTGCTCCCAGGTAAGTGTGCACACTACATACTTTATTTTTATTTATTCATTTATTACATTTATATCCTGCCTTTCCTTGAAGGAGCTCATGGTAGCATGCATAGTTATCCATCCACCCAGCATTTTTCCCTCACAACCACCCTGTAAGGTAGATTAGGCTCAGAGGTAGTGACTGACCAAAGGTCATCCAGTGAGGTTCATGGCTGGGTGGGGATTTGAACCCCAGTCTCCCTGATCCTAGTCCAACACTCTAACCACTATGCCACAATTCCATTGAACTCAGTTATGCTTACTTCTGCCCGCCTCCGGTGTGGTTAGGATGTATTCGCCCAAATATTGGTTTTTTCCCGGCCAATGGCCGGGCTAGGTTAGTACCGCACTTCGCCCTTCACAGATCTTCAATTCAATAAATGTGGCCCTGATTTGAAACCATAGACTCTGTGTCTGACTCTTCTTTATCTCACCCATACACTCGCAACAACAAATGCAACCTGTGTAAAGAAAATAGGACCTTAAATTTAAAACAATAATAACACAGGACACAGAGAGAGTTTACACTTTACTTTTGAAATGTTGATGTTCTCTGTCACCCATTTTGAATGGCCCCTAATGTGCTGGTTTCTAGAGTTTGACTCTGTGAATCCAGTGAGTGTCAAGAGTATAAAAACTTCATTTACATGGAAGTAAATGGGAACTGGGAACAGCAAACTGCAGCTGCTCGCTTCAAGGATGAATGAGAGATTTTTCTGGCAAGGGGTGATTATTGTATTCATATGTGTCCAAAGTTCCTATGACTTCTGCCCAGATATTTACAATGCAGATGTGTGTAGCTTATGGAACATCTATCACGCAAATTGGTTTGTGGACAGGTAGAGGCCACAAACATATATGCCCCAATCCAACTAGAGGGATGCACTTGGAAAAGCAGGCTTTTACATGCACATTCCTAGCGGGATGAAGAACCATAACTTGCACGAGCAAGTGGGTGCTGTCTGTGTATGGGTCCCTCAAGCTAAAAAGCTGTGACTGTGTGACCTCACTTGATTGAAGCCAAAATCACATGTGCAACAAACAACTGGCCAATATGTTGGTGAACATATACATCCTCTAACAATCCAGAGAATATGGAGTACTTTTTGCTGTTCAGAAATATGACAGGATATGCAAACAGACAAAGTGAGTATAATTTACATGCCTGGGCGGTGTTCCACCCATTGGTCCCATCTCGACCTCCATGGCTTGATTTTAACTCTCCCAGAGGGGCCAGAGTATGCACACTCCAATGCACATATGCTCCGAGTGTTCAGTCTCTTCAAAAAGTAAGGTAATTACAACCTCTGTTGTGGAACTTCAGTATGCTGATGATAATGTGGTCTTCGCACATTCAGAGGATGATCTCCAAACTATCCTAAATGCTTTTGCAGAAGCATACAAAAACTTGGTCTCTCACTTATAAAAAAACCCAAAGTGCTTTATCAGCAAGTGCTTCATCAGCAAGTGCAGGTTAACCCTTTGGTGATGCCATCTATCCAGCTTGGCGGGGCAATACTCGAAAATGTCAATCATTTTCTCTATCTTGGCAGCTATCTTTCTGTTACAGCTAATATTGACACTGAAATCCAGCATCGTCTGAGCTCCGCAAGTGCCGCATTTTCTCGATTGAAACTTAGAGTGTTCGAGGATCGGGGTATCTGTAAGGAGACCAAAACGCTGGTTTATAAAGCCATTGTATACCAACTTTATTGTATGCCTGCGAAACATGGACTATCTATAAACATCATTTACACCTCCTTGAAAGATTTCATCAACGTTGCCTCTGGAAAATCCTGCAAATTACTTGGGAAGATAGGCGAACAAATGTCAGTGTACTGGAAGAAGCAAAGACTACTAGCGTTGAAAAAATGATCCTTCAATGCCAACTTCAATGGACCAGTCATGTTGTTCGAATGTTTGACTGCCATCTCCCAAAGCAGTTACTTTATTCCCAACTCAAGGATGGAAAGCGGAATATCGGTGGTCAATATAAGAGGTTTACAGGGATGTTGAAGAGTCCTTGGTCTCGAGTCACGAGTCGAGTCACGAGTCTTTGGACCCGAGTCTCAAGTCCGAGTCCAAGTCCTTGGTCCAAAATGGTGACTCACGAGTCACGACTCACGAGTCACTCCCAAAGCTGACTCCACGAGTCCCTATTAAAATCGATGGGTTTTTTTCCCCAACAAAATAAGGCTACTTCAGATGTGCCTAGAATTTATTTAAGTCACACAAGTGTGCCTTTTTATTTCAAAACTCTGCAACTGATTTTGGCAAGAACAGACCAGGCAGACAAACCCAAAATAACCAGACAGGCAGAGGAGGCAGGGAACCCCAAAGCAGGCAGGCAGAGAGAGGCCTTTGTCTTGGACAATTCAAACTGTGGAACTGGTTAAGAAGAGACCAGGCAGGCAGAGGAGGCTGGGAACCCCAAACAGGCAGGCGGAGGCAGCCAAACCCAAAATGTCTGAAAGGTTGCATTTTAGGAAAATGATTTTAAAAATAAACTTGCTGTACTTCCTAAAACCTATCCATGTTGCATTTGAGGAACACGATTTTGGAACACGAGTCCTTGGTCTCGAGTCCCGAGTCGAGTCTCGAGTCCCACTAAAAATATTGGGACTCGAGTCTGACTCGAGTCAGAGGGGGGACTCAGTCCGACTCACGAGTCGAGTCCTGGAGTCCGAGTCCCCATCCCTGGAGGTTTAAAGATGTTCTTAAGGCTAATCTAAAAAAAAAAAGCAATATAAACGTCGAAAACTGGAAAGCTCTGGCCCATGAACAATCTAAATGGAGGTTGGCCTTTCATAAAGGTTCTATGGACTTTGAAGAAGCCCGAGTGCAAGGTGAAAGGGAGAAACGTGCTAAGCAAAAAGCACGTCAAACGAATCCTTTACAGGACCATCTTCCATCTGGTAACCTGTGTCCTCACTGTGGGAAGCTGTGTGGATCTAGAATTGGCCTCCACAGTCACTTACGGACCCATCGCTAGAGTCTACACATTTTTTTAGAATTTCCTCTTTTTATAATTTTCTTTTTGTAATTTTATCCTGGAAGACATTCTTACTCGGTCACGAGTGATCGCCTACTACTATTACAGTCTCTGCACTAACAGCCTGCTTTGGTTGGGGTGAGTGAACAAGACCCCTGTACAGTAGTTAGAATCAATGCATAGAGATAAAGAATGGGGCCAGTAAATACAATCTCAAGCTCCCCTTTCTCCACAAATACATTTCTGTATGCTCTGCATTTCTATGCGCAGGATGCAGGTTCCAAATCAGGATTATTTCCAGATAAGGGCTTTAACCTGGAACATCCTTCTGGATCTGCCCTGGTACTCAAGATGTCCCAGGCTCCCAGCATCTTTTCCAGGCTTGTGAGTACTCTGGCCTAACAAAACAACCGTTACCTGTATTCATTATGCAAGATAAGCATTGTTTATATATTTTGTTTCTGCTAGGTATGAGGAAGGGCAAAGACTGCAACCACTGAAAATTCTAGTTAGCTGCTTCCCTTCCCTCCCACTTCTTAAAATTCACAGGATACTGCTTACATACTTTAATTTCAAGTCAGTTTTCATATTCTTGAGGGCTAGAAAGTTTTTTTAAAAAACAAACAAACACTGTGATCCTGAGTATATTGCATTCTACACCCAATACCAAATTCTGTACTTGTGTTGTTCAGTTACAGGATCATAGCATAATAAAACAGCCCTGGCTTATGCATGTTTCTCTGTACTATTCTTTCCAGAGCTGGATCAGCAATTATGGTTAAAGTGCACTACAACATAGAACCCTAGATTTTATCTCCCCATTTCATTCTGTTAGCAGGCACCCCATTGAGTCTCTTCTTGCGTTTGGCCATCTTCCTTCTCTTTGCCTTGTTCCTTAATCAGTGGTCAGGGAAGATATGCCACATTCTTTGCCATGTCTCACAAGCATTCCTCATTATGAAGGACATCCCGCATCTGTTTTGATCTTTCAAATACAGTTTTGTGTTCCTTCAGTAGCTTTGCAAAGCTCTCCAGCTGCTTTCGCTTGACATTTTGAGAGCGGGCATATGGTCAAATGTGTGTCATCCATCACCATGCATGATGGGGGAAAGTACATTTCCAGCGACAGGGTAATTTAGATGCTGTGTTGCCAGCTCAGGAGCCCTACTGTTCGATTCAGTACAAGGCCCCTTTGTCATTTAACCTGGTTCTGCTTTTGCTAATCTGGTCTCAGCATACATTTTTTCCTGTCTCCTAGCACCTTGCTAATTCCTGGAACTATCTACTGCCTGTTTCAAGTGTATGCTCCTAAACAGTTTGGGTTCTGTCTGTGGTATTTAGGGCACAATCCTATGCATGTTTAGATGGAGAAAAAGTCCTACAATTCCCAGCATCCCCCAGCCAGCAAGGCTGGCTGGGGAATGCTGGGAGTTGTAAGACGTTAGGATGCAATCCTATGCATGTTTATGGCTTTAGGGCTATGCATGTTTAGGACTTTAGGGTGCAATCCTATGCATGTTTGGGCAGAGAAAAAGCCCTACAATTCCCCCACAAAAGTCCTACAATGCTGGGAGTTGTAGGACTTTTTTCCCCAACTAAACATGCATAGGATTGCACCTTTGAAGGACCATCTTCTCCCACATTATCCAGCCCACCCACTGAGGCTCTGGTGTATATCCCCCACTGTCTGATTTACAGTTGGTAGCACGGTTAGGTAATTTTAGATTCTGGATGAAATGGTATTATGCGGGGGGGGGGGGCTCTTTAGATGATAATCTGTATTATTGCACTTACTTCAAAATTAGGTAAGCCAGCCCTTCTGCATTTGGGGATCATCTTGCTCATTCTGCTGAGTGAGGCCCTGGAAGTCTGCCCCAAAGTCCTGCCTTGATGGCACCACCATGGGTGAGTACACAGGGCCTTCTCAGTTGTGGCACATTGTAGTCCCCATTAAGGGGATCCAGCTATTCAGAAATGACAGCAGAGGCTGGAGAAAGGAACATTCATCACCCTGCCTTAGCTTTTTTTTTTTTTTTTTACACTTATTATGATTTACGAATAATCTACTAAACCCAGATGTCCCCTATTACAGAAGACAACCTTCTACTGGAAGGGCTGCCACAGGACCATCCTCTCTATGAAGGTGTCCTCTGTTTGAATGGCTGTCCTACCAAGTTCTAGTTTAAAGATAATGAACCCATAAGAACTGATGCCCATCCACAGTTAGCACCTGGACGGCAGACTCAGTGGGCAGGCACAGAGGTCTCCGGGTCACAGTCTTCCACAGTATGGTGAGATGTGCTGCATTTCTATTTAAGTTATAATAATGATTTATAAATTTCCATCTAAACATATAAATTAGCATATACAAATCACTGTCCTCTTTTTTGCTGATGCGTTTTCTCTTTTTTTGATCATTCATAAGTGGCCACCCTAACCACCAGGCTCTTAAAAGAAGTATTTCCCCCTTTTACTTTTCCTCCAAACCCCCTTCCTGCTCCTTAGATGACACATTTTGCTCCTTTCAAAAGTGTGCCTGTCAATCCCAACCCAACCATGGAGCATCAGCTGAGAGGCACAACCACAGACTGCACCAGACAGAGCACAGGGAGGATGCTCTACTTGGCACTCTCTGTGTTCAGCCCTCTGATAGCAGCTGCCAGACTTCTCTGGTATCCGCACAAAGAGGGCCAAACACAGAGCATGCCAGATTGCTATAGTCCCCAGGAAGCAGTATAGGCCACAGGGAACCCAACAGCAGCAGCACTCTCACTGCTGTCCCACAAATCAGCAGCAAATTTGGTGGCATGGTGGTGGCAGGAAATTTGGGGTGGCAGGAAACTAAGGAGAAGACTAGGCCGCTTGGCTGCTCTCAGGTGTTTTTCTTTCTGGGACAAAATTTCAATGGCTCAGACACTCAGGAGAGTGGAAAGTTTCCACAGGTCACACAAAAGACCCCCAAGGGCCCCATGCAGACCACGGGTTGCCCACACGTGCTTTACACAGTCAACTTCCCATTGACAACTTCTTTCAGTCCATTTGCATTCCACATGCAGCAAAAATTAATAGAACCTCAGATATAACAATCAAACAGAAGCCAATCTGAGAGCCGGTGTGGCGTAGTGGTGAGAGTGTTGGACTGGGACTCGGGAGATCCGGGTTCTATTCCCCACTTGGCCATGAAACTCACTGGGTGACTTTGGGCCAGTCACTGACTCTCAGCCTAACCTACCTCACAGGGTTGTTGTGAGGATAAAATGGAGAGGAGGAGGAGGAGGATTATGTAAGCTGCCTTGGGTTCCTTGCAGGAAAAAAGGCGGGGTATAAATATAATAAATGAATAAAATCTGAGCATGAATATAAGAGGCTATGTCCTCATAGTGACTACTGTATTATGCATACTTGTGTCATGTCACCTTTGTGTGTTTCATTTTCAAACAGAAACATATATTTCTGTTTATCTGTAAACTTAAGAAACACATTAGGCCGGTTCACATGTCATGGTGGTTTTGCCAAGATACTCGTGTGCAAGCCACTTCCGCTTTGCATAAACAACTACCAGTGCCCGGTTCATAAGTTGTTGCATGACGTGCGAACCCGGATATCCTCAGTTGTTTATGGTTAAACAACCCAGAGTTAACCTTACTACTAATCGTAGGTGAACTCTGGGTTGTTTAACCCATAAACAACCCAGAGCATCTGAGTTTGTACATTGCACAACAACCTATGAAGGGGGCATTTGTAGGCAGTTTTTCAAAGCTGAAGCAGCTTGCATGCTCCAAATGACAAATGGCAAAACATGGGTTAATTAATTAACCCACGATTAGCTTCCATGACATGCAAACTGAGTCAATGTTTAACTTCACAGGCATGTTTGATAAGATAAGATAGTCAGCTAAGTAATGGATTGGAGCCAGGTATGATTGATCGATCCAATGTATGGTATTCTCAAAGGCAGCTTCAAATTTTGGGGTGAGGAACTTCAGTACTTGTTGATAAGTTCTTAACACTTGCATCTTCTGCCAATTATAATGGACTGCAGGTACTTGCCATTTTAAAAGCAGGGACCTCTATATTTCCAATTGGATACAACTGTAATACCCTTCAAGGGTATTAAGTGATACTCAAGATTTGTCCTCTTTTACCCTCTGCTTTCATCTAACCTAATTATTCTAGATGGTAATTTCTTCATCTCTGTATCTTATTTCTTAAAGCTGTTGCTGGAATAATGCAATTAACTGGAGAGTTACTTCACCAGGCTCTGGCATTAGTATGTGGATAAGAAGAGGAACAGTAAGACTGTTTAAAAAAAAAAAAATCAACCTCAGGGAGTTTTCAAAGATGCCTGCATTTGTGAGACTGCATTCCAGTTCTGAGGTGCCGAAATATTCTGGATAATCACATGGTGGCAGGAGCATGACTAAACAAATTACTTTTTTCAGCATGTACATACCATCTTATTATTTTCAGTTCTAAACATACACATGGAGATCCAGGTTCTAGTCCCCGCTCAGCCATGAAACTCACTGGGTGACTTTGGGCCAGTCACTGACTCTCAGCCTAACCTACCTCACAGGGTTGCTGTGAGGATAAAATGGAGAGGAGGAGGAGGAGGAGGACTATGTAAGCCGCCTTGGGTTCCTTGCAGGAAAAAAAGCGGGGTATAAATGTAATAAATAAATAAAATAAACATGCAGTGATGAGTCTTCTGGCTTGCATTGTAGCCCTCCAGATACTATGCTTATGACCCTGCAAGGGTTACAGAATAAAGTCTCTCTTTCAGTAGGGGTATGAAGCAATAGATCCACATCCTCCACCCATGTCCACAGCACAGGCTTCCTGCAATTCCCCTCCCCCCAATAAACACGTTCTAGGGGCACAGGCATATATATACCCCACTCACCACTGGATGGAATAATGGCTATTGCAGTGAATGTCCAAAATATGCTGACATCCAAAACAAATGCTGTAAATGGCAAAGGTATACCAATGAATGTTAACAGTCACTTACAGAAGATGTCTGCATGGGATTATTACCATTCACATGAAGGTAAATATTCACCAATTTCTGACATATTCACTGTAAAGCACACACATACATTTAACTAAAATAACATTTATATAGACAGCCAAGTCAAGAGCTAATGCGGATTCATAGCTAGTCATTAGGATCAGACTCAAATAGGGATCCAGCACAGATGAAGTCCAGGGAAAGCCTGTTGCAAGTAAAGAATTCAGAGCTCAAATTTAGAAGGCTAAAGGAGGCACCACTGGACATACATAGCCAGGAGAGAGATGTGTATAGAGAAATTGGGAGCTGGAGGCTACATCTGAGAAAGTGAAGCATAGATTGGGAAAACAAGCAGACAGGCCACTGCTGCCAGACCGGCCTTGATCCATTTCTGGGGACCTAGGCTCAGCAGAAGCCAGGGAGAGAGAGTGCTAGGATAACTTATCTGCTCAACGAGTTATGTTATGCATTCTGAGCTGAAACGTACAGAGTAAGTATGGCTTGCATTGAGGGGAAAATTTATTCAAGCTGACAATGTAAAGGAGGAGGAGAAAACAAGGCGAGATGAGTTGATGCTTTTACTACTATCTCTTTCGTGACTACTAGGGCAAACAAGGCTTAATTGCCTTACCCAGTGTTGCAAGCATTATGAGTCAAGGTGAGGGCAAATCTGAAGCAGAAGTAGAGCATGATGGGAAAAAGCGGCAATGCTCACAACACTTAAACATGTTCTATAAATATTATTCCATCTAAAATATGTGGAGTTTGCCACATGTGCATCCTACAAGGGTGTGAAATGTAGCATTTTCTCTGAAAATAGGATGGTTCTCTGTATAGTCTGCTCACTCCATATGTAAAGCCATATTGAGGAATGGGAATCATTTTGGAAGAAAGTCTGCTCTTATCTGGCTCGTGCATTAGACTGAGTGGGATCATCATATGTAAGAAGACAATCTGGTTCAATGACTACATTAGAGCCGTACTGGAGGGAAGCAGGGATGGTGTATGATAGTGGTGACTGAGGAGTAAACAACAAAACAAAAGTAAAGGAACAAGGTCACAGACTAGTTTGTGACTCACACTCAATTCCTTCTTTGGAACATGCTATAAGTCTCTCCAGTACTAAGATTCGCTTTATAAAGGCAGTTTAAATAATTTTCTTAAGGTAGTTCCCATACATCAATTAAGATTTTGTTTAGAAATCCATGAACTGGGCAAAAATGAAATGCTTTCCACTCAGTATATTACAGCATAGTCCTGTGCATGTCTACTCAGAAGTTAGACCCATTGAGTTCCATAGAACATACTCCTAGGTAAGTGTGTGTGGGACTGAGCTGGTTAGATCGCTACTCTTAGAAATCTGCATGTTTAGTCAGATGCAAGTTCCACTGAGCCTATTATTCCCACATAAGAATGCATAAAATTGCAGCTTTTATGTGCTCATAAACCAATCCTGTC
Organism: Shinisaurus crocodilurus; assembly: GCA_021292165.1. Taxonomy (NCBI): domain Eukaryota; kingdom Metazoa; phylum Chordata; class Lepidosauria; order Squamata; family Shinisauridae; genus Shinisaurus; species Shinisaurus crocodilurus. Next base: position 99,111,209 of record CM037881.1, on the reverse strand, counting down.
CTGCAACATAGCTCCTAAATGAAGGGAAGTAACACTTTATGTGCAAATGAGAGTATTTGATGCAGTCATTTCCTCACATAGAACACAGCACATGGAATTGCAAGCAGGAAAGAAAAAACATGGGGAGGAGGAGATCATATGACTGAATGATTCATATTCTGATGCGGGCTATCAACGTGTTCTGTGCTCCACCCGTACAAACCAGATCCACATAAAGTCTACATATATATTCATAAGCAACTCATGCTACTAATGACAAAATTGTGCTCCAGCCAAAACTAGCTGCTTCTGTTTCTATTTCGGTCTTCTTTCCTTTCACTTCCCGCATGCCTTTTCCATATTTCATTGAGCAAACAAAAGTTCTCACTTTATAAATTAAAAATATAAGGGTAGCAGATAAAGAATACTGCAGAATGGTCTGATATTAAACCATAGTCTTTAGACTAGGGCATTTCCCTAGGGCATTTCCTTTCCCTACTTAGAGTTAGGAATGCCCATAATGCAAGCATCCTGAGACTGAAATGACAGGAGATTGTGGGTCACACCTATTTTCTACTGAGTCCCCTTAAAAAAACCAAAACCAAATTCAACCCTGGGAGAGTAGGGGACCAGCATGGGAGAGGAGTTACTTGACCCTTTTCTCTCTGCTCATTTCCCCCTTGTCCTCTTCTCTCCCTCCCCGCCCTGCTTTTCTACCCAGAGGGGAAAAGATTTCACCTGGGAGCGGTGGAGTAGCTGGGGGCTAGTTCTGAGTGGAAAATCAAGCTGGAAGAAAAAGAATTAAGCATGCCCTCTTCCCTGCTCATTCTATGCTAAAGATTATGGGTTGGTTGGATCCAAAGATTTCCTTGCAGCTGCAAAAGCCACTTGTGGAACAAGATGTCCACATCCTCTTCTTCCCCCTGCAGTCCCGTCTGGGGCAGATTTAGAGGCCGTGCAAGGGGATGCAGGCAGGGGACAGGGAGAGGACGCAGACGTCCCGTTCCACAAGCAGAGTCCTTCCAGTGGCGGAACAAAAGTTCTGGATCCAACCCATCCAACGAAAGATCTGGCTCCTGTAGCCTGCTCTTGGTTTGGATTTAAGTGTCAGGGCCTGGAGAAATGTACATGCAGCTCCAAGTCTCCATGGAGAGCCAGTGTGGCATAGTGGTTAGGGTGCTGGACTGGGACTCGGGAGATCCGGGCTCTAGTGCCCACTGGGCCATGAAACTCACTGGGTGACTTTGGGCCAGTCTGTGACTCTCAGCCTAACCTACCTCACAGGGTTGTTGTGAGAATAAAATGGAGAGGAGGAGGAGGATTATGTAAGCTGCCTTGGGTTCCTTGCATGGAAAATGGTGGGATAAAAATATAATGAACACATAGAATCATAGAATCATAGAAAAGTAGAGTTGGAAGGGGCCTACAAGGCCATCGAGTCCAACCCCCTGCTCAATGCAGGAATCCAGGTCAAAGCATCCCTGACAGATTACTGTACAGCTGCACCTTGAATGCCTCCAGAGTGGGAGAGCTCACCACCTCCCTAGGTAGTAGGTTCCATTGTCTTATTGCTCTGACCGTCAGGAAATTTTTCCTGATATTTAGGTGGAATCTGGGTTCCTGTAATTTGAGCCCATTATTCCGTGTCCTGCAAACTGGGATGATCGAGAAGAGATCCTGGCCCTCCTCTGTGTGACAACCCTTCAAGTACTGGAAGAGTGCTATCGTATCTCCCCTCAGTCTCCTCTTCTGAAGGCTAAACATGCCCAGTTCTTTCAGTCTCTCCTCATAGGGCCTTGTTTCCAGTCCCTTTATCATCCTTGTTGCCCTCCTCTGAACCCTCTCCAGTTTGTCTACGTCCTTCTGAAAGTGTGGTGCCCAGAACTGGACACAATACTCAAGATGAGGCCTAACCAGTGCCGAGTAAAGGGGAATTATCACTTCACGTGATTTGGAAGCAATACTTCTATTAATGCAGCCCAAAATAGCATTTGCCTTCTTTGCAGCCACATCACATTGCTGGCTCATATTCAGTTTGTGATCTACAACAATTCCAAGATCCTTCTCACTTGTGGTATTGTTGAGCCAAGTGTCCCCCATTCTGTAACTCTGCATTTGGTTTCCTTTCCCTAGGTGCAGCACTTGGCATTTATCCCTGTTAAATTTCATTCTGTTGTTTTCGGCCCAGCGCTCCAGCCTATCGAGATCTCCTTGAATTTTGTTTCTTTCTTCCAGAGTATTAGCTGTTCCACCTAACTTTGTGTCATCTGCAAATTTGATAAGCATTCCCTGTACCTCCTGATCCAAGTCATTAATAAAAATGTTGAAGAGCACCGGGCCCAGGACCGAGCCCTGTGGTACCCCGCTCGTTACCTCTCCCCAGTTTGAGAAGGAACCATTGATAAGCACCCTTTGAGTCCGATTCTGTAGCCAATTGTGGATCCACCTGATAGTTGTTCCATCTAGCCCACTTTTAGCTAGCTTGCTAATCAGGATATCATGAGGCACTTTGTCGAAAGCTTTGCTGAAGTCCAGGTATATTATGTCCACAGCATTCCCACAGTCCACAAGGGAGGTTACCCAGTCAAAAAATGAGATCATTTTCATTTGGCAGGATTTGCATATGTCATGTGCAGTTGTAGTCTGTGCATAGGATTTAAGCTGGATCAACTGCACTGGCAGATGTCAACCTGCCCCCCACCCCATCTCAGCCTGAGGTGGGAAGGACACGCCGCCGCCCTGTTTCCCCCACACACCTGTGGCTGACATCCTCCTCTTTCCCCCTGCTGCCCACCCCGCTGCCACCATCCTCCCATCCCCCTGCTGCCACCGCCGCCACCATCCTCCTATTTCCCCCCACCGGCCGCCACCACCCTCCCCCCTCCTTTCCCTTCCCTACCACTGACACCCTTCCCCTCAATGTGTTGTTATGAGGGGTCCTTCCTTATAGCGAGGCATCAGCAGGGAGGTGGCCTTGGAGACCGCCTAGGCTGTGGCAGCGCAAGTAGTTTGCAGGGTCAGCTCCAGTCAGCGTCACTGTAAGGAAGGAGCCCTCACAGCGATGCATTTTGGCCGGGTGGATCCTCTGCAGAGCCACCCTGGTCGCTTTTCAGGAAGCAGCCAGTGGGCTCTCCCAGTCCAGAGAGCCCACCCGCCTGATGCCTATTTCTCTGGGGAATCCTCAGGGAACAAGGCGTCAGGCAGGTGGTTTTCCGAAGAGCTGTGTCGGGCACTCTTGGAGTGCCGGGGTTGGCGCGGATCTCTGGAGCACCGGGGCTGCCAATCCCTCGCTCGAGGCATTGGCTTGCTACTCCAGCACGCTTTCTTGCTGCAGCATTTGCCGCAGCAGGAGGGCAAGCTAGCGTGGGTCTCTGGGGCAGCTGCCCACCCAGCCTTTCCCTGACTCTGAGCTGCTTTGGTGGATGGCAGCTACCCTCCTGCTGCAGCCACAGGAGGAAAGTGGCCAGTGGGGCTCTCCAGAGTGGCCCCCTGTGCCCTAAGTCTCACTCCGAGAAGCCTTCCGAGTGAGATACAGGGCAGCGGGGCATGCATGTGGTCATGCCAGCAGCGGCAGTGGAGGGGGTGCAGCCCTCCCAGCAGTGGGGTATGTGTGTGATCCGCCACCTGAAGCAGGGGATTCACCCTGCTTCATGGGTGGGCCACCTCTGCTCCAGCCCCCTGAAAATGCTACACAGATAATCAGGAGACCCTGCTGAATGGGGTGAGCTGGGGGGAGGGGGGATCCCCCAAAATAAGGTGGAGGGACCTTCCCCGAGCAGAACCCTTCCTCTGACAAAAGGCAGATCCTGGATCCAATCCTGTGTGTTTTTTGTTTTCATGTTAATATAACCACATCTCGTTTTTGTTTTAAAAAGAGAAATTATTTTGAAAAGCCGATGAGGACTTGTAGGAAATGCACTCAACTCTGCTGACATTCTGAAACCAACTCATGGTATAAATAAATTCTACCTCTTGTTCTGTGAATAATGAGGTTAAATGAGCTTGTATCAAAGAAAGGCTGGGTATTCCTTACCCAGCAGCTGGAGTTTATCATTCTCATGCTGTGAGACTCCATTATGTCACAGCATGTTTTCAGGGAGATCTTCAAATGACAAAATATGGCCAGCAGATAAAGTACACTTCAGCTACTTTGTAGATGGATAACAATGGAATCATGGGCCGGGCCACACCTCTCACAAACACAATTAAAGAGTTGATTGGCCAAGGATGCTTCCCCATAACAAATAAATACATATTATATCCAAGGGAGTTGCCTTCCATGTAGCGTGGTGGTTAATTAATACCTTACTGGAAGAAACAGCAAATGCTTCTAGGAGAAATGCCGTATTGCTAAAGCAAAAGAAGGTGGTGGTGGTGGTGGTATTATTATTAACACATTTTTGGAACTGGAGGGTCCCCCACCCTCTTCCCATAGAAATCCTCATTGAATTTAAAATCCCCACTTTTCATTGTTCTAAAAAGAAGAATGCCCCTACCTAAAGACACAAAGGAGCCTCTATAGAATACTGACTTTCAGAGCAATGTAATTGGAAATGACAAAGATTAGGACCTTTATTTAAACCATTTGCACCATTTTAAAAAGATAGAGCATCAAAATGAAGTGAACACAGTAATTAATTATCCCAGCATAAGCAATACAGCTGTAGTTATTGTGTTCTCTCTGGATGTTTCCCTGAAAAAATTCATCTATCATATGACTAATCTATGCCAAAAAGGAGCATTTATTTCTCTTCTGTGCTCATCTGCAAGTGATCAGCATTGTACAAGATTTCGAGCTTCAGCTGCTGTTAATAAGCCTGCTGCTTCAAAACGTGCTAGTTAATTCCACAAGATCCAGTGCATTTCATATGCCACGGAGAAAACAGTTGTTTCTCTGTGAGTGCGATCGATCGGGTGGGTGGATGGGTGGGGATGCAATGCCCAAGAAGGCCACATGCACAGTGCTGTTGTGAAAAGGACTATAATATCCACAGAGAAAACATTGCGGTATCCTTAACCATAAGTATTTGGATGCTACTTTTTGCAGACATCACTCATTCCATCAACAGGCACCAATCCAACTGTTCACACATGCTGCAGCCACGACTTCATGCACAGAGCCATGGTCAGGTCATCACCAACAGCCAACCATCTGTTTGCCAGGAGCAGGGATTATTTATTTGTCCATGGGAGCTGAATGCCGCCCCCCTCCCCCATTCCCAAATGGATGATCAGCGCAATCAACAGTGATTTTGCTGGGAGCCCCAGCTTATGGATCAGGCCAGGGACTGGATGCATAGCACCTGTTTACATATGGGGCCCCTCATTTAGCTGGCCTGCTTACACACACACACACACACACACACACCCAGTTGCACTGGGGCATATGTGCATTTTCATACACATGTGCCACTCCTGGGTATGTGGGCTCCCCCATCAACTTCAATGGAGACAGGAATCCATACATGTGCAAAGTAATAGGAGCACAGACCTGCTCCCTCTGTTGAAATGAATGGGGTACCCCACGTAGGTGGGGGGAGTTCTGGGTACAGTGCCGGCTCCAGCTTTTTGAGGTTCTTGGGCAAGACATCCTAAATGGGTCCCCTTCCTCACCTCAGTGAGTCTACCTTGTCCCCGCCATTGTCAGCAACTGCCATTGCTTCTCATCCTCTTTCTCATCATTGCTCCCACTTGCTTGCTTGCTTGACAGGCAGAGAGCCAGTGAGCAGGTAACCAGTGGCATCCCCTGCTCCACCTTCTGACCACCTCCTAGGAGGAGAGGCAGGTGATCAAGGCAGGTAAAGAGGAGGAGCAACTCCAGGAGGCTCTTCTCAGTGGGCCTCTACTGGGATGTGGACCCTTGGCAGGTGCCGAACCATGCCTACCCTTGCTGCTGACCCTGTCCGGGTATGTTTCTGAGTTCTGCCTGTAAAGAAAACAACACTAGATCTAGCAGGGGTTCAGAATGGTAATATATTTTGCTGTTCTCACTGGAAGCTTAAATCTTTCAAGGGCTATCTGCAATTGGCCATCATACCTCAAACTGTACCCAACAGTATTATAGCTAGAATTACAATGCTCAGCAGGAACCACTGAGCAGTTGTGAATAACTTATCAGTCACACTGTTAAATCAGGCTCTTTGTATTTAGGCTGGCGTACTCGGCACAAGCTCTGATGTGCAAACTGAAGCCGCTTTGTATAAAGACTGCCACTTTCTCTTCAGGTTTGAGAAATGTTCCATGAATACAGGCCAGATTTTCCATTGCAAACATGGAGCCTTTCTTGACATTGAAGAGAACGGGTTGGGACAATATTTAAGCTGAATCAACTGCGCTGGCAGAAGTGGACTTCCACACTCCCTCTTTCCCACAGCAGTTCTCCCAACCCCCTGAAAATGCTACACAGAGAGTCAGGAGACCCTGCTGGATGGGGTGAGCTGTGGTGTGTGTGGGAGGGAGGTGGGTGGGATTCCCCAAAACCAGGCAGAGGGACCTTGTACAAGCAAAGCAGAAAGTCCATTTCTCTTGTGGAACCTGGATCCAACCCAACAACTGCCAATATCATAACGCCTTTATACAAATATGTATGTGGACACATTTGGAATACCATGTACAGTTCTGGTCACTGCACCTCCAAATGGATATTGTAGAGCTGGAAAAGGTGCAGAAAATGTCAAAGTGATCAAGGGACTGGAACAACTCCTCTATGAGGAAAGGTTACAACATTTGGGGCTTAGAAAAAGGCAAGTAAGATGAGACATTGGTTAACTGATTAAATATAAGCTGCTCTGGGAGTATTTTCCCATGAAAATATTTCAAATAAATAAAGAAATAAAATTATGCATGGTGTGGAGAAAGTGGATAGAAAGAATGACTTCTCCTTTTTTCATAATACTAGAACCCATGTTCATCCAATGAAGCTGAATGGTGAGAGATTTCAAGACAGATAAAATGTGATATTTGCTCACACAGCACATAAATAAACTATGGAATTTGTTACCAGAAGCTGTAGTGATGGTCACCAACTTGGATGGCTTTAAAAGGGGGTTAGACAAATGCATGGAGGATTAGGTTATCATCAGTGGCTAATAGTCATGATGGCTATATGCTACGTCCAGTATGCCTCTCAGTATCCATTGCTGAGGAACATGACCGGGAGAGTGCTTTTGTGCTCATATACTTCTTGTGGCTTTCCACATTTGGTTGGCCACTGTGAGAACAGAATGCTGGACTAGATAGGCCCTTGGTCTGATCCAGCATGGCCGTTCTTATGTTAACAGAACAGTAAAAGAATAAAACAGTACCCAACAGACCTACTTATAAGCCAAAGGCCTGCTTGAATAAAAAATGTATTTGCCTGCCAGTGGTAGGACAGCAGAGAGGAAGCCAACCTTGTCTCCCTCAGCAGAGAGTTCCACAGTCTGGGAGCAACCACTGAGAAGGCCCTCTCTTGTGTCTCCACCAAACATGCCTGAGAGCCAGGGTGGGATAGTAATTAGAGTGTTGGACTGAGACCCAGATTCAAGTCCCCACTTAGCCATGAAGGTCATTGGTGACTTTGGGGCAGTCACTGACTCATACCCTCCAACATTTCACAGATGAAAATAGGGACACTATGGTTAAGCAACATGAAGGTGTGATCAAGAGGGTGTGGCCAGGCAACATGAGGGCATGGCCGAGGGCATGGCCAAGGGTATGGCCAGGCAACCAAAGGGCATGGTCAGGTACAAAAGTTATTAGAGGAAACACACAAAACTGCAGTATTTTAAGCACAGACATCTTTGAATTTATGTATTGCATTTAGGGAAGCCTGAGGGGAAAAGAAAACCCCAAATCAATAAATACAACTCTTTCTGTGTGTGTGTGTGTGTATGTACACAACATTAACAATAAATGCAACCTTATTATAAAAATAAACATTATTATAAAATAAATAAATAAATACAACATGGGTGAAAACTCTTCATTACAAACAAACAGTGATGTAACCATGACTCTCCTTCCTCTCAGGGATTGGATCTCAAAACTGAAAATTAAATTGAACACCTTGACTGGTGCTGAACCCTCAGGATTTTTCTTTGCTCTTCTGTATCCTGTGCTCAGGCCTTCAAACTTCACTCTACTGTTTGAAGTACTACTTTCTTTCTGATGCTAGATCTATATGTTCCTTTTCTGATCCTCCTTATGTTCTGCCTCTCCCTAAATTTCCCTGCAGTAATAGGTAAAAGGCTATAGTTCATAGATCATAGAGCTGGAAGGAGCCTACAAGGCTATGGAGTCCAACCCCCTGCTCAGTGCAGGAAACTAGAGGAGGGGGTCTCCCATCCAAGTAATAACCAGGCCTGACCCTGCTTAGCTTTCCACGCTCAGACAAGCTGAGCCAGCGTAAGCCACAGGCCTGTATTAGGCCAGTTATTAAGTGTTTATCCGTCTCTCTTATGATATAGTCAGTATTTGCCATGTTATAATATTTGGCCCAACTACAAATTTTCTCTTTGTGCAGAAATGCATCCTTTAATTCAATGTGTTGGTAACTAAGGCTGAATATCTAGGCATGCCTATTTATTTATTTTATGTATATTTGTATTAACTTGGCTTGTCAATCACGAACCTGAAACAGCGAATAATCCATAACAAATCACAGAGACACAAATGTGGAGACCAGAAGTCTCCCAAATGCCATGGCCCTGATCTGGATGGGCTGAATTTTATCTGGAAGAGAAAAGAAAACAGGAAAACGCCCCAGCCCCCCAGCCCAGGATGCTCTAACCATTTAAGGGCTCTGACCACTCTGAAGCCACTTTGATCTCTATACCCATGATGATGATGGCGATTGCTGTTGTTGTCATTATTATTATTGTACCATCAATGTGCATGGTGCTTTACCGAGTTTAAGAGAACAGTTCCCTGCCCCAAAGAGCTTACAATCTAAAATGTAATATAGAGGCGACAACAAATGGTAGGAAGGGATAAACCGTGGAGGAATATGCAATTATTTCAGTCAAACATAACTTTCAGCCTACTTTCCCCACATTGTGCAGAAAGATCCTTGTTTTAAAGATCTCCCTCTCACTTTAAAAATGGATCCCTCAGTGTGGCTTTGTTCTCATTAGTAGTTTGTCAAAGAAATAATAATATTTAACATTTAGATATCTCTGAGTGTGCAAAGTGGTTCACAGGCCCACTGCAAGCTCCTATTTTCTCCACTCAGAAATAAACATGTGAGCTCTATTGTACTTTATTAAAAAAACAAGAACAACAACACTGTGATTGAACAATAATGCCAAAATGGAATGATGATGCTTGTTGCTACTATTTGAGGTAGTTGGGATTTTTTCTTTCTTTTCCTTGAGGAGGGTGTGTTCTGCTAAAAATTTAAATTTAAATTTTTTTTTAATGCATTAAAAAAAAAAAAAAATCCAAAATCCCTGCAGAATAATCCTAATCATTACTGTAGAGAGGTTTCTCCACGGCACTTCAGCCTGTGGCTCACGCTGGCTCAGCTTGTCTGAGTGTGGAAAGCTAAGCAGGGTCAGGCCTGGTTATTACTTGAATGGGAGACCCCTCCTCTAGTTTCATGCATTGAGCAGGGGGTTAGACTCGATAGCCTTGTAAGCTCCTTCCAACTCTATGATCTATGAAATAAATCTATGGTATGTGTTAGAAAAAGACTTTCACATGGGGTACACAGGTAGAGCCAAGTAAAATTTACCACTGCTCTGAAAACAGAATAACAATGCAATCCTATGCATGTGTACTCAGAAGTAAGTCCTATTATGTTCAATGGGACTTACTCACAGGAAAGTGTGTATATTTTAAAGCAATCTATGACACTGACCATCACATCTTGTGGCAGCAAACTGATTATGCATTGTGTGAAGAAGTATCGTGTAATTGAGGGATAATTGTGAAATGCTGCTCCTTGCTAGAAGAAGAGGTAGCAGCAGCAGCACCAGTGTTAGGATGACTTTTCCAGAATTATATTATTATATAATATTTTATATATTATAATTATCACATTATTATATTATATATTATTTTATAATATTTTATAAGTGACTTTTGTAAAAAAAAAAATTACCTTACTTAAACACTTAATTGTTGACATCTGGTGTTTTTTTGGGGGGGGGGCGTACTTGCAGGGCAATCTCTTTTTATTTTAAAATTGTCAGGATTGGCACAAATTCAAGAGGTGAAGCTTACCCACCCACCCCACACCCCCAAACATGGAGCTTCAGAGAGAAGGGGAAATTTCTTGCATTTCCTTCTGACATTGTATCTCACCTGTTAGAGGCACAGAGTCAGCTCTGTTAGGAAATAAAATCTTTGGCAATATAAAGATAGGAATCATATGATAAATTCCCTCACTCACCTCTCCCTTGGTCCAGGCCAGTGGGTGCAGCCTCCACTCCTTTCCTTTTCACCCAGCAGAGGCAGCAGGTACAGCATGTGTGCACACACATCCTCTTGTGTCTGTTCCCTCCCTGCTTCCTGTCTGTCTGTGGGCGGCCGTTGGAGCATAAGCAAAGCTACTCTTCAAGGGGCCATGCACAAAATTGCAGCTAAAAGTTTTAGCTTAGCTACAGTTTTGCCCATGGCCCCTTTAAGAGCAGCTTAAAGTAGCTTGGGGGAGGCAAGGGAATTCAGGACTCTGCATAACAAAGTGAGAAGTCATGATGGCGTAAGGGTTTTCCTGACAGTCCCAGCATTTTTGGGCAGTTGGATACCATGCTGACTCTCAACCTAACCTACCTAACAGGGTTGTTGTGGGAGTAAAATGAAGAGGAGGAAGAGCCTTGGGCTCCTTGGAAAAAAAGATGGGATATAAAATGCAACAAATGTAACATAAATGTAACAAAGGGCCTTGTAAACTGCTTTGGGAGCTTTTAAAATTGAAAACCAGGATAAAAATGTCCTGAGTGGATGAATAAAACCATTGGTTTGTGACTTTCATGGAGATAGAGAAATGAGACCATACAGGGGGCAAAGAATCCCAAGTTCAAATTGTTGATTTACAAAGGTGAATGTTTAATAATAAAATATAAATTTCCACTCTAGTCTTGTATGATAAAAAAACATAATTTCTTTCACCCTAACCCCATAGACACACATTTATTTCTCCAGGATACCACTCAGAAACATGAATAAATGAAATATTTGAATATACGTAATTGTCTCAGAGACCAGTGCGCAATCAGTTATAAACATCTTTCCAACTAGCAGACTTCATCTTCATGGGAGTGCAGTTTAACTGTTTGCCCAGCTATTGTCCTTACTGGCAGAAGAAGGGCTGCAGCGTTAAATGAGCAGACAAATGGAACACACATAATAAACAGCCAAGCAGCTTCAGGCCACATGAGTTTAAACTGTGGGGAGAGAGAAAAGAATGGGAAAATACAATTGTGGTTATATACAGTTCTTTATTTACTATGGCTTCCGGTCCACAGAAAAGGGCCAAGCTGCATGCCAATCATTCTGTCTGCTCCTGAACAAAGCTGGCTTCAGATTGCGGGGGTGGGGTGGGGTCATATTGCATAAGCCAAGTCATGTATTGAATGAGAACATGATTGCTACTCACAGATGGATCTTCTGACCCCTAGTGGTTCCAATTAATTTCTGCCTAAAAAAACCATAACAAAGGCAATAAAACAGAAGTGACCATTCTGGAAAAGGGAGAAGGGGGAGGAAGAGGAAGAGGAAGAGGAAGAGAAGGAGATCAGAGGGAAGTGGTGTGAGCAGATACAAAGTGATTTTTTTGTTCAACTGGATCCAGAGAAAGTAAGCACAGCTTGCTCCACCTCGTTCTATGACAAATCAGATGTATAAATACGGACCCATCGCTAGAGTCTACACAATTTTCTTTAGAATTCTCCTCCTTTTAAAACCTCCTTTTTGTAAATTTTCTTTTTTATCCTGGAAGTCAATCTTACTCGGTCACGAGTGATCGCCTGACTGATAAATATAGGGTGTGATATTGTGAATCGTATTAGCAGAGAACTTCCCTCACTGGAAAGTGTTGGTTCTTTGAGCTATCTTTGGAGTAAGAGGGAAGAATTAGTGGTCATGTATGTGCAAGCCCAACCTTTTTGTCTTTATCCCCTGATTAAATTCACTTGGTTTCACCAATTCACCATAGGCCAACTTGCACTTTAAAAAAAAACTGCATATGTGAGTAGCATAGTGTTAGTGGAGCAGCAAACTCATGGAAGATCACCTGCTTCCTCCCATGAAACAGATAATCTCAAGTGACCTTGCACCTGATCTTGAAGGGGTCAGCTGTTCCCACATAACATGGTTCAGATCATTGTCATGGTCACTTTATTTGTATACCACTTTTCCATATACATTAAAGGTCCACATGATTGTGTGTTTTCCCCCCTTCAGTTTGTCAGCTTCCAGCATCTTGTCAGTACGGACTAGGGAAGATGAATCTGTTCGTTTCACTTTCTCCCACATTCATTTTTTTAAAAAAATCCAGTCCTTTCTGTCCTATTACGGAAGACATGATAGAGGTGTACAGAATTATGCATGGTGTGGAGAAAGTGGACAGGGAGACATTTTTCTCCCTCTCTCATAATACTAGAACCCGGGGGTTATCCCATGAAGCTGATTGGTGGGAGGTTCAGGACAGATAAAAGGAAGTCCTTCTTCACACAGCGCATAGTTAAACTATGGAATTCACTTACACAAGATATAGTGATGGCCACCAATTTGGATGACTTTAAAAGGGGATTGGACAAATCCATGGAGAAGGCTATCAATGGCTACTAGTCCTGATTGGCTATATGCTACCTCCAGTATCAGAGGCAGTATGCCTATGTACACCAGTTGCTGGGGAACATGAGCGGGAGAGTGTTGCACTCATGTCCTGCTTGTGGGATCCCGTGGGCAGCTTGTTGGCCACTGTGTGAACAGAATGCTGGACTAGATGGACCCTTGGTCTGATCCAGCAGGACTCTTCTTCCGTTCTTATGAAGGAATTTGTGAATTTTGGTAAGTTATTTGTGGAGAAAGCCAGAGCACACACAGTGGACAAACCCTTGCCTAGCTTCCCCTGTAGCTGACACCCCGCATTCCCCCCTCCTCTTTGCATAATCCTCACCTGAGGGCAAGCGACACAGTCTGATCCGACTGGTTGTACGTGACCACCTCTGCATAGCCACATCTACATACTTTCAATGGGGGCAATCACACCTACCCTTGAGGTAGGGCTGGAACGCCAAAAGATGAGAAGCAGTCTCAAAGAGCTGCCAAGTACCCCCGATCACCTAGGAGATGCCTGCCCAAAAGGCGCCACCACCCCGCAGGGCACAGTTGACCACCTGACCGTCAGGGGCGGGGTAGGGGGCCGAGGGAGGGTTGAAGACCAAGCACTCAGGAACCAGGTGGTTGTTGGGAACACAGTGCAGGCATGCACAGATCGGGTCGCTGACTCCGGTCAGGACCAAACAACTTCCAACCCTGGGCAGGGCACCCAGAGACCGGCTAAGGAAATCACTATGTTAGATCTTAGAGTCAGATTCTCTGATGTAAGGTAACTCTCTGCATCGAGCCAAACCTACCTTGTAAGCGAATTGAATACTTCTGCTCTGCTATCTTTATTGACTCCTGTGTTTATACTGTGAAATTCCTGTAGTCTATTAGTTCAGCTCCATTAAACTCTTTGAAATTGACAATATTGTGGTTTTCCTGTGTTGGGGGGGGGGGATTCCGTGTCAATATCACTTGCGTCTAGAATTAAACGCTTTGGGAGCTGCATACAAGGCATGACTTCAGTGCCGGTTAACCCTTAAGGTGCCGAACCCGCGCAATGGACCAGGTTCAGACATTATTATATTAAAAAAAACACCTGAACGAAATTCTTACCCATCTGCACTGGTCAAATTCAACACATAGAGTTATTCCCAGCATGGAGAGAGGGCCATGTTGTTGGATCCAAATTTATTCCTACTTAGAATAGTCCCATTGATTTCAAATGGAACAAATCTGGATCCAAACGAGTTTCTTGTTCTGTTTTCCTGACTTGAGAAAATTTCTACTCAAGGAGCAGACACCTTTTTAAAATAAATAAATAAATATCAAGCTGCAGCTGCTCAAAAGATACTGAGTGAGTGATGACATTAAAAGGTGGCTTGTGCAACAACAAGCAGTAGCTCTTCCCCTCAATTATTTGAAGGTGACACTGTTTGATATCCTTGCATATCAAACCAGCCCAGAGGAATGTGGAGCAGCTGCCCAGAAGTTAACAAGAAGCCTGCGGAGGGTGGAGTGCAGGAGATACTTATCTAGCAGCAGCTGCAGGAGCAACACTTTTAAACAGCGAAAGAGCAAACAACAAAACATCCCACTCCCTGACTAATTTCTCACAAGGTTTTGTGTAGAAAAGGGTAAGCAAAATGACCAGAAGGCTGGAGAACTCCCTCATGAGGAAAGGTTACAACATCTGGGGCTTTTAAAAAGACAAAAGGTGAGTAAGAGGGAATATAACAGAGGCTTATAAAATTATGCATGGTGAGGAGAAAGTAGTGCACAGAGAGAAGTTTTTCTCCTCTTAAAACTAGAATCCAGGGTCATACCAGTGGAGGGAGATTCACTGGTGGGAGCCTGGAGGCTTCAGAAAATGTGGCATCACAAAACCATGTATCAAGAGATTCTGAAGTCCATTCTCCATGAGTCAACTTTGGTTCTCCTTGTGTTTCTGCATTTTGGTTCTGGGGTGCCATAGTCCCTGAAGTATCTCATCTGTGGTTTTGGCATCAAGAGCATGCCAAACACACAAAAAAGAGGCACTCTGTTCTAATGTTTTTCTACTTTGCACATGACCTGCATCAGTGTCTGAGTGAAAAGCTGCAGTTTGGAAGGAAGCTCCAGTTCTCTGAATCACAGCATATGTGATTCAATACCTGTGTAGATCCCTAACCCATATCATGCACCTGTACACTGCGGATCCTTCTGTCAGAAAATGGGGGGAGGCTTGTTTCTGTTTTCAGAATTTTCTTACCATTCCCTTTCCAGAACAGTCATAAGAGCAGCATAGCCAGTCACTTGTTCATCCCGCACAGATGGAGCTGCCGAAACTAATCTAAATGGCAAAGTAGGGGGTACATTAACTTCAATGCTCATCATAAGGTTAGCTTATTCTGCCCACTCATGTACATGCCCTTGTAGATTGCCTAGAGCAGGGCTCTCCATCCTTGGGTCCCCAGATGTTGCTGGCCTACAGCTCCCAGCATACCCAGCCAGCATGGCTAATGGCAAGGGATTCTGGGAGTTGTAGTCCAGCAACATCAGGGGACCCAAGGTTGGAGAGATCTGGCCTAGAGACTAGGCTCTAGGAATGGGTGAGATCTAAGGAAAACCTATTACCTCTGGGTAAATGAGACTTGGGCAATCTGCCAATTATTCTAGGGTAACCTGCAAGCTTACATTAAGATAGTTACACAGGGAGCTGCTGTCCCATAATCAGAAGCTCATCCTGCATATTATAAATGTTGATACCTTTGAAGAACTGGACAAGGAAAATGCTGAATGGCAGGTAAACGGATGTGTTGAAATGCACTTTGGCAGCAGGAACCCTCCAGGACATTGCCCCAGCTGAGGCTTCACATTCCCACAGCTGCGCAAGTGTGGCTAATTTATTGTTGTTGTTTTTAAAAGCAACAAACCTATCTGTGCATATTTTGTGCGCACACACAAAAACAATAAATAAAAAATGCTATGCCAGCCGCTGACAGCCGCTTCAAAATGCTGCTCAGGCACTTTGAAGGGGCTGCCATTGGCTGTCAAAATGGGAATTGCTGCCTACAGACGCAGCTTTCACTATGTCTGGGAAAAAATGGTAAATGGGAAAAATGCTGTGGCAAGCCAAAACTGGCTCATGGTCACGGTGGGGAGGGGGAAGACAAGTCAATCCTGCCACGGTGTCCCCTGGAGGAAGACTGAGTGGGGGAGACAACAACCCACAGTGAGCCTGATCATCGGTCAAGCACACCGATGATCACGCCAACAACCAACCCACCATGGCTTATTGCCAGCGTGGGTTGGCGTGACATGCAGACATGCCCACTCTGTGCTGCATGCCACGGCCTCCCTAGTTCAAATTTAGCATCTGTCATAAACTCACTAGGTGGCATTAGGCCTGCCATTGCCTCTAGGTCTCAGCTTCCAATCAGCAAGATGGGGCTATTGTAGGGTTTCCTTGGAGAAGGTATCTGAATTGTTTTGAATGTCCAGAATCTGCTATATAAATGCTTTTTTTTATTCTTCTCCTGCATTCAGGAAGAAGACACTCACACTGGGCTGGGAGTGGTGTGTGTGTGTGTGTGTGTGTGTGTGTGTGTGTGTGTGTGTAAAATAAAATTGCATCCCAATATTGAGGTGCTTGGTGAAGTGCTGATGACAGGCGCACGTGCCTTTTTGCTGATGCCATAACAGCTTTTACTGAGCTTCCTTCCAGCACAGCAAACTCTTGCAACATACCCACAAAGAAACACCACCAGCAGGGTTGTCAGCTAAGCACTTCCCTAGATTGTCTAGAAGAAGAAGAGGAACCTGAGAGATCATCCGTTCCAGTAACATACTTTCCTCTCTTCAGCTGAAGTCAAAGAGGCAGTTTTCTTTGCTAAGCAAGTTTGGAAAACTGATTAACATTTGAGCAGGGCTGATAATCCTCCTAACAGGAGACAGGATGGTACAGACTGGCATAGGAAGCTCCATTATATCAAGTCAGGAGTTGGAGCACCTGGTTCAGTACTCCGTACATCAGTGGTGGGCAGAAAATAGATCAGATGTTTTACTTCAACTCCCAGAAACCACTGCCATCATGGCCAATAGTCAGAAATGCTGGGAGTTGAAGTTCAAAACATTTGGGAGATCTGCCTTTTGCCCATCCTCGGTCTACATGACTGGCAGTGGCTCACCAGGATTTCAGCCAGGAGCCTCTTCCTGCCATTCCTGGAGATGCCAGGGATTGAACCTCGAACCCTTTGCATGGAAAGCATGTGCTCTACTTCTGAGCTACAGCCCTACCCTTCAAGAAGCTCCCCCGTCTTCTACATTCCTGGTACTTCTAGGTGATGTTTGAACCCTGTCAAGGGGGATTTGTGTCACTGCTAATTCTTCAGTCCTCTTCAGGTCAGACTTCCCTGTGATTGATTTGTTACAGAGGTTGGTCATCTTTAAATTATTTATTTAAAGCAGGGGTGGGCAACTTCTTGCCCACCATATGTTTTGGCCTACATCTCTCATCAGCTATAGCCAGCCTAGCCAATGGTGAGGGATGATGGAAGTTGTAGTCCAAAACATCTAGTTGGCCAGCAGGTTGGGGGGGGGGCTTCAGTAGTGAGGGGCAGGGTGGTGGGAGCCCATCTGCAGCACTATGCAAAGGGCCCACTCAAGTCTGGTGGTGGCCCTGGACCAGTAGTAGGCACCAAAGTGTCCCCAGGCACCTTCCTTAGTACCTACCAAGACATCCTACTCCTCCCAATTTTTACTTTAAAAATAGCTTTCTATTTTCTTACAGCTGGGATTGCATCAAAGTGAAGTGGGAGCCTCTAGCTGCTGCCAGCTTAATTCCCTACAAATGCCTCTGGGGCTGGGCATGTTACCGTACTTGTCCTTTGTGACAAGTTTCTCAAGTCTCCAAATGTGCCCAAAAGGTTGTTTACCCTTGGCCGAAAGGCTATGGGTAAGGAAAAAACCAGTTCATAGGAATGTAGATTTTTAAAATCTTCCCACAACCATTGATTTCTCCAAGGCCTCTCATTCTTCAAAGCCTCCTCACCTCTGTGTACTCAACCATTTCCCCTAAGCACTTAAGCACGATGGACAATGAATGGGTGTAGATGATGCTTGGAAGTGTAGAATCAGGGTGCAGGGGAAGATTAAGCTAGGCTGCTTTGCATTCTTACTCAAAATGCCATCAAATGGTTTAAACAGAGGGCTTGCTCTTAAGTGGAAATACACACCGGTTTAATCTGATTTCAGATTTAAAAACATTCAAAAGCTACAGCAAGACAACCAAGTAAGGCCATTTAGCAAAGCTTCAGTGATGGCATTACTTGTTTCCCCATAATTTGCATGATGGGATACTAACCTGTGGCTCACGCCGGCTCAGCTTGTCTGAGCATGGAAAACTAAGCAGGGTCAGGCCTGGTTATTACTTGGATGGGAGACCCCTCCTCTAGTTTCCTGCATTGAGCAGGAGGTTGGACTCGATGGCCTTGTAGGCCCCTTCCAACTCTATGATCTATGAATCCATTAAACCAGTTGCTGTTTCAAACCCACTCCACTCCTATGAATGATTGACACAGGCAAAGGGACAGGGAACAACCCAGTCCTTGCCTCAGACACTAGTAGTAGGCGATCACTCGTGACCGAGTAAGATTGTCTTCCAGGATAAAATTACAAAAAGAAAATTATAAAAGGAGGAAATTCTAAAAAAATGTGTAGACTCTAGCGATGGGTCCGTAAGTGACTGTGGAGGCCAATTCTAGATCCACACAGCTTCCCACAGTGAGGACACAGGTTACCAGATGGAAGATGGTCCTGTAAAGGATTCGTTTGATGTGCTTTTCGCTTAGCACGTTTCTCCCTTTCAGCTTGCACTCGGGCTTCTTCAAAGTCCATGGAACCTTTGTGAAAGCCCAACCTCCATTTAGATCGTTCATGGGCCAGAGCTTCCCAGTTTTCGATGTTTAACAGACACTGCTCATCAGATGAATATGCCACGCAGACAACAACTATGACACACAACCAAGTATCAATAGAGTTACCAAACCTGAGCTTCATGTCTTTTTATTAGGTGGCTGGTTGTAAAGCAGATCTTGATGGAAACAAGGCGCTATGAGGAGAGACTGAAAGAACTGGGCATGTTTAGCCTTCAGAAGAGGAGACTGAGGGGAGATATGATAGCACTCTTCCAGTACTTGAAGGGTTGTCACACAGAGGAGGGCCAGGATCTCTTCTCGATCATCCCAGTTTGCAGGACACGGAATAATGGGCTCAAGTTACAGGAACCCAGATTCCACCTAAACATCAGGAAAAATTTCCTGACGGTTACAGCAATAAGACAATGGAACCAATTACCTAGGGAGGTGGTGGGCTCTCCCACTCTGGAGGCATTCAATTTGAAGCTGGACAGCCATCTGTAAGGGATGCTTTGACCTGGATCCTGCATTGAGCAGGGGGTTGGACTCGATGGCCTTGTAGGCCCCTTCCAACTCTACTTTTCTATGATTCTAAGGGAAATCAAAAACAACAAAAAGTCTTCTGCCACCTTAAAGACTAACAGATTCATTCTGGCATAAGCTTTTGTGGACTGTAGGCCACTTCATCAGATGCATGGGGTATTATGAAGTGGGCTATAGTCCTCGAAAGCGTATGCTAGAATGAATTTATTGGTCTTTAAGATGCCACAAGACTTTGGCTTTGCTGCAATAGACTAACAACACGGCCACCCTCTGGAAAGGGAAATCAAGCAACTGAATGAACTGTACAAGGCTTAATGAGAATGTGGTGTTCCTTCAATTCTGAGGCCATAACCCATGGTATCGAGAACAAAGTACAAAGTAAAACGAGATTGCTAGTTGAAAAACGAATCAAAAGCTACATAGAAAAACAACTGGGGGAGCCACCCCCCCCCCGATTCACAGGAGTGTTAAAAGATTCAAGAATTTTCAGCCTTGCGCCAAAAAAGTTCTGAGCACTCAGAAGGCGCCTGTGATGCAGATAGAAGCAGCAGTTTTTCAGAAATGAAACATGCTGTGTCAAAACCCAACAGCTTGATCTGCTCCCAGCTGCACCCTCAATATAGCTTCAGGAATAGCCTCCAGCTGTGTCAGCTATTGAATAGTGAAAAGAAATGTAGAACAGTCACCATACAGGACCGTAGGGCACCAGTCAAGTAGTTAGACTGAATTAATCTTGTTTGACATGCCCTTTTTTCCTCCTAAGATTTGCACACTATTTGGGGGTTCATAAAATGGGTGTGGTAAATGCCATGTTTTTAAAATATCTCTAAGCGGTTAGAATACTATCTGACAAGTGTGATCTAGCTTGGTAATTGACTACCTGAGCAAAATAGCTAGCTGCGGGGAGAAGTGGCAAATCTAAGGGTGCTTCCAGATGGCCAGCTCTTAACACTATGAATGGTGCATCTATTCTATCTTTTCCTCCTTAATGGTTTTTTCATGGAAAGAAAAAAGAAGTGGTAATGGAAAAACAAGAGGTGGTTTACAAATGCAAGATAACAACTGGACTACCTTGTAAAATTCCATGAATGAGGCAGGGTGATTGCACAGTAAAAGCTTCACCTGGAAGGCTTAGGTGTAGTTGCACCATTTCCTCCATGACTTCTAGGTGCGGATTGCACTATAGCAGAAAATATAAGAGCTGTGTGTGACCGGCCAGAGACAGGGCTTCAGCCAAATGTTTTCCAGCTGGGATGAGTAGATCTGAAAAGGAGCAGAGTGCAGCAGCCTCTGTTTCCTCTTAACCGGGGCCATTTCCCTTTGGGCTTGTAGGGCAGATTAGGCTGTAGAGAGCCCAGTAATTTCACAGTGCAGTAGTATTTATTTAAACAAATCTGCACTGGGAATGATTACGTATATATAGATTGTAGCCTGTGTTCTGTAACTTGAATGGTAAAAGGCTGCAAGCAAACTTTACTTGGGAGAGGAGTACAGCATGTAACACAGATATTTTGAAAAATGGCAGTGTCTCCTTCCATTCAGAAATTCCCACATTATGGCTGTGTCATATGCAACTCAATAGGTGGTCATAAATAACTATTCTACCCATTATATTCTACTTCATTATATTGGCGTATGTAAAATGATTTTTGTGTTGGGGTTGCGGTGAAACATCTGGCACAGACTGGCTGAACATCTAGGATTGGGTGGGCAACTTCACAGGGTCTGGGGGCCACTTCCCACACCCTGGGACCCCCGCAGGCCACACTACTGCTGCTGCCACCCTGCCAAAATTTGGTGGTGCGATGGCAAAAAATGTAGTGGTTTGCCGCCAAATTTCAGTGGCAAACCACAACAGAGGCTTAAAAGGGACACATTTAGCTTGAAAACAAGCAGAAAGGCACTAGAAGCCAGGAGTGGGGGGCATATGTGGCCTGTGTGTTACCCATTCCAGTTCTACGATGTCTTGGAGTTTTTAGAAGCTGAAGGGATGAAAATCTCACCAGGAGCATGCTTGCAGAGACAAGCTTCTGTGAGATAAGTAAAAGGCTATTTCTCTTCATATGACCTGGGAAAACCCTCACACAGGGCCCATTGATTTAAAATACTGATATAACACCCACCATCAAAAAATTGATTCCAGAGCAGTTCACAACAATACAACAATTAAACTACACACAACTTGACTAAACTCCACCCACAACTCCAAAACCACACATAATTCCAGTCAAACACAGAGATAAAAACAGCCGAAAAAAGCTTAACAGATACTTAGCAAGTGGAAAAACGTGGGTGGACTGTTCATCAGGCTTGAAGGTGGCCTGGACTCTTTGTGCACAATGGAAGCCCATGGAGCTTTGGAACATGGGCAAAACAGATGCAGGTGTCTTATGTTCAGCATGGGAGCTATAGTATACAATCCAAAGAGCTGCAAACATGGCCAAGTCCAGGTGGCAGTGGGACTTTGGACTTCAAAAGCAGTGCCTCCTGCTCTATGGCAATCACTTCTGGCAATCAGTGAAGTCACATGGGGTCTGCTGATATGGAGGTGGTGGAGAGCTGTTTTTCCAAATGGAAAAAACCCCCCTAAACATGGCACAAAATGCTTGGAGGACCCTTAGGTGCACCTGAAGCAACTCTCTAGACTGAATTTTTCCACCAACCATCTGCCACCGTGAGCAAATAAAGATGACGAAAACTAGCAATTAAATGGATGATGTTGTATTTATTGCACAAAGTTCCCCTAAAATTGGGAATGGTTATTATAATACAAGTGCACATCTTGGGAAATATATATATATATATACAAAAACACAAAAAAATAACAAGTATGTACATTTTGCCCAGCATATTACACATACCACCATCTACATAGTTTAGGGAAGACTAAAAACAAAACAAACAAAACCCTCTTGAAACATCTACCTAACTAATAGGGATTTTAAAGGCAAGATTAGAAATCCTGCTTTGGATTCCCCCCTTTTTTGCGTGTTGTTTTTAGCAGCCCTGCATTTGCTGGCTGCAGTGGAATTTTTTTTTATTTTTTAGTATGTATGTGCAATACACTTAAATATTTTCAGCCTTAAAATTAAGACATATTAATGGACATGGGGAATATTGCAAAAATCAAAAAGATTAGTTTTGTATATACATTGTTCTGAAAAGCATGATACATTAAGAGGTCAACACTACAGTGCTGTTATAGTTCCCTTTAAAAAATAAAAATCCAAACAAAGGTGTATGTAGTACCTTGATTTTGCATGTACCATAAACAAGTATCAGTCACAGGAAAGCATGCCATCATGCTACAGTAACCATTCCAGCAATATCATTAGAACGAGCATTAAAAACATTTTTTTAAAAAAAATCTCAATTGAACTGAACACTGCGAGTAGATGGCTAACATCTGGTTATCTAATGCCGTTGGCGACATTTGAGAAACTACACCAATGGTAATGCTTATTACTGCTTGAATAATGGATCGTATCAAATTACTTTGCTGATCCTATGAGTCACTTGCCAATAAGGGTGTAGGCACAAGGACTGGTACACTGGAACAACATCACAGCCCTTGGTGTTACACACAGGTTGTACGCTCAACCAGGAAGCAGCTTGAATCGATGTTTCCGAAACAGCAATAGCCACCTGACATAGCATAGCACCTGCACACACAGCTGTCACACTGCACAGAAATGCATAGGGAGTGGGATAAATGAGGACTAGAGACAAGTCACCTACATGTCTTCAGAAGCCACCATGGAACCGAGCAACATCAGTGCAAAATCTGAAGCAAGCCCTTTAATGGGGAGGAGCCATTGCTCAGTAGTAGACCACATGTTTTGCCTGTAGAAGTCACAGACTCAATCTCTGGCATTTCTACTTTCTCAGATAACAGGGCTCAGAAAGACCTCTCTCTGAGGCCTTAGTAGAGCGTCTTCCGACCAGAGTAAATGCTACAAGGCTAAATGGACAAATGGTTTAACTCAATATAGGGCAGCTCCTTATATTTACAGCACTGAGACAGCATAGCAGTGTACTTTCGGTCCACTTGTATTGTATAGGATACCTCTGCAACTATGTAAGAACACAAGTCCCTCTGTATGCTACAGCTGTAAGATCAGGGTGTACAGCTGCAATCTACAACTTTCTCAAAAACATAGTAGGAAAATGACTATGGAAGATGTGTGTTTCAGGCTGTAGACTTCTAAACATGGGTCTCCTCCTACCTGTGTCATTTGGGCCTTGAAGTATTCATTCAGAATAACGTCTACAATTTAAGAAGGAAGGACAGACAGAGGGACCAAACAGAAGACTTCATCTCCTAAGGACTAAGCCAACCTTTCCCAACCTGGTGCCCCCCAGATGTGTTGGACTACAACTCCCACTGAAGATGGTAGGCATTGTAGCCCAACACATCTGGAAGGCATTAGGTTGGGGAAGGCTGACCTAGGCTCTCCTGTTGAGCAAATGCAGTAGTCTCATTGAAGTTGGCATGAGGCTGCAATCTCAAAACCACTTATGGGACTTAAGTTGAACCAAAGTCAGCAGGTCATGCAAACATTTTCAGGACTGCAACCTTCACCTTCATACTTAGCAAATTGTTGAGTTTTGTTAGATCAACATGGGAATGCTTGGAGCCTTTTACTGCAGTCTCTACACTGAATATCCAGGATGATTGTTATTTGTAAGATGCTCTATTTGGGGGTGGAAGGGGAGAGTAAGTGTACATTCCAATTTTAGGTCCAAACAGGAACCACTGTGTATTTATGCATTCTTTTTGTGGGGGAATAAGGTATGCAATAACAGAAAAATTTATGAAGCAGCTGCCCTTAGACCACAGAAAAAGCCTGTTCTCTATAGCAGTCAATGTCAGCTTTTGCTTATATACAGGCCTCTAGAGCAGTGTTCTCCAACCTTGGGTCCCCAGATGTTTTTGGCTTAGGACTCCCAGCATGCCCCAGCCAGCTATGCTACGCTGGCTGGGGCATGCTGGGAGTCGTAAGCCAAAAACATCTGGGGACCCAAAGTTGGAGAACATTGCTCTAGACCACATTGTTCAAATTTATATTTTAGCTCAGTTAAAAATGTAAACTCTGATCACTTGAGAAGAGTAACCTCATGAGTAAAAAATGAATAACCTCATGAGTAAAAATGAGAAAAAAATAACTTCATGAGTAAAAACAGGCTCATATTTGAGTTTAAGATTTGAAAAAGCGTTACGCAAGCCTTATGTCTACAACCCAGCAGGGCTACCTCTACTGCCAGCTATGGAAACAGAAAGAGGCAAATGTGCGCACAAAGTGCTCTCTGCCATAGCTGGCAGCAGGAGTCCCATGCACATATGCAGCTCCTGGTCAAGGCTGGTTTGCTGCAAACCCAAGCCCAATTAGATTTCATTGCAACAAACAGGCTTTGCGATCATTTAATTGAAAGACGGGAGTGCAGCTGTTGGCAAATGTTATCTGCAGTGAAATCAGCCAAAGTACTTCAAGTCCAATGTTTTCACATATGCTAGTTGAGGAAATGGCCTGATTTGCAAAGGCCTTTACCAACACAATTCTTATTGAATAAGACAGATGTAGTAGGAAGTATTCAGAGGCTGAAGCCACAGAGCAGCATTTGCAACAGTGAAAGCCACACCAGACAGTCTGTTGGTTCCTGATAGCCTTAGGGCTTGCAGAGATACTAAAAAGAAATTTTTTTTGGAGTAGGAGCAGTAGTTGTCCTGATAGTGCCACCATATTGCTAGCCTCAGTCCTGCAATGATAGCATGATAACGGTCCAGTTGTAATGGAGAAAGGGGTGGGAGGGGAAGGAGTCTTGCGGGTGGAGTTGGGTTGGGGAGGCAGCCTTGTTGCTTACAGAAAAGCCTGCCCAGGTTTTTAAACAAACTAAAACCAAATGGAAGACAAGTAACTCCAGTACTAGAATGGGTGAGGACACATCATTCAAAGAAGAAGAAAAGAAAAAGGTCTGAAATGATAGGGCACTGCTACAGAAGATGAAGATGGACTTAAGTTTTAGTATTCATAGATTATAGAGTTGGAAAGAGCCTACAAGGCTATCGAGACCAACCCCCTGCTCAAGGCAGGAAACTAGAGGAGGGGTCTCCCATCCAAGTAATAACCAGGCCTGACCCTGCTTAGCTTTCCACACTCGGGCAAGCTGAGCCAGCATGAGCTACAGGCCATATCACAATTCTCCAATTATTATTTTAAAAAGCTGCATAAGAACTTATGCAATAAAATAGATATGATTATCTATGAAAATACTATTTTTAAAAAATGAACTATTTTAAAAGGCCCAAAATGCAGGGTGTGTGTCCGTGTCCCTCTCTCATTAGTAATGTAACAAGCATAGTCCAATGGGTGTGACAGTAGTACATAAGAGTTCAAAAGCATTGATGCTGCTAACAAGGGAGTACGCAAATTGCATTTCCCAACCTCCATTGACAGTGTGAGTATAGGGTTTCCAGCAAAAGCAGGGAGGAATGGAATTCTGTAGCCCTCCCAACCTCAGGAAAAGAACTAACAAGTTTCAAGTGCGCTGTCATCTTTCTCACACTCTTTCAAAGAAGTAATGAAATGTCTGTATAAGCCCTGAGAAGTATCCAGCATGGTAGGTGTTATGTTTTATGAATTTGGGGAATATATACCTTTGATTTTCATTGTGTGATGACATATGAAATCCAGAACGCTAAAAGTTAACGTGATTAATGACGAACATATTATTAGTGATGCCTGACTAGATGCTAGGGAAAATTAGCAAAACCTTTTAATGCAGCATCCCAATATTTAACCTGAGGTAGTAAAGCCTATTCAGAATATCATCTATCCATCTACTGTATATATTTCTTATAACTGGTGGGTCCCTCATCAGAAATCTTTATTGTTGAATAAAGGACAGAACAGTAAAGGGGCACAGGACGAGGGGACAGACTGCACATTAATAACTACATGCCTGGGAG
Organism: Shinisaurus crocodilurus; assembly: GCA_021292165.1. Taxonomy (NCBI): domain Eukaryota; kingdom Metazoa; phylum Chordata; class Lepidosauria; order Squamata; family Shinisauridae; genus Shinisaurus; species Shinisaurus crocodilurus. Next base: position 99,085,073 of record CM037881.1, on the reverse strand, counting down.
TAAGTCCCACTGAACGTACCTCCAAACAGACAAGCTTAATAGGGTTGCGCTGTGAGCCAATTATTAATAAACGGGTTAGAAAAAGTGGTACTGTCACAGCACCTTGCCCAAAACGATGCTGATGCAACTGTTAAACAATGGAGTGAAAACAGACCCAGCTTCAAAACGCTGTAATTTACCTGAGTTTTTACGGGCAACATTTTTTCAGTACTCTCATCCTTTATCCAAACATAGTTCTTATGGTATGACTTCTCCCTACTTCATATGAAAGTGTCTGAAATCTGTAAAATGTGCCTAGCCTTAAGTCCTACTGAGACCAAGAGGATGTCAGTCTGTAGTTAAGCACTTAAATGCCCTGGATTTTAAAGGGATTAACGGCACAATCCTATGGCCTCCCGACCTTGTCTGGGGGACCACAGGATAGGTCGGAGTCCCTGCTCTGACCTTGGAAATGCCTTTTGAGGTCGCAGGGGGGCTCCACCCGCACAGCACCCTTGCAGCCAGCGTGGTTCTTTCCATGCCAGCTGGGCTCCAAATAGGAAGACCGTCTTCGGAACCAGTGCAGGGGGGGGGGGGGCTGTCGCTGGTGCAGCCGAAATCGGCTGTCTAAATGTTCTGGAAGGCAAGGGGGGCGCAGAGGCAATCCTAGCCACTGCACTCCTCCCGGCTTCCACTGGATGCCTCTAATCCTCTGAGTTCGGAGGGTTACAGGCACCCACATTGGATGGGGCTTCCCAGGGCATGTATCTTTTCTTTACTGCACTCCAAGTGGGACAAGATCAAGGTGAAGAAAGACTTACAATTTTGTTTTTCCTTTTTGGAAAAATAAACAGTCACAAGGTATCACCTGCATCCCATGAAGTGGACAGTGTCTGCTAAAGCTTATGCCAGAATAAACTTGTTAGTCTTTAAGGTGCCATAAGACTCTTTGACAGTATTGCAGAGAAATTGCATTTTGAATCTTCTTTTCTAGCCCAAATATTGTTTGCTTTCTGGAGTCCTTAGACAATAGCATCAACATCAAAAGCATAGTATCAGCAGCATAACCAAATTAAGGAGAAATTATACACGTATGTCTCTTGGCTTCTACACCCAGGCTTTCTCTCCACGGAAAGGGCCTACAAATACCTTTCAGGGCAGAGTGTTATTACCGTAGTAGGCTACCTCCCTAAGCCCCTATCTGACTTTAAGTGGCTTCCCCACCCCCATCCAGAAAAAAAGAGATATTTAGCATTTAACTTTTAACGCTGAAATGGTCAAAATCGTTACAAATAGCTGTAGCTTTAAAATTATGTATTTTAAATGCTCTCCTAATTGGTACCAAGTAGCCAGCTAGTTCCGTTCTCTTGTATAAACAGTAACAGCACTGTGTAGGGTGAAGAAGCAGATCTTCCTCCTGGTAATCCTGTAATTTTAACAGTTTGTAGTTATATCCATTTTGGCAGTAATTGCCCAAGCCATTTACAGTCCGCCAAGCTCTAGTGTCTTCTTTAGTGATCTGAATCTCTGGTCTAATCTTTAATTATTATTTTTTTATGAATGGGCACGGAAGGGGGGAACAAGAACAACTCCATTTGTTTGCATGTTATGTATTCAGTTGCAGAGGCACAAGTCAGCAAGCTGTTCAGTTCATTTGCCTGCAGGCAAGAAAGAGCCCGGACAAGAGTGGCTCATGTTTGCTTCCTTGTATTCCATTTTATAAAAAGAAAGTTATTGTCTTTACCCTTTGGTATTTTAGAGCAGAATCTGGGCAACATACGGAGAGTGGGTGCTTGCTACAGCTGCCAGTAAAGGGAGGTCACTTGATTCAATCCTAAAAGAAAGACAGACAGACAATTTCAGTCTACAATCTCAAATGTTCTGAAGCTCATTAATATGGCGTAATATTTTTCTCATGGTACCTGCACTTAGATTATTACAACATCAGCAGTTTTTAAAAAATAGAGCCTTTGAACTGGCAGACCCACTCTAAGTATATTGCAGTAACCTATATCTATTTCTGTAATTAAAGAGCACACTCATTTATTTCATAAACACGTATGACTAGGTTGTTTGTCACAAGAAGCATTCCCCCTGGAATAGTCTGGCGACAGGTCAGCATTACTAAAGATTTAATTGTTTCCAGCTGTCTTGGGAACTAAAGTTGATGGATGCAACTGAAAAAGTGCCCCTATGATTTTTAGATTTAAACTGTTGGGTTTAAATTTAGAATGCTTTCTTACAACTAGAAGTGAATAAATGAGTTCCAAACAGAGAAGGAAATCTAGGAAAGAGTGTGCTTTTTATTGCTCTGAATTTTACATGCTGCTTATATATTGCTTTAGGGACAGACCAGCATCAGAAACTGTATAGTTGAGCAGACATACAGTAGTACTGCACTAATCCAACTATGTGTATATTAATGGAAAAGGGGGAACAGAGAATTCACTTTTCCAGAAGTTTTCCCTCTAATTTACCAGCAAGCCAGCTGCTACTGCTACTTTTAGACTACAGATCCTCCTTGCATAAAGGTTATAGAAAGACTTGTTCCTTCTGGAAGGAGGTAGTGTCCATTTTTCACTAAGTAAGCAGCAGCTGATTTTGGAAACCTGCCTTTTGCTGCTCCTAGTGGACTGGAGTAGGCTAGGAATGGATGGGTTAGTTGTAATTTGAGACTTATAGGTTAATCCTATTCATGTGTTCTTAGTAGCAATTTCAATGAATGAGAATAGGACTGCAACCCTAGTCAGTGATCCTAAACATCAGAGAGACTAACTTCCTAGCAAACATCATGGTGCGAATTTAAAACTTTTCATGGTTTCTGCAATGTGCCTTGAACCTTAGGGAAAGGGTATGATAGGCTCAAAATCAAAAGGTTGCCTTTTGTAATAGTGCCTTATTGACAGCATCACTAGATAAGGTCAGTACGCCTGTATGGGCAACATCTCACACAAAAAGCCCTACAGCAGCATCTACTACTATAGGCTGGCTATCCAGAATAATCCTAAAGCCATACACATGAAAAGAGGACAAGGAAACTACAGTAATACCTTGGATTGCAAGTAACTTGGTTTGAGAGCGTTTTGCAAGACAAGCAAATTTTTAAATATTTAATTTTTTTTTACTTGATATACAAGCGACGTCTTGCAATACAAGTACTGTAGTACGGCTGAAATTAAAAATCTCTGTACAAATTTGTTTGGGGGGATTTTGTTTTGATATAAGAGTGTTTTGGATTACAAGCACGTTTCCGGAACGAATTATGCTCTCAATCCAAGGCATGACTGTATGCTGAATGGAGATCATACCCTAGTACTACTCCCAGCTCCTTCACGTGAACTCGCATCTGGCCTTTGAGATATTCCGACAACATTTTGCTCTTGAAATATAGCTCCTGCAACCGATCTTCCAGGTGCATGACACACTAAGGACAAATGAAAATAGAAACAGTGATGTTACAAACTAGTCCTCTACCTCAACCAAAGAGAAAGGATAAAAAATTATAATCCACCCAACTATGTTGCATTTTTTAGGCACATCATGGTAAATATTTGAATATGTAGTAAATATGTTTGAGTTTCTTTCATGAAAATAAACTAGTCTGTATGTACAGGAAACAACTCACTCCAATCAGGAGGAGGATCTGGTTGAAATTGTGCTGAAGCACATATAATTTTATTAACAACAAATTGTTAGATGCCTATGATTAGATGTTAACAACAGTAGTTACATAATGCAACCTATTGCTTGGACTTTTACCAGATTATTACATCGTTTTAAATAACTAGTGATCAGATGAAACAAGGATAGGGATGTTTTGTGAAAAAGTTTACCTCTGCAAAACTCATCCCACCCCACTCCACCCCATTTCAGCAACTGTTTGGGGGAGCCTATGGAATGAAGCAAAAATATTTGTCCAATCAGTGTGAGACCAAGAAACATTGCCCTCATTCTGATTAGCTTTGTGACTATGTCATATAGCCAAATATGACTGGCTACATGGCATGCCATCTTCAAACTTCCTACATGATTCTTGATTAGCTAGGATGCCTCTGGAATAAGTCCCTGATTGGCTACATGGCAATTGGGGGGGGGGGACAGCTGTGAACAGGTAATCAAGAAAAGGTAAGTTATAAAGGTAAGAAAGGAGGTATTGCTTCTCCTCCAAACTTCCATTTTGTCCTGGCATTTTTCATGGGTGAAAATTTGGCACAACCATGTGTATTGCTGAAAAAAGCAAAAGGAAACCAGAGTGGCTAGATATAGCACACCCATATTGTGCAGATCTGAGATCAATTTTGTCCATATAAAAATGATGAATTAAACCACAACAATTTTACCATGCTGCACAATACTATTCATACTATTAATCATGAATGTTAACTAGTTCTGAATCTATTATCTACAGCACACCACTGATGAATTTTATAAACCTGTCAGATTAAGTACAGTAATATTTGAAAGCTGCAGAGGTATTTTCAGCTATGAAGTCTGTAGTGCTCAGTACTTGCAAATGTGTAATACAGTGTATATAAATGCATAAATTCAAATATGATAAATAAATCTTAATGTATAATTTGCCATTCATGAATTCAAGGTCGGACAACTAGACTGGGAGCTGTAGAAACAGTGGGAACAATTCCGTGCAGCACAACATTCATTCACTTCGATGGTACTTGCGAGGGGACCCTATATAAATAAAATAAACAGAGTTTGCAGAACAGCTGAACTTAGGAACATAGGAAGCTGCCTTACACGGAGCCAGACTTGGTCCATCTAGCCCAGTATTGTTGGCACTGACAGGCAGCAGCTCTCCAGGGTTTCAGAAAAGATTCTTTCCTAACCCGACCTGCAGATGCCAGGAATTAACCTGGGCCCTTCTGCATGAAAAGCATGTGCTCTACCATTGAGCTAAGGCTAGAGGATACCAAAGGTTGTGAGCATAAGCATGTTTCAATGGAAATAACTTAAACTAGAATCAAAGGTAACTAGAGGACATCATACAATAATACATTTTATTTGCAGGTGGAGGATACAGTCAAGGAAATTGCTGGCTTCCATTCATATGGAGACTGCATAGCTTTTAGACTACCCTGAGTACTTACAAAATTTGGAGATAAATTATGCTTATAAAGCTGAAGAGTGGAATGAAGCAGGTTGGAGACAAGGTTGGAGACTAACACATCTTTCCCGAGTTTATTATCAATGATTCGCCTCTGGCTACTGGCCACTTGCACTGTCCACTTATCCGTGTCTGCGATAATGCAGACGGCTTCTGCAATTGGTTCATCGAGAACAGGGTGCTAGAAGGCAAACAGAAACATGGGGGTGTAACACCATAACACTGTGAGAAGTAAACATGTTATTTCTGACCATCAATTATGTTTGAGAACAGTCCTTGCAAATGCGAGTTTAGCATGAAAAATTGGAAGAATTTAGCACCTATGTATAAGCTTTCTCATATATCATTATTCAGTGCTTTGGGCGAAGTAGTAGCTCCATGAAAGACAGTCAGTAAAGTCTTGTTGGATTCACGGTAGGCAAGAGCCAGGATCCAAAGAACTGTATAACTGCATAACTAGTCTGCATGCCCAGACAAGCTTTGGATTTGTGTTGTGCAACAGTCCCGGATGCAACATGGCAACCCATTTCTTAAATGGATGAGAATCTCAAAAGTAGTTTGTGATATGGCATGGAGCCTGTTGTTTAAAGAAAATGATGAAGACTCTCCTGAACACGAACAAGCCTATAGACCAGGGCTCTCCAACCTTGGGTCCCCAGATGTCGCTGGACTACAGCTTCCAGAATCCCTTCCCATTAGCCATGCTGGCTGGGTATGCTGGGAGCTGTAGGCCAGCAACATCTGGGGACCCAAGGTTGGAGAGCCCTGCTGTAGACATTCCTAAGGTATTCTTTGTATCTCAGCCAAGATTTCTTCATGTGTGTGTATACATGTGCATGTGTCTCTGAAAGACATTTCCAGTTCTAACTAAAAACCATTCTTTTTAAGAAAAAGAAATACTACGACTTTGCCTGTGATGCAAATAAGAACTAGGTTGATGTAGCTCAGGCAGCTTAAAACTCCTTTGCCTTTTTCTTTTTGCAAATTTACCCTCACTAATTTTGTATGTTCTGCCTTGTCCAAGCAAGTTGTCATGATCAGTTTAACTTAGCTTTGTAGTTAGCTTCCATTTAATATAGCCAACCATTAAAGTAACAGGCATGTCTAACTTATGCAAAAAGACCAGCAGAGGGAGCAAAGAACAAGCACTTTTTAAATAATGTGTTTCAAGTACGGTATTTTTCAATTGTATTCTTCACAAAAAAAAAAAGGAAGATCAAATGTGTTTGAATCATTTCGACTTCATCTTCAATCACCCAAATAATGACTTAATTCTCAATATCATCAAAATGATGTGAGTAAACAAATGTGATATTAATTTTCACAGCCAGTGTTGAATATTCTCTTATATATATCACCCCTGACTATTCTTGATGTTTGAAGTTAAATTATAGTCTACGAAAAAATGTCTTCCCGTGTGTGTGTGTGTGTGTGTGTGTGTGTGTAGGGATGGAATGCACTCATTTCAAATGAAATGGTCAAGTAAGGCTGGAAACAAAATGTTGGTTTCTTCATCCTGAATAATTTTGATCTAAAGGCCGCTGTGACAGAGGAAATAGTTGAGACAGGAGTTTAAAACAGCTGTTGGTCTTAAAAGGCCACTGCTCATCTAAAAAGACATTTCTAATGGGATGTTTAATATATATTGCCTTCTTCATAGTTCATTATTATTTCAATGTGCCTGTAATGACAACAATATCACAATCTTAAGTCTTTATTGCCAGTAGGAACCATATATTTTTAATGATTTGGTAAGAACATAAAAATACCCTCTATGGATCAGATTAAGAGTCCAACTAGTCCAGTTTATAATCATTGGCTACCCAGATGCCTCTAAAGGCTCACAAGCAGGCCATGATGGCGATTGGCCATCCTCTAGCTTGTCACTAGTATCTGCTACTCCGAGGTGCACATTTAGCCCATGGCTGAATAAATAGTAACACTAGATGGTCAATAAGGCCAGATGCCAAGCCTGAAACCTGAGAATTACATGTGGCTCACTAGGCAAGGGAACTTTGTTTCTGAAGAATCTTAGCCATCATAGATCTTAAAGACTCAGAAATCCGAATGCAAAGGGAAAAAAGGCATCCCAAATGCATTTGCCCCAATTCAGAGAAAGTTATTCAAATTTCAAGTAAATCATAACTAACCAGACCTGTCGATTTCAATGTCACTTAAGCAGAACTAGCTTACTCTGGATCTGTGCCATTGTGTTTTAAAATACTTTAATATTGGGAACTTTAAGCTGCCATTGACTGGTTTTGTTTACCACAACTGGCTGGAAAATTAATAAGCAGCCTGCCAATATTTCCTAAAATGTTAATTATGACACTTCCATATCAAAAAGTTAGCCCAAACACAAATTAGCTGTGATCCTTTGACTCAAGGTCTCAAAAACTGGCTTTCTAGACTGGAAAAGTCTGTGTTTCATATCACAGTTATTGATAAGAATGTTAGCTGAACGTGATCATGGAAACTAGAAATATTTAACAGAGTCACAGCTCCATTCCTATTCTAGCAGGTTTCTGAAATATTCCCTTTGTTGACTGTCAAAGATAGATTTCATCTGTTGCATATAGTTTAAATTACCTGCACAGCATGCGACAAATCTGACATCAAACAGTGTCTCAGTTTCTCATCATTTCCTACTCCTTGCAAAACAAAGTCAGGTACGTAAGATGAACAGTAGCCACCTAGCAAGGACCTTCCAAAATTGGCAATACTGGGCTGGACAGAGTTCACTTCAATTAATTTTGACCTGAAAGAAAGGTATAACATGGGCATGTATACTACAACTACCACTGATTTCTCTCTACTTCAGTGAGACACTATAGTGTGCAATCTACTGCACAGTTAATGTACACTTAGGTCCCATTGACTCCAGTGGGACTTAGTCATGTACAACCGTATGATGGATTTCACGCTTAGTCCAAATCATCTCATCTTCACTGTTAATCCAATGTTAAAAGATGGGTAAAATAAACTACCAGGTCATGGATAGTAGAAACTACACAAATGCAAGAAAAGCCATATGAACCGGTGCTGAAATTAGTACTGGTAAAACTATTTTTTTTCTTGGTCAAGTGCCTTTCTTTGAATAGCCTTTCCTAAATTAGCAGTATACTCCACAAACTGTGAAAGGTAATTAGAGCCTCTTTAAGTTGCAGCCTCAGTGAAATAAGCATCTTTTACATTGCTGCATTGCTTAAATTAGTGACTTGAAAGAAGCCCAGCTGAAATAATCAATATATCATTTGCATGAGGAAAACATATTTTCTCTATAAACCTGTCTCCTAGTATTAATTTTGCAAGCACTAAGCGTAGGTGTGTATGTGTGTGTGTACACCCCCCCCCCACATATATTCTATCTATAGATGCCATATTGGGTGACTATATCCAAGGTCACCATTTTGTAGAATGTAGTGAATAGCATAGATTTGACCAAGTGCTAATTTCTATAGGAAATACCTACCCAGGAAAAGATATGTCCTCTTCTTCTGCCCATTCTTCTTGCTCTGCTCCATAATAGTTATTGTTTGTTCTGGCCACATCATGACCTGCATCTTCACTTTCACTGTCACCAAGGGCACTATCAGAACTCTCATTTCTTGGAATGTCCCAATCCACACCTGGGTCAGCCTTTTTTTCTGCATTCTCTCTGTCCCCATGGGGGATAAACATAGAGCTCTTGTCTCTTTGGTCCTGCTCTGCAAAACAGTTTTTGCAAGTCTCTTGACGAACAGATTCCATAAACTTACAAAATTCACTGGAGGATTTGTTGTTCTTTGTACACATTTTGGAGGGAAATTCTAAGCTACTGCTAGGAACTAGAATGTCTGTTGCTGCTTTCACTGGAATATCATCAATAGTTCTGGTTTCAATTGAACCTTCCTCAGTAAAATATTCATCAAGCAGACTTCTACTTTCTGCACTGTAAGGATTCCAATTTTGGAGCTCAATGGCAACCTGAGGGAACTCTTCAGGTGTATTCTGATTTCTTTTTTGGTCCTCAAGGGGTTGTCTTGCTTCACAGTTCTGATCAGCAGTTACTCTTTCTTCAGTCTTCATTTCATTGGTGTGCCTGGCCATTTGTTCTGCTACTGCTTGACTTCGGACCTCAATATCTGAATCAGGTGACATGGAATCGCCAATGAGGAAAGTCACCTTTGTCTGAGCCTCAGCTGCACTGCAAGGAATTGCTTCAGATGAGATTTTATCAGGCGGTTTCTTCTCTACCATTGTACTTGTTGATCTCATGACTTCAACAGACTGATTGTCAGAATCCAATGATTCCTCACTCTTCCATGATTCGCCTGTTGGTTCCAATCTGGACTCTGCCAAGACACAAGTTTCCCCTGAGGCTGATCCTGTAAAAACCACTCTCTCTAACTTTACATCCAGGCAAGAGGTCAACATCTCTATGCACTGCTTAACATCATCAGGCCTTTCTTGGCAGTCAGCAGATGCAGATCTGCTTTCACTTGAAGCAGCCTCCATCTCTATCTTTACGGTATCCTGTGAATCTTCTCTCTCCTGTCCTGAAACACTCTCTGGATTTTGACTAGGGTCAAGAGGGCACTTGCAATATTTGCAGCTGCAGTTAGAAGGCCTGACTTCTTCAGATTCCTGAAGGGGTAAACTGACTCTGTTCTTGTGCATTGTGACCAGCACATATTCAGACTCCTCTACTTCCCCTTTCTCTAGTGTGGTGGTGATAACTGTGCCAGGCATCACTATGGCTTCATCCTCTCCATTTTCCAGAAGATGAGTCTCTTGCAGCTCAGAGCATCGTATGAAGTAGGTGAGGAAATAAAGCAAACGTTGCACAAGATCTTGTCTTTTGCCAACCACAATTGTTTTTGACAGTCTCACAGGTGAGCCAATAGCTCCATACAGGTCTCCTATGGGATAGAATATAAAAGAAGCATGCTACTTTTTTACATTAAAAAATACAGTGTCATGGCTGAAAATCTGTTAACTTGGAATTTCCAAAATGTGGGCAACAGACTTAATAGAGATCTTCAGTGTATATAAGTTTGTACAGTAATACCTTGGATTGCAAGTAACTTGGTTTGAGAGTGCTTTGCAAGACAAGCAAATGTTTAAATTTTTATTTTTTACTTGATATACAAGTGACGTCTTGCAATACAAGGACTATCGTACGGCTTAAATTAAAAATCTCTGTACAAATTTGTTTGGGGGGATTTCGTTTTGATATAAGAGTGTTTTGGATTACAAGCACGTTTCCGGAACGAATTATGCTCTCAATCAAAGGCATGACTGTAAATTATTTTGCTGGGATGCCTATGTGAGCAAAGCTTTACCTGCAAAAATATTCTCTGGCCCCATTCTATTTAAAAACAATACCAAATCAGAGTCAACTCCAACTCCAGAGTCAACTTAGAATCACGGGACTGCTACAAAGACCATCCCTTCCCATTTGTGTCTTTGCCAAGTTGGTGTGTAACAAAGGTTGCAATCCTATGCTCACTTTCTTGGGAGTAAGCCTCTTTGACCATAATAGCACTCACTTTTGAATGCATGCAGTGGTGTAAATTTTGAAGTGTAGGAGCTTATCATGGCAGTCCCCTATAGCCATACCCCTATGGACCAGCCAAAAAGGCAGGCAGCTGTGTTGATCCATTGTACTGTATATATAAATCCCAAAGAGTAGCAGAACATAGCATAACGTCCAATTTATTGGGATCAGCAGAGAAAAGTGCCTGCTCCACTCCACTGTGTGCCTGCTCTATTACACCACTGCTTCTGAAAACACATGCATAGGATCAGATTTTAAGTCTTAGGGCACAATCCTATGCAAGTTTAGACAGAAAAAAGGCCTACAACTCCCAGCATGCCTCAGCCAGCTATGCATAGGATTGCACCCTTAACTAATGAAAACTTTTAAAAATGTAACTTTTATCAGAAAAGAAAAATATTTCAGAATTAAATACTTCTCTTCGAAAGTATGAATGAGGGATTTGCAGAGGGAAAGATTACAGATCTGAGACTAAAAAACAAATACTGATTTAGACCATTGGCTCATCTAGCCTAGCCTACTCTGATTGGCAGGGTTTCCCCAGGGTGCCAGGCCAAGGTCTTTCAGATGTTAAATCTTGCTTGTAATGTTCTTGATTATTTCTGCTCCTGCTTAATCTGCTGTTTTTCTTTGTGGTTTACAATATTGTATTTTCTTGTTATGCTTTAATTCATTGTAAACCACCCTGGAATTGAAAAATGAAGGGTGATATATAAATATTTTAAATAAAATAAAAAATAAAATGAAGTAAGAGGCAGGAAGAACAAGTGGAGCCAAGGGGTAGAGAGGCTTAGCAGAAAGGCTAGTTTTAGTTCTGGTTTATTTTGTTTAACCCAATCCAACAGAAGAATGTTGATCCAATAATTTGTTATGTCATTTTCTCCCCCCCCCCCCGCCTATTTCTACTCAAATGGTTTTCCTATTATACAAGGTAGCTTAACAAAAATTGTATTTTGTGCCTGGAATAAATATCCTGAGGTAATTTCAGACATACCTAACTGTGCCCACAATGGATTGTATGGATGAGACTTGGCCAACATGTCCACACTCTGTGAGGAATGCTTTTCCAGAAAGATTCTGATGGGTGGCTGGCCATTTGGCATGACAGTTGGGACCCAGGCCAGATGGTTTGTCAAAATTGCAGTCAGAAGAGCAGGTAAAAATCTGAAAGAAAAAAAGTCCTATACTTTAGACAAATCCCAAATCCAAATCCCACACTCAAGATTTTTTAAAAAAATCACTTCTATTAAGGGAAACCCATTATGCACTAAGCGTTTCGCTTGTTGTAGAAGAGAAGGAAGAGCTTGAATTAGAACCGCTGAGTCAGGGAACAGAGTTTGATGCACCTCCACAACTCCCATGCTTTCCTCATTCGGACGAAGCTACATGTGTGTGGTAGAAATGTGCTTGCAGAATTGTCACTTACATGATCTAAACAGAGAAGCCACAGCTTGTTCAGGAGCTTCACACGCACTCTGAATTTCCTGCATTGGGGCCCTTGAACATCATTGCTATGAAATTCAAAACTTATTTTAATTCTACAATGTTGCCTTTCTGAAAGATTTCAAAACTTGTAGTGTCAACAACTTTAAAGGTCATGTACTCTGGGCAACTAGAATTTTAAATGTGCCACTGTTTTGGACAAGAAAGAAGGACAGTAGATCAGAGCTGTTATAGTGCCTCAGCAGCTATACCTTATTGTGCTGTACCATTAAGTAGCACCCTGAAATAGTTGGATATGGTATTGCACTGGATCTGGATATGGTATTGCACTGTTTGGTTTTATTATGTTTCTATCTTTAATAGATGAGAAACATAGTTAACATCTGGTGATGGTCAGTTGTAGCATCTGGTTTAAGTTCTGTTGGGAGGTTATATGGTTTGGCAGTTTGTCTTAAATTTTCCTTTCCGTCCAAGCACATCTTCATCCTGTCAGACAGCCATCAGACTTCATTGGCTCAAAGTCTTAAAAGGAGGCCACAAATGCAGAGTTCTTTTCTTTTTTGTAATTCTACATTTTAAAAAAATAGTTAAGAACGCTGTATGATTTGACTTAATGAGGTCGAAAAGTTCCAGGAAGCGGAGATGAGTTATTTACCGTACTTAAAATAGAATTTTACATTATCAAGGATATGGACTGAATATCAGACTGTTAGTTTCAGTCCATTAATGTTGCCTATTAAAACCTCTGGAGGAACAAAATGTGTGCTACATTAAAAAATACTTTTTTCTGTAAAACTTTATCTAGGTTTATTAACTTTTTTTTTAGATGCTAACTAAGCATGTTATACACACTTACCTGGGAGTAAGTCCCACTGAACTCAATGGGGATTACTTCTGAGTAGACATGTTTTTATAGGGTTGCACTGAAGCAGAGTAAATCTGATTTCAAGCAAAGAAAATGAGAAAAGTACTATATATTTCATCTGTGCTTTCACCCTGTGCTGTTACTGACCATACATCTTTGGTTCCCGATGTATGCCATTTTTTTCTTTCCTTCATGAGCTTTTCAGCTTTTTATAGGATCAAGACAGTGTTACACATGTTGTCCTTACGGAAATTGTGCTTCAGCTAGTAATAACTTCTTCCATGTTTGAACGGTAGCTTTCCACCTATCGTCACCTGCCCATCTCACCACACATTTCCCCTTCCTTACTATATATCAGCCTTCCCCATCTTGGTGCCCTCCACATGTTTTTGGGACTTCAACTCCCATCAGCCAGATAAAAGCTCATCTCCTGCAAGTGGATCGAAGACCTAACAACGCTTTCAATATGTGAGCGGATGACATACAGATGCCACTCTTCTATGAACATATATATGTATATTTGGTCTGCCTTTGTTGAAGCTTATGTATAATGGATACACCTGGATTTATGCTGTTATATCAATATTTACATTTAAGCCCTTTGGTGTAAGTGGCATTATAAATAGATGATGATGATGATGATCATCATCATCATCATCTTTCTGAGTTTTTTTTGTTTTTTTTAATTTAGATTTTATTTTGGTGAAATTCACAATAAAAAATAAATGGTAAACTGCCATCAGCCCCAGACAGAATGACCAATTGTCAGGAATAAAACTATAAAATTGTCAGAAATAAAACTATGAAAAATTGTCAGGAATAAAACTAAATAAATAGTCTAAAACTTCTGGAGGGCACCAGGTTGGGGAAGGCTGCTTTTTCCCTTTTCTTTTTTTTAAAGACCAGCTACACTTCCTTCTCCGGCTAATCTACCATGTTGATGTTTAATATTATAACATTTTTAAAAAGCAAAAGGAAAAAGAAAGGAATGCTTTACTGGTTCTTGGAGGCTTGTTCCATTAAGAAAATAAACTCCTTCATAAAGCGATGGCAGAGCTGGTTTTTCTCAGGCATCCCTGACATCATAGTAAGCCAAACAGGTTCCGCAATCCGTGGCATGGTGTAGAGATTACAAATTGTTGTTCTAAATTAAAAAGACGAAAAGACTAAATCATCATAGTAACAAACCTGTTACAATATATAGCTCCAGGAGCCATTTTATACCGAGATAAGTTAGGTAAGTTGCCATTTTATTATTAACCAAAGAATACACACTATTCCTGGGTAATCTCATCACATCACATAGCTTTCAGTACCGCCTATACTTTGATGCCGCCATAGCACTCCACTCTACTTTTCTGCCTCAGAACCTTCCACCTTTGTACAATCCCACATCTCCAAGTGTTTCGCTGTTATTTCCGCCCAGATATTTAATTGTCATCAAAAGCTGAAGATGTTCAAGACTGAACTTCTCATCTTTCCTCCCAGTCCCTCCTCTTCTCATTCACTCTCCTTATACATTGACATCATCAATGGATAGGGATAGGCAGAAAGTGGATCTCCAGATGTCATGGACTTCAACTCCCAGCATTCTTCACTATTGGACATGCTAGCAGGTATTTGTGGGAGTTGAAGTCCAAAACATCTGGAAATCTACCTTCTGCCCACTCCTGATCCACTACATGTCCATGTATTTGTCATTTGTATTTAGGTGAATGATCACCAAATATCATTACTTTAGATGTAGAGTAATTTATCTTGTTTTTCCTCCTTATACTATGATATAAACCTTTTAAGAGGTGTCTTCAGGTGAGTTAGAGATTTAAAATAAAGCTCTGGTGGTATCATATCCTTGTCTGATGGCCTTTTTTGACCTTAGCCTAGCAATCACGGTTTCAAGTGATACTGGGTGCCATTTAGGAGGGGTTGAAGGTTTTTTTTTTAAATATATGGGTTGTACAGCTAGGGCCTCCTCTTTAATATCTACTCTGCAAATCTCAGAGATGTATGCTAGCTAAGGTTCCACAAATATTCATGCTTCTACCAAAATTCTTACCTCCTTCATGCCATAGGACACTAAGTTCCAAAATGCGTCCTCTTTCTTTACTTTTACTGATAAGCCTAAATCTTTCCCAAATTTTCATTTCCATTCTTCTTTCTTTTGCTTTTATAAAATGCTTGAAATTTAATCAATCCCTGAAGGGCTCCTAGCATTCTTAATCGTTGTTGAGTGTCTCATATATTTAGATAATTTCTTTTTAACTATCCTACATTCTAAATCAAACAGTCCATAGGTCTGGTTTCCTGAGGCCTTAGTTGGCCACTGAAAGTCCCAGTTCAGTTAAAATCTCTTGGTATAAATTGCTTACTAAATTTGACATTTTCGAAACATTAACACCATTCTAGTGTTCGTGGTTCCAAAAACTTTCTGTCTGTGCTCTCATATACAATAGGTGTCCATTTAACTCTTTTCTCCCCCATTACAATCCCTTCAGTGTTATGCATTGACATTATGTGCCACCCTTTTGATCAGGCACATAGCCATGACTTTCTCTTTCATGCCTCTCTTTTGCCCCCATATCCACTCTGTCACTAAATCACGTTACTTCTCCTTTTATTGTCCCTTGGGAAAAACTCTTGTCCAAGCCCTAGTCATCTCTTGTCTTGACTACTGCAATCCTCTCCTCTCTGGTCTTCCATTGACTCATCTTGGTCCAGCATTCTGTTATCAAAATCATTCTCCTCTCTCATTTCTCTGACCATGTGATATTCCACTCCTACTCTACTGTAACTAAGCTGAAGTCTGTCTAATGCAGTGTTCTCCAACCTTGGGTCCCCAGATGTCTTTGGCCTACAACTCCCAGCATGCCCCAGCCAGCGTACTGCAAATTCTTCTCCTGTTTACTTCTGGCTCCATTTCCTTCTGATTTCTTCCTTAAATCCATTTTTAGACTGTCAAACCCCTGCACTAAGGACCTCTCCTCTCCTTCTTTGTAAAGTAACATGTACACAGCTAGCATTACATAAATAAATGAATGGATCAACAAATAAACATTTTAGTTCAACAAATTCATCTAAAATGCAAATCAAAAAAGGAAGAGTGTCATATTGGTTCATTCTGCAAACAAGATGGGCATCTGAAATCCTCAAATCCAGGGGGAAATTCAGATGGGGTGGGTGGGATTTCATGGGCATCCTTACTGATTTTGTACTTTTTAAAGCATATAAGATGTGGCTTAAGTTCTGCAATAGTGAATTGTATGATGTTTCATTGTTTTAATGGTACTGCAGGGGTTCCATGATCCTCAAAGATTAAGGAAGAGTAATTTTTTTCCTTAGTGCTATCAAGATAGGCATTCATTAAATAGCACGCTAAGGACTCATCCTAGAAAAAGGAACGTGGTCCCATAGTGGATGCTGTCTGTTGTCTACTGCATTCCAAGGTAGTAGAGAACAGACGGGGCCTTTTCAGAAGATACCACCACCCTAAATTGTTATCCAAAGTGCTAGCTAGAGCATAGCTGGGGAAGCTCAGGCCACAGGCTGAATTTGGCTTGCCGGGCCACCTCACCTCACCTGCAAAGGCCTCCAGAGAGGATCCCCCTGTCCCCAAAGCCCCACCCCCTCAGAGGAGGGAGAGTGGAGGGAGCAGCTCCCTGACTAAGCTGCGGCCTCAAGAAACACTCTTCAAGGCCACAGCTCACTCAGCTTTGCTCCCCTTGCCTCAATCAAGAAAGGTGAGGGGGACAGTGAAGCCAGCAGCTCCATGGCATTTGCTCACCCCTCACCTTCCCTGATCAGGAAAGATGAGGGGCCGCTTACACCAACTGTGTAGGGTGTGTGTGTGTTTGTGTGCGTGTGAATGGGCTCTAGGCAAGCATGTCACGGCCGCATGCCAGAAGTGGGGGCGGCCGCATGCCAGAAGTGGGGGCGGCCGCATGCCAGAAGTGGGGGCGGCCCCACACATTGCTGGCATGTGCCCCCCCCCGACATCCTTCCCCAGAGGTAATTCAGCCCTTGGACCAAAAAAGCTTCCCCACTGCTGTGCTAATGTTTTGCTAGCCACAATCCAATGCAAGCAGAAAGAGATAGGATGGCAATTGTCACTGGAGAAAAATGAGTGACTGTGGTTTGTTTGTTTGTTTGTTTGTGTGTGTGTGAGTGTGTCTGTGTGCGTGCGTGCGTGCGTGCGTGTATGTGTGTGTTTAAATATAGTTTGGTTGGGATATGCACTCAGTGCTGGGAGGGGGGAGATGAGTCAAATAATATTTTAATTTCTTTTAAATGGTAAGCAGGAGGAGAAGTGATTGGTGAACTCATTTCAGTACCTGTGACACTATCACAACCACAAGGCACACAACACTAATTTCTTCAGAAGTAGTGATTGCCAGAGGTGCAATCGGGTAAGGACATATTACTCAAGACATCTCCAGCAACTCAGGATTGCAAGGAAAAGGTGATTTTCTGGGAATTTAAGAACATCCTTTAGGATCATAGTAAATGGGGTCCAACTGCACATTCCCCGAGTAAACACACACACACACACACACACACAGAACTTTGTCTGAAAAGATCCATAAATGAGAGGCTATATTGGAATAAGGAAGTAAGAACACGGCCCTGAGTGTCACAGAAAGTGTGCAGTTTCCTCTTTAGCAGTGCTGACTCCATTATATCCACAATTCAGATTCCAGACAAAAACCAGACGCAAACAGGCTTCATTTTCTATCCCTTGGACTGGACACAGAGATAGTATATATCGGAAAGCGCTCTAAAAGAGCTTAAAACTGACGCCTACATTTGCATCGTGGAGGTTCGGGCCAATTTCAAAAGCCTGAGGTAAAATCGAAAGCTCAAAACAAAACGAGCCTCTGGGTTCTGTTTTTAGAAAAGGCAAACCTCTCGGAAAGCTTACTCACTTTGAGTAACCTGTTATGGGGGGCGGGAGGAGTGTGTGTGTGTGTGTGTGTGTGTGTGTGTGTGTGTAGGAAACAGTTTCTGTTCTAATACCGAGATATTAAACTATTTGTTTTCACTGAAAGGCTAGCTCGAGTCTTGTGACTCGTTATTTACTATTCTGGTAACCGTGGCTGCATCTGCAACTGATAGTGTTTCCTCAGAGAGAGATCAGATTCCACTGGCTGCCTGCCAGCAGGCATGTGACTGCAGCAAAGGGAACCCTCAATGCCAGACAGACATGTAAGTAATTGCACAGAACAACTAGGGTGGGGATTAACTGCCTTTCAGCCTGGCAAGTGGGGAAAAGCCTGTCTTTCATTCTCCCTGCGATATACAAACTACATATACATGTTCTCTCCCCCCCCCACCCCCCACCCCGGACTTTTAAGGGGCCACTATGTTGCAGCCAGCCAGCTGTCATTCAGGGTCTGAAACAAGTCCCACAGAATCAACATCCTTGTTTAGGCTGATTAACTTCCTTAATTCTACATCAGCATCTTAAGGGGGGGGGGGGGTTTCTAGGAAATCTTACTTAAGGAGCTCCTTTTCCTGAGAAAGTTCCAGAAAAAATTAAAATGGGCCTGTGTTTAGAAATGTTAATGGGCGGGGAACTCTCTTATGCAGCACCAAAAAAGAGGACCAAAGAGGACACAGACTCGGGAGATCTGGGTTCAAATCCCCACTCGGCCATGAAACTCACTGGGTGACTTTGGGCCAGTCACTGACTCTCAGCCTAACCTACCTCACAGGGTTGTTGTGAGGGGTAAAATGGAGAGGAGGAGGATTATGTAAGCCGCCTTGGGTTCCTTTCAGGAAAAAAGGCGGGGTATAAATATAATAAATAAAATAAATAAATAAATTTAAGAATAGTTACTGTAATTTAAAAAGAAATACAATATAGTGGGGAGGACTGACCTTGTGACCTGTGTGCCTGCTTAGTCAAGTTCTAACTGCCTGATGGGCAACTTCAGGACCCCTGTTCTCCCTTCTTATGGTTCTTTATATTTGAACCAGATGGAATGGACTGAATAGTCCTTCCAATAGATGACTGTCCTCTGCGAAGTAGGGCACATGAGCACCCTATTTATGGGAGTCAGCTTTTTCTAAGGACTTGCAGACCCGTATCTTCACAATAGCACAGAAAGCAAGTCTATCCCTGACAAAGCAGAATATTGGCATCAATATTAAATACGATAGGGTGTTTTTTTTTACCGTATTTTTCCGTGTATAAGACAACCCCATGTATAAGACGACCCCCACTTTTCTAAACCAAAATTCAGAAATCAATATTTTGGGTGGGGTGTTTGTGAACGGGCAATTCAGCCCATGTTCAGCTTCCCAGAGGGCTGCTCCTCGGGCCGGCCTGTTGGGCCGGATCTGCACAGCTACCGGTGTCTGGGCCGCGGTGTGCGGCAGGACTGGGGTGGGCGCGCCAGAGCTGCTCCCCTCGTGGGCTCCGCTCGGCCTTCTACCTGCCTGGGTCAAGCTCACGCCCTGCCGCCGGCTCAGCCGCCCCATCTCCCCTTCCTCTGCCGGCTCAGCCAGCCACGGGACTGCCGCCCGCCCTGCAGGGCTCTGGGCGGCTTGCGCCCTGCCGCTGGCTCAGCCGCCCCTCCTCCCCTTTCCCCGCCGGCTCATACCGTACTTCCATGTATAAGATGACCCTCAATTTTTCAACTATCAATTTAAGGAAAAAGTATCGCCTTATACACGGAAAAATATGGTACCTATCAAAGTAGTAAAACAACAACAACTCTGTGAAGATGTTTGAGAGCAAGGACATGTGCCTTCCACACTGCTCATTAACTACATCCCAGACTATGCAGATCCTTGTGGAATATGAATATTCACAATGCAGTGGACTCACACTTTGTGGGGGAAAACCTATCAGATATTTAGAGTGTGGAAAATAAGATCTTGGGTTTATCTCCCCTAACCGCATCCCATTGCTCAACATCTCATCATTACTTGGGAAATGGGAGGGGAGCTAAAACAGGGCTTTCACACTTGCAAATTAGTTTCCTTGCGACAAAATCCAAATTTAGGATTACACTGTTCTTTAAGTTCAAATGTGATGGAAATATGTTGCTCATATTTAAAATGATTTAAAATAAAATTAACACATTCACCCTCTGCTGCAGTACTGATTGCCACTTCGTTGCTCATGGGGGGAGGAAAAAGGTCCCTGTTTGACGTGATTAGGCAGTGGGAGGTGTTGTGCAGGAAAGAGCACTGTAGATGCACCCCAGAAACTAGCTACGGACATTTCCCCCCTTTTACAGCATCCTTTGGTGTTTTCAGAGATGAAGGAATCCACCTGTTTCCACACGTAGATTGGCCTCACTGCATTTTGGCACCTGAGTACATGGATGTATGTGTGTGTGTGTGTGTGGGGGGGGATTAGTGAATCAAAACCCACCTCACTCCCTTTCTCACAGATCTTTGGACTGTGGCTAGTGCATTTATGGATGAGCAGGCTCTGAATCCGGGTACAAGACTAAGGGCAACATCCAATTGTGTCCATCCGCCAACGGGACAGCACCCAACGGCAGAGCAGAATCCTGCTGCGGTTCCCAAGCCCCCCTCCCTAAATCTGCTTCAGAGGGTTGGGGAGCTGCAGACAGTGGGTATGTTCCGTAGAGTCCTAATGAACCACAATAACACTGTGTGACACTGACTCCAAAACATTTTCCTTTTCATTGCTCTCATTTGCTTAGGATGATGAATGGCTCCATGAATGGGCATGCTCCTTTAAGAGAGTGCAGGAGAGCTTTGAAGAGAGTTGTCACTGACTTAATGGAATTCTCCCATTGCCAATACAGGAATAAAAGCCCCCTTTCCAATGGAAAGCAATCATTTTGAAACTGAAGAATCCAAAGAAACGATCCATTTGTTTAGTTAATAATCTAATTTGTTTTGTGTTTAATTTTTATCCTATAGATGTCTTCCCCTCTTTTTTTATTATAAATACCTGGGTTATTTTGGAAGGGAGAAAGGACCTTCAAAATGCCGTAATGTGCAAGAAAGGCCTTTTTTTCTTTTGACACCGCTCTGAAAAATGCAGAGGTGCCTTGCTAAACGAGACAATGGGTCACATTGCATAATTGATTGTTTTTAAGTAAAACTCTCTCAGGGCAGGAGTGCATTGTATTTTAAAGCCCTGTGCACAAGGAGTGCCAAAGCTCAGGAGGTGTTTCCCTTTACCCGTTTACAATGTTTCTTCCTCTTTCTGCATATTTTCCTCCCTGAAATGAATGCCATGTTATTCAGAGACATAATCAGCATTCATGCACTCAGCTGGCCCTCAGGGGCTTAAGGGCAACCAAATATATGGCAAATAAAGTTGCATGTTTTATAGAGCATGCTGCATGATCTCTTGAGTGCTAATAGTTGAATGCATTTAGTACTTTCAAAAAGAATGCAAATGTTTTGTGCCTTTATAACCAATAAATATGAAAAGTGGGTCTGGACTGTAACACCATAGCAAGATATTTTATCAATATCAACACTTCCTTGCAGGAAACACCTTGAGATTGGAACTGTGATGGAAAATAGGGCCGCCTTTTGTTTCTGAATTGGGGAGAAACAAAAGCAGGCAAAGGCACAAGCAGGGGTACACAGAGAACTTAAGGAGACACATTCTCCTTAGAGCATCTTGAAGTTCTACAGTATTTGGCTGAACTACAGTGGTTTGTACTCCCAGGAGCAATATATTCCCTTTAGTTTCCCTTCTGTATTTGAAGTGGTTTGGTGCAAGCATACATTTTTCAGATTTTTGTGGATAACTTCGTCAAATCAATCCCACCCACTAATTTGCCTCAATCCTCATGTGTACTAAAAATAACCCATGTCTTAATTCTACAGCTGGTTTCCTTAAAAGGCAAGGGTTTGGGGTTTTCCACGCAAATATAAAAAAGCAAGGACAATCTCACACTGGTGTACAACACCCGCTCACATAAACATGATTTAAACCCTGGAGACAGATTCCTTTTTTTTAAAAAAAAAAATCTAATTAGTAAAGAATGATATCACACATTGCAAAATAAGAATGCTTCAATGCCATGAGAGCAATTAGACAGGCAAGCTTTGAGCCCAATGTCAGCATTCTAGTCCTCATCCTTGTATTTTGCAACCATTCTAAAAATGAAACACAGCAGCACATCTGTAACTTGCAGAAGATGGAGAAGAAAGGTGGAGAGAAGATTATACAAGACGTTCAAGCCGCAGAAACAGTGAAAGTCCTGTAGCTTTGTTAGGGGATGACAGCTCCGCATATACATGAATGAGTCTTCCTGTGTGGATGAGTGCACACATACATAGCTAGGCAAGAGCACAAAGGACTACTATGTTCCCCACAAAGGGGAAGCATGGCAGGATTCAGATCTACGCTAACAAATCCTGCAGCTAGTGCAAGGGATAGGGCAGATCGGTGTGGACCATCATCAACTTGCCTGTACCCTAAGGTCATTTGCCAAAGCCCTTCTCCAGAATGCCTCATTCATCAGATGTGTAGAAGTAAATTTTGTCCAGGCTTCAGTTTAACAGAAAGGCCTGGAAGAGCAAGTCAGACCTTTCCTTGGCCTTCCAGGAACATGCCCTGACAAGTCAGACCTTCCGTGAACAACCCTGAGGGCAAATCACTCATTGATTGGTTGTGCCTAGCCTCTGCTCTGTTATGCTGAAGAGTGCTGTGAGCCATGTCCCCCTTGCAAAAGACTGTACTGATTACCTTATGTAAAGCCATGATGGCTGGAAGATGGGCAATGTCTGACCTTTTGTCAGACCTAGGTGTTTCCTTTTGGAATTGTCTTGTTTAGTTGTACTGACTCATTGTTACCTGATCTCTACATTATACTATTCAGTATAAATGGAAGTGTCTCCCTTTCAGTCTTGTTGGCATTCTTGACTGTGCTCAGATGCCATCTGTGAATTCACTAATAAACTTTCCTCTCTAAGAACCTCTCTAAAACACAACACAGTAGATAAATTTTTCCACAACAGATGTCAGTGGGATATGGCTTTTGCTGTGACACCCTAGTTATGGAATGCCCTCCCCAAGGAGGCTCATCTGGCACTAACGGTGTCATCTTTAGGTGCCAGACAAAAATAACCTTTTCACACAGGCATTTAAGCATTGTTCTTTATTTATCTGCCATTTTTATTGTTGGTTTGTTTTAGCGTGTTGTATTTTAATGTTGTGCTTGTTCTTTTATATTGTTGTAAACTGCCCTTGAATCAGTTTCTATGAAATAAAATAAACAAAATCATACTGAATGACTATAATAGATCCTTTGCATGACAGCCAGCATAGCATTCTAGATCCAGTTGGGCAGAAAAATTCTGATTGCACTCCATGTGAAAGCACATAAAACCAAACAGTGTTTTCACACAGACCACTGGCATTCCAAAGAGCTCCACTGGATGGGAGACCCCTCCTCTAGTTTCCTGCATTGAGCAGGGGGTTGGACTCGATGGCCTTGTAGGCCCTTTCCAACTTTATGATACTAAGTCTTGTGATTCCCTTGGAATTGCTGCTGCTCAGGCCAAAGGGATCTAGTCCCTTGCATGCCACAAGTGTTTGAATGCAACCCTATTTGTCCATTACTGAAAAAATAAATCCCATATTAAAAACAACAACAACAGAGAGAAATGGAGGGAAAATATCACAAGAACATGGTTACCAGTCTGTTTCTGGGCCCAATTCAAAGTGCTGATACTAACATTCAAAGCCCTAAACGGCTTGGGGCCAGGGTATCTGAAGGATGTCTTCTCCCATATGTACCTGCCCGGACACTAAGATCTTTGTCAGCAGTCCTTCTCCGAGAGCCCCTGCCAAAGGAAGTGAGGCAGGTGGCTACCAGGAGGAGGGCCTTTTCTGCTGTGACAACCCTGTTGTGGAATGAGCTCCCAAAGAGGCTCGCCTGGCACCTACATTGTACTCTTTCCGGCACCAGGTGAAGACCTTTCTATTCTCCCAGGCATTTTAATCATCTTAATCATTTTAATCCTGTAGTTGTTTTTAACTCTGTTGTTGTAATTTGAACTGCTGCTGCTAGCTCTGCTGTTCGTTTTTAATCTGTGGTTTTAAATTTTATATTTATATTGTATTGTATTTTATGGTTTTAACTGTTGTAAACCACCCAGAGCGCTTCGGCTATTGGGCGGTATAAAAATGTATTAAATAAATAAATACATACATACTGAAGACTACTATAAATAATGAAATAGCTTTACAATAATTTGGTTTTGTTCTCACTGTCCAGACAAATATCTCACAGAAGTGGTACAGCATTTTTCGTTTCTCTTGGTCTCTAGTAAATAGATCAACTGGCCTCTTAATAGGACACCAAATCCTTGAAGATTATTAGCTAGCGTTGCCAACTGATTTTTGGTAGGTCAGTTAAAAAACTAGGTTTCTGGGTTGGGTTGTCTTTGATATTCCAAATGTCATCAATACCATAAATAAATGAGTCTTTGCTCTTTTCCCCTTTATAGATTTCATAGATCATAGAGTTGGAAGGAGCCTACAAGGCTATCGAGTCCAACCCCCTGCTTAAATGCTATCTCTTACACAGCATAGAAATAGGCTCATACTTTCTCTCTCCCAGTAGGATGGTAAATGTATCTCCCAAACTAGCTGGTATTTGAATCAACATTTGATTTCAGCATTTTGTCTTTTTCTTGAGCAACAGGATTGGAAGGAAAACCACTCCAGCCATTCTACTACTACACATAAATACTTTTTATACCTTTGCAATTTGCAGCACTCAAGCCTCCATTCAGCACTCAAAGGGGGCGGCGGCGATGACTTAGAAAACATCCTGGCTACTGTAGCCCTTCTACACATTAACATGCTTACGTAGTTAAAAAGTAAAATCAGCCAAAGGTAGTTTCATTTCCATGAACATATCCTAGATTTTGTGCATCCAGTTGCACTGCTATGGAACAATATTTACTGCACCATGGAAACCTGGATATAAAACTGTGTTTAAAGGCTCAGTCAAGACATCTCTCCCTGGTACACTATAAAGCTGAGTGGTTTTCTGCTTTCTAAACATTTTCACTCCATTTACACCTACAGCCATGCCTTGGATTGAGAGCATAATTTGTTCCGGAAATGTGCTTGTAATCCAAAACACTCTTATATCAAAACGAAATTCCCCCCAAAAAAATTTGTACAGAGATTTTTAATTTAAGCCTGTACTACAGTACCTGTATTGCAAGACATCGCTTGTATATAAAGTAAAAAAAAATTAAATAAATATTTAAAAATTTTCTTGTCTTCCAAAACGCTCTCAAACCAAGTTACTTGCAATCCAAGGTATTACTGTATTAGCATGCCGGTAAGTGACCCCTGTTTCTTTGGATGTGCTCCATGGGTCAAAAGGAACAGAACCATTCCCAAATTAGTTATGGAACAGGAGCAAAAAGGAAACACAATCAGGGATAAAATGAGTACTGTTCCTTCCAGAAGCACAAAGGGGGGGGCACCCCATGTCAAATCATTAGTGCAGAGCTATTCAGATTAGCAACGGTTTACCTTGGCTACACATGCCTGGCTGGTAGCAAAACTGATAATATTAATAAGTGCAATTTTCTACAAGTAGGCACCTCCTCTTCAAACCCTTTCCTTAATCCTGACTACAACAAGCAGTCTGCACTAAGTTTCTTGCAGTGTTGTTAAGGTTAGGTCATATGAAGTTGGATTCAGAATGGTCATCAACCGTTCCAGGGGCAAAAGTTAGCTCTTAAACTTTGCTGCCACATTTGCAAATATTGCTTGTATCAAATTGCAAAGTGTTGAGCAAGGATGTTGGCCTTGAAGGAGGCTGCCAGTGAAACCCTCTCAAGGGCCCCTCTGAAGCAGTCTTTGAACAAAGCAATCTTCGCTAGGATGCTGGTCATAGAAGAGCAGCTTGAGCAGACATGAGGCGGCAATCGCTGCCTCGAATGAAGTCCTGCAAGTGCCTGTGCACACCCAGCTTTCTAACCTGGTACCGAGTTGGATCATTGATCCACCAGGTCCAGCAGTGTCTACTCTGACTGGCAGAAGCTGTCCAAGCTCTCTGGCAAAGGTTCTTCCAAGCCCTGCCACCTACAATCCTTGGAACTGGAGAAGTCAAGGATTGAACCTGGGACCTTCTGCATGCTCTACCATTAAGTTACAGCCCCTCTGCTAATCAGATCCTTCTGCCTTTGACTAAGAGAAGATAGAAACTGAGGTTGATGGCTGCTCTCCTGGGAGCCATCCTCAAAGTGCTGGAATCTCTTCAGAACCTAAGAGTAGGGCACAATCCATCAACCCATCGATACATCTGTCTGCTAGTCTCCTGAAAGGGAAAGAAAAGTATTTTTCCACCTCTCATTGTTGTAGAGCTTGCATTTGGGAGATGTCAAGATTAATATTCCAAACGATGAAGCAAGTGGAAAGAATCCTACACCCATTCTGTTTTCACCTGTCATGCTTTTCAAGGGGGAAATAGTCAATGCTTGACTCAAATTTTGCTACAGGATAATACTATAGAATCAGGCCATCATATCATATTATCAGCTAAACTCATGAAAATGAGCATAGCAAATTTATGCAAATTACACAGCAAATTTATGCAAACAAGCTGAAGCCCTTCAGCTCAAAATCTATTTTTGGTGAGGCTTTCTGTGCTTGACAGGTTATTGACAGCTGTTTCAGCAGACATTCTGCTCACACCATCTCCTCTTGGTGAAGTTGGGATCATCTGAATATCCCTAGGAATTGGCAATATAGTTTCCTGTACATTATCCCAAAGTGTAACAACTGCAATTGTATACAGGACACATGTAAGGCATGACAGTAGTTCATCCCATCCACTCTCTGACTCGATAAAGATTATGTGTGTTTATTTGTTATGTTTGTATCCCACCTTTTCTCTAAGGAGCTCATCCATATAGATTCATAACCAAACAGAAAGGTAGGCTACACTGACAGTAGAAACCTTCCCAGGTCACCTAGAGAGGTTCACAGTCAAGAAAGAATTTGAATCTTGGGTTTTCCATGTCAAGGCATGATGCTCTAACCTCTACCTCACACTGGGTCTCTTATTGTTCTGCAGTGAACAGTATCTATATATCTCAGCTGGGAGATGAGGGGCTTCAATTGAACATTTTCTTCCCAGATTTAGAAACCCTGCCACTGTTTGTGAGAGAAGCACTCAAATACTTGGTAACAACATACAAAAGTTGGAAACCAAACTCACCTGAATTCATTTAAGGCATCCACAATCCTGTTATATGCCAAACTCCGCTGGCTGGCATCAGCTGATCGACGGCTCATTTTCATAGCCTTGAAAACAATCGTTCAAGATATAACTGACATCAGGCATGGCAACAGAGAATGAAAAACAAGTCATGTGCTATGCTCTATCTAAGGTACACCCGGACAGGCAAACAGGGAGGTTTTTTTGGTACCATGATAAAGGTTGGCTCCTTGCCAAATTTCATATCAAGGTAGAGATACATGCGGCACAAGTATTTGTATTGTCTTTCTTATCAACACTTTTGCTTGCAAAAGGCTATAAAGAGGTCCATGGTTTCCCAAACCAACTCCCTCACTGTGGGAGCAGTATATGAACAATCCCTTGAATTAATCTGCTTGCAGCCAGTAGTAAACACAATTGTTTCAGTGATAGGATTTGTTCCACGAGTAAGGGGCAAAACTGAATTTGAAGTGAGCTACAATCCTTAGGTAATCAGGAATGCTATTCTCACCTCTGCTGTCCTCTTGAAGCCAATGACTAGGACTCAGTTCAGACACTCACTGGGTAAGCAGGAACCCTCACATGGTTTAGGACGGCCTTCCCCAACCTGGTGTCTTCTGGAAATGTTGGACTACAAGCCCCAGCATTCCCAGCCAGTCCTGGTGGAGTGCTCATGTGACGATGTCTGTCTGAGGGAGGGGAGGTGGCTCATCCGCTCCTCCAACCCACAAGGACACTTGCCTAGATAACCATAATCAGTCTTTTGCTCAGCAGAAGTATTGTCCCTGGGCCAAACTAGACACGATGTTAATTGCATGAATGCAATTTATTTATTTATTACATTTATACCCTGCCTTTTTTCCTGCAAGGAACTCAAGGCGGCTTACATAATCCTCCTTCTCCTCTCCATTTTATCCTCACAACAACCCTGTGAGGTAAGTTAGGCTGAGAGGCTTACAGCACATGTTTCATAATGGCTGCAGGGAACCCTGAGATTGTGGGGAGTGGGAGTTCAACTCTGTCTCTCCCTGTCACTGCTCTAGGATAAGAAACCATATGAACATATAACGCTGGCAAACAGAGTCAGACCGATGCATCTGTCTGGCTCAACTGTGTCTACTCCAGCCTTCCCCAACCTGGTGTCCTCCATATGTTCTGGACTTCAGCTCCTATGAGTCCTAGGCAGCATAGCCAATGGTCAGGAATCCTGGGAATTGTAGTCCAAAACATCTCAGACTAGACCAGGTTAGAAAAGGTTGGTCTACTCTGACAGGCAGCAGCTCTCCAAGGCCATAAGCAGGGGACACTCTCATCCCTGCCACTTGAGATCTTTTCATTAGAGATACCAGAGACTGAACTCAAGGACCTCACACATGCAAAACATGTGCTTTCCCACTGCGCTGTGACTCAACAAAGCTCAGTATTACTAAGCCTGTCTGTGTCCTCACCCAAAACCACATTCACAATTTGGCCTGGCATTTCTAATTTAATACTAGTATAGCCCCAACATTACCAATTAATCTGACGAAACCAGATTTGATTTTATGGTTTTATTTTAGATTGGCTGTGGACTGCCTTAGTGGCTTTTTCTTTTTGGCAAAAAGGGCATTATAGAAATCATCATCACCATCACCATCATCATCTACATGAAATTAGATATTTAAAATGGGGATTTTGATTGGAATAAAGAAAAAATAGGTGGTGGTGATATTTACCTGCTCTATTGCGCTCTTCAGTTTGTTCATATGGCTCTCAAAAAGAGGGAAGTGTGAGAAAAAGAATTCATTAAACTTTGCTATTTTCTTCTTCATCCTTTGAAAGTGAGAATATCACCCCAATCGCTATTTTCTTTTTCCTGACAATTCCTGGGCTTGGGCTGGAGCTGTCATCTGACAAGTTAAAGCTTTCTTCCACCGACCTTTAGGGGGACCAAAAGATTGCACAGTAAATTACTTCAAAAAATGTACGAACTATTTTCCAATTAAAGCTTCAACATATTAAGGTGAACCTCTTTTCTCTGCTATAGCTAATCTTGGACATTATTCTAAGCACAGCAACGTGGCATGAGAGACTTCTTCCCTGAGTCCTGTACTCTTGGTCCTGTACCACAGTAAGAAATTGTTTGTACATGAGTAAGAACAGGTGTATGGTGTATACCACTGTAGCTGCTCTCACACTTTTGGATGAACGTGAGACAGAGAAAAAAGAGCAAGCTCCACTGAATGAAAAGAAAGAATACAAATAAAATTGAGAGATACAGTAGAGAGAAGAAATTTCCAACGGGGTAGACATATTTAAATGTTTGTGTGTCCCATTTCTAATGCATAGGGAGACTTACCACATGAAAGTAACGTTGAATAAGATCAGGGTGAAATATGCTAATTCCAATACCCTAAAAATCCACACTGGCTACCATATGAAAAAAACCTTGCAGGACTTTCAGAAAATTCACCAAGATGTTGGGTTTCGGCTATCCTTCTAAATAAGTACATACATAAGTTTCATATGGAAGTTTGGAAAGCATTTTTTATTGGCTATAACTCACCACCTAGGGAAGACCCCATTTTCCAAGCTGGTTGTCTGACTGCGACGCCAGCGCCGTTGGTAACTGCTAGCACAGCTTCTGTTTAGTGAAGAGCCCGGGGAAGGAAATGGAGTGATGAGCAGGCTGCTAAGAGATGCTATGACCAAAAAAGGGGGAGAGAAGGAAATTATTTCTTTTAAAACTGTTTTGTGAAAAGAAACAATATTTTGTGAACCATGTTCTAGTGTGACCCTGTGGACAGAGGATCAGTCGTTGACCTGGGTTCAATTCCCTGCCAACTAATGAACACAAATTTGTGAGAAGCAGATTCATGCATGCAGCTTCCTGAGAATAATTTTGGTTAGATTTTTGTCCCCAAGATGCCTATGGGAAGTCTACAACTGGACACCAATGTAATAGCACCCTCTCGCTTGTGATTCCCCAGCAACTGGTATCATAAGCATACCAAAGTGTGCCTACTATTGTGTAAAAAGGCTTTCCCCTTGTCTCCCTCTGCTGAAAGAGGACAGGGTAGGTGATCAAGTGACCACACCAGTTAGGTGTACGATGATGAAAATGTAGTGCCCTGGGTGCATTCCCTCCACAGCATCCATTTTTATGCATCGCTGTGGATGCAAGACCAATCAGCACATGGAAACTTGCTTCTGTCAGCCTTGATGGATCAGGATCTAGAAATTTAGGACATGATTTGCTGATTTGACAGGGTGGAAAGGGAAATTTCTGGCTGTACATTTACACCTTTTAAGTGTGCACGGTATGAACTCTCTGATTTGTGGCTGCCTCCACTATCTTTCACCCTTAGTTCTACGTGTATAAACTCTTCAGTATAAATAAGCCAATTTCAAGAACTGTTGTGAGGATGACTGAAATATCAGTGATAAAGTACTTTGCACTTTATAAAGTGCTAAATAATCCATTAATATTGAATGTGATAAAAATCCATGCATGTTGCAGATTTTTGTCATTACCTATTAACCTAATCAATATTGGGGAAATATTTTATATCAAATACACTGAAAGAATGTAAAGCACTGACCACACTGGTATGCGTTGAAGGGAAAACGCATCATAAGGACCTCTGATTTCAGACGTCCAGAAGTAGAAACAGATCATAGTTTAATCTCAGACTAAATAAATATATAATAGTGATGTAATGTCCTTATTTTCCTGATAAATACATTACCAGATCTTGCGATTCCACTGTCTCTGTCTTCATTCAGCTCCCGCCCAGGCATGTCCATAGGGTTGCTGTGAACTATGCAGATAAGGACACCAGTTAGCCTGAGAATCTGAAACGTCTCTTCCGTTACACAGTGTTCCGTTTAATTATCCAGATAAATCATGCTGATTGGCTGCATTCATTAAGGACTTTGAAAATAACAGCACAGCACACACACAAATACACACACACCCATCACCAAGAAAGGCTGCAAAGCTGGTCAAGCCAAAAACGGTTGCTTGTACAACTGCTCAGGCAGCGCCTGCTCAAGCCCACCTCTTTATTTCAAGGCAAATGAAATAATAATGTAACAAAGGGGAAGTTAGCCATAGAACAAAAGCACTCCATGCAAGCAATAAGCAGGATGCTAAAGAAGAAATTTATAGCAAACAGCTGCACAATGGGTGCTCTAGGATAAATGTGATTTGGATTTAGACTTCTGTTGCTTCTTCAACTAAGCATGAAGCTATCTGCATTTGCAGCCAGTTCTTATTAAACAGAGAGCTGAAATTCTTGCCACACGCTGGGATTTCATCTACCAGATCAAAAGCTTCTTGATCGCAATTATTTTAGAAGTCATAAATTTGTCAGATCCATGAAAAAATATATCTAAATCAGCCATGGAAATAAAACTTGGCTAATGGAAAGCAGCAGCAACAAAAATCACCCTATTTATTTCAGGTTTATAGGTAAATAGTAAAATATTGTATTTTTATGATGGAGTTCAAATTAAATCAACTAATGAAAAACATCCATCGTTAGGAATTTGCAAGCCTCATCCAAATGATTACCTGGGTTTGAAATGAGGAATAAGGGTTATGGTTGCTTTGATTGTTAGCATATTATCATAACCTTTTCTATGATCCATCCCTACTGTGTGTGTGACCGATGTCTGAGGTTTCTTGTTGTTGTTTTTTACCATATTTTATTTCCAAGGCCAAACTACAAAATCCACTCAGCTTTGTCACACCAGCTAGACTATCCACACAGCACATAGCAAACCTGCAAAGAAAGAGGCGCTCCGGATCAGGCGGAGCGGACCTTGTTCAGAGAATGCCCGCCTAGGGCTGCAAAGTTGTGAAAAACCTACATGGCAAAACGTAAAATACATATGAAAGAACAAGGTTAGTAAAGCAGAACAGATTTAGGGAGTGGGGGGGAGAGATACAAGCCAACACAAACACAGACCCACAGACACAGCAAAACCCACGCCTTTTACATTTGGAAATAGAATTCCAAGCTCTTTAACACAGTCCTTCTCAGGTTGATATATATATATATATATATATATATATATACATACACACAATATATATATATCAAGTTTTTATGTAGGAATATTTTTTTTCCTTCAAAATAAATCACTATGTGGTGGGTGGGTGGGGGTTTCAAATTATTTTTGAAGGCAGCTCAGAAGCACTCTCATTCACTCTATCTCAATTCACAATTCATTGTATTGACACAATTCATAATGTATCTATTTCTAAACTGGCTTGGGGAGTTAAATCTTTCAGACTGACCAGTATGTGTTCGCATGTGCACAGAATGTGAAGGCCTGTAAAAAAAAAAAAGTGGGATTTGGGGGGGAGGGGGACAGACAGGTTTCCCCCTCCATTTTTTTCATTCTCCTCCCCATTCTCCCCCCCGCCCCCAGGGCCTTCACATTGAGACATACATGTATGAGAAACATTGAGCTCAGAGGCAGCACAGCAGCACTTTGGCAGGTTGTCTCTGAGTTTAGATTGGTTCTCTCCCCACAACAGATGTTTTAAGGATGAAAGGAGAGCCAGTGTGATGTAGTGGTCAAAACACTGGCCTAGGACTGGGGAGATCCAGGTTTAAATCCCCCCCCCATAGCCATGAAGCTCACTGGGTGGCCTTGGATAAAATGGGGGCAGGCAGGTGGCAGAGGAGAATCATGTGGGCCACCTTGAGCTCCTTAGAAGAAAGGCAGGATATAACCATAATCAGAACCAATTTAAAAAGGAGGGTTGAGTGCTTTCTTCACTCCCAAAGCGATTAGGGTGGGGCAGGTCTGTGCATCCCTATGGCAGGTCCCTTTCCAGTAGTAACTTCAGAGAAAGGCTCAGCCTCTCCTTCTTCCTGAAAGCAGCCGTTGAGCCCAAACTGAATCCCCAAATGAATCAAGGAGGCTAGGAGGAGGGTCTCAAAGAAAGCTTTCCCTGAGCCCAATCCACCTCCTCACATATGACTCATTTACTGCAGGCAAACTGAGTGGAAAAGACTCCTTTGGTCTCCCCTTCCTTCTCTCTGAACAGTTCCTTGAGGCTTTTCTCATGTTAATAAATGTCTTAATGTTTTCACTAAAGCAGATGGAAGCTCATACGCCATACTCAGAGCAGCTTCCACCTGCTTTAGTGAAAGCATGAATGTGTCTGTAATTCTGTGATCCTGTGCACACAGAAGCTTCCCTTTTTTCCTACTATGAGAGGAAAAACCTCAGGTCTGAGTTGAAGGAAAGAGGAATGAATAGCCTTGTGCTTTCTCTTCCTTCCGATAGGAGAAAAATGGGAAGTGGACCCTTTGATCATAGCCTTTAGGTTTTAATCACCAGCACTATCAACAACAGGGTTTGCTGGGACCTGATTCACCCAGGACATCCAACTGCTGTGTGGGGACCTAACATTCAAAAGGCTGCATTGTCCTATAAAGCTTGTTTCTTTTCTTTCTGTTAATCAGTTGTCTTAAAAGGAAGGTAAGCATAAGGACTAACTGTTCCACCAAAAAGAGGGTGGGCTGGAAAAAGTTGGCTTGTACACAGTATCCTACTAAAGCACATAGTAACCTTTTGAAAATCAAGACTTGGCAAGGATCAATGGGTCATGAGTATTCTTTTTATTTAATTTAGTTTCCAGAAATGTTCTGGTTACAGATTAACTCCTTTCTGCTCTGCCTGATTCTTCACTTCCTCCACTTTAAAATGTGAAACTGTAAGCAAATATTGATGAATAGACCATACTTTGGTGCAAGAGGCTATTGTTTCCTCTTCTGAAATATTTATCACTGGTCATATCATGCCACACTGAAATCATAACTAAATACTTATACCGTCTGCACAGGAAGCACCAACACATAGTGACAGGCCTGTGGCTCATGCTGGCTCAGCTTGTCTGAGCGTGGAAAGCTAAGCAGGGTCAGGCCTGGTTATTACTTGGATGGGAGACCCCACCTCTAGTTTCCTGCACTGAGCAGGGGGTTGGACTCGATGGCCTTGTAGGCTCCTTCAACTCTATGATCTATGAAATCTATGAAAGTAAGGTAAAGAGGTAGAATCCGCACGCAATATCTGCACAGCTATCGCTGAGTGGATCTGGGACCATGACCCACGTGCGTACTGTGCATAGGGACTGAGCGCAACTGTTATACTAGCTAGAATACAGTAGGTAAGTCTCCCCACCCCCATAACACCCCCACTGATATCATGGTAGTCATACTCCATGTAAGCATCCTTTCCCCATAAGTATACCTCTGGCAAGCCTGAGCCATGTAAGCTTCCCCCTCTCCCAATCATCCACCTGAGAGCATTCCCCATATAATCCTGCCCATTAATCTAGTAATACCTCACTTTTCACATATAACTGAACCCCATTCTCGTCCTTTGTAGGATACCCCATTTATACACCCCATTAGATCCAGTGTGGCGTAGTGGTGAGAGTGTTGGTCTGGGAATCTGGAGATCCGGGTTCTAGTCCCCACTCGGCCACGAAACTCACTGGGTGACTTTGGGCCAGTCACTGACTCTCAGCCTCACAGGGTTGTTGTGAGGATAAAATGGAGAGGAGGATTATGTAAGCCGCCTTGGGTTCCTTGCAGGAAAAAAGGCGGGGTATAAATATAATAAATAAATAAATAAATAAATAAATAGTATCGCTTTAGGTAGCACTCCCCATAGGAGCAAAGGCTATAGCCAGTAAAGTTCAAACTCCTCATAGTGCCTTACCAAGCTAATTTAAATTAGTAGCCACAACTGTTCTCCCAGTGCCAAGAACTGTCTGCATGACATGATACTAATCGTGGTTTCACCATAAAGGTTTTTAAAGAGTTGCACAGCCGTGTCTGCTTATAAGAAACAACAGATATAAAAACTAGGGAACCGCTCCACAGTGGAGATGTACGGTGGTGTGCGTGGGGAAACCAGGCTGACAGCGGGGGTGGTGAAGCGGGTGAGGAGGGAGGGGCTTAGGTAGAAATGCTGATCATGCTCTCGGAGACCAGCTGGGGGTGGGGTGGGGAGCTGACAGCATAAGCGAAATATGATTCTCTGGCTAAAGGAAAGCATGGGGGGGGGGGAGCAGGTGAAGAGGGAGCCAGAACTCAAACTGCTTCTTGGGCTGTCAGAGATCAGGGCCGGGGCTGGAGGACAGGAATAGTCACTTCTCCAACTGACAGGGAGCAGAGATGGGAGCAAAGATGGGAGAGTGAGCAAAAGTGGCTTCTCTGCTGGGCAGTGGGGGCGGGACGAGCAAGTGAAGAGGGAGTCAGAACTCAAACCGCTTCTTGGGTAGTTGGTAGTAGAGGGCGAGGGGGGGGGGAGGAACAGTGAGTGATCGCCGCTTCCAGGGCTATCAGAGAGCGGAGGGGGGTGCGAGGGAGGGACGACGAGCAAAACCTTGTTTCCGGGGCAGGTGAAGACAGCATCGCACTATCCACGGGCGGAAGTGCAAAACCAAAATAAAAACCACCAAAGGGAACGTTAGGAGTTATCATTTTTCTTTGAAAAAAAAGTACAGGCAGGTATCGATCTGCCAAGGGGCGGGGGAGGGATCAGGAAACTTTCCGCCACGAGCTGGCAGAGACGAGACACGCCCAGAGCACTCAGCAGACTAAAGTGTAAAAAGGCTGCTGATGTAGCAAGTGAGCAAAGAATTGTGGGATGGGAATTTCCCCTTAAAGGCCCCAGTGTGTCGGGAGCGGGTGGGAGGAGTCAGTCTGAAAAAAGCCATGACAAGCCTTGGAGAGGCTGATCGTCTGTTGGTACCATTGTGGGTTATTCAATGAACAACCAACCTACCGCGGCTTATTAGGGTGGCTTAGTGTGACATGCAAATCCGCTCTACGTCTGAAGTTACTCAGACCTTTCCTTGAGATCAGTTCTAAAACAACTAGCCTGCAACGCCAGAACAGCAAGCAACACCAGCACAGTCATCGTGCTTCTGTGAAAGCAGCAAACGCTACACTGTGTCACAGGTGTAAAGAAATCACTTTAGTTTTATACTCTTGATCTTTAGCCACCTATTAAAAGCTAGTCCGTTCCAAAAAGCTGAGCGATATTGATTTAAAGAGGTAGCTTAAAAGGGTATTTGAGCACACGGTTCATTTAAGTATATGGAGCAATCCCACTGGTGCTACATGGGTTCACTATGGATTGACAGCCAGGTTGATCAGCCACGAGAAAGCCAAAAACGCCGTTCTAAATAGCAAGCAGCTAAACGGTGGTTGCTTGTTCTGCCCAAACAGTTGGCACAGAAAGCAGAAAAACCGTAAGTGATATAGCCGGTGGGAAAGGAAAGGGTTTTGGGAAGATCATCATCTTGTTCTATTTGTTGTCACGATGCAATTATGGAAGATTAATTAGGCTGCTGGAGAGCACCTGCAAGGATAAGGGCCCCTAACTGCAGCAAAAACAACGAAACAAACAAAAAAAATCCACCAGTGAAAATAAACATGATTAATACAGCTCATTCTTCACATTTATAAAATAATACTTGAAAATAATTGGCAAGGAAAAATCATATGTTTGGATCCAGAGGAGACCTGCATGAGTGGAAAGGCACTTCTGCTGGTGCAAGGCAGCCCTGCCAATTTCTCTTAATTTCCTTGCCCTGCTACAGCACCTGATGCTCCATCACATGCCCTCGTAGAGGATCCCTGGGCCCACAGGAGCAGTGGTTAGAGAAGCACCGTAGGCTGTAGTAAAACCAAGAAAGCCCCATTGTGCAAGCAAAGTTCTGCTCATTTATCTCTGGATCCGATTCATACAATGCTAGGAAAAACCAAGCCAGTCTTGTTGCCTGAGAACTAGCAGAATCCAAGAAGGCAATAGTAGTAGTAGTAGTAGTAATAGTAGTGATGGTGATGATAATATTTCTTTGTATAGCTTAAGAGCACTTCACGTGCATTATCTCCTGATTTGGACAGGGTTGTACGCCACCTGGAAGAAGAAGTGTACAGTTTGGGGGTACGCCTAGTTCCAGCTACAGTTTGGGGGTACGCCTAGTTGTATCTAGAGCAGGGGTGTTGAACCTCTTTCAGCCCGAGGGCCAAATTCTATTTTGGAAAACCTCTTGGGGACTGCATTCCAGTGGTGGGTGGAACCAAAGGCAAAAGGGGTGAGCACAAAATACCAAGAATACCAACACATTGTAGCTTAAAGCACTTACTGTCAGTAACTAAGCCTTAGCAGAGACATTTCAACCTTTCAGAATGGGGAAAAAACTGCACAAGAGCCAGGAAACCACCAAACGATCAGCAGTCGGGGAAAGGGGTTGAGGCCAGGGAGAGGGTGTGTGGCCATCTGGGGAAACTCGGGGAGCCAGATTGGGACTCCAGGCCAGCTGGGTTTGGCCTGTGAGCCTGAGGTTCAACACCTCTGCACTAGAAGCTTAGGCGGCCTTGATGGCATGGAGCGCCTTTTGTCAGCTATGGTAGCCTGGCCATGTGATCCATGCCACACCATTTCTTTAAAATGTTACTTCACCATTTGTGGAAGTTTGTCTGAATTTATCAGTCTTCAAAAACCTTATGATACACATATCCCAAGAAAGTCAGTTTCTAATTACCTATGGTTCCAAGCAGTCCATTCATAATTGTACTGTGATCTGGCTTTAGAGTATTGCTGTCCTGATTAATGAACTCAAGACTGTCTTGAAGCCTACACCGAAAAACAAACAAACAAAAACAACCAGTCATTTTTTTTCTGTTACAGTACTTTTTGATGTTATGAATGTCTGCGCTCTGCATATATGTTTTCCCTCCCTTGTGACGTATGATGCGAACCAGGCATCTCAGAGAAAAAAAGAAAAAGACGGTGACAGTCTTCCCTCCAGATGAGCCAAAGTGGTTTGAGGCAAAGCCCACCCCCTTCTTCACACCCATAATTCACACAGATCACACGCCGTTTCTAATATACTCACGTGTTTAAACTTCCATAGATACTGCTTCCAGTTCGAGCTGTAAAAACTTTGCTTAGCATAAGCTGTGGAGGGGATCTGTGAAACAAAGACAGTGAGAGAGTGAAGATGTGATCATGGAATATAACTTCTTGACCTCTCTCTGCATAATTTCGCATAACTTCCGTAATTATGGGAATGTGTTACAGTCCAACATATCTGGAGGGCACCAGGTTGGGAAGACAGCTCTGCAAAGCACAACACTAGAGCCATGAACATCTTGGGTGTGAGGATTCTGACACATTCCAGAAGAGTAGCTCTTTTTTCAGTTTGTTGTAGTAAGAACAACAGAGTTTTATGGCACCTTAAAAACTAACAAATGTATTTGATTTATGTTTCATTTATTTTAAAACATTTACACCCTGCCTTTTCTCCTAGGAGTTCGAGGTGGTGAAAAAAATGACTACAACAACAACAACAAAAATTTAACAATTAAAAAATCCTTTCATTTTACAATATAAAGTAGGGGATAACAATCTCTGGTCTGTGGGCCCACACTGGAGCCCACACATTCTGCCCACACTGGAGCCCAATCTGGCCTACAGAGGGTCGAGTGCCCTCCGTGGGTTCCAGCCCCCCACCCTCCCCAAGCCCCCCTTTGCAGCACAACAGAAAATCCCTTTGTATCTCTGATCAGAGATTGAAAATAAGCTGCGGATTCCCCCATACTTTATATTGTAAAGCCCTTGGCTGGGGCTTGCAGGAGCCGGCTCCTGCAAGCCCTGGTCGAGTCGGACTCCTTCTTCCCACCTTGATTGGGAGGCAAGTGGGGCAGGAAGGAGCCGCTTGACTCAGCTGGCGCTTTCAGGAGCCAGCTTCTGCAAGTGCTGCCCAAGACCCTTTCCGCCCTGTGCACTCCCTTATCATACCTCTCTCTACAAAGAAAAAAGAAAGAAAATAAGTGGGTGCTGTGGCCCACCCCATGACATCATCCAGCCTGCTAGGCTTGGTCTGGAGGTCAATTCGGCTCTTGGACCAAAAGAGGTTGCCCCCCCCCCGACATAAAGACTACACATCGAAACACAAAAACACTTAGTGCTACACCCAAACCAGGACTCCTGGTTTGTCGCTCCCCTAACAAGCCAGAGTCAGAAGCCCGGGTTGGAAGTTATGATTCCTGGCTTGTTTGGGAGCAATGAGCCAGGGGTTGGGTTTGAACATCACGCTAAGCTTTTTCTTGCTTGTGAGTTCCTGGCTACTGAAGTCATTCCCGTTGGTAGTAGAAGCCATGCAGCATGCATCAGCACACTTGCTCATGAACAATAAGCCAGGATTCTTCAGAATTCACACTTATTGTTTAGTGTGAACACAACCATAGAGAAGGTAGTGCAAATAAGCACCTCTGTGAATTTCTGTGGGTCTCTACTTGCTATAAAGCAGTGTGTGTGTGGGAGGGGGAGAACTGTGGCCCTCCATATGTTGTTGGACTACAACTCTCAGTATTCCTGACCACTGGCCATGCTGGCTAGTGCTGATGGGAGTTGGAATCCAATAACACCTGGGGGGGGCACACGTTCCCCACCCCTGCTATAAAGGAACATCCTTAAATGCAGAATACAATAATCATAAACCCGGTGCAAATATTCAAACGGTATAGAAGTGAATGCATGGAGTGGGCGGGGGGGAAGGGGATTGAACTTACTAGCTCTGCCTAGGGATACATGGATTTTGCTACATCTGTTCAGTCTGTGTTTCGCGCACTGTCAGGAGTCTTTCGTTCCATCATCCACTCATTGATGGAATTGGATTTTTTGTATGAGAATTTTGTTTCTTTGTAAATGTGCGCTTGCGCTAAAAGTTACGTAATTTGTAAATGAACAAAATTACACAAATTCCTCCCAAAAGTTAAAAAAAAAACCAGTCCACAAATCCAGAAAAAGCTGGCCTGCTGCAGAAGCCACAGGTCGGATTCATAGAAATCTGAACAATTTGCATCTGTTGCAAATTTCTCAGGCATCCCTAGCTCTGCCCACAACTTCCACATATTGATCAGAACATGTGCACAAGTGCCTACATGTGTACATCCCAAAATATAGGTGCTGAATTCACCATCTGTACCTGGCAAGAAGTGAAGGGTACATGCTGTGCTTCAGCATCTATGTCCATTGGAGCATACATGCAAAGGACCCCGTGGGCTGAAAACAATGCATGGGGAATGGGGGCAAGGCCAGCAAGCAAGAGAGAGCTCCTTCCCTTTCTCCACGCTTCCCTGTCTGCACTGGTCATTTCTTTGAACTTAAGATCCTGAGAAAAAGCCCTGAAAAAACAAAGCCTTACCGGATTTGATGGATTTTTAAGGTTGAGCCCTTGTAGCTCATGGCCACAGAACCAAACATCATCTCTCCAAGCATATTTGCATCTGAGGAACACCGGGAGCCCTGCAAAATATGCCATTAATTATTATGTTGCATAGTTGATCACTTTTTGAGCACTCTTAATTAAGGCACTGTATAAATGGAGGAAAATATCATTTTGGCCTACAAGCACATCTAATCAAGTATCTCTGAGATGTAACGCTATCAGAAAGTGCCTACCTGTTTGTTCAGCTACACCTTTTGCACTCTTAAATTTCAGTCTACGTGGTGGTTTGGAATGCTGGCTGCTGTTCATCACACCAATAATAATCTTTCTACAAATATCTAATACGCCTGGATCTGCTTCTCTCACACATCCGCTGTCACTGATCTTACATTTTGGCTTGGGCAGCACCACATGCCTCAGAGGCTGCTGGGGTATGATCTCAGCTTATACACCCTCCTACCCCTCACCATGAACCAGTACCAAAGCACATTAATTTTGACTCTGAGGCATGTTCTCCACCCTGTCAGTACTCAGCCATCCTGCCACAGAGGACGTCATTTGGTTTGATGGAAGAAGGGGACGGAATCTGTTGGAACGCTAGGTAAATCCCCCAAGTAACATAATAAATCCCCTGTAAGATAATATTCTCCAGACACATTGTAAAACCTGTGCAGGAGTTGTGCAAAATAATACTAAAATGTATGACAAACTGTTTGAATACCTACATTCACTGCATTCCATCTGTTTTTAATCATTAATTGGCAGCTTCTGCATTAAAGTAGCAGGGCGTATAATTTCACACACATTTAGCACTTGGGCAAAGAGCACTTACAATTATTTGGCACTAGTCAAATGTGTCACACTACAGATAATGGGTTGGATCCAGATGTAAGTTGGTCATGAATAACTTAACTCCCACTGATTTCAATGGGTCTACTCTAGGTATGTCTAAATTTGGATCCAAACCAACTTATATTTTCTGGGTTAAACAGTAGAATCTGGCATTTTCTAACATCAAGACAGAAAAGTTCTCAGCCAGCAACTTATTGGGTAGAGAGAAAATTGACTTAATGGGGAGGGATTATATTGCACAGGATATTTTTCCCATCATAAGCTGATACATACTTTGATTTTCAAAAATGTATTTAATGAAACAAAGCAAGGCACAGAAGTAGTATCTAAAACCAGTTACAATCAAACCAATGATATTCAGTATTCACATTATGAAGACAAATTTAATTATTAAGATGACACTGACAAAGGCCTCAACCAAAACATACTCTTCCATGAATGTCCTATATCAGTGCTGAGTTTCTAATCATATTAGTGTTCAAGATTACAGCTATACAATCTAATAGGAGCTATCAGTTTATAAATCTTGAGGGAAAATCTTGAGCTTGGAAAGTATTTTCTGCCAGGAAACAACCAGGTTTTCACAATCAAATTGAACCGCAGTGGCTTAAATAAGCCACTGTGGTTTGTGGGTGTCCATTCCATAACCCAATCCCACTCTCGTAGGTTGTTGTGTTATTCAAACTTGGCGAGGGTGGGTTGTTGGTATGGTTAACAACCTGGGCCACAACCCTAAAGCAGCCCATGGGTTCCGGGTGGTTTGTTAACCTCATCAACAACCCACCCATGCCAGGTTTGCATGACATGATAAGCTACGAGGGGTGTGTGTGTGTTGGGTTATGGGACAGGTACCCACGGGCACCCGCAAACCACAGTGACTTATTTAATTTGATCATCTGAACCTGGTCTATTATGCCTTAAGCAACAAAGAAAACTTGCTAGATTATTTATCCCTCCTGGAACAAAATATAGATAACTGAAAAACTGATCTTATAACTGATCTAGTGCAAAAACTTATTCCAGGAATTGGTCTGGAAATGCACTATATCATGGGATGAGAGTTATCAGATCTCCTGGACATGTTATTTTTAAAAGCCCGCTATTATCTCAAACATCTATCTGTTAGCACCTGCTCCGCTGATAATAAAGCATAACAGTAGTTTATCTGACAAGCAAAATCTTGTGATGCTGCCCGTCAGGCTAAGAGTAGAACTCATATAGCATGTGGGTAGGATACATTAGTATTTGGCCTCAGTGATTTACTGAATATCAAAATACTGGAAAAAGCCCAACCTGGTGCCTTCTAGATGTGTTGGGACTACAATGCCCATCATACCCAGCCAACAGGGACCATGACCCTGCTTGCTGGGATGATGGTGGTTAGAGTCCAACACATCTGGAAGATGCCAGGTTGGAGAAAGCTGCTCTAGAGTTTGTAGTTAGGCTGAAGGGAAGCAAGTGGATTCCCACTTGCTTCCCCTTGGCTGGGGCATAAAAGGGGGAGAGGTGCAGAGAATGCATGCCTGAAACAAACCCTATTCCATTATGGGGCAAATCATATCCAAAAGTATATCCAAATGCAGATGTGGTCTGTGCTTTCAATGGAATGCATATGCAGGAGGCGCATCCAATTCTCATCTCCATCCACACTGGGATGCACATTTGGTTACACATCCATAGGAACATAGGAAGCTGCCTTATACTGAATCAGACCATGGGTCCATCTAGCCCAGTATTGTCGACACTGACTGGCAGGAGACAGAGAGTAGAGAAGAGGACTTCACACAACATGCCACTACTTTATGGACGGCCACTAGCACAGATGGCATTAAAGAGGGATTAGGCACATTATGGGCAGAGTAGATTATCAAGGGCCACTAGGCATGATGGCTGTATGGAGCCTCGATGTTCACGGGCGATGTGTCACTGAGTATCAGTTGCTGGCGAGCAATAGCAGGAGAGGGCTTATGGACTTGCCATTGTTGGAAACAGGTGACAAGGGATAGGTATAACAGGATTAGATGGACCTTTGGTCTGATCCAGCAGGGCTCTCCTTATTTTCTTGTAAGTTTGTTGCAGGCACTTAATAACAGACACATCATTTCCTTCAGCTTTTGACAGCTGAAAACCCATAATTGCACCTTACTGCATTGAAATTAATACTTTGTGATGCACTTAAATTATTAAAGAGAGGAACTGCATTCCATCCTTTCCATCAGACTTTTTCATTCATTGACATTACCTTCAGATATGTTTAATTTCCCCTCAGTACTCTTAAGAGAATGTTGCCAAGGACATGTGTTCCTTTTCTTCAATATTGCATGCAGGGTACTCATAGATATCGGCTCATTTGTCAGACAATGCTAATTGTGGTAGAGTCTGTGAGTAAAGTCTGCCCGACATGGAAGATAAATGAGGTAGAAACCTCAATTCCGGGCAGTAGTACACTGTTTTCATTGTACAAGAGGAAACGAGTTCAAAGAAACCCATGTTTCTTCCTGTCCAAACCACAGCAAATACTCTTCCATGATGAGGAAAGAGATAAAAATAACTTCATTCTCAAGCGCAATAGTGCAATATGAAAATGAGTTGCGCGCACGTGTGTGTGTGTGTGTGTGTGTGTGTGAGAGAGAGAGAGAGAGAGACAGAGACAGAGACAGACAGACAGACAGAGAGCGAGACAGAGGGACCAAGTGGTTAAATGCAGCAACTAATGTATGTTAGTAAAGCTCAGTAACCTGGTATTACACCTTGTATATTAACATCATTAAAGCAGTATTCCAGAATATGTTATGTTAGGATCAACCCCTAAACAGAGAATTACTTCACTACAAAGGGTATAAAAGCTCAACTCTATTTTTGGAAGGCTGAATAGAAAACATTTGTGATCAGTGCAAGGTGAGACGACAGAAATATATCCAGTCAGATGACTGGCTGCACCGGTGGCCAAAAACTCTCCTCTTATGTAAAGTGTAACTAAGTTCAATGGGTGCCAGTATCATAAACCTTTTAAACTGTCAGCAGGCAAAAATGTACGGTTGAACATTTTCAAACTACTTTCCAGGCAAAAATAAATGTTTAAAAATATTCTATAGCATAAAGCTTCACAAATATTTAAATCAAACATTATAGACATTTGAAATACAGAGTGATGTGGAAGGGGTGGGGGGGAGACCATGACTGTAGTCAAATTACATATACTTCAGTCTTGGAATAAAATATTTACCATTCAAATTCTCAAAAATCTATATCTGTATCATTGGCAAAAAAAAAAAAAAAAAAAACCTGATCTGAGAGGGGTCCTCCTCTTCTGGTTCTGATTTAAGACTCAAGAAAAATCTAATATGGATAGCCTGGACATTTCT
Source organism: Shinisaurus crocodilurus (assembly GCA_021292165.1). Classification (NCBI taxonomy): domain Eukaryota; kingdom Metazoa; phylum Chordata; class Lepidosauria; order Squamata; family Shinisauridae; genus Shinisaurus; species Shinisaurus crocodilurus. The sequence continues at coordinate 99,040,461 of CM037881.1, read as the reverse complement.
GATGGAAATCTTGAGTAAACGGTGGACAGTATCCAAGTTGATATTGCACGATTGCGCCTGAGAATGAATTTGATATGAGCACTAACGTAAATTACCTTGCACTAGCATAAGGGATCTCTAGCACAACGCCAGTCGCGTTATCTGGCCTGATGGCCTTTCCAGGGAATGCTTTCACAGTTGTACTAGCGGTCCCTTACACTAGCACAACTTAATTTACACTAGTTATCATAAATTACATTAGTACTTAGAATTGGATACCTCCCATTATTTCCCAGACTCATGAGAAAGCTAAAACCTTAGCATTGATTATAAACACCTGAAATAAGGCGGAACGTTTTTTAATTCATGTAGCACATTTCAGGTCAAAAGGAGAGAGATGGGCCAACTCCTTATAACACCAACTCTTGGGGTGACACGCCAGGCAGGTAAGCCCATCTCCAGGGCCTCAGCCTCAGGGGTTCCATTTTCAGCATCTCCCTGGCTAAAATCAGGGGACATGTTCCCTCTTTGTCGCTTCCTTCTTCCCATGCAAGCCTGTTCTCTCTTATTCTGCTGGGAGACAGGGACAGGTGTACACACTACATATGTTTGATATACCCATGTCCTGGGGCCTCTTAGTAGCTCACTGGCCTTTCACTACTCTTCATAACTGATTTTCAGATCAGTCAAACCACCTGTAGTAATATTCATCCTGCTGCTGATATTCTGAGGATTTCCAATTCCAGCCTCAGACAACATCAGCCATCTGTTTTGTTGGACAATTACCAAAGAATAGCTTCCGGGCTCACTCCCCACCCTAGAGCCCCAAGCACTTCCTAATAAGGCAATGTTTTCAAACATGTAACTCAAGTCACGATGCCACTATGACACAATTAAAAAGAGGAACTCTCACCTGAAATTTTGGACACTGTTCTTTTGTTTCAGAAGATGAAGAGGAAGAATTGATTGAACTATCCAAAGACGAGGAACTGTCTCCTCCGGGTTTGAGCTGGCAACATTTCCCAAAGACTTTCACCTGCACGTCACTGCAGAGTTTCTGGAGGAGAAAAAGACACAACTGTTTACATTATATTGAACAAACCCCAAAACAGTGTTTTGGGAGGTAACATCTCCTGAAGGCAGAATGTAGGAAAAGAAAACTAGGGAGCTTTGCTTTAATACAAGCATTTTGATGGCAATGAAAGAAAGGAGATCACAAGCCAAGCTTGGTCTTATCTGTTTGCTGCAAATTGGGAACAGTTTGCAGTTCTCAAATACCACATTCAAAATCAGATTCTAGGAGTTGTAAAAGTGTTTTGGTTTTTTGGAATAAAATTTTTGTAGAAATGTCAGAAATTATTGGCATTAAGTTGGAGGTCTGTCCAAAATTAGCATTGTTATCAATAACGGAGAAACTTCTGTGTTCTCAAGAGATAAAGGAATTAATTGTAAGTTTGTTAACTGCGGGAAGATTATTGATAGCAAGGAAATGGAAAGTTCAACATCAGTATTTAATTATATATTGGTATAAAGAGGTGTGGGATATTGCTTTAAATGATAAATTGACATGTATTAAATGTAAAAAGGGACAATTAAAGAAAACTAATTTTAAGGATATATGGGGACCATTTTTAGATTATGTTTTAGTAAAGGGAAAAGGGAGTAAGCCATGTCAAGATATGATGTATTTTTGGAATATAGATTAATAATGGATTATGTGGATAGAATTATCTTTTTTTGGCCCCGTGGTGACGGGTGCACTTTGTAGTTATATGGATTTGTGGGTTTATTTTCTTTTTGTACGTGTGTTCATTTAAAAATAAATAAATAATTTTTTTAAAAAATAAATCAGATTCTATATCACCACCACCACCACCACCACCACCATTATTATCATTATTATGTAGGAGTAAAGCTGTGCCAAGTGGAGAATTCTGTGCTAATTTATCCTATGTAACCTCACAGATACCAACTATCACTTTGGCTATATGTACAGTGGCTGCCCTACATGTGATGTACTGGGTGCTAAAACTGGTGGAAAGGACAGGGTTTCAGAGGGTCCTTAGGTATAGGAGGAATCCCAAGATATGCAGAAAGATATTGCTTTAAATAAGAAAGAAGAAGCCTAGACAAGTGCCCTGGGCTACCCTTACACTGCCAACATTTGTTGGCAGCAGAGAACTGTGTGCAATTGTGACCCTTCAACCACTAGAGCAGCTTTCCCCAACTTGGTGCCTTCCAGATGTGTTGGACTACAATACCCATCACAGCCAGTCAACAGGGACCAACACATCTGGAAGATGCCAGGTTGGAGAAAGCTGCTCCAGAGTTTGTAATTAGGCTGAAGGAAAGCAAGTGGATTCCCACTTGCTTCCCCTTGGTTGGGGCATAAAAGGGGGAGGCATTAGGTGCAGAGAATGCATGCCTGAAACAAACCCCATTCCATTATGGGACAAATCATATCCAAAAGTATATCCAAATGCAGATGTTGCCTGTGCTTTCAGTGGAATGCATATGCAGGAGGTGCATCCAATTCTCATCCCTATCCATACTGGGATGCACATTTGGTTACACATCCATAGGAACATAGGAAGCTGCCTTATACTGAATCAGACCATGGGTCCATCTAGCTCGGTATTGTTGACACTGACTGGCAGCAATGGCTCTCCAGGATTTCAGGCAGGAATTTTTCCAGCCCCACCTGGAGATGCTGGAGATCGAACCTGGGACCTTCTGCATGCAATGCAGGTGCTCTACCACTGAGCTATGGCCACTCCCGCAGTCCAAATACCGTACGTATTCTCTTCAATCACGTGCAGACAAAGAGCATCTACCTCCAATTTAGAACACAAAATGATTCAAGCAAAGAAGGCTGCTTTCCGCATGTGGATCTCCTTAGCTGGATTGGACAAGGAAGCATTGGGTGGGGCGAGGAAGGTAAAAGGAGGCAAATCCTTCTTTTCCTCCAATGGGATGGGGGGGGGCACACGGAGGAGTAAAATATACAGAACATGGGAAGGGGGGATTATTGACCTTCCAATCTGGGAAGGCCTGATGTTTCTTCCATGTTTGGGACTGGAGTTTGATTTTCTAAAGATCCATGTGCAAGAGGGATTCACAGGAAATCAGACAGCTTTCAAAGGACCACAGGTGCAGCTTTTCAGCACAACTTCAACAGTCATTCTCCTAACGACAGAGCTTTTGCAAAGAAAACCTTTATGGGTTTGGGGTGGGGGGAGAGAACAACCCACATACAGTTGTTTATGTGTGGTTTTTCCCTCCCCAAAGAGGTTTTCACTGCAACTCTCCCTTCAGGGATGACTATTGGTGTGTCTATATGAATATCTCCACCTGGGGACATCAAAAAGCAGCTAGCCAAAGTCTATGCAAAGCCAGCTAGAACTCCCTTCTCTCGCCTTTATGGCTGGAACCCAAGAATGTACTCCTTCTCCTAAGAACAACCTCCCATTATGAGTGGCTGATCATTAAAAGAGACAATGCTGAACTCGTGCACTATCAGAATTGCTACTGGCTGGATTTTTTTGGGGGGGGGAGGGGGGTATACAATGGCTGAAAACATGTGAATGGCTATCATATGACTTCACTAGCAACCCGTGAACTAGAATTGCAGTTTATCTCTGACAAACAACAGCGTCTTGGGCTGGCCATCATGTGATAAAACCACACCGAGTCTGCAGAGTTACAGCATCTCCCACAGGCAAGTCACACTGCAACTTGCAGCTGATGTTGAAAGTTTGCTTAATCACATTCGGTAGCAAGTAGACATATTTAAGTGGTATATATTAAAAAGACTGGCTATAATGGTAAAATGTATTCCCCAAGTAACCACCTAGCTAGCTGGTTCTATGCATGAACCACCTTAACAACGTCCTGCACAGTAGCTTTCTGCAAAGCTGCCACTGAACACTATGTCTTGAAGTTATCATTTCCTGATTGAAACACTAGGAAAGATTATACCTTTGGCCTTTACAATGGAATGCAATGAACCTAGGATCCCGTGGGTAAGGAGAGGTCAAATGGTCACAATCTTTGGGATACCTTCTGTCAGCAGCTTGCCAGTGAGCAAATCATCTGCAAGATGCAGAACCCAGACAAATTTCAGGAGATGCAATTTTAGAACCGAGCAGATGCTCAGGAGTAACCTGTTGGACACCTAGATCAAGTATCTGAGGTGTCCCCTTCTCCTCTGTGAGGTGCTTGGATCTGAATTTATTTATTTATTATATTTATACCCCGCCTTTTTTCCTGCAAGGAACCCAAGGCGGCTTACATAATCCTCCTCCTCCTCTCCATTTTATCCTCACAACAACCCTGTGAGGTAGGTTAGGCTGAGAGTCAGTGACTGGCCCAAAGTCACCCAGTGAGTTTCATGGCCGAACGGGGACTAGAACCCGGATCTCCCGAGTCCCAGTCCAACACTCTAACCACTACGCCACACTGGCTCTTCAATGTCAATGAAATACAAGATGCAAAAAATTGCCAGATATTATGCAACAAAGGGAATTGGCCGCCGTGTGTGTGTGCCTGGCATAGCTCAAGCTGTGTTTCCAAAATTATAAAGAGGTTACTGAAAAGTGCTGCGTAGAGAAGAAGCTTGGGATCCTTGTCCCTGGGAAGAGCATGTTAAGTGCAGTAAATTGACACCGTAGGCAGTCCTGCTAGCACCATCTGCTGTGCCCATCAGAGCAGCACAAGGAAAACGTTAGCAGTGTTTCCCGATAGAGTTGGAAGGATAACTCTTGTTAGCTCAACGTGGAGAAGAAAGCAATGGTTCTACTTCCACTTCTGCTGAGAGGCAGAGCCTCTGAACAAGACTCTGTCCTCCTGCAGATTCAGCAGCCCAAAGAGGATGGCTGTAGTGTCTGCTCCTTATTTTTCAGAAACTCAACCCTTACAGGCACCAGTCTCCGTTTTAGGCAGTCACCTAAAGGTAATGAATCGCTCAGTAGATCTCATTACTAATCCCATCAGTGATTTAGTGCAGCGGACCCCAACCTTTTTGGCACCAGGGACCGGTTTCATGGAAGACAATTTTTCCATGGACCCGGGGGGGGGGGGGGGGAGATGGTCTCGGGATGATTCAAGCACATTACATTTATTGTGCACTTTTTTTCTATTATTATTACATTGTAATATATAATGAAATAATTATGCAACTCACCATAATGCATAATCAGTGGGAGCCCTGCACTAAAAATCATGCTAAATCTAATCAGAGCTGTCTTATTTATTTATTTATTTATACCCCGCCTTTTTTCCTGCAAGGAACCCAAGGCAGCTTACATAATAATCCTCCTCCTTTCCATTTTTATCCTCACAACAACCCTGTGAGGTAGGTTAGGCTGAGAGTCAGTGACTGGCCCAAAGTCACCCAGTGAGTTTCATGGCCAAGCGGGGACTAGAACCCGGATCTCCTGAGTCCCAGTCCAACACTCTCACCACTACGCCACACTGGCTCTCTCCTACCCAAGAGTACATTGCCAACATGTAAATTTCATAAAATGTTAAAATAGTTATGTAACTGTAACCTAATTTATAAAAAACATACACCTTACAACTTAAAAATCATTCCACTAAAACTTTAAAATTGCATACAGGTAAGCAAGTGATCTTAAAACGCTTTTATCCTATTTGCTGGATTACAGATCACCAAAAATTATACAGTTACCATTCATTCAAAGCCATCAACATGTAAATTTCATAAAATGTTAAAATTATTATACAATTGTAACCTAATTAATAATAATCATACACCTTACAACTTAAAAATAATTTCTCTATAAACTTTAAAATTGCATATAGGTACCGTATATACTCAAGTATAAGTCGAGTTTTTCAGCACATTTTTTGTGCTGAAAAATGCCCCCTCGACTTATACTTGGGTCAGCGCACTTATACTGGAGGCAATAAGTTTTCCCAGTTTTTTTGGGGTGAAATTAGGGGCCTCGACTTATATTAGGGTCCACTTATACTTGAGTATATACGGGTAAGTAAGTGACCCTATCCCCTTTGTAATGAACATTAGAACGCTGTTATCCTATTTATTGGATTACCTAACTAACCTACCTCACAGGGTTGTTGTGAGGATAAAATGGAGAGGAGGATGAGGAGGATTATGTAAGCAGCCTTGGGTTCCTTGCAGGAAAAAAAGGCGAGGTATAAATATAATTAATTAATTAATAAAGTACTAAGTTTAACAGATCCCCCCAAATTATTATAGTTATTTATTATATTTATACCCTGAATATATGAATATACAATTCATTCAAAGCCATTTTATATTGCTTATCTACCAAAGACATTTTTGCCAGAAGGTTACTAACTCACCACTTATTTTCTAATATTGTTCAAGATCAATCTCCTGAGTATGTAGATTGTGAGTTAATCACCAATATTCAAACGCCTCCAGGTGGTGTTTTACATTTACATAGCCATTCACTGATTACAGTGCACTTCCTGGTTCTCTGGCTGCTCTTTTAAGGTACGGTAAATACCATAGTTAGTAAGTACCTTACAGCCGTGATTTGCTATTCATGGCTGTTTTACGGTATTGCCATGGTAACTACAGCGCCAGAGAACCAGGAAGTGAGACTAGAGGCAAGCAGAGGAATGAGAGGCTGGGGATGCTTGCTGGAGCTCCCAGCACCCCAAGAGCCAGGTAGGGTGCTCACGGTCTGCGGCCCGGTTCCTAACAGGCCACGGACCGGGACCGGTCCGCGGACCGGGGGTTGGGGACCCCTGATTTAGTGTTCAGTGTAAAGTGCTCCCAACTGTAACTACACAATGTCTGAATGAATCTGCCTTGCTTAAATGAGGACCCACACCTCCTCTTTTAGATATACAGATGCAGTTAGGATTTAAATATCCATGCTCAGCCCTTATTAAATGTTGACTCATCCAAAAGAAAATGAACTACCAGCATAGACCGCTCCAAGTCGAACCTTTCTCTGCTATACCTTGGGGATTTCCCCCTACACAAGAACATCAGAACTGAGTCAGACCATTGGTCCATTTGCCAGTCAGTGTCGACAATACAGGGCAGAATGGATCAATGGTCTGATGTAGCCCAGTACTGTCCACACTGATTGGCAGCGGCTCTCCAGGGTTTCAGGCAGGAGTTTTTCATGCCCTACATGGAGATGATGGGGATCGAACCTGGGACATGCAGCAGGTGCTCTATCACTGAGCTACAGCCACTCCCCTCTTTTTTTTTAGGCCCTCTCTTTTCTTCCTTCCCATGCTTAATGTTATAAGCATCCACTGTTGCTATCCAATAACAAGTGTCAGCCCTTGGGCACTTTCCTTTCTACTGCAGACTTACTGTATCCAATTACTTTGTTTCTTATCCATCTTCTTTCTATTGTGAAACTCTCTTTTAAAATCTTCAGTTTCTCTAGACCATGACAGTTTCTTTTCTATCAAGCCCTCTAACTAATGTTGTTCACTGATTAATAAATTCTTAGATTTCAAGAGAAAAATGGCTCCCAATATGGCCTTGGGCCAGTCATTCATGATATAATGCCTAGGAACATGAAAATTATAGCATCATCTAAAGCAGGGGTGTAGAACCGGGGACTGAATCTGGCCCTCCAGGTTTCCCCAGAAGGACACTTTCCCTTGGTCCCACCCCCCTGTTCCCCAAACACTGATCATTTGGTGGATTCTCCTCTTTTGTGCAGTTCCCCACCCACACTCTGAAAGGTTGAAATGCCTCTCCTAAGGCTTAGTTACTGGCAGGAAAAGCTTGAAGTGAAAATATGCTGGTATCATGGCTCCACCCCTTTTGCCTTCGGCCCAGCCCACCACTGAAATGCGGCCCCCAGGAGCTTTTCTGAAATGGAATTTGGCCCGTAGGCTGAAAAAAGGTTCCACACCCCTGATCTAAAGCTATGAAGATGCATATAGGTAGCATTAATGTATTATGCAACACCTTTTAATAAGTTACAAAGGTGGGCAGAATTAACAATTGTTTAGAAATCATCCATCTCATTTACCTGCTCTTGATACTCTGGGACTAGAAAGCAATGCTTCTAGTTCTTTTGCTATGCAAATTTATAGTGATAGACAAGATGCGGTTTGCAGACATGTGCAGTTTGCAGCACTAATATAGTGTGCCACATATCCACTACACGTAAACAGTCATTTTATATTTGATGGCCTGTTTTCACCAATGTTCCACTTTTGTGTAGAGGGGAAATTATGTGAATGAGAAAATAACTTGTTCACAACCTTACGGTTACTACAACTACAGCTGAAACGACAGTTTTATAGACAACTTCAGAGTCATAAAGAAAGTAAATGGGCTGGAGCCATATCAGTCCAAGCCAGTCTGGTTAGCACAGCCTTGCTTTTCTCCCCTTGCCATGACACAGGCACACAGACAGTGCTTCATATCCCCCGACCGAGAAAGCAGAAGGGCTCGATGGTGATGGAATCGTCAACCCCCCTCCTTGCTTTGCAGGGAGCATTTTTTTAGTTGAGCCTTTGAAACAATTACTGCGAACTGCCGGGAGCTTCAGCTATTGGGTGGTATAGAAATGTAATTGATTGATTGATCGCTCGGCCATGAAACTCACTGGGTGACTTTGGGCCAGTCATGGACTCTCAGCCTGACCTACCTCACAGGGTTGTCGTGAGGATAAAATGGAGAGGAGCAGGAGGATTATGTAAGCCGCCTGGGGTTCCTTGCAGGAAAAAAGGTGGGGTATAAATATAATAAATAAATAAATAAATAATACAGTCAGTAGCTGTTAATAGTGATTGTTGGATCCTGAGTTCCCGAAGCTGAGGCAGAAGTCACAATAAAACCTATTTTTTGCGTTTTTTAATGTTTATTTGTAAGCTAACCTGAGCTTGATTGTATCATGGAAAGGCAGAATACAGATGTCCAAATGAAGATGAAAATAAAATAAATATGGAGAGGTGCACACAGGCCTTCCATGGTTATCCATGCATTGGTAATGTCCAGCCTAGATTAATGTAACAGGGATGCCTTTGAAAAAGCAACTGAACCAGAAACGTCAGCTGGGGAGAACACAGTGGCCAAATTGTTACCTGGTTCTAACTGGCATGATAATCCTAGATTGTAGGACACAGAATAATGGGCTCAAGGTACAGGAACCCAGATTCTGCCTGGACATCAGGAAAAATTTCCTGACTGTTAGAGCAATACGACAATGGAACCAACTACCTAAGGAGGTTGATGGAACCAACTATCTAAGGAGGTTGTGGGCTCTCCCACACTGGAGACATTCAAGGTGCAGCTGGACAGCCATTTGTCAGGGATGCTTTGACTTTGATTCCTGCATTGAGCAGGGGGTTGGACTCGATGGCCTTATAGGCCCCTTCCAACTCTACTATTCTATGATTCTATGATTCTGTGATATTACTCCAGTATTTAAAAACCTTCACTGGCTTCTGGTATTTGGACCTTTACCCTATACAGGGATCGGCATCTAAAGGACCATCTTCTGCCATATGTACCTGGCCATCTTCTGAGCCCTGTCTCCATATGCACTCACCTTCAGAGTACTGGCAGGTGGCTACTGAAAAAAGGGCCTTTCTAGTGGTTTTGCCCCAACTGTAGAACTTTCTCTCCAGGCACGTTCACTTGGTAACATCACTGTTATCTTTTAGGCCCCAAGTGAAGCCCATCCTTTTAATGGTGCTTAAGGGCACAATCCTCTGCAAGTTTAGACAGAAAAAAGGCCTACAACCCCCAACATGCCCCAGCTTAAGATACTTTTATTTAGCTGCTGTTTTTGTGTTTATTAATGTTTTTTTATTCTTTGATATATATATATTTTATGTTGCCTTGAGAATATTTAAACAGAAAAGGGGGATAGGACTTTTCTAAATAAATAAATTGTTAATTTTACTATTTCCCCCTAATGTCTGGCTCCTTTAGCTGGTAGTATTTCTGATCTCATAATTTTCATTTTGCCTGGCGGTGGTTGGTATGTAGATGGGTTCTGAGGCTGCTTTTGGTCATTGTGAATTATAACCAACAAAAACCAATAGCATTTTAATGATAAAAGGGAGAAAACAAAGGTTGATTTAAACCAGTTTTAATGAGAGCATAAGGTAGGAGTTTAAATTTTATAAGGCTTATTTTAAAGTGGCACTGTAATAAATAGTTAAAGAGTTTATTAATGATTGACAGGTTGCCTAAGAATGTTTCTGATATGCATAATTCATAGTCTAGATCTAGGATGGGCTGACTTCACTTTAAAAAGAAAAATATCCCAAGCCTTGAATCCCTGTGGTACAATGCTGTATCTTAAAATAAAAACAAAAGTGCATGTCCAAGATAGCCTGATAATTAAGCACAGGTAAATGATCTGTCAGGTGATTCTGAGTATGCCTGGAGCCGCCTGCCAGAACACTTGAGTCAAGCCACCTCCCTTCAAATCCCTCCTCAAAACACATCTTTTCTCTGAAGCTTTTGGCTCAACCCTCCAGTTCCCATGGCCTGCGATAACGTAGCCTGTAAAGAAGCCTAAGCATGTGTAACTGAAACAAGCTCATATTCCATCCTTGTTTACCTCTGCCTCCACTCTGCCTCTTCTTCTGCTGTTTTCCCCTGGGTTATAAAACAAAATGCACACTAATGGCTCTAAATCAATCAATAAGAACAACCATGCTTAAGACCACAAATGCCTTGCTGGCTGGATCTGACCAAGGTCCACCTTGTCCAGCATGCTTTGCAAGAATTCCAGCAGCCAGCAGGCACTAGGTAGTCAACTGGAAACTGGACAATAGCTCAATCTACCTTCTGCCCACTTCTGATCTAGATGGTCAGTAGCACTGCAAGAGGTATTGTTAAGGCATGGCTAAACAACCAACAGCACTGTGTCTGTGTAGGCCCTAGAAGGTTAGAGCAGGACTGGCCACTCTAGAAGAAATTAGAAGCTGTTCTTGATCATAGTCATTTCTCTATGTAAACATTTGTGATCTTAAAAGACGTTTTGATTCTACCCACATGGGACTGCCTTTGGGACATGCCAGACATTTAACAAGTACACCGCATACTTTGACTGGCATGGAAGTGTTCCTTTTAGCAGAACTGTTTGTAATCAGGAAGTGTTGACAGAAGATATACTGCAGGCCTTCCCTTTATAAAAAACAAAAAACAAAACTTGACTAGGGTGTGCCTTCTCGTGAGCTAATATGTCCCACTAAGCAAGAAATGTCACTCCAGCAGGAGTGGGGAAGAAGACATAGCGCTGTCAGGGGGGGGGGGGGGGAATGCATACATGCCCTGAGAATTAACTGATTCTCCAATTTTCCTGATGAACAGCTTTGTTCAACTCCAAACCTTGCATACTCCTAAGCCAACACAGCAAACGCTATATTTGAAAAAAGCAAGGATCTATCAATCACAGTAAGATATGTGGGGGGTCAACAAGCAGAAGGCATTGAATTCTCAAATGCAGCTAACAGATGCTCTTTTCACAGCAAGAAAACATTTGTCCCACACAATGTTTTATTGCAAAGGGCAAAAGTGCCGTGGGATGCAGCTAGCACTTCATATATGCCGTCAAGTGAAGAACGCGAACCGTTTGCCACTTTGCTGAGAGATGTGATTGGAATATTTTCACTTTCTATAATGAGATAAATGTTTGTGTTTCAGAAATCGACTTGGTGATCACTTGGTTGGCTTAGTTTGGTAAAGGACTTAGCATGTGCAAATGTCTACTTGAAGGCCTACAGCCTTGCATCTGAAGAAACACTGTCATTAGAAATAATTACCAATATGATTATGAAATAAGAGAGATCATAATATATCCCCAAATATCTTCATTACCTCATTATTTTCCCCCCTTGAAAAGTTAGAAAGAACTTAGTTATTGGATTGTCAACATTGATGATGAGGAAAATGAAGCAAAGCCAAGGTGGATTCAATGTTCCCAAGAGCAAATGAGATTTTGGGCGGGGTGGGGAACCAGAATCAAACAATGGAAGAGAAAAAAAAATGTCAGAAGAAGGCAGAGGATAGAAAAAGGTCAATACTGTATACCCCTCAACCATTCAAGTCTCTTAATAATCACCTGCATAGAATATTATGGTGCCTTCTGATCTTTAAACTAACTTAAATCTTTGCTTGCCACAAGAAGAAAATGAGAAAATATACTAGGGGTGCAGAATCTCTTTGAGCCTGAGGGCCAAATTCCATGTTGGAGACGCTTTCAGGGCTGCATTCCACTGGTCAGAGGGGCAAAAGTGGAAGGGCTAAAATACAAAAAATGCTGGCATATTTTAGCCTGAAGCTCTTACTGCCAGTAGCTACGCCTTAGGAAAGGCATTTTAGTATGGGGAAAAAACTCCACAATAGCTGAGAAACCACCAACCGATTGGTGGTTGGGGGAAAGGGGGTGGGGCCGGGGAAAGGGGTGTGGCCATCCTTTGGTCCTCAGGCCTGATGTTCTGCACCCTTGGAATAAACGGAGAAGGCCTTTTGCCATATAGAGGGTTAGCAAAACTACAGGAAAGGCTAAATCCTCTGAAAGAAAATACAAAGTAGTAATGGGCTTGGTTAAAAAGAAGAGATTACTATTATAGTTAAGCCACTCTGAGGAATCACTGAAGCTCTAATGCTTCGCAATACAATCTCTTTTTAAATATAGCAAAACAAACATCTCTCTTTGAAGTGCAACTACCAATGCGAAGAACTTATGTTGAGTCTTCTATGTATTAAGCTTGTGTTTCATTTGAAAGAACACATACGTAGTATAATCAAGTTTAAATTAATATTGCTTACCGAGACGGATGCATCTTCAGTTTTTCTCTTAGCGCTGGAGTCAAATAAAACATTTCGCCCTCTTCTTTCGCAGTCCTGGTATACAATTAGTCGGATCTGACTTGGATCAAACTCCGGCAAAGGCCAGCTTTAAAAGGTGAAAAAAGAAATCAATAATGGGTTTCTTACATCGAGTCTATTAAAAGGCAGCATCAGAAATGGACAATACAGTAAAATTTTAATCTGTGTAAAAGACACAGCAAACGAGAACTCCTCCTTGCCCAAATTGCACAGCCGTATAAGTGGGTGTAACTTCACTGGTAACATTAATCATTGTTGAAACAATTTCTTATCAAAGGTACTTCTCACCCTTGTCAATACACAATGCAGGGTATGATTACAATGTTTGCATTAAAAGCACATGTGCAGCGAGGTCGCTATTATAAGTGGAAAGAGAGACACCAGATCAGAACAATGCAACGTTTCAGTGGGGGTGGAGAGCTCCAGAAGGCTATGGCTTGTCTCGGATTTATTTTATTTTTTTACAGTTAGTATCACAAAGAATGGTTAATTTCCCACAAAGAATGTATCATGACCATGGGACCATCATGGCTAATCAGTTCCTGTTTCACAGAAATCTGAGACATATTTCACACGACATTTCTAACAGTTAACTGAGAAATTATCCTGTAAGCCCCACTGAAGAGCAAAGCAAATCCTCCTCCTAGGATTGTGGACTCTGCTTTAAGATGATGATGATGATGATGATGATGATGATGATGATGATGATGATGATGAATCTGCACAATTGCATCTATCAACCCTGCAATAAATTGCAGTGTGCCCAAAGAAGGAGAGGACCTTTTGACAAGATTTCATAGATTTCATAGAATAGAGTTGGAAGGAGCCTACAAGGCTATCGAGTCCAACCCCCTGCTCAATGCAGGAAACTAGAGGAGGGGTCTCCCATCCAAATAATAACCAGGCCTGACCCTGCTTAGCTTTCCACGCTCAGATAAGCTGAGCCAGCATGAGGATCTTGACTGCTGCTCTCTTACCCATGATTAGCGTCAGTGGAGGTGTGATGCTGAATCATGGTTAAAGCCAACAAGGGAAATTTGTGATAGAGAGGGAGGAAGAGAAGCGTGCGAGCCCTTGGTTCACTCCCAATCTTGCAGCTCCAACCAGAAAGACAGATCCCAAGACACAAAAGACTCCAGCCCTATTCAGGCATTCCAAATCTGAGAGGAGTAAACATGCAAGGAGGGGGGAACGTACTAGCCCCACCCCCTCCAATGACGCTCTCGTCACCCTACACGTGGAGGGCAACTCTGTGAAGAGGAGCACTTCCTCTCTCTGTGGGGGCTCTCCACACAATTCAAAATGCTGATTTCCCAGTGTTCCAGAACACACTGTGTGTGCCCCCCGCGGATAGAAGAGGTTCTTCTTTTCACAAAATTGTCCTCCATGTGTAGATAGCGACGGAAGTGATTGCGGGGATGGGGTTAGTGTGCTCCCCATCCTCGCATGTTCACTGTTCTCAGACCTGTAACACCTAAACAGGGCTTCTCCGACTCCTTGCATGATTTTCTGTAGCAAATCACACGCATAACTAGCAAAATAGGCAAACTTCTGGAATTTAACTTCACTATCAATCATGCATCTTCTAACCCTGATCTCTTTCCTCCAGGGGAGTGTTCTCCAACCTTGGGTCCCCAGATGTTTTTGGCTTACAACTCCCAGCATGCTACGCTGGCTGGGGCATGCTGGGAGTTGTAGGCCAAAAACATCTGGGGACCCAAGGTTGGAGAACACTGCTCCAGGGGTTAAAAAAACTAGTACACAGAAAGCTAGCATATCTGGGAAAAGGCTACAGCAGAAAACTCCTCCCTGACAAAGAAGGAAAGGAAGAGAAAAAAAAAACACTGCATGGACGAGCATTCAATCATGCCAGTCGAGATGTGAAGGCCTGGAATTAAAAAAAGAAGAAGCCTTTTCCCCATTCCCCCCCCCCCCCAAGGACCTAAACAGCCACCATTTGCTCTTGTAGCTCAAATCATCAATCCTACAAAAAAAGACGTTTTACAGGCAGGGGTTCAAGTCTGGCTTTAGTTTGCAGTCTGCATACCATAAATTCTCCCTGCCTTTTTTGGCTGGCCATCTGGGATGCTCTTAGCAAAAAATACTGTAGTATAACATACTGTCCGCTTTATTACTTGCTGTATTGCCTCTTACAAAATGTAGCACACTAATGCAAAACCTGAATTGTTTTGTGGATAAAGAGCACCTGTGGACAGACGGTATGTGGTAGCGACATGTTTTGCGAGGAGAAAGTGGCACTTTGCTTGGAAGAAATGTAACATCCACCACCCAGCTCAAATGTTGAAATTGCCATTGGGAACCAAGAGAATGTGATGCCGAGATAAGCAGGGAAAAGTAAAACATTAAATGTATGCTTACGTTCTTACTTGAGGTATCTTAATATTTTATTTTTATGCACTGCTCAGGCCACTCATTTAAAAGTGGTTTTTCTGCATTCTGTTAAACCAAGGGTTCTCCCCCCACCCAATTCCGCCAGTGTGGCGTAGTGGTGAGAGTGCTGGACTGGGACTCGGGAGATCCAGGTTCTAGTCCCTGCTCGGCCATGAAACTCACTGGGTGACTTTGGGCCAGTCACTGACTCTCAGCCTAACCTACCTCACAGGGTTGTTGTGAGGATACAATGGAGAGGAGGAGGATTATGTAAGCCGCCTTGGGTTCCTTGCAGGAAAAAAGGCGGGGTATAAATATTATACATAAACCCAACAACTCTTCACTGAGCCCTCCCACACACAAATCCTTTAATTTACCTAATTCCTTGCAGTGATGCCCCCCAGCTCTATATTAAAGCATGACTCCCATTTGCCAGTATTTTGACACTTGCCTCTGACATCTGTGCCTGGCAGTGAAGAGCAGAAAGAGTTCCAGATCTTTAAGAAGTCTGCTTATAAAAAGCTCCAAGAGCAGATTACCTGCTAAGAGGAGAGCGTGCTAAATATAAAAAACCATGCTGCATTCAAGAACCTGTTTGATCACGGTAAAACAAACCTGTTTACTCTTCTATCTGCACGCATGTTATTTTAACTGCCTTTGAAAGGATCCGGGTGTGTACTATAAATTACATTTTAGACTGACCCAGCTTATTATCAGTGTTACATAACATGGCCTCTAAAAACATTCTTTGGTAGCACCAAAACAGCCTCAGAAACTGAAGAGGAGGAGCGCAGGGAATTCATAAGACACTGGCAAGCTGGATTCCCACACGTATCCATCCAACAGCCAGCAGCATGTTTTTGCAGCAATGGGTCGTGTGAAAAATAAATGCTTCATGTGAAATGTGCATAAGGTGCAAGCAGTGTTTATCAACAGATCAGGCATCTGTTAAGTGATCATCAAGAGATTAGCATCGCCCCAAATTGTCATGCTGCACTGAAATTGTGGTTTGTTTTTAAATCCCTTTGAAAGTGTACCTTTAATCATGAGCTTCCCTTTAAAGGAGGACTGGGCAATGTATGGCCCTCCAGATATTGTTGGACTACAAATCCCATCAGCCCTAGCCAGCATAGCTAATGGTGAGGGATGATGGGAGTTGTAGGCCAAAACATATGGAGGGCTACAAGTTGCCCACCCCTGCTTTAAAAGCATTCCTCTTTGTGGAGAATCCTTAAAAATATATCCTAGGTTTAGCCTGAAAAGGCAAATAAAAAGAACCCAAAATGAATAGTTTTTTGTTGTAAAGGATCAGAGGGAGTTATTTCTATCTACCCCCTTTTAAAAAATAATAATTGGGAGATAGAGAAGTGGTACGATAGGTAAAATCACTGCATAACACTCAGTTAAGTCCTGGGTATGTTTACATATGTTATCTGCAAATGAGTCTGCTGAAAACTAATCCACTATTCTTGTTGAATATTTAATCAAATTGTCCTGGGTTTTTAATTTTTTTCTCCTGTGTCACAGTTTAAAATAAACACACTTGTTCATAGCGAGGAACTGGATTTTGGAAAGCAGTAGACAAATCCAACTGGCCATGAAGTAGACATGGGAGCATTACACATCCCAGATGTCCCAATTTTCCCCTCATGTCATTCAAGGTATGAGTTCCCCCAGTGCATGATTTTGGGGGGCGGTGGGAGGGGAGTCTTCATCAGGTTCTCATTCTGGGTCTATGATTAAAAACGAATGTAATTATACAGGACAGAGATTTTTTTTTAAAAAGAAAGTTACGTTTGTATCCCACCTTTCCTCCAAGGAGCTCAAGGTAGCATACAAGGTCCTCCCCCCCCCCCGTTATATTCTCACAACAATCCTGTGAGGTAGGTTTGGCTGAGAGGTAGTGACTGGCCCAACGTCACTGCCCAGGGAGCTACATCATGGCTCCTGCCCAACATGACCCCTCCTCTAGTTTCCTGCATTGAGCAGGGGGTTGGACTCAATCGCCTTGTAGGCTCCTTCCAACTCTATGATCTATGAAATCTATGAAATCACCCAAGGAGTTACATCATGGCTAAGCAGGGATTTCCCATTCTCAGTCTGACACTCGAACCAGCAAATGCCTTGCTACTCCCCAGCCCTCCCAGCACCAGGTTGGAATAAGAGGATGCATCGTTAATGTGGCTGCGGCGGCATCTTCTCATTGCACACTAGTATGATGCCACCAA
Source organism: Shinisaurus crocodilurus (assembly GCA_021292165.1). Lineage (NCBI taxonomy): Eukaryota > Metazoa > Chordata > Lepidosauria > Squamata > Shinisauridae > Shinisaurus > Shinisaurus crocodilurus. The sequence continues at coordinate 99,023,022 of CM037881.1, read as the reverse complement.
CCCCGCCAAAATGCTTGAGGGGGGATGATATTGATGTGGGGCTCTTGTCCCAAGCAGCTTTGCTTCTCAGGATGAAGTTGCCCCCGTCACCGATGCAGGAAACTAGGATACTTTTTTGCAGATGCAACGGAATGTTTGACACCTTGGAAAGAAGGGGAAATGCTTTCTCAGGTTTGTTATTATGAGGTCAAAACATTTGTAATTTGAATGCCCCTATAATCAATGACACGTATCCCATCTTCTTATTACAAAGATGCTTCATTGGCATGACAAACTACGTATACCCAGTGTTGTGGAAGTATACAGAAAGGACACATCACTAAAATATCCCCAAAGGGACACGCACATTAAACCTGGACAGTCTGCAAACATTTGATTTCTTTCTGGAGGGTGATGCTGCAGCAGGGGTGGGAAACCTGGGCCAAATCCGGCCCTCCTGGGATCCCAATCCCTAGATGGCCACATCCCCTTCCCCTTTTCCCCAACCACCAATCATTTGGGGGTTTTCTTGGTTTATTGTATTTCCCCCATTCTAAAAGACTGAAATGCCTCTCCTAAGGCTTAGTTACTTGCAGTTACATGGCGATGGCTGTAAGCCCAGGAACTTGGAGGCTTACGGGCATCCACTGCAGAGTAGGAGGAGTGGCGGAGGTGATCTTTGCCTCCCCATCCTGCCGCCCTGCATCTTCTGCTAGAAAGGCTTTTTGGCTCATGTAGCTGGAGCATCTCAGAGGGGGAGGGAAAGAGCCTGGAAGAGGCTGAGGATAGCTTGTATCCTGGCCTCTGCAGTCTCCTCCTCTCCCTGCCCCCCAAAATACCCCCTTCTCCACCTCTCTCAGGTTGCTTTCCTGACCTGAGAGAGCAGCCAGCGTGGTTCTTTCCGTGCTGTCTGCGAAAGGGAAGGTGGTCGGAGTTCCACTTCCCAGCTCTGAAGTCAGAGTGCTGTCTCTGACCTCAGATCTGGGAACCTGAATTATCCTATGGCCCCTCAGAGGCTGTCTAGGGGCCACAGGATTGTTCCCTCCAGCTACAATATGCTGGTATTAAAAAAAAAAGGTTCCTCCTGCTTTTGCATCTGGACCCTCCCTCCCACCCACCACTAGGAATACAGCCCCCAAGAGCTTCTCCAAAATTGAATTTGGCCCTTGGACTGAAAGAGATTCCTCACACCTGTTACAGTATGTGGCCAAACTGGTATATCTTTTGGAGAACTGAACAGTCAAAGATCAAGGCTGCATCTGGTCCTGAGCTGAATATAAAAGATGCTTAGGCATGAGCAGGTTGTGTACTTGAGGCTTTTAAAGTGCAAAGTGCATAACAATCTGAAATCAACTTATTCTAAACTGTCTTAGAGAACGAAGATTGAAGCACACTCATTTCTTCAGCATTTTGTTTACCTCTTCCCATTTATTTCCTTATATTCATTTTCCGGTTATTGCATTTCATCCAATTATTTACACTTTAGCAACTTCTGTTGCTGCAGCCCTCCTCTCTTTATTGTACATCCTAATCATTGTTATGGGCCCAGCCTACAGGCAACAGCAGGGTGTTGGGGTAGGGATGCCAAAACAGCAGGCTATTTGTTAAGCGACTAAAACCCTTTCTTCTGCTCCTTATACTTTGCAAAGTACATGGAATCCTACAAAGGGATCCCACCTTAAAATACCTTGAATTATCTAATTCTGACCATCAGTGGAGATAAGATATAGGAACAAGTGGATCACTGATCTTCAATGCTCCACCATGTATTGTATCTTGGATGTTCAAGATAGATCAGAGTAATAAACCATTTGATATTGGGGAAGGGGGCAGAAGATAGCAAAATTGTGATAAAAAAAGGTGAGGGGTATTGGTCTGAAAGTGACAAATTGTATGGATTGGGTATGTTAAAAGTTTTTAAAATGGTGACATACATTATGGATGGACCCACTGGTTTAGATCCTGCTCATTAGGAGTCAATATTAACTGAAATTCTAGATTAGGAAAACACGAATGTGTGTTTCAAACATTATATGGTTTACTGGTCCATTCAAGCCTCTTTGCTCCAACATGTCCAGATCACAGAAGCTACATTCCAGCACTCTTTGAGTTCCCCCTGACAACATTCACTCCTTCATAGCCTTTATACAAAGTATTACCACCACCAGTTACATTAACATTATCTTTCATAACAACAACAAAACACAAATTCCCACTTAGAATTTGTGTTCCGTACCATAATTACCACTTGTGTTCCTTACCATAATTTAAGGAAAATATAAATACTGTATAATAAAATATAAATCTGTTCTATTTTCCATTTGTAGCACCAAAGTTTACCTTCATTTACAAAGTAAAAAAAGTTTTTATTTCTTTACAAAGTGCTCATTACTCTATTTTCCATTTGTAACACCAAAGTACTACTTTAGGATCATTACTCAGAATATCCCCATAGATACTCTTCACAGCATTTTTACTGTTCCCATTCTACAGATGGGAAATAGAGGACAAACATGTATTACTTTATCAAACCATTCAATCCAACTAGGTTTCCCAACTACAAGTGCAGCTAAAATGAATGGGCGTTGAATTTTACCTCCAATGCAAATGCTTTTCGAACATTATTTACTGTACATGAAATGTAAACTCTCAATGCCATGAGATATTATTCTTTAGAAAGAAATACAGACCACATAGAACTATAATTGTCCTAACATCACCATGATCACGCCCAATAATGATGGCTGATTCTCTAGAACATTACAGCTATCAGACGATTACTTCCGACATCGTATTAACTAAAGTTATGAAAACTGCCGGGCGATTAATCACTTTAAACTATTTTTAAGGACATCTACGCAAATGATATTTATAGTTTGTGCCAGCTTATCTGTTCTGCATGCCTTTCATGTTAGCACCTTTTTAGAACATTGATAGGAACAAACGCCCTGAAATAGGTTCCTGGTCCTTTTCATCTGGTACCCTTGCCCCTTTCACTCTTTCCAACAGTGACCACCACTGGACACCTCAGTGGAAAGTATAAGTATTCAAATGCATCTAACTACACTGTGAAATAAGGGAAACATCAAATCCTCTTGCTAATAACTATACAGGCCTGTGGCTTATGCTGGCTCAGCTTGTCTGAGCGTGGAAAGTTAAGCAGGGTCAGGCCTGGTTATTACTTGGATGGGAGACCCCTCCTCTAGTTTCCTGCATTGAGCAGGGGGTTGGACTCGATGGCCTCGTAGGCCCCTTTCAACTCTATGATCTATGAAATCTAGTGATCAACTTACACTTCAGCGTATAGCATTTATTATGTTGAATATTCTGATGTATGTGCAATGATTTACATCACACAGGACACCGATCGGGATTAGGCTAACATCAGGGTCACCCTGTGGATCAGAACTAGGAATACAGTAGGTTTTAAAAGGAATAATATGGTACGTGTGTGTGTGGGTTACGATACATTTGCTGATGTAATATTACATGCAGGATTTGTAACAGGACGTCTGTGCAAAATGAAGGTTATGACTCAATAAAACAGATGCTGTAGCACCTGGATGAGCTGACTCTTACAGTGATTGCTAAATAGTCCGTTGGAAGCTACCTGTGGGTGCTGAGTGACTAGTGGGTGGAGGATTTACCCCCATGAAGGATGAGATAGGAATCAATAGCGACCGTGGCCTTAAATCGAAAGAATGAGTGCAAAGAGAAATTCACCATTAATAATACATAATAAAAAGCAAATGACTGAGGAAAGATGAGGCTGTTTAAATCCCATTTCATTCAATGGGATTTAAATTGCCTCACTGTATTCAGAATTTTAGCGTTAGTAATGAATTCAAAATTCGCAGCACGGATAATGCATGGCTTAAAGTATACACAGTCACCGGTTTAGAAAAACAAAATTAGCCAAGGTAGAGAGAATCAGGGCCTGCAGGCCACAATCTGCTACTCATCACCCCCTGTATGCATTGCCACCATGTGCCAACTCGCCCATGGGCCAGTCATTCCAGGCGGGAAAGGAAAGAAAGCTTTTCTTCAGGAGGGCTACTTATGGCCTACAGACGTTACACTGGCCATTCCCAACACCTTGTTTCCTTTGTAACACTGATGTGGGGGGTAGTGGGCACTTGTGGGAGACAACTGGTGGCAGAAGGAGAGTGCTTAACCCTTTGCCCACATGCAAGTTTTCCCTGCGAATTCCCACCACCCGGCTCCTTTTAACTGATTCCCCCCCTCTCCCCAGCTGGGCTCCAAACTGGATGAAAAGCCCTCCTGAGGGGAAAACAGCCTGGGGGAGTATTTGCAGGGGAGAATCAGTGGGCAAAGGAAGGATTAAGCACCTGCCCCTTCAATCCACCAATCCTGCCCTGTGAGTACCACCCCACTTCTGTGTCCTTGTTATCTCATCAAATGTGGCTTTGTGTACATACATTTGCCAAGATAACATGACGTTCCCACCACTGCTTTCCTCTTGTGCTACGGTGCTAAAAGCCACTTGGAACAGATTATATTATGACTCAGTTGATGACATTTTATCCTCATCTGGAACTCTGACAGTCCTAGTGCCTACTAGAAAAACCCCTCCCATCTCCCAATCATTCCTCTATAACTATCAGCTACTGACTAGTCAACTTAAGCTTCTGCCTCATTCACATAGGAAGATTTATCTACCAGTTAGGTTATACCTAATTTTATTTCTCAGGTCCACCCACAACAATGTGCTTTAATAAAGTATTTTATATTGGATAACTAATTTATAGAAACACTGGCCATGGAGGTATCAGAGCAATCCACAAACCCTTGCATAGTGCTACAAAACCAACTCTGACAGTACCATCCTATATACCGTACTTCTACTCACGTCTACTGGCTTGCTCCCAGGTAAATGAGTATAGCTTGAATCTACTCGAATCCTGAATCTACTTGAATCAGCCTGAATCTACTTCTAGGCTACGTCTAGCACAACCTCTCCAGTGGGTCCAGTGTGATGTACCCAGATAGAGTGCTTGGCTTCCCATACGTGGGAAACCATATTTTCAAATCTTCACTCAGCTGTAAAGCCTGGTAGGTGGCCTTGGGCCAAGTACGCTCTCAGCTTGAACTACTTCATGGTTAATGCTAAAAAAAATCTGCTTTGAACTCCCCAGAGGGAGACAGACAGACAGACAGACTATATAATTCTCACAATACAATACAATATTCATGAAAGTGATGACGTATTAAAGTAAATTTTCATAGGTTTAGGAGAGGAGGACTAAATTTGGAGGGATCCCCCAAATTCCAGCAGCAAAGAGGAGTCAAACACAGACAGGATCAGTTGAGAACGAAATAGAAATAGGGGCACTACTGCAAGTTTCAGGGGAGGGATTCACAGAAAATCTTCAAATGGTTCTCTTGTACATTTCAATAGCAAATTGCAAAACACACAGACAAACCAATATAATTCAAGAATATTGGTAGTAGTTATTTTATATCTTATAGTATCCAGAAATATAAGTGCTCCTGAGAAAGGATCACATGTGATCTGAAAAGAGGATCCCCCTTCTCCTTTTTCATAAGTAAGAATGTGAGGCGAGGACATAGCACATCAGTCCAATTTCTTTAGAGCACGGATGCTGAACCTCTTTCAGCCTGAGGGCCAAATTCCATTTTGGAAAAGCTCTTGGGGGCCATATTCCAGTGGTGGGCATGGCCAAAGGCAAAATGGGCAGGGCCAAAAATCAAAATACCAACATTACAAGCATACTTTAGCTTAAAGCTCTTACCACCAGTAACGAAGCCTTACGAGAGGCATTCTGACCTTTCAGAATGGGGAAACAAGGCAGAAAGCTGGGAAACCACCAAATGATGGTAATGGGGAAGGGCTGTGTGGTCTTCTGGGGAACTCTGGAGAAGGCCTGAGGTTTCATAGCCCTGCTTTACACGAATGAAATTAAAGTTTAATTGGTAAAGTTTAATCTGTAAGAAGTTTTGTTTAGAATCCCGGCCACTTTATAAACACCAGTTCCTAAAAACATTTTGACTTTCCTATAACAAACTGTAAATTAATATTCCTAAAGTCAAGCCCCACTTCGCTTATGGCACAGAGTAACTCAAAGCCGGAGTGGTCAGTTGTCGGCGTTCCAAAGTTTGGCACACAAATGTGGAACTAAATTCTGTTCTAAAGAGACTTTGAAAGCCGCTGCTGTAGGAATGCAAGGGAGGGAGAGGGAAGACTAGAAGTATTAAGAGGATCCTGAGCATTTGTGGCTGGCAAGGAGGAGGCGGACACCGACCTTCGGGTTTAAAACTTGGCTACAACGGAATTGATTAATTACATTCATTAAGCAATCAATTGGGATCAGTGCTTATGTGTATCGGAGGCAGGGGGAGGGTGGTGCTCTAGTTGGCTTGACCCAAAGAACTGGTCTGGCTGTGCAGCCACATTTGTTCCTGAGACGCCATGGCTCACCCTGAACCGCCTGTCTATTGTTAGGCAAAGAGCGGGTCCTGTCTGCACAGCCATCCAGCCCTGCTGGGCAGTTCCAACTCATATAGCTGCTGATTATAGGAGCAGCCCCAGCTCAGGTGAGCTTCTCCTTTCCTTGTGCTAAAAGCATTAGAACAGGCTCATAATTCCAGTAGCCTGCGGGCTTACTCTTTCTACCCTTAGTGTCCCTGAGGCCGGCCAAAATGGAGAGGCATCCCACAAGTCCCACCAGCCCAAATCTTGTGGGAGTTAGGAAATCTCTCGCGATATTTCCTTCCCAAATTATCACAATGTCTGGGAAGCCTCCCAGACACCGCGAGACCTTCACTGCCTTTTTTGGCAATCCGCTCTCACCTCTGAGGGAGGCTGATGGACTATGCCACCTGTCTCCAGCCTCGCAATCATTCCCCACCACAGCAGGCTTCACCGTGGAAACAGTGGGGTGTGTGTGTGTCTCTCCTTCCTTGTAACTATGACATTGAAGTGGGTCTGCATCAAAGTTATGAAGCCAGTGAAGCCACTTCTGTGTTTGCAGTCCAGAGGAAGGCCTGGTTAACTGTGGACCGACCATGATACTGGGGTAGAAGGAGAACCAGTGGCAGACTTATAATCCTGACTGGTACAGATTCTGCTGCACTTCTTAAAGAGATTTCTAAAGGCTAGAAATAAATTTGACTTATTCCAAAAATTCAAACTGGCTTGTAAAGTACTTAGTTATTTTATGCATTGAGCAGGGGGTTGGACTCGATGGCCTTATAGGCCCCTTCCAACTCTACTTTTCTATGATTCTATGATTCTATGTAGGGCAGAGGTGATGGTGGGGAATAGCATACTTTCTGCATGCCATATCTATAGAGCTAAAGTCTGACTCCAGCAGCACTTTTTCAGACTGGTGTTTAATATCACACACAAGCCTCTGTAGGTAGCAGTAGGGCTGGCATCAAGTGTAGGCACGGTTGGGCAACTGCCAAGGGTCCAAACCTCAGCAGGGGCCCACTGACAAGAGCCCCCTGGATTTGCTCCTCCACTTCATCATTGCGATCTGCCTGTTCCCCTTCTCTCTCTCTCTCTTTGGCCCAGACAACCGTGGTGGTCAGAAGGAGGAACAGTAGATGCCACTGCCTACTTGCTCACTGGCTCTCTGCCACCTGTGAAGGCTACAAGTGGTAGCAAGGATGAGGCTCAAGTCAATAGCGGCTGGTGACAATGATGGTGAGAAGGTAAGGCTTGCTGAGAGAGAAGGCCCACTGAGGATACCTTGTCCAAGGGCCCTCAAAAACCTGGAGCCAGCACTGGGTAGCAACATGTTTGTTCAGATGCAAAGGGGAAATCTGATCTCACCCCCACCCCCCATTGGTATAGCAATAATTTGTAAAGTTAGCTGCACACATTTTGGACAAACAGCCTTGAATTGTTTTATAGCACACACGCACTGGACCCTGCACTACACAACTGCCATGTGAAAATAAATAAATAAATACAATCTGCAATAAGAAGAGCAATAAAACCCAGGTTTTATGCTGCCTTTTTAGGCTCCCATCAGCCTTAACTCCCGGCTATTCTCTAGACCAGCCTTCTCCAACCTGGTGCCCTCCAGATGTGTTGGGACTAGAATTTCCACCATCCCCAGACAGCACAGCAATGTGGACGGACCCAACGAAACTAACTTGAGAGCTAGTGTTCACTTCTATCTCCCACCTGTTAGTTTATAGTCCCTTTTTCTCCATTTGGCTTGAAGACAGATTTGAATTCAGGATTATCATCATCATCATCATCATGTATCTACTACGAGAGCTACTCAAGTCCATCCCCCCACCCCATGCACCATTTTCAAATGTTCCTCTTCCCCACCCACATTTTTTAAAAGCAACTGGGTCAGACTGGGTAGGACAGATTACATTCATATACTGATGCTTTCACCATTCAATTACGATAACACTAAATGCAAACACTTGGGGGGCGGGCATAATGCAGCTAAAGTTAAGCAATTTTTAAGCCACGTTAATTTCAGCGGGCAATTAATGGGATTTTAAAATGCTCAAGTTTGAGTGGAGCATGCCCTAGATATTCAGATGATGAGGGATGGGTCCTTTTAAAGTACCGTATGTCATCCCCACACCCCCAAGCACATGTTCAATTTCTAGGAGCTATATTATATACAGAAACTTTCACAGGTTGATTATTTTAGGAAATAATCCTTATTATGCTCGTAGTCCCACCTAAACAAGATTGTAACCTTGATGGATTAATCAGTAGCATTAAAGGCACCCTTTCATAATCTTTCACTACAGCAGCAAATGTTTTAGCAAAAACTATAGGAGGTTATGGCTGCAATCCTACACCTACTTACCTGGGAGTAAGCCCATTGAACTCAATAGGGCTTACTTCTTAGCTGTGCACCAACTTGCAGTGCACACACACACACATGTATAGCCATGCTACAAAGCTATTTTTTTAGAAACCGCAAAAAAGCATAATTATTTCTACAAAATAAAACAGGACAACTTCAAACATGCATACTTTTTTTTTAACCAAGTTTAGCAAGTCTGCCATTGAAAAGAATGTCCAGATCTTAGTATTTTGTCATACCTGGGAAGCATTTTTGTCCCTTAAGCGAGCTCCACTTTTCAGAATCTCTACAAACTCCTGTTAGGAAGACCAGCTGCCAACCCAGGTTAATAATAGAAATGAACCACATTCATCCAGAACCACAAGACTGTCAGGTGACAGATCGAGAGGTCTGAATTTAACTGAAACAAAAGACGTTCCATGCTGTAGCACAAAAAGGGGGGAAAGAAAAACAAGAGAAGAGAAGCTTGATCTTAGAGGCAGGATTACCCCCCCCCCAAATCCCTTAAAGAAAAGAAGCAGATCCCTGAAGAAGAATCCAAGCTTTCAGACCAGAGTCCGTGTATAGATGCTGCCCTACAGTTTCATAACAGAGCGCCTGCCTTTCCATTCTGTTGCTCAGTCCAGAATTTTTACTAAAGCAAACACTGTGTTTCCCCCAGTTCCTTTGTCTCCTCGAGTGTGTTACTGCAGAGGACAGAAGATCAATCTAATTCATCAGCGAGCTAAGTGCCCCCTTGGCAGCCACTATAGACTGTACATGCCAGTTTCATCAATCCTCCTCCTTTAGCAAAACCGATCTGGGCTGAGCCTCATGACCAGGGTCGCCCGGCAGCTGTGGCTGCAACCCCGCACCTCCTTGGTCCAGAAATCCAGAAGGATTGAAGGGAGAAAGACAACAATGCAGCCTCCTCTCCCAGCGACCTCCCGCCTTCCCCTCCTCTCATTTTCTACATTCTTGGAAGCTGCAGGATGCCTGTGTTCAACCCTTGCTGACAAGCTCAGCCAGATGAGTGGAAAAGCAAGCCCTAATAGTCATCATGTGACCCAGAGCTGTCAGTATATGCCACCTGGATCAGCAATGAGCTTGCCAGCCAATCCCAGCTCCGCCTTGCAGACATGCATGCAGATTTCACCATGAAAATAAGGCCATTAACCGTTTAGGGGGGGGGGGGCTCTTGACTGGGCGTCTGATTTATTATTCAGCACAAAGCAGGAAAATTATGCTTCTCGTTTATGCCCTTTTACTGCACAGCTCTGGCACAGACTGGGCAGAACCCCAGTAAGTTTGAATTTAAAGTAAGAAGAGATAGCTTTATTATTCCCCCCTCCCAACACATACCCTAAAATCTTCACCCTCCAGCACGGCTCAGTCTCTATTTTCTATAGGAACAAAGGAAGCACTGTTTGCCTCTCTAAAGGCTCATTAATATTACAAGTGAAACCCCAGAAACTGCAAAGACAATTGGATGGCAATGTACAGCTTAAGACCCACTTAGAAGCCCTGCCTGGCTCCCTGGCTGTAAACAAGGTTTCATAACTGCTCTTGGGGCATCACACAAATATGGAAGGAGGGCTGTTCTAGGGATTTTACCATAAAAGCAAAAGCAAATCTTGTAGGGCTGGACCTAAAATCCTGGAATAAGGGGAAACGAGCAAGCCATGAAGAGAGTTCAGTGTACTTGGAAGTGTAACCCTATACCTATCTACTCAGAAGTAAGTCCTATTGAGTTCAATGAGACTTACTCCCAAGTGTGTATAGGACAGCAACCAAAAGTGATATAGTCTATCTTTCCGAAAACCTCTTCCACAGTGTCTTATCAATGTATAATTCCAAGACACAATTCTAAGAGGATAAGGAAAAGAAAAGTGACAATTCACAGTTCTTAAGTTTGTAGAAGCCATTAGCTTAAAACCAGAGTTTTCTAAAAACAAACACCAAGTTTTTAAATATATGTATGTGTATACAGTATGTATATACACACACACATTTTTGGGAGAAAAATTAAATGGTTTCCCACCTTAAAATAAAAAAACATGAAAATGACATGCTAGAATCTTGGGAGGATGGAGTTCAAAACATAATCAATATTGCTTTAGTTTTAGTCTCTTGCAAATCCTATAAAGCACATGTTGGGTATTTGTTAAAATGCAGTTACTTTATTGTGCAGGGGTGGGGCAGGGGCAGAACGGAAACATGTTGAATGGCATCCTTTTCTTCATAAATATATTTTGTAAAATGTATACGAATGAGTTTGCCCTGGTGTGCACATAACAAAAACCCATGGTTTATTTAACCCATGGTTTGTTGCCCTACCCAAAGTTTGTCTGGCAGATGATCTAACAAACCATGGTTTGTTTTCTCAGTCCCTAGTTTTTTGTTTCCCTCCTCCTTCTCCCACGCCCTCCCTGTATCCCAAATGCCTTTGTGGCACTGAAGTGCTGGCATGTAGAGCGGCTAGGTATTTTTTTAACCACTCTTGCCCGCCGCCTCTATAGCCCGATGAAACACCCATGAACAACTCACAGTTCTGGGTTTACACGTAACAACCCATGGTTTAAACAACCCAGAGTTCACTACCCAACAACAAACTATGAGTTCCCTTTTTGGGTTGTTCATGTTAGCATGGCTGGGTTTGCAGGCATTATAAGCCAGGGGGGCATGTCATGTTGTGTGAACCCACCATGGCTTATTCGAGGTGGCTTATAAGCCCAGCTTCTGGGTTTATAAGTCACCATGATAAGCCATGGCTTGTTTTAGGGCAGTGATGGTGAACCTTTTTGAGCCCGAGTGCCCAAACTGCAACACAAAACCAACTTATTTATTTCAAAGTGCCAACACTGCCATTAAACCTGAATACCGAGGTTTTAGTTTTAGAAAAACAACTCATACAGTTGTCCGAACTAATTAACATCTTTTGTCTTAAAAGAAAAACACAATAACAGAGCTTTCAGTGATACAAACAGTTTTTTGTTGGGGAAAAAAATCAACTCAAAAAATTATTATAGTACTACATTGTACACATAGCCTGAAGAGAATTTATACAAACTGTTTAAATAATTAGGCACATGTATTTTTGGATAAGGGATTCTCAACTTGTAATATGATTATATACCAGACTGAAATTGTATGGGGCAAGCTTTACCCCGGGTCCTTTCCCTGCTTCTACAGGTGTCGGATTAGTAAAAGTCAACCTGTACTAGGATGAGCAAGATAAACAAGAAAACGAAACGTGCTTAACACATTTTAAACACTTTATGTCTTGGACTGCAAACACTGCATTAGGTAAAAGTTTGCATTGGGCATGCTTTTGCACAATTAATGTGATTTTTGCTATTGCATGCATGCTGATAATTTGTCAAACCTTGGCTCATATTCCGTTAGTTTGAGAGCAACACATGCAGCATTCAGGTCAACTGTTAGGGCTTTACATCCAAGCAGGACCAGTGCAAGGCAGTTTGGTGCCCTAGGCAAGATCAGATATTTAGCGCCCCCCCTTCCCACCTGAGAGCGCTGTATTTTTTTTCAAGGCGTTTCTGGTGCCCCCTTTAGCCCTGCGCCCTAGGCAGCTGCCTAGTTGGCCTAATGGTAGCACCGGCCCTGCATCCAAGCCATGCTCTGTGCATCATTCTTCAAAATCTTTTAAATGTGATAACAATGTAGAAAAGAATTCTGTAACAGGAATTCTAGAATAAAATCATTCTGTTCCACACGGTGAGAAAGAACAAGATCATTAGTGTTTTGCAGAAGGGGACAGTCTTTTCACGATCTGGTGACCAATGGCTCAAGTGCCCACAGAGAGGTCCCTGCGTGCCAGCTGTGGCACCCGTGCCATAGGTTCACCATCACTGTTTTAGGGTTTTGTAGCCACCCCTGGGCTTGCTGTGTCATTCAAACTCGGATGACACAAAAAGTCCAGGAAACCACTACAGAGCTGCTTGGCAAGAGAGGCAAAAAGGCTTGCCATTCTTGGCAAGCGGCTCTGGATGAGCACCGATGACAGCCGCCCCAAAGTGCCCAAGCGGCACTTGGTGGTGGTTGTCATTGGTTCCCCAATCTCTGCTACGTGCTGCTGCCACAAGCCCCATCTGGGGCTTGAGCGGCAGCATGCAGCAGAGACTGCGGTACCACCAGCCGTCACTCCTGCTGGAGCGACCTCCTCTTCCCTGCCGTTCCCACCTACCAAGCAGCGGCGGCACTGGGCTGGGGTGGTGGTGTTCCACGCTCTGCTCAGCCTCCTCTGGCAGAGACGATGCAGAGTGCGGCTCAGCCCCCCATCTGGTGCTGCCACCAAGTTCTGCACAGCAGAACTGCTGCTGATCTTGGCAGAGGCGGCTTGCTCATGTGCAAGCCGCCTCTGCTGAGATCAGCAGCAGCACCGACAGGCCTCACCACGACTCACGAGATCTTACGGGTCGGGGTGAGGACTGTCAGTGATCCCTGCGGACAAGTGGCAACTGGGAGGGGGGAACCTCAGTGTTCCCGTTTAGTGCCCCATAGGATACCTGCGGAAGGACCGAGGGGGGAGGCAGGGGCGGCACGGTGCACCCTACCCGCAATACACCTGATCGTCTGTCAGGCGCTTTGAGGGTAGCGTGGCTTCTAAGTCAGTCTGGCTTAGTGTGTTGTGCGAACCTGCCCAGTGTAGCTGGATTATGCCATTCAAAGAGTCCTGAAGTTCTAAGATTCTACCTAGGAGATTTCGTAACCCTTTTGATGGATTCCACTGAGGAACATCAGTGTTCTTCCACCAATGTTCTTTGGTGTTTGTGGGCTGCTATCTGATATACCCAAGTCCAAAACTTCTTTGGATCCTGACCAAGGTGTCTCTCTGCAGTGCATTGAAGAATTCGGTTTTAAAAAGAAAGCCAAAAGCCTTGTGAATTCAGTCACTTCTGCATTTGATGAATTTCAGTTCAGTGAACTATACCTGGAATTATACAGCTCAATTAGTATAAGTTTGTAGGATTTAGCTCTTAAATGTGCTCTAGTTGTCTGAAGTGTCCTAAATCCTCAAAGAGCCAGCGTGGCATGGTGGTCAGAGTGTTGGTTTTGGGACTCAAGAGATCTGGGTTCTAGTCCCCACTCGGCCATGAAGCCCACTGGGTGACTTTGGCCCAGTCACGGACTCTCAGCCTAACCTACCTCACAGGGTTGTTGTGAGGATAAAATGGAGAGGAGGATTATGTAAGCCACCTTGGGTTCCTTGCAGGAAAAAAGGTGGGATATAAGTATTATTAATAAATAAAATAAAGAAAGAATGGAACAGCCACAGCCCTGGTGGATGGGGCTAGTAGTTTTCTCTATTAGGCACAATCCTGCCAAAGTTATAAACATTTAGGTTCCATTGAAATCAATGGCACATTAAAGTGCTTAACTTTGTCTAATACTTTGTTAGTAAGGAACACAAACAGAATCTATATTCAGTGACACTCTAATTCCCAAAATGAAACCATGTTATTTGCAAGTGCATATCTTGCTCTCAAAAGACTAGTGATGTCAAAAGTGACCTTTTCTCCCTTGAGCAATGTAATGGTGAGAAGTTAGTGAGCCTAGTCTATTATGCAAATATTTATTTACAGGAGTAAGTTTCCATATTGCCTCACTCTAACACGCATGCACATAAAAAAGCTTTTAAAAAGAAGATGCAACTGGTGTCTAGCAAGTGACCAGGAAAGTACACAAATGGATTTCAACTAAAGGTCTAGGAAATTAAGACCAGCCACAGAAAATGCAAACAGAGTAACCAGCAGCAGGAAAGATGCAGATGACACTCAAAGAGGCCCTACAATGCCTGAAATAAGGCCTGAGACACACACACACCCATTTTGTACCTGGAGTTGACAATTCTATAGACACTGCTTTGTTTTATTTTACTTCTGCATGAAGTTAAACTTCAATGCTTTTTTAGAAATACAATATAACTTAAGAACAGACCTTTCATAGATTTCATAGATCATAGAGTTGGAAGGAGCCTACAAGGCTATCAAGTCCAACCCCCTGCTCAATGCAGAAAACTAAGGTGGGGTCTCCCATCCAAGTAATAACCAGGCTTGACCCTGCTTAGCTTTCCACGCTCAAAGCTGAGCCAGCATAAGCTTTAAGCCACTGTTAGTGGCTTTCAAAAAGAGAGAGATGCTATCTAGAAACTAACAACATAAGGCAACTGTGTGTGCTTTCTTCATACTGGATGCAGCTATATATGTTTGAAACAGAGTCTATTTCCCCCCCCCCCCCAACAACATTTCTTATTTACATTACTGCAATCCCAAGACACGGCAAGCAAACAAGTAACTGGTCGACTGCATAGATGAACAATACTGGCAGATTCTTGCAAACCTATTAAAAACACAACCTTCCATTTTGGCAGGATCAACCACTAGCTTAATCCTGCAAAAACGACCATAAATAAAATGTCCATCATCCAGTCAATGGAAGTTGGGTGCAAGCAAAGCAAAAGTTTCATTCTGCAAGCCTCAAAAGTTCCAAAAGCAAGATTGTGAAAAGTATAAAGTGAGTTGTAATTTTATGAAAAGCTTTCTTCCTATCCACATAGTACATGAGTCATCATCGATGGATACTAGAGAAGATACGGCTTTCTCTAAAGGTGTCTGATGCTGAATGAATAAGTTAAAGATAGCTAAGTAAAAATAAACTAGCCAAGAAAGAATCTGATGCATGGTTAAGCTATACTGGAACACCAGTGTTTGTTTTGTATCCAGTTCCCAATTGCAATCTATTATAAATAGACACCAAACAAGTCTACATAATACCAACTGGTACTGCAAGACAACAGCACAGTTTTTCCCCAGGCAAACAGTTATTTTATTGTGCACCCAATCTTTCCACAGAGCTATTAAAATGAAAGTGTGAATAGTGCAGTGTGCACTATTTAATGGAAAGATTTGGGGAAAGAAAAATAGTGCAAAATTGCTCTTGGCCATTCTGCTGAAGTTGCTATCTGTATATCTATCAAGATGACATGTGGGGAAATGCCTTGACATGTCACATTTTCAAAGAGTACACCCACTTTACTTTGCAGGTTAATTTGGTGTACAATTCAGATAACTTTTTCAAGTCATTAGCCAATAAAGTATCCTGGCTTGCTCTTCTGTTTTCACTCTCCCTTTCCCAACCTGACACACAAGATATGAACAGGCCTGTGGCTTATGCTGGCTCAGCTTGTCTGAGCGTGGAAAGCTAAGCAGGGTCAAGCCTGGTTATTACTTGGATGGGAGACCCCTCCTCTAGTTTCCTGCATTGAGCAATGGGTTGGACTTGATAGCCTTGTAGGTGCCTTCCAACTCTATGATCTATGAAATCTATGCTGCCAGTAGGGGATGGGAATAAACAAATTGTGAGGTTGGCTCTGTTGAGACTTGCATTTTTGGAAACTGTACTATATCCTGCAGCTGGATTTCTACGTTTTTCCCAGTGAAAGCCATGATGGTTAGTAAGAGATGTTTAAAGAATGAAAATGGAAGCTGATGGCTTCTATGCTTGCAACCCTAAGGCTACAACCCTCTGCAGTAAGTTCCACTGTATTGTTTGGGACTTACGTCCAAGTAAACATACAAAAGCCTTGTGAGAAAATATTGTCATGTGGGTTACGATGGTACGTCAGTTTAGGCTATCTATTCTTTCAGATGGTATAGCGAGGAATGAGACTGAAGTTGACATTTTGAAGAAATCTGGGCAAAACCTGACCAAGTGAAGATTCAGACACAGATCCTTAGAGAGAGCCAGTGTGCACATGCTACTGTTTACATGGTGATTAGAATGCTTACCGGTATATGAACAGCCATTTGCACAATGAGCCACAGGAATGGCCAACTGCACCACTGCATCTTAGTCAAAAACAGGAGTCCATCTAGCCTACCACTGTTTACTCTGACAGCTGCCCAGGATTTCAGGAAGAGGCTTCCCAAGCATGATCCCGGAGTATTAAAACAGATGTAATATAAACAGACAACTCACTGTGAGTTGTTCAGCAGCATTACAGACGCAGCCTCCTTTGCATGAGGCAGTCAACTGAACTCCAGCCCAGCTATCGGTTCTGCCACTTCCCTCATGCTCCAGGTGGCTTCCCACCCTTTCTGTTTTTTAAAGTGCCATCTGGACATCCAACTTTTGTCTTATTTAAAAACAGTAACAGGAACACTTTTAAATTTGTTTAAAATGTAGAGTCCAGAAACAGGGGACCTTAATATCCAGCCAAAATTGGTGCTGGCCTTGACCCCCGATCCTTCCCCAGCTTGGGGTTTGGAAGTCTCCAAACTACACCCAAGATCATGTAGGATCCCCCCCCCCCCTAGTCCTAAGCTCAGGAAGAGGGCAGAAACTGGCTTTGCGCAGCTACAGGGAAGATACACCTTCCTCTCCAGCTCTAAGCTTGGGTCCATCACATTTGCTGGGGGAGGGAGCGCATACGTGGTCCCCTGCTTCAAAGAACTGCAAAACTGATCCAGGAACTGCAACATCAGAGGCACCAGCCAATCAGGCATCATCTTCAGCTTACTCCTGCTGCAGTCTGGAAAAAACATTTCTCCCCTCACCCCAGCCCCAAGCTCAACCTTGGAGAGAAATTGGTATGTTTGAAATGAACACGGTGAAGTTGCTTCCAGAGCAATCCCACTGCCCTGTAAAGGTTTCTGAAGGGGTGGCTGTGTTCGTCTTTTTTTGCAGCAAAAACAACCGTCTAAGACAAACACATTTGTTCTGAAATAGGCTTTTGTGGGCATTGCCCACTTCAACAGATGCATCTCTAAAAGTTGTTCATCTTCACTATGCCTTTCCCCCCCCCTAGAGTAAAGCATTTAAAAGTTAGACACTGCACCAAAAGTCAAACTCACAATGTACTTAAGATGGGCATCTTTGTGCTCCTAGCTCTGCTTGCGTGGCCCCAGGGCCCAGGTAGGTATGCCAAAATTGTGCAGCTGATGTAGCCATAGAGTGGCACTCTCTGGGAACCAAGTGCAGGACTTGCTGTGCTCCATTCCTAGGGTGTGAAATCTTCCTTAGAGTGCTTTGCAGGAACAGGGTTTGGTTTTTGGTTTTAAATGTTTTTCAACATACAATATCATTGTAAAAGCAATATACCCCTGGAGCCCCAGCATAAGGCAGGAACTGCAGCAACTGAGGAAGCAACCTGTTTAGAGAGAGGTCACTGACACACCGGTGCAGCACTCACTAGTCAAATCATACATGGGAAAATGACTTTGCCTGTGAAGGCGACAGGGCTAATGGAAATCTGCAAGCTCTCCTTGGCTATAACCCCTGCCCATATACGTAATTGATTGAAGGGACTGCACTTGTGACTGGGTGATAATTGAGAAGCAAATCAATCTCTAGACAAGTATTTGTCAGTCAGATTTGGAAAGAGGCTGTTACAGAGTGTTGGGAAGTTGATACTATTAGAAACATAAAATATGATACCAGTTCTTGCATTTCACCCAGCACCACCAGACAAGAAGTAGTATTGCCGATGATGATAATGAAGAAGAGGAAGAAGAACTAAAATCTATGGCTTTAAAAACATGCCATTTTAAAAATGACTGGAACTATCAACTGCGTCAAGTTATTTAATTGATTAGCCACTGGTCTTAAGTGATAAGTGGATGAATTAAGGCTGCAATCCTGTACCCACTTACCTAGGAGTAAGTCCTGTTGAACTCAGTGGGACTTACTTCTGAATAGACATGTATAAAATTGTGCTGTGAATGACTGAATTTAAATAACTTTCATATTATAAGTGTCTTTTGAAGCATACTGAAAGTATTGCATCCCCCCCTTAGATAGCTTTTGTTTTGTTTTATATTATTGTTTGTTTATTAGAAGCAAAGGGCATCTTTCATATATTAATCCTTTTGGAAGTATGGAATGGCTTAACCCAACATAATTACCTCTCTCTGCCCCCAAACTACCAAGCAGCTGCAGCAGTAGAACAACTCTGAGTTTAATTACATGGTCAGAGGCTACAGCCAGCCACCTGCCCACATGGTAGTTACAGATGCCACGTAGTAAAGTTTTAAGTGACTGCATTCATCTCACATTATTCATCTCACAGTGGAATCCTGAATGGAAAGCCAAACCCTGACCCCACCACCACAGTAGTATTTTTTCCCCAATAGAGCCCTTAAAGTTACATTAGTACCACCCTGTTTAATCCCAGATAGACGGCACTTCCAGAACTATGGCCCAAAACATCACAGAAAGAGATTCCACAGGACAGTGATAAAAACACGTAGCATGATTACTACAGTTTAGCTGGTGGTTGTGTGCATATTACATGCAATTTAAAACAACATTTTACTAGACCCAACCCATCATATATCATTGGGCACATCGGAGCAGGAGCTAATGTGAAAATAATCCCTTGTTGTGAGTATGACCTGTGTATATATGCTTATCTTACTTAGACTAAGCACATAAACTTATTATTTGTTTGTTTATTTATTTATTTAAAGCATTTCTATCCCATTCTTCAGTCAAAAGGCTCCCAGAACAGCTTACACAAATTATTAATTAGAGAGTCCCTGCCCTCAGGCTCACAATCTAAAAAGATATGAGACACAAGAAAAGGGATTGGGAAAAATAAATTTGTGATTAATCTAGCAATGCCAGAAAAACCCAAATAACTGATGGCAGATATATGTTCAGGACCTTGTAAATGACTCAGGAAGCCTTTTCCAGTGTAACATTTGATGCTTTGCCTGGCATTGAGGGTCCCACTCAGAGAATTAATGACAGAAAAGTAATATGGTTCACCAGTTCCAACCAGGATCATTTTTTATTTGTTTGTTTGTTTGTTTATTATATTTATACCTCGCCTTTTTTCCTGCAAGGAACCCAAGGCAGCTTATATAATCCTCCTCCTCCTCCTCTCCATTTTATCCTCACAACAACCCTGTGAGGCTGAGAGTCAGTGACTGGCCTAAAGTCACCCAGTGAGTTTCATGGCCGAGCGGGGACTAGAACCTGGATCTCCCGAGTCCCAGTCCAACACTCTCACCACTACGCCACACTGGCTCTTAAATTAAATTAATTTAAATTAAAAAGTGATTCCATGATAGGGTGGGGGTGGGGGGAAGCGTAATGGTGATGCTCCATTCAGTTGCTCAGATGGATGGGAATGTATCAATTGGACTCAGGTTTGCACTGCATCTATTTATTTATTTATTATATTTATACCCCGCCTTTTTTCCTGCAAGGAACCCAAGGCGGCTTACATAATCCTCCTCCTCCTCTCCATTTTATCCTCACAACAACCCTGTGAGGTAGGTTAGGCTGAGAGTCAGTGACTGGCCCAAAGTCACCCAGTGAGTTTCATGGCTGAGCCAGGACTAGAACCCGGATCTCCCGAGTCCCAGTCCAACACTCTAACCACTACGCCACACTGGCTCTCTATTGTCCTTTGGTGCTGGCCTGTCCCTCTTTTCTTTTTCTTCTCCTCTGCAGTTTCTTTTCTCTTGAGTTCAAGTTTAATCTGTTTCTTCTAGCGTCCCCTCAAGGCAAGTTGTTTCCTCAGCAGCCCTTCTGGCGGTGGTTGCGAGAAGGAGGGACCATCACTTGAAGGAGACTTCTGAATGCTGCACTGGTGTAATCTCCTTTGAACAAATGGGGACTTGCTGTCAAGGGACTTGAGAGACTGCAGCTTTAGTTTGCAGCAGGGGTCACTTGGGACCAAGCCCATTTGGCTATCATGGAATAACTTTTGAACTGATCCTAGTTGGAACTGGCGAACCAATATTATTTTTCTGCCACGAATTCTATGAGTGGGGGCCTGGATGCCAGGCAAAGCATCAAACGTTACACTGGGGAAGGCTTTTGGAGTAATTTACAAGGTCCTGAACATTATATGTGCCATCAATTATTTGGATTTTTCTGGCATTGCCAGATTAAAAGCAAGTTTATTTTTCCCCTTCCCTGATACAATTAATCATTAAAGGGATTGGGGGAGGTGAAGCAGGAGGAATGTAAAAAGGCAGCCTTTGGTTACTACCCAAGCTTTCACACACAAGGATGAAGCAAGAGGGAAGCGGGTTGCTCCAAGATTCACAACAATCAGTGTATATATCAGAGTCCTGTTTGACTCTGTCCCTCATGTGACTGCTTCATTGGGTGTTGATTCATTCAGTCATGAGACACAAGTGAGACGTGAGCAAACAAGGATGCAAGGTCTAACCTCAAAGGAATGGTAATGCCTGTTCTGCCAGTTTGCAGCACTAGCAGCGCAAAAGAGAGAGCACAGTCCCCCAAAGGTAAAGAGCACGGACTCCTTTCGATTTGTCAGTGGGCTGCAAGAGGCACTTCAGTTGTTGCTTCAGACAATTCCCTAACAGAGCAAGAATCCTTTTTCTTCTCCTTTTATTCTTGACTTGCTTTGTTAATTAATTTGGTTTGGATGTACAGTTAGACCTTAAGTCATTTTGGCTGCAATCCTATGCACTTTCCTGGGAATGAGCCTCAGTGGGACTTATTTTTTGTGCACAGGATGGCCCCTCCGTAGGAAGGTTTTAGCACAGAAACATCACAAACACACAACTGTTCTTTCCAGTAATATTTCTGTTAGGGTGTAACTCGAAGACACAGGACTGCCACTGAAATCAGCACCCCATCTCTAATTCCCCCTCCTTTCCACTGTAACAACTAGTAACAAAATGAATGTTTGGAGAATATCATGGAGTGCATTTCCTTGCTTTTCCCCATTACATGGCAGCCACCGACGCACAGTGTTAGAACAACATGTCATGGGGAGAGAAGGAATCACTAGACACAGAGCTGCTGTTTTCAGCAGAAACCCTGAGTTTTCAGGAATGTCTAGTTCCACCTTTGGTTAATGACTCCATACTACTAGAACTCAATATAGTATTTAAGGCTTCCTATCACACCAGCTGACTCTACTAACTTAGGACCCATACAAACGTGCACTGCTGTCACACTTCATTTCACTTTTCTTCCTCACAGTCCCAGTACTAATCACTACATCTTTCTGATATAGACATGTGTTTCCTCCACCACCCTCGTCTCCTCAAAATGCAGGCTTACATTTGGAGGGGTTTTTTTTTCTTAATAAGTGCTGAGTCTGTGCAATTGCACTCTAGCTGCAAAGGGATACCTTCACCTTTGTTCTGACGTTCCTCTGAACATACCGTACATACAGGGGGAAGGGGGCAAGCTGCAGTGACATCACTACCAGAGGGTTTGGATCCCTAAGTAGACTGGCATTGGCGGCAGCAGCAGCAACAACAAAAAGAAAACGGGGGGAAAACAGAAATTCTTCTACTCACCGTGAATTTCAGTTCTCCACGAGTGGAGGAGGCCAGCAAGCTTGGGGTAAGCCCCGCCTCCGGGGCTGGGAAGGCAGACTTTGATCTGAGCTTCCCGGAGGAGGTGGGGCCTCCCCAGGAAACTCAGTTTGAGACTTCCAACGAACCGATCATTGCAGATGCCCTTGCTATCTTGAGTAGAAGGACCGCCGGTCCGTCGGCTGAAGGCCTGTGGAGACAAGAGGAGAAACTCCCTCCCCCGGCCTAAATTAACATGTGCCCCGGAGGAGGCCGACCCAGGGCGGGCCTTGCTGGCCTCCTCCACTCGTGGAGAACTGAAATTCACGGTGAGTAGAAGAATTTCTGTTTCTCCTAGAGTGTCGGAGGCCAGCAAGCTTGGGGATGTAAAAAAGCAGTCCATCCCCCGGGTGGGCCTAACACCCATTGCCGGCCTCCTACTGGGGCGAAATGACCTTCTGCAGCACGCGCCTTCCGAAGGCACCCTCTGCTGAGGCCGCTAGGTCAACTTTGTAATGCCTGGTGAATGTGTGAACGGAAGACCAGGTGGCTGCTCTACATATTTCCTCTAGAGGAGCTCTCTCGCTAAAGGCCGCTGATGTGGCCATTCCTCTGACTGAATGTGCTTTGATGCCCTCCGGAACCTGTATTCCACTGGAGGAGTATGCCATCGCGATGCAGTCGCGTAGCCATCGTGCTAGAGAAGCCACTGACACTTTCTTCCCTAGAGAAGAGTCTCTGAAGGAGACGAAGAGTGAGTCGTGTTGCCGGGTTGGTTTTGTTCTATCTAGGTAAAACTTGACCGCCCTCATGGCGTCAAGCGTGTGCCACTCCTTCTCTCGTGGAGAGGAGGGGTGTGGGCAGAAGGAAGGTATTACTAACTCTTGTGACCTATGAAATGGGGAGTTGACCTTTGGTATGAAGGTCGGATCTGTGCGCAAGACCAACTTGTCTTTGTGGAAGATGCACAGTTCTTTGCTGCATGATAGTGCCCCTAATTCTGAAACTCTCCTGGCGGAAGTGATTGCTATTAGAAATATTGTCTTCAAGGTCAGTACCTTGAGCGAGGCCGCTCCTAATGGCTCAAAGGGTTGCTTTGTTAGCGCCTTGAGCACTACGTTGAGACTCCAGGTGGGGAACCTGGGCACACGGGGTGGCCTAATCAGGGCAGCCGCCCTGAGGAATCTTTTAATGTGGGGGTGCGCCCCGAGGGGCGAGCCCTTGGAGTCTCCTAGCACTGAGCCCAGTGCCGCTACCTGACGCCTGAGTGTGCTAGTGCTAAGGCCAGATGACAGCCCTTCTTGGAGGAACTCGAGAATGTCTGGTGTTTCCGCGCCCAACGGGTCCCTTCCAGTGGTTCGTGACCAACGGAGGAATGCCCGCCAGGTGCGGTCGTATGTCTTATGTGTGGAGGGCCTCCTGGAGGCCAGGAGGGTATCGATTACCTTAGTGGAGTAACCACGCTTGGTTAGGAGGCCCCGTTCAGTCTCCAGGCGGTCAGCTTCAGGAACCCTGGGTCTTGGTGGAAGATCGGGCCCTGGCTGAGAAGGTCGTGCCTGAGAGGCAGCCTGATGGGCCTCCCGACTGCCAGGTTTACCAGGTCGGGAAACCACGGCCGTCTCGGCCAGTGAGGGGCTATTAGAATGACCTGCGCTTGTAGGTTTCTGACTCTCTGGATTACTTTTGCTATTAACGGGAGTGGAGGGAATGCATAAAGCAGGCCCTCCGGCCAGAGACTGGTGAGCGCGTCTGTGAGCTCTGCCTCTCTTGTTTGGTAGCGAGTGGCAAACCGTGGCAGCTTCGCGTTCTGCGTGCTCGCGAAGAGGTCTAGACACGGTTGGCCCATGTTCTTGACTAGAAGGCTGAAGACTTCTAGGTGAAGGGACCACTCTCCTTGGTCCAGGGTTGTTCTGCTGAGCCAATCTGCTTGTATGTTCAAGATGCCCCTCAGGTGTTCGGCCCTGACGGAGCTGAGGTTGCGTTGTGCCCAATTGAACAGTGCCGTGGCTTCTTTTTGGAGAGCCTTGGACCTCGTGCCCCCTTGTTTGTTGATATAGGCTTTTGCTACTACACTGTCTGTCTTCACTAGAACGTGTTGTCTTGATAGCGTTGGAGCAAATTCTTTCAGTGCTAGTTTCACTGCTCTCAGCTCCAGCAGGTTGATGGAGAGCTGAGTCTCTTCTTTTGACCAGAGCCCTTGTGCGTGTCCTCCTTGGCAGACTGCTCCCCAGCCTGTCAGGCATGCATCTGTCGTTAGTGTGACACGTGTGGGCGATTGGATTTGGATTCCCTGGGAGAGGTGCGCTGGGTGGCACCACCATTTCAGTGCATTGGCCACTGGGATTGGAAGGGACAGTGGCGGATTGAGATTGCGGGCGATCTCGAGCTGGTAGTCGAGGAGGAAGGACTGCAGTGGCCTGGAGTGGAACCTGGCCCACTGCACAGAGTCCTGGCAGGACACCATCATCCCCAAGAGCCTGGCTAGATCTTTGAGGGGAACCATGTCTCTGGCGAGGATGTGTGCTGCCAACCTGCTCGTTGATGTCTGCCTGTCGGGTGACAGGAACATCATGTCTGTGGCAGTGTTCAGGGACACCCCTAGGTGCGTGAGTACCTGAGAGGGGTTGAGGGAGCTCTTCTCCTTGTTGATCAGGAACCCGAGGCTTTGAAGTGTTGACATGGTCAGGCTTGTGTCTCTGATGCTCTGCGAGTGGGAGCGAGAGCGAATCAGGATGTCGTCTAGGTAAGGGTGAAGCTGGACTCCCTTTGAGCGTAGTAGTGCTACTGGGGCCAGCAGTACTTTCGAGAAGACTCTTGGAGCTGTAGACAGACCGAAGGGAAGAGCTCTGAATTGGAATTGTTTGCTGCCATAGCTGAACCGCAGGAACTTGCGGTGGGCAGGGCGTATGGGAATATGGAGGTATGCTTCTGTTAGGTCTATCGAGGACAGATAGTCTCCTTTCTGCAGGCAGTCTTTTATAGACTTGAGAGTTTCCATTTTGAACCTCTGCTTCTTCAGGAAGCGGTTGACTTTCTTCAGACTTAGGATGGGTCGGACTCCGCCGTTCTTCTTTGGTACGGTGAAGAAGACTGAGAATATCCCTTGGTTCCTCTGTATCGTCGGGACTTTCTCGATCGCTTGGATGCGTAGGAGGTGTTGGATGGCTGCTACGGTTTTCTGATGTTTGACCGGGTCTCTGAGCCGGTGGGTCTTGAAAAAACTCTCTTTTGGCTTCTTCTTGAATTCTAAAGAATAGCCCTCTTGGATTATTTCCAGAAGCCAGCGGTCGGAGAACATCCGTTCCCAGGTCTGTGAAAAGCCGCGAAGTCTCCCTCCCACTGGGGGAGGAAAGCAGTCAGGCAGAATTGGGCTTCTTATTCTGGGAGGGAGTACCCTTGCGTGCTCCTCCTTTTGTGTTGTTGTTGTTGTTGTTCTTGTGCCATCGAGGCTTGTGTCCTCCTGTTGAAAAACTGCGATTGGAAGAGGAGGAGGAGGGTGGGTTAAATGAAGACTTGTTCTTGGTGGAACGAAAGGAACCATATTTTTGAGACTGTCGTTTGAAGTCTTTCTTTTGGGAGTTTAGCAGGGCTTTTTTCTTGTCTTTTGTCTCGACAAGAACATGTTCTAATGGGTCGCCGAATAGTTGTTTCCCTGCGAAGGGCACACTTGCTAGGCTTGATTTGGTCTTACCGTCGGCTCCCCAGTTGCGCAGCCAAATGTTCCTTCTGGCAACAACGCTGGAGGCAGCGGCTCTTGCTCCTAGCTGGAAGGAGTCTAGCGAGGCATCCGCTAAAAAGGATGCTGCAGCCTGAGTGTCTCTAATGAACTCTTTGATTTCTCTAGAGTTGGGTTTCTTCTGGAGGATCTTATTAGTTCGGAGACGCAGTGCTCGCGCTACGATGGTAGCGGTGGTGGAAGCTCTCACAGCGGTTGTGGTAGCTTCAAAGCATTTACGGAGCGCTGTGTCTGCTCTCTTGTCATGGCTGTCTGGGAGCTCGTCTCTTTCCACAGGCATCAAGCATTTTGATGTCAGGGCGGAGACTGGGTCGTCGACCTTGGGGACCGATAGCTGCGCCATGTCTTTGCTTGCCAGACGGTATAGCTTACTGCAGGCGCGGTGTGGGGGTTTAGGGTTAGCAGGTTTGGCCCACTCTTCACGCAGGATCTTGCGTAGGTTCCACGGGATTGGAACCTCGGGATGTGTAGGTAGTTCTTCTCCTGGAAATACTGATTGGTCTCCTACGCTTTCTGGAACTTCGTCGGTTGGTCCGCCGCCCTCACTCTTCAGGTTAAGCTCGGACAGAACCCTGGTTATCAACTTGGGGAAGGCTTCTGTCGCGAAAAGGCGCCCTTTGG
This sequence comes from Shinisaurus crocodilurus, assembly GCA_021292165.1. Taxonomy (NCBI): domain Eukaryota; kingdom Metazoa; phylum Chordata; class Lepidosauria; order Squamata; family Shinisauridae; genus Shinisaurus; species Shinisaurus crocodilurus. Next base: position 98,996,572 of record CM037881.1, on the reverse strand, counting down.
GTGGCGTGTCCTTTGGTTCGTCGCTGTCATCCGAGATTTCTCCGTCTTCACTCTCGGAGATGGATGCTGCGCTTGCCCGAGACGGTGAGCGGCTGGACCAGGTACTGACAGAGGCTGTAGGAGACCTCTCTCTTCTTCTATAGGCGTTCTTTGCCTTTGATGTGTTGGCCGTGCGTTTGACTTTGGGCTTGGGTGGACTCTCTTCACGTTCTTCCCAAGAATCGACCGTAGAGGCTGGAGAGGGTGATCGCCGTCTACGGGGACGGTCTCTGCTCTCTCGTTGTGTCGCTCTGCTGCTAGTCAACTCGTTGCTGATGGTATGCATAGTTTGCACCATTTGTGCCATCAGAAGGCACATGTTGTCTCCTTTGTTTGTTTGGGTGTCTTGCACAGCCCCCTGTGACTGTGGTACATCGAGGTGTGTTGCGTCGATTGGTAAAGCTGAGGTGGTAGCTGCATGTTCCATGTTTGCTAGTTATATTCCTGAGAGCAAGAGATGAAACGTGAGGCTTAAGAAAAAAAAAATTTTTTTTTTTTTTTTTTTAATCATACGCCCCCTGGTGGTGTGAGGCGGCAGCACTCGGAGCTGCTTCTCTAAGAGCGCTCGGCTCTTAGCCGGCAGCCATGGACGGATGAGAGTGCCCTGCCCCCACACGAGCCACGCGCCGCTGTGCGTGCGCGTGCTTCTGCTCTCAGCTGGGGACTGATCAGCCTGAGGGCAGTCAAAGGTGGGTGGCCCTGGCGGCCACCAAGATGGCCGCGCCCGACTGGCCAGCACATGAGGGGCAGGTAGGAGAGGTAGAACCGTGAGGCGAGGGGGGGTGGAGAGACGGGCCCCATGCGGTGTCGTTCGCGGCCGGTAATGCCCCCCCCAAGCGATGCGCGGCCCCTGCGAGGCCCTCCGCGCCACGAGCCCCACCCAGGGACGCAAAGACCCGAGAACGGTGGCGGTGGCGCGCGGTGCCGGCCCTAGGCAGGGTCGGTGTCGGGACGGGACCTCTTTGTTATCAGTAGCCTCCCGGCCCCTTGTATCTCGCGCTGGTCTGGAGCGCTGCTGCGGGGGCCGGGAGTGGATCCGCCGCTTGCAGCCCTCTCCCGCTCTGATGGAGGCGTGGAGCGCTGCGGTGGGGGAGGCCCTGGTTTGCAGCCTTCCCCCGCGTTGTTGGGTGGCGCGGCGTATCGGCCGCGCCGGGCCTAGCCGGAACTCCCGTCACCTCGTGGGTGGGGGCAGCGCGGCAGAGCGGCGGACGCGAGTTTCTCGCGCCCGACGACCGCAGCCAAGCTGGCGGTCGTCGCCGCTGGGCGGGGGGGGAAGGGGGAAAACTCGGTCCCCTGCCCTAAGACTAGGAACTTGGGGGGAGGGGAAGGGCCGAGGCGCCTGGGACCCGAATCCCTTCCCCCCCAATGAGCCGAAACCCCCAGGAGGAGTTGCTCCCTCCCCCCCGCCGGGCCCTCCCGGGACGAATGGGGAATTCCCTCCATGCCTGGTGGGGTTATCCCAGGTCAGGCCTTCTGCTTTTCCACCCAGGGTGGTTGCATGAGGCTCTGAGACCTTTCCCTACCGTCCCGGCTTTGTTGAGGTTTCTTTTCTTCTTCTTTGATTCTTTTTCTTTGTTTTCGCGCTGGAGCAGCGCGAGGTGTCTGCCTCCTTCCCGAGGCAGGAAACTAAAACTGGGTTTCCTGGGGAGGCCCCACCTCCTCCGGGAAGCTCAGATCAAAGTCTGCCTTCCCAGCCCCGGAGGCGGGGCTTACCCCAAGCTTGCTGGCCTCCGACACTCTAGGAGAACCACCTAACCAACTCCCATGAAGTATGGAGTGTAGACAGTGTGGTGTGTACTGCACCTCTTGCAAATGTATAGGTCAGTAATGGTTCTTGCAAAAAAACCACAACTGCTAATCTGGACACATCCTTATTTGGAATGGTAGATGTACAGATGGGCTTGCAGAGAAGACAAAATAATGAACTTTCCTGAGCTCCAGTAATTTAGTGCCACATGCCACACATAACCACTCTGTTTTCCAAAAGAGGACGTCGACTTGTTTCCAATTTAAGGTATCTTAAGTGACCTGAAACTATTTTAGGTTAAGATTAATATAGAACAGACACATACCAAAAAAGTACTTAGTTTAACTTTACTATTATGTAACATTAAGGACAAGCCAAGAACAAGTGAAGTGACATCACACAGAAGAGCACATAGCCAAAAACAAAATGCAGTCAATCCTGCCACATTCCAACAATCCTGATCCAGCAAGCCATTTATATTAGTCTACAAAGCTGTAAATATCCATAATGATTTTGACTCCAGAAGGAAGACACCTGCTTAATGGCTTTTTGGGGGGTAATCTCTGACTTCCAGTGTAAAAGACACCTTAAAACCAAGGTCAGGTTGCCAATAGAGAGTCAGTGTGGCATAGTGGTTCGAGTCCCCACTCGGCCATGAAGCTCACTGGGTGACTTTGGGCCAGTCACTGACTCTCAGCCTAACCTACCTCACAGGGTTGTTGTGAGGATAAAATGGAGAGGAGGAGGACAATTATGTAAGTTGCCTTGGGTTCCTTACAAGAGCAAAAAAGGTGGGATATAAATATAATAAATACAAAAATGAAATAAAGTAAAACAAAAGGCTGTTTCGTAATCCACTTTAAGATCCAAGTCTCTTAGACATCAATCCTAAGTGGGCTGGGGAGTCAAGGGATGGATCATCCATCACTTTCAAAGCCCTACCAGGACTTTCTAAGTACCTTCAACAATGACCCAGTTTCAGCCAATTATCATCGCTATGGGTGGCATTTATCAAGGCACTTCAAGCATTACGCTTCCCAGAATGTATTTCTTTCCGTAACAATTACCATTTTGGGGATTTCAAAAATACCGTATGTTCTCATGTATAAGATGACCACCACAAACCGCTTTGTTATCAACAGTAACGGCCTGCTCAGAGCACTGTCCTCTCAGGCCAATACAGTCGGCTACACCAGAAGCTTGGCATGGCTACGTCAACTCATTGCAGGCAGAAAGTCTCTTTTTCCCCACTCTTCTTTCCCCGAGCAGCAGAATAACGAACTCCTAGTGCTGGTGGGAGCAGCTCTCAGCAAATGTTAAGGTGCTTGCATAAAAATGACTCACTATATTCTCAGGGAAAGAGGCAGGATATTCAGCTTTCCTGTCACCACAATTCAGAAATGTTAGCAGGGCTTTCCTGCCCATTTGAGGGCAAACAGGAAGCCCTGAGGAAGCTGTTGGCAAGGCTATGCTACCAAAAGCAAACCAAAGGCATTACAAGGAGCTGTTCATAGGGCTGCGTTATTGGAAGGCGGGAAGGGGGGCAGGGAATGAGCTCAAAGATAGGAGCTGTTTAAATTGTCACCTACCCGTGGACGGTTTCATTTCGTCTTTGTTGTTTGTTTTTTTTAAAGAAAAAATGATTTCCCAACATCATAACTCCATGCCTCTTCCTTCTGTTTAAGCAGCGTGTCGCTGAGCATTATTTCACAATAAAGATGCTCACAAGCAACAGTGTGTGGCAGAGACAGAAAAAAATAACAGTAAAAAACTGAGGGTGCCAAGCACAACATAAAGGAGGGGAAAGGCCAAGGAAGGCTTCCTAAGCATTAGCTACGGGGAAGCATAGGGACAAAAAAATAGGAGGGAGGGGCTTGCCTTCTGAAAAATTTAATTATATATATATATGTGTGTGTGCGCGTGCGCTATTTCACAAAGCACAGAAAAATAAACGGGAAGCTGCTTCAAAGGGAGAGAATGACAAGAGGGGATTTAAGGAAATATGAGTGCCAGGAAGCTGTACATGTATTGCACAGCTGGAAAATGTGCCGAAAAGGGCAACTAACATAATCAAGGGGCTGGACCAACTCCCCTGTGAGGAAAGGGTACAACATCTGGGATTGTTTAGCTTAGAGAAAAGGTGAGTAAGGGGAGACATGATAGCGGTGTACAGAATTATGCCTGGTGTGGAGGAAGTGGATAGTAGGGAACACCTTTCTTCCCTCTCTCATATTACTAGAACCTGGGGTCATAACATGAAGCTAAATGGTGGGAGATTCAGGACAGACAAAAGGAAGTCCTTCTTCACACAGCACATAGTTAAAGTATGGAATCCATTACCACAAGATGTAGTGATGGCCAACAATTTGGATGGCTTTAAAAGGGGATTAGACAAATTCGTGGAGGAGGAGGCTTATCTATGGCTACTAGAACTGACTGCTATGTGCTGCCCCCAGTATCAGAGGCAGTATGCCTATGTAAACCAGTTGCTGGGGAACATGGGCAGGAGGGTGTTGTTGCACTCGTGCCCTACTTGTGTCTGTCCCACAGTCAGCTGGTGGGCCATTGTGTGAACAGAATAGCTAGATGGATTTTGATCTGATCCAGTGTGGCTCCTCTTACGTTCTTATGTGAATGAATGCATTAATGTGCATATTTGCATATTCTTTTATTACATCAGCTCATGTTCAACCCAATTTCCTTCCTATGGTAGAATGAGCACATGGCCCTCCAGCACACACCTCAGTTAAAGCTTGATATGAGGGCTTTGCACGCATACAGCTTTAAGAGAAGGAGGGTGTCAGTCAGCTCATCACATGTGCAGCTATATATGAAATCCTTATATCACATCCTGGGTAAGACACGGAGTACAGACGAAGGGTTTTGACTGCTCTTCTGCCATGGGAAAGGGATTTACAGCCAGGTGACTTTATAAACCAGACCTACATCTCACTGACATGGAGCCAAAGAGAAAGGAAGTCTAAGATTATACCTGCCCATGCCATGTCTGTATCAGATTGTGCAACTCTTCAGCTTTCTGCGTGTGTGTCACTGTCGTATGCATGTCTGCTCCCTTTTAATCTGGTTCTCATGTTGTTTTGGCTAGAAACCAAAGACAGGGCATGCACATATAGAAGAGATCTACACATACAAGCAGACTTTGACTTTCTATTTTTGATCCAGGAGTTTTCCTGCCAGAAACAAACCAGTTTCTTTCTTCTTCTTCTGTTTTAAGTCTTGGTTCTTCAGCAGTGGGGACTGCAGAGGTAGAAATAGACAGCTGCATGTGCTGTTCTCTCCCCGTGCACATATCCCTTCTCGGAATTCCAGATAAAGTCTCTATTTGCTTGTGCCTGTGTGTCTGCTCAAAAAGGCATCCATGTCTGCATCTATGATTTTAGAATGTGAGTTGGATCTGCCTTCTGTGGACAGAAGGGCTCAGTTGGCCCCCTTCTCTGTTGTCCTTCCATCGGCAGGGAAAAACAGTTTTATTCAGGCAGGCCTTTGGCATATACATTGGTCTGCGGCGGAAGGGTTTTTTACATTGGTTGGTGCTGCTTATCTTCTTCTACTGTTGTGTTTTTAATTTATTTGTTTTTATGTTATGTTTGAATTAAAATTTTGTTTTCAATCTGGATTTCACTATTAGTCACCTTGAGCACCATCCTTTGGCATAAAGGTGGGACATACATTAAATAAGGGCTCCACTTAGGGAAGGTGCCTCTGCCCAATTTGGGAGGATCCCCCCTCCCCCATGCACCACATCTCACCCCATTCAGCAGAGTCCCCAAACCCTCTGCAGCATTTTCAGGGGGCTGGAGGGCTGCTGTGGAGAGGAGGGGCAGAGGAACTCCACTTCTGCCAGCCCGGTTGCACCCACCTAAATCTGGATCCAACCCTGTGTGTGAACAATACTCAGCAAATCCATCATAATTACACAGTGCGAGTAAGTATTCAAATCAACTGCAATGGAATTACTCGTTTTAGTGGTTTCAGGACTATAAAACATAGTGTAGTCTGTCACTAATTATGCATAGCATTGGCCATTTCTTTCTACTTCAGTGGTAACACTCCTGTTCTGAGTAGCAGTTTGGGGAACTTTGTTTTGGGAGAGTAAATATAAAAGGTCTATGCTTCACAAATGATCTAGAATCCAAAGACTTAGGTAGTTAAGGAACCACAATGTTTATTCTAGCGTTTTTGAATTTTCAGTGGCATGACTTCCTTATATTCATTGGCAACTCAGTTTCATTAGAAAGTTTTACAGTGCAATCTCATGCATGTTTACTCAGAAGAAAGCTGCACTGTGTTCAATGGGGCCTACACCCAGGGAAGTGTGCAGCACTGCAGCCTTAGAGAGCAAAACATTTTGTCTATTTTACTTATTATCACAAATCAGGTTCCAAAGCATATGCTAGTTTATAAATGAAATGTTTGAGATATATTTCCTTTAAGGGCCACACGTACACACATTGTATTATGTTGCTCTATACACAAATACCAAATAGCAGTGCATTTACACAGTATACACAGTATGTACGGATAACAAGGAGTTTGTGAACAGAAAGCTGTTTGCCCTTTGGCTGCTATAAAGGCAAACATTGTGTTTGCATACATCTAAGTCAATGTTTCAGGCAAGCAAGAAACTATTTGGTAGCAGTTGCAGCTCACCTCTGGCATGATCCCGAAAGACATCAATGAACCTGGAGGAAGACTTAGCTGTTCCAAGGTGAATGCCACAGTAAGGTAATTTGCACGGAAGTCACCCTGTTCAGGAGTTTGCCTGAACACACAAGGGGTGCATGTGTAGAGGAGCATGCACGAAAGCCCCGCCACCCTCAATGTCCCCTGTGCACAGGGGCTCCTATTCAGACCTTTGTGACTTTGTGAGGTCTGAAGAGGGCTTTTAAGCCTGTTCGGCTGCAGGGCTCCTGTCCTGACTGAGCGGAGGCTCCTAAGTGCACTCAGCTGAATGGGCTTCGAAATCCTCTTCAGACCTCCATGTGTGAAGGTCTGAAGAGGTGCCCCCATGCTGGGGCATTGGGGGTGGGACTTGTTTGCATGTCCTCACCCCCTAAACACTTTTAGCCCTCTGCTTATCCTGGCAAATGCTTGTATAGGACTAATGCCTACATTACACAAATATCAAGAATGCATCCCACGGCTCCTAGCCTGCACACAGTTCGGCCACTAAGTATCTCTGTTTCAATGGGGATGGTGCAATGATCACTACGTGCTGCACTGCACACACTATATATGCAGTCTCGCTGATGTCCCGTTCAAATCACTTGATCCTAAGAATGGCTGATCTCACACAGCTACTTGAAGGACCTCGGGAATCTCAGCAATTGCACAAGTCATCCCCTTTGGACCAGTGCTGGGATCCCAATCATGCTGTTCCATGTAGCAGCCAAAATCCTTCTTCACAGGATCCACAGGGGCCATCAGTGTGGCTCCAAATTTCTTGTGCAGGCACAGCCCTCTATCCGTTTTATACGGTTGCCTGGACTGCCTTTTGGAACTGACTTTGCATCTCCAACATGACTTTGCCCCACTTCTTGATCAGACACCATCGAAGTCCATCCTGCTCACAGAAGACGGCCCAACATTGTAGAGATGTAGGTCCTTCTTCCCTGAGAGGTCCTGTCACCACTGGTGAGCGAGTGGGTAATCATAGGATCCCTCCAGCACATGACTATGAGTATATAGCTGACATGAGATATGACTTTGGAACTTGGTGGGTCACCAGTCACACTCTTAGCTACTGCACTCCACGTGATATTGGTTCTCACCGTTTCTGGGTGTGCCTCTTCACCCCCTCCTTGCGCAGACTTTGTACGACAGAAGTCACTCCACACACAGCAGCCACATTCTACACACAAATCATGTCCTCCAGACTACACCGCAGTAACTTAAGACAAGATGATCAACACCTTATCAGGGTGCTCCTCAACTTGCCCTTTCACCCAATAATGTACACCAGTCTTCCCTAACCTGGTGCCCTCCGGATGTTTTGGACTACAACTCCCACCATCCCCAATGGGATGGCCAATGGTCAGGGATTATGGGAGTTGTAGTCCAAAACATCTGGAGGGCACCAGGTTGGGGAAGGCTGATGTACACCAAGCCTAGCGTAATTCAAGGTAATGTAATTCACCTGAACTAAGTTCCATCCAGTTTTCTAACATCCCAGACTCAAAGATCACATCTATTCATGACCCAAAGTCATCACCTTCAATCTCTGGAGCCGAAGCACTGCATGAGAACATTTGCACCCAGAAGAGATAATATACGCATTGGCCAGTAAGCTTACATTCTTTTATGCCCCAGTGGAGCCATACAGCCCATTTTCAACAAAACCAGAGAGACAAGAATTGCAATGCACTTGTTTAAAAATAAAGACTTCTGAATGCTGTCTGTTGGACATTTTCTCAAAAGAAGAGTTTAATGATGCCCATTTCATCCCAGGAGATGGCAGGAGATGGCAGGGGGCATGGCCCTGGCACAAACTGGCATTGGCCACCACAATGTTAAGCTGCAGCTGAAACTGGCCTTGTGTTCTTATACCCTCCCCACTTTCTTCATTAATCAGCTTAAATGGGTAGCAGCTCGTTGGCATTTGGGCTCCCCTCCCTTCTCTGCTACATAGCAAATGTTTGCAATCGCAGATGAACAAAACGAAAGGTGTGGGTGCTTGTGGCAGCATTAAACTGAAGGTTAATAGCTGAATGTCTCATCACGATGCCTAGGGAGCTGACAGAAACTCAAATACTTGTTGGCCCCTTCCAGGAAAGAAAAGCCATTAAAGCAGCAACAGGCTACTTACAATCCATGAGCTGTGTGTGGCTGTTAAGGTACATTTGTATGGCTTGTCACCATCCCCAGAATCACAACAGCATAGCCTTCATCATATTGGAAATACACATATAATCTTGGCACTATATCCTAAAAGATTAGAAACTGAAGGTAAGTAAATGGAAACTCAAAATACACTGGCTATATGAGAACAAGCCATGGCGAGCCTTCAGTTCCCACTTGCTCTTTTTTTGCATCCACAAGGAGGATACTGGAAGCTTCTGCGTTGCCTGGATGTTGGAACTTGATGAACTGTGTTTAAAACACGCCAGGATCAAACTGTGGTTGAGATCCTGGCTTGTCCTCAAGCCATAGTTTAAATAAACCACCGTTCTCCATATCTGGATGTCTCAGGGAACTGTGGTTAGTTAAAATCAGAAACAGAACCTCCATTTATTCACAGATTCAAAGAGAGGGTGGAGGGGGAGCGGGGAGTGTGAGCCTGAGCCACACCACAGTTTGTTCTCATAGAAGGAAACTATAGTTTTCCATCACGTCTGAACCTGGCCTTAGTTTTTCAATTTCCTTGGGTCCTATTTCATAAAGGGGTAACTGCTCTTAAATTTGGGATGGACATGTTTAGAAACAGAGGAACATAAGATTATATCAAATATATATACGGTAATCAGTGTATACATGGCATCCATATGTTTGCTTAACCCTTTTAGAGAGAGAAAAAACCCCACAAAGCCTGCAAATAGTAAAATGCAACAGTCTAGCTATCACTAAGGACTTCCTTAACAGAACTTCCTTACTGGAACTCCTTACTGGAAGCTTCCCAAGTTGAAAACTGCCATTTTTAAGTCCTGACTACTCCTCACAGCAAACCAGAACAACGCTACACACTGCAATGGCATGACATCTAGGAACTGGCAGGGCTCAACACCTCTGTGAGCAATGTGCAGCCTTGAGTAAGAACTCTCCAACTGCCTATTTGGCTTTGGGACTGGGAGGAGGCAGTCCTGATCTGCAAGTAGCTTACCGCACGTCACTATATCCCTACGCAAGACATTACAGCAAAATAATAAAAAGCTGCACGCCAATATACAAAAAAACAGATAAGGAAACCACAGAATAAATGAAAAGATGCCAATCCACTGGAGATCACTGGATTTTTTTTCCAATTGACAATTTGCCCACCACCCTGGCTGGAATGCCCACTTGCAGAATCTTGAATTACTCTATTCTTTAGGAAGCAGTGTCCAAGCAAGAAGTACAGAAGCAGAACCTTCCTCAAGCCTTCTCCTACATGCCGGCAATGCTAAGAAATCATCAACATGTAGTAATAAAATATCATGGGAACAGTACTTGAAGCCACGGTGGGGCAACAGGAGAATGTGGCAGGTGTTTGCCATATTGAAGTGGCTAGTTTTAAGGAAGATTACTTTTCAGAGCAATAAATAGCAAGATGGTATTCTTAGATCAATATCAGACATAAGAATTCTGAATATCAGAATTCCCAGTTTTCATGGATTTTGATTGAATATGTACTTTCTGATTTCTAGTGTACCCACTTTGAACGCCGCCTTGAAAGAGTTCTGCTCTTAAAGGCAGCCTAAAAAATAATTTTAAACAAACAAATAAATAAAATATAAGCATCACGAGGCATTGCTTATCCTGCTACCCAGGCTTGATGGAGTAGGGATGATCTCCCTGGCACAGCTCTATTCATTACGTAAGGACAAATTAAAGATGAATGCAATGAGCAGTGTCTTGCCAACCCACTAACTTGGAAGCTCCGGCAAACTAGAACTCCCAAGGTTCTTTGTGCTGAGAAGCTCCGGCTGGTAAAGCTTTTTGTCCATCTAGCCCAGTGTTCTCCAACCTTGGGTCTCCAGATGTTTTTGGCCTACAACTCCCAGCATGCCCCAGCCAGCTACGCTGGCTGGGGCATGCTGGGAGTTGTAGGCCAAAAACATCTGGGGACCCAAGGTTGGAGAACACTGGGCTAGCCCACTACACTCTGGCTGGCAGCAGCACTCCAGGGTCTCAAGTGGAAGTCTTCTGCATCACCTGCTACCCGGTCCTTTCAACTAGGGGCCGGGGATTGAACTGGGGTTCCCTGCCTGCACGCACAGCAGCTGCTCCGTCACCCAGCTACAGTCTGAGCTGTTCCGAAGAATTCTCCGAAAAAGCTTAGAAAGAACGAGCCTGTTCCAGTTCAAGACTGCCGGGGGGTGTGTGTGTGTGTTAAGGCCAAGACATTCACTTTCTGAAAGTAAAATTATTTTCAGCTCGAATGTGTATGAATCCTTAGGTTAAATGACCACTTGCATGCACTTATTAGTACTCCCCCTGTTAATGCATGCATTTCCACAACTTCTGTTATGAATTCCTCCAGCACTGTCATTGGCATGAGAGGACCCTTTAAGTGATGCTGATCGTCAGTGCCAGCCGTGCCACACAGCAGGGTGAAGCGGCCTCAGGTAGCACCATGAGGGGAAGATACAGTAATACCTTGGATTGCAAGTAACTTGGTTTGAGAGCGTTTTGCAAGACAAGCAAATTTTTAAATATTTATTTAATATTTTTTTTTAACTTGATATACAAGCGACGTCTTGCAATACAAGTACTGTAGTACGGCTTAAATTAAAAATCTCTGTACAAATTTTTTGGGGGGGATTTCGTTTTGATATAAGAGTGTTTTGGATTACAAGCACGTTTCCGGAACGAATTATGCTCTCAATCCAAGGCATGCCTGTAGATGAAGGCAGGAATTGGTCTCTGAGTGATGAATGATGGTCCCAGCAGTGGAAAGGGGAGTGGATATTTGGGCTCCAGTCAAGCAGCAAAATGTCTTGGGCCAGCACTGCTGATGATGGTAGCAGCATTAGTAAGGTATTACTGCAACCAAGAGCCATAACCACTTCAAAAATTATAGAAGGCATGCTAATGTGAATTAATAGCATTATCTTCTACGCTGGTGAAATCGTTTAGCTATATAGCAAACAAACAAAAAAACAAACCACCACACCTACATAGGCATTGAAGTAACTTGCACATACTAAGAATTACGAAGAGACATAGACCAGGACCTGAATACCCACCAACTACTTCTAGATATCCCGTCGGACTTTAGGTTTATGCCTGTTGAAGAGCTGCCTTCCATATCTAATGGCAAAGCACATGTGAAACTCCAGGGGCTTTTTAAAGGGTTATGTGATACAGCAGGGGCTGGGAGCTGCTATTAAAACGAAGTGGGAAGGAATCATATTGTGTGTTTGTAATCCCTTGGATGTAGCTGTTCGGATGTGACCCTAGTCTGAATGGTAAGCTACAAAAATGCATGGAAACTGATAATGTAAGAGCCCTATAATAATTGGTCATCTACTCTTGTTTTTAGAAAGTAGTAATCTGCCTTCACAAGGGGGAAGTCCCTTCTGAATGGAACCTTTATGTTTCAGTGGAGATTGAATGGTTGCGCTTCACAAGTGCGCCCATGCAAATTTAGGACACGATCCAACCAAAGTTCAGCATTCGTCCAGTATTCAAGTGTGCTGGTAAGCATGGGAGTAGATGGGACTCACAGCAGCCACTTCTTCCCCAGCCACCAGAGAAGCCCAGAGGGATATGAGAATAGTCAGCCATGGGCTCCTATTGAAGCTAGTATTATCCCCATCTCCTGAGGGTTGATGCCTGCAGAGGAAGAAGCCAGAGGCCATGTTCACACATAATGCTAAGCCACCCCATGAATAAGCCCCAGTGGGTGGGTTGTTTGCAGAACCACCCACGTTACGCACGACAGACAACTGGGCTTGCTGTGGCTTGTTCTCAGTCTTATTTTCCCTCAATTCCCCCTGCTGGCTCCAGCACATATCCCAGCAGCCTTTGCGGCAAAATCCTGCAATCCCTTGCTCCCTCACTACATCAGCAGTCTTTTTACTATTGGTCCGCTGTGTGTTCGGGGCATATTTTGCCTTTGCTGGCTCCCACTGGAGAGTTTTACGATCTCTCTCCCACCCCATGCCAGCTGATACCTGCCTATACTTGTTTTCCTAATTTAAACTGTAAACCTTAAAATGCCCTTTTCATGTATTTAATTACCGTAGTTGCTTTCTTCGCCTTTTGTCCGTCCACCCTCCCTCAGCAGCTCTCACTCAGCATCCCTAACCTCTCCCAGGTTCAAACAACATGACAATCCAGCATGGGTATGCACAATCCTACAAGCCATGGGTTCTCAGGGCGGCTTGTTCGTGAAAATTAAGCCACCCTGCAGAGAACGTGCCAGGTTCGGATGACATGACAACCCACCATGGCCAGCTGTCCATGGTGGGTTGTCATGTCGTGCTAACCAGGTCAGAGTGTGGGCTCCTTGCATCATTTTGGCTGGGCTGATCCCTTTTTAAAAAAAAATTCCATAGACACATTTATTACGTATAAGAGTAAGTAAAAGTAAGTAACCAAGACTATATCGTGAATTAATTTTAAAGGCTAATCTGGAAGATGGCATGATCACTGTTCAGAAGCACACGTTAGTAACAGCTCCATCCTAAGCATGTCTACTCAGAAGTCCCACTGACTCCAATGGTACTTACTCTCAGGGAACTATGTATAACAGCCTTCTTCAACCTGGTGCCCTCCAGATGTTTTGGATTAGAATTCTCATCAGCCCCTGCCAGCATGGCTAATAGTCAGGAAGAATAGGTGCTGTAGTCCAAAATATCTGGAAGGCACCAGGCTGGGGAACATGTATTGAAAAGATGCCACTTTTTTAGCTTCTTTGAACAGCCAAAAAAGAGATGAATGTGAGTTAAGATCAACTAATCCATATCGAGAGATCTTGGGAACACACCCAACATGACTGAGGTTGCTTCCTGTTGTTGACTGACAAAACTCTGCATATACCTTTCCTAACTTACACCGATCATGATCAACTTAACAAAGGTATTGTTCCTTAATACACTGGTGTGTGAATCCAATGTAATTCCAATCGAATCAGTGGACGTACACTCATGTAAACAAATATAAATTCCTTCCTTGAGTTACTCACAACCATGTGATGCTGCACACACTTTTACAATGTAGCAATAGGAGAAGGTCCTATGTAATTAAGAAAACTTCCTACCAGTTATTTTCCCCTCGTTCAATTATATCCAGAAGCAGCACTTTTTAAATACAACTCAACCCAAACGAAAGCATAAGAAATGGATATTTAGACTCCACGTCATCCAGGCCAAGTTACCCAAGGAGGAAATGGCTTGCAAAATGGAACAACCATGCCCCCGCTCCAGCTAAGCAGGGCAGACACAGCAAAAGCTGAATCATTCCCTCTGCTAAGGACTGAATCATTCCCACTACTGAGGCAGGCCAGCAAACTGAAGTAGGTACACTTGACATAATTTTTCCTGGAACACACACACACTCCCCTTCCATTTGATGCTAGGTTCATCCCAGAACAGCAGTATCTCTTGGTCATTTGCAGTCATTTCAGATTAGGAAACTTTCCATGAGTCAAAACTGACAAAATAGCCAATCCTAAGGAGAAAAAGCATGTTCACAGTATTTTAGAAATATTAAAAGTATTTCACAGTAATCACTTCAGGTAGACATAGTCGCTAGCAATGTTTACCGTGGCCTAGAACACTGGCTCATCATACTGTAGCAAGGACTTAAACCACTATCCTAGATATTTGGGGAGGTTATTCATTTTGATTTCCAGTATAAGTACGGTACAAGGGTAAGGGCCAGGAGAATTCACAGAAATTCTCATCCTCAGGTGACAAAACTATTTTTGTACATGATCATGTTTCTACGCAGCTGTATTTGAGTCCTCAAGGAGTGCTTGGGTCACTCTTATAGTTACATCCTGGAACTAATGAGCATTAAAAGAAGAGCCCTTCTGGGCCACATGTGGGGCTCAAAGACATTCTGTCATCCCCCTCCCCCAGGAAACCTCTTCAGTGACCAAGCTGGAGCACCCTGAGCTGGAAGTTGCCAGGAAACAAGCCACTTCAGGGGACCCTGGGGCTGACCAAGAAGGTCCTTGGGAGAGAGGGCTTCAGATCTTTGCCCTTAAAAGGTGGAAAACTCTGCACTCGAGTCAGAGGGGAATGTTGTTGAGCCACCACCCAGACCCCGAGAATGCTGGCACCTGAAGGTAAGACCATGGCCAGGTGACACGAGTGCCCACTTGCAGAAAAAGACTCCTCAAGAGCAAAGGCCTTCATGCTACTACTGACCCTTGGATGCCTGCCTGCCTACCTACCTAAGTGGGATCGCGCGACACAACAAGAAACCATAGTACGTTACCACGGTTGTTTCTCTTTTGGCATATTGTACCACGATGGTCCTGACAGACAATCACCACTTCTGGTCTTTGTCGTACCTACCTCCCGCTCCTGTCACATATCCCAGTGGTCTTTGCGATCAAATTCATATCCCAAGATTCCTCGCTCCCACCCTATGGTGGCTGCCTCTTCCCGACTGGTCCGCTGAGCGCACAGGGCAGATTTTTCCTCTTCCTCTTGATGGAACTTTAACTCTCTCTTTCCTGCCCCCTAGCTGATCAATATCATAATTGTTAAATGTTCCCATAGAAGAATTTTTTTTTGATCCCTACATGTGTTGCCCGCCACCTGTCACATAAGCCGCTTTGTCCGTCGCCCGCCATGCACCATCGGCCCCTTGCACTAGCGCCTCTAGTACAAGCTGCGGCTTGACTTTCTGCCCGCCCGTTCCCCCACCCCACCATCCCTCCAGCCAGCACAAGCACCACTGCCGTTCCCCCTTCTCCCTCCCTCCTTTGGCAACTTAGCGGCTTCCCCCCCCAATCCACACACACCCCTATCTAGTGCCTCTAACACAGTGCTTCCCAACCTTGGGATCCCCAGATGTTGCTGGACTACAGCTCCCAGCATCCCTTGCCATTAGCCATGCTGGCTGGGTATGCTGGGAGCTGTAGGCCAGCAACATCTGGGGGCCCAAGGTTGGGAACCAGTGCTGTCAGCTTCACTTTCTGCAACTGCAGCCCCTCAGCCACCATATCTCCTCCCGGGGAAAAGGCTCTTATTGCTCACACTCAATGGGTGAGCTTCCCATCAATGCCCCCCGCCATAATTTCCTCTGAAGCCTCTCTGGTTCTCCCTTATCCCTCCCGCCCTACCTCCCATCTTTGCTAGAAGATAGGTGAAGGTTGCCTTCACCCCTTTCCCCTGCCCTGCACCTAGGTCCGCTTTGCACAGCCTCTACTTCACTCCCCCCAACTCACCTCCCCTTGCTCAAAAGCAAGGATCTCTATCAGTTCTCCCCTTCCCTGAAGAACTTTTTTCTGCTCCTTCCCTCCCCAAACCCTCTCCTCGCTCTTTCTCCAATAGTGCAGTCTTGACTTTATTTCTCTAGCCCACACTCAAATACATGGACAACCCCCTCTCCACCAGCCAGTGTGGCGTAGTGGTGAGAGTGTTGGACTGGGGCGCGGGAGATCCAGGTTCTAGTCCCCGCTCGGCCATGAAACTCACTGGGTGACTTTGGGCCAGTCACTGACTCCCAGCCTAACCTACCTCGCAGGGTTGTTGCGAGGATAAAATGGAGGGGAGGAGGAGGATTATGTAAGCCGCCTTGGGTTCCTTGAAGGAAAAAAGGCGGGGTATAAATATAATAAATAAATAAATAAAAATACCGCCACACCACATCCAAAACCAAAAAAATATGCGTTTTAATTTCCCCTTCATTTTAATGAACCACACCTGTTCATTAGCCGCGGAAAAAGGCAACCTCCAAGGTCACAATTGACCACAGCCATCCAGTTCAGGGCGGCTAGAAGACAGCAGGTTGCAATCAGCAGGAAAAAAGAAAAGTTGGAGGGGTATTGGAAGAGGACACAACTTTGGGTGGAACAGCTAATACTCTGGAAGACAGAAACAAAATTCAAAGTGACCTCGATAGGCTGGAGCGCTGGGCCGAAAACAACAGAATGAAATTTAATAGGGATAAATGCCAAGTGCTGCACCTAGGGAGAGGAAACTAAATGCAGAGTTACAGAATGGGGGACACTTGGCTCAACAATACTACAAGTGAGAAGGATCTTGGAATTGTGGTAGATCACAAACTGAATATGAGCCAGCAATGCGATGTGGCTGCAAAGAAGGCAAATGCAATTTTGGGCTGTATTAATAGAAGTATAGCTTCCAAATCGCGGGAAGTGATAATTCCCCTTTACTCGGCACTGGTTAGGCCTCATCTTGAGTACTGCGTCCAGTTCTGGGCACCTCACTTTAAGAAGGACATAGACAAACTGGAGAGGGTTCAGAGGAGGGTAACAAGGATGATAAAGGGACTGGAAACAAGGCCCTATGAGGAGAGACTGAAAGAACTGGGCATGTTTAGCCTTCAGAAGAGGAGACTGAGGGGAGATATGATCGCACTCTTCCAGTATTTGAAGGGATGTCACACAGAGGAGGGCAAGGATCTCTTCTCGATCATCCCAGTTTGCAGGACACGGAATAATGGGCTCAAGTTACAGGAACCTAGATTCCACCTAAACATCAGGAAAAATTTCCTGACTGTCAGAGCAATAAGACAATGGAATCAACTACCTAGGGAGGTTGTGGGCTCTCCCACTCTGGAGGCATTCAAGGTGCAGCTGGACAGACATCTGTCAGAGATGCTTTGACCTAGATTCCTGCATTGAGCAGGGGGTTGGACTCGATGGCCTTGTAGGCCCCTTCCAACTCTACTTTTCTATGATTCTATGATTCTATGTAAAAGCAAAGCTAGCAACGACATGTGTGTTGCTAGGCAGACATCAGGAATAGAGATCGGAGTGGTAGAGCAGATACAGATCTTTCCTCTCTGGCCATGTGACTCTGTAGTATTTATTTATTTCTTCTTTTTTAAACATTACCAATCCATATCCAATCTAAGTTTTCTCTATTTTCACAGAAAGAATTTCTATCACGTTTACTAATATTCAAAAATCAAAACCCGAAGTTATTAAGTCACTTTTCCTCTTCCCAAGAAGTCCACCAGAGGTTTCCAGTCTTTCATAAATGAAGATAATTTTTTTCTCTAATTAAACAAGTCAATTTCGCCATCTCTGCTAAGTCCAAAATTTTCAACAGCCAGTCTTCTATGGTTGGTATTGCTGCTTCTTTACATTTTTGAGCATAGATTATTCTTGCTGCTGTCATCATATATTGTAATAATGTTCCATAGTCTTTCTCAAGTTGTAAATCCATTATGCCCAATAAGAACATTTCTGGTTGAAGTTGAATATTCACTTTTAAAATCTTTTGTATCCATGTGTGTATTTGCATCCAATATTTTTTCACTTTTTTACATGTCCACCAAACATGATAAAATGCTCCTTCATGGTTTTGACATTTCCAACATACATACGACTCTGTAGTATTTCTGAACAACCAACAATAAAAGTGCTCTCTCAGGTTCGGACAACACAACAAACAATCATGGTAAGAAGAAACCCTACAACAAACCATTGGTTCTTATCATGGTTTCCACAGATAAAACAAACCGCTGTAGGTCACCACAACTGGGTTCACATGACATGGCAAACAAACAATGATAACAAACAACCGTTGCTTGTTGTGTCGTGCAAACCCAGTCTCTGCTTCTTGGACTGCATTTTGTATCTGGCCGCTTATCTGTGTTTGGACCTTGATTGTTCCTTAGACCTTTCTTTTGGAACTCCCCTGTTGCCTGGTAATTCTGTGCCTTTGACTGTTTCCCGACTACTCCTGCCTTGAACTGCTCTCTTGCTGGACTGATACCTCTGTGCTTGACCATTTGCCTGTTTACTGACCTGCCCTTAGATTTGCCCCTTAATCTGCCCTAGCCATAACAGGACACCTTCTTAGGAAATGAAGGTGGTGGGAGGCGGGAGGACATCCAGCAGCACACCCAGCCAACAAGAAATAGAAGAGAAACAAGAAAAAGGGGCTTTGAACTATGGGGTCAAAGGAGTCGTTTAGTGTGCTTGGCCTCAGAATCTGCCTCTGCCTTGTACTCAGTCTTTTGGGCAGGTTACTTGTCCTTTGTGACTAGCCACACTTCCCATAGCAGCCATTTTGTGATAGTGTCCAGGAAAGTTTCTAAAATTCCAGATGTGACCACAGGCACAAAAAGTTTGCTTACTAGGCCTATCCCCACATTAAACAGTTTAAAATACATCAGGGCTATCTATGCTAATTGCAACATGCCATTCAGTTTACACACACACACACACACACTGCTATTGCACTACACTTGTAACCCTTGCCATACCATCTGCATGGACATTAGAAACAGGTTTGTACCATGACTCCTAGAGCTCAAGCAGAACCCCAAACAAATTATAGCCTTCCCCAACCTGTTGCCAATCAGTAGAATGACTAACGAATACCTACAGGCAAGACCATGTGCTCCCAAATCACACGTTCAAGCTGAAGAAGTATGGGAGAGGAATAATCTTGAGAACACTGGTGGCTAAGCCTTTTACTACAGGAATTCTCCAGTACAATTTGGTTCCATTTAGGATTCATCTGTCATTTAGAGTGCAATCCTATACATGCCTCCTCAGAAGTAAATTCTACTGAGTTCAATAGGCCTTAATCCCTGGTAAATGTGTATGAGATTGCAGCTTTAGGATTCACAGTGGTGAACTGCGGGGGAGCCCCCGTGGTTCCCGTGTCATGCGAACGCCGGCTGCGGGCGCCCCAGCGGGACGGCCACGTGCGGGAAGCATGGAAAGTCACCATGGGCGGTAGAGGGGTAAGCCCCTACCGCGTGTGGCCACCCTGCCATGCGAACAGTGGGCAGCTGTCCCGTGGGGGCCTCCCGTGGCCGCACAGAGGCAGCAGCCAAGAGCGGCTGGAGCTGCAGCCGCTCCGGCCTGTAGGGGCAAACGGCCCCGCTGGACATCCAGAGCTGCCGCCCCCTAGCGCCGGGAGGCCCGCGCTGCAGTGCGGGGACTGCCGGCTCCACCGCGGTCCACCCACGCGTGCAGGGCGCAGGTCGTCTGCAGCACCCTGCCGGACCCTGCAGACGGCCCCGTGGTGCCTCCCCCGCTCGCCGCCCAGGTCATATGAACCGGCCCTGAAAGTCATCCAAATACTGAAAAACCCCTCAAGACACATGATTTTATGAAATCTGCTGCTGGCACCTGGGATTGGCTGAGTGCATAGCCACCTCCCCCTCCTCCTCAACCACCACATCCAATATCAATTACGGAGATAGGTCTAGCTTCAGCAACGGAGGGAGAACCAAGGCTGGTCCTTGCACTGCCCAGTATTTAAATACTTGCAATATCCCCCCCCCCCCCAGCTCTACAACCAACAAGTGATCCTTTATGCTGTAGTTTTCCTGAACATCCATGGTTGGTAGTTTAACAGCCTGATAATGCCTTTAACCTATGCATGTTTAGTCAGAAGACCCACCTGTTTTCTTTGTCTTTCTCTTGAGGTGTGTTTTATCTTGATGAGTTCTTTGCTGCAATTATTGTAGTATTCTCTGGGTTGGATGTTTATTTATTATTTACTGGTGTTTATTAATTGTACTGATTTTTGTTGGTCTTTTATTGTAATAGGTTTTTAATATGTAAGCAGCCTTAAGAAGGTTGTGCCCTTAAAGGTGGCCTAAATATGTGTGTGCGCGTGCACGTGCACGCGCGCGCACACACACACACACACACACGTGTAAAATACAAATTTTAAAAATACAAATAAATAAATAAGTAGCAAGTCCTACTCAAGTGTACAAAGGAATGCAACCTAAAAGGTTTCAACTTCTCCACACTGTCCCAAAGTCAAGAAAGACCTTGACATTCCCCCGTATGTAGGAGAGTTTCAAAATGAAATACCCTGCTATGGGTTCAGAAAAGAAAAAGGAGTCAAGTTAGCAAGACACCTTTTTGGCATAAACTGTGCACCTTTTTATTTTTTAGGCCACGAAACCACAATGCACTTCTACAGAAGAAAAGCCTTCTTCCCCCACCAGAAACTAACAAAGGAGTGGAATGTATAGTTGTACAACTGAAAGGAAAATCCCCAAAAGCCATAAACTGAAGAAAACAAGTGTAAAAAGTTAACAGTTGGTCAGAAGACATATCTGACTCCCAGGCGAGGGCACTGAGGAGATCCAATGCAGTTAAACAAATGCTGCAGTAGTGTCGGTTAAATGGATGCCTTCTCTCACAAGTCCCCATTATGACTATTTGCGAGGTCCCAGGAGTGCAAAAGGGGAAGAAAAAATTATTTGCTCTCTCAGCTCTACCTCTTTTGAAAGAGCTTTATGCTGAAGAGGAAGGAGAGAAAACTAAAGAGCTTTATGACAGAGCCAGAATGCTTTGAGGGCAACCAAAACATGTCAGATGTCACAGTCCAATCTTAGTAAACCACACAGCCAGCTGCAGGATAAGGAAGTGATAACACAGACAACATGGGATAGTGACACACTCCGATGAAAGAACAGACTCATGATCATTGTGATGAACTCTAGCCCTGATATTCGATAGTGCCAGTCAGAGAATCCAGCCACAATAAAGATTAAAAGTATGAAATCGGATTCACTTTTTCTGGGAGCAGGGGGGGGGGGATATGTTAGTCCACATGTTTTGGACACAACTTCTAATTCCTTTTCAAAAATGTTGGAAGCAGTTCCGCTTTCTTGGCTTGCACTGCCGTAACATTTATTATGGGCGATTTATTTTGCTCTTGCTCAGAGCTGTAGGTCTGCAGGAAATCGTTACATTATTCCCCAAAAGGGGAGGACTGGTGCAGCTCAGTAAGAAGCCTGCATTGAGTCACTGCTCTCCTTTTGTAAATATGCAAAAAAGGAGGCGGGGGAGGCAGAAGTAATGGAAAGAAGGCAAGGCAAGGCATACAGCATATTCCCTCGGAGACCAAGAAAAATCCTAAGGCCTTCCTTTAGTGACTTACAGAGGCAAGGCCTAGAGACAAACCATACTCTGTAAACCACTTCACGGTCTGTCGTGAATAAGCTTGCCCAGGGCTGCACAAGCAAGCTGTACTCCATTCAGTTGGACTTACTCCCAAGTATGCAGATAATGGCAACCCTAATTAATTGGGCTGCCTTAACTGATATATGAATTGATGGGTCCATTTTAAAAAAATAATAATAATGCTGCTGCTGAAGCTCACTCAGTAAACTCCTAAATGGATCCCTGAGTTCCCTTCTGCCTCAATAATTGCTTCTCTAGCTTTGCAAGACTTTAGGGCCGGGCCAGGAACCAAAACCACCAGGAGGTGGGTAGAAAGGGCATGACAATTGGCTCAGGGAAATTGCAGTCTTCTGCAGAGCAATATGGGCCAAGATGAAAGTATAGGAAAGGTGCATGCTGGGATAGAAGACGGGGCTGGGCATCGCTGTTAATTTCCATATTCTGGGTAGAAGTAGGCTTACATGGGCTTGAGCATCTGAAGGAAGGGATTGGAAGAAAAAGGTTGGAGCCCCTCGCTTTTGATGTTACCTTTCCTCTTTTATGCCTCATTTTTATATTTCTCTATTAAGTTTAAGCCAGGAATCCCCTCTCTTGGAACACCAGATGTTTTTGTTTGTTTGCTACACCTTATGAGATTCTATGAAGCAAGGTGGGAAAATACTAGTCTTTACTCATTAGCCTACCTACTCATCCTGCAGTACTAGTCCAGGAAGATTGTCTGCTCATCCACTTCAGGTTGGGGTGGCAGCACAAAACTTGGGATTTGTGGCACAAAACAGCGCCAACTAGCACAAAACGTTGGCACAGGTTTGGAGGGGGATACAACAATGTTGGGTTTGGGGGTATTAACTAGGAATCCGACTTGATATGTGAGAACACCCTTGTGGGTTGTGGCACAAAATGCAGGGTTTGTGGAACAAAACTAGCACAAAGCTTTGGCATATGTTTGGAGGGAATACCAGATTTTGGAATCTGTAGTTAACACTCCTGGAAAAGGAGACTGCAAAGTATAAAGGAGACAGTGAAATCCAGAAGTATGCCAAGATGAATGACTACAAGCAATCATGCCAATACTTTGACCTCATCTTTTCAGCCCAATAAATTAGTTTTAAGATATACATATAAGCTCTACTACAGACAGGGTATACTATCCATACACAGAACACTGTAAAAATAAATAAATCCATTAAATAAAGTTTTAACTTGTTGCTCATCCCAAGCCTTCAGTTTATAGTAGATTATTTTAAATAAATAAGAGAATAAGGGAATAATCCAGCCCAAATTAAGGGCTTAATCCTAATGTTTTCAAGTAGGAAAGAAATAAAAGAAAATTTTCTATTTGTGTGTATGTTTTGAATTGATTGCAAATGCTATGATAGGTAAAACAGAAAGTCTTGCCAGACCTACTGAGAATTCCTTTCTGTTACAGCTTGGTGTAAAAAAAAAAGGGGGGGGGGACTTGAATGGCTGCCATTTTAATAGGAAGTGCAAGTATTTTTTTCTACCTGCCAGAACACACATTTGGACTTAGTATACTATATGTTTGTGCCCTCAAGGGTGAAGCCTGACTTGAAACAGCTGAGGGGATTCAAATGATAAAAAGTTATTCAGCCAAATAAAGAAAAAGGAGAAGGCGGGAGTAACTATTAGTGAAGGACACCTTAAAGCAACTTCTACAAATCTCTTGAGCAAAGCCAAAGAGCAATCTAAGCAATTCTTCAGAGAAATGAATATAGACATAACATCTAGGTCAGTGTTCTCCAACCTTGGGTCCCCAGATGTTTTTGGCCTACAACTCCCAGCATGCTACGCTGGCTGGGGCATAATGGGAGTTATAGGCCAAAAACATCTGGGGACCCAAGGTTGGAGAACACTGATCTAGGTTATGAGTTACTTCAGGGAAATACAGTTACAGTGCAATTCTAGAAAAGCCTACTCAGAAGTGAGGCCCACTATGTTCAGTGAAGTGTGTAGAGGACTGCAGCCTTAAATGACAGAGGGAATGATCCTATGGCCCCTAGAAATTATCTGAGGGGCCACAGAATAGTTCGGATTCCCAGCTCCAAGGTCGGAGACAGAGCTCCAACCTCGGAGCTGGGAATTGGAGCCTCGGAGCGGAGAACTGGAGCTCCAACCCCACTCCCCCGTCCCCTTGCAGCTGGCGCGGAAAGAGCTGCACCGGCTGCTCTCCAAGATCAGGAAAGCAACCTCGGGGAGGGGTTAAAGGGGGTGTTTCGGGGGGCGGGGAGGAGCCTGGAGAGGCCATGATATGAGCTATCCTGAAGCCGCTCCAGCCTCCTTCCCTCCCCCCTTTGAGACACCCCAGCTAGACAGGTGAAAAAGGCCATCTAGCAAAAATGCAGGGCAGGAGGATGGGGAGGCGAAGATGGCCTCTGCCGCTCCTCCCGCTCTACACTGGATGCGCCTACGGGCATCCCGACAGGATTGCACCCTAAAGAACTGTTCATTGTTAGCTGTTGACTTCAGCTATGAAGTTAGCTGAGCTCCAACATACTAGTCTTGTATAGGTGGCAAACAGAAAGGAAGCCACACCAAATCTATTTGTTGTTTGCTTCTCACAATTTACTGCATTCCATTCCTGTTGAAAAGCGGATTTGCTATAACTCCACACAGCTGCCACACAATGGGGCAAATCATTCCATTCCTCAGCAGGGCCAAGCTAGAGTAAGCGTGGGCTGGTGAGAAGTGTGTGTGCGGAGAAGCTGGGACATGCATGGCTTTGGCCGTGCCACATCCATGCAGATCTGCAAATCACAGAGATCAGGCAAATACAGTGGGGAAAGAGAGAACGTGCACATAGAACCCCAAATCCAACATGATGAGAGCCCTCAAAATAGGCCACCCAAAGCAGAAAAACAATAGGGCAAATGAGAGAAAATGTTTATTAGACTCCAACAAGTTTCGAACCCTAATGGTCCTTCATCAGGAAAATCAACCACAAGCATCTTCTAATATTACCAAAACAACCTCTTTCTCTCTCTTTTTAAAGACTGCAGTGACATCAAATACCATTTAGTAAGAAACAGACTTGAATAAACACAATCTAAATTCACAGTTCTCTTCTGTGCAGTTCACATTTCCCCCCAAATCGATTAACAATTTCAAAGCCGGTTTTACTATTTCAACAGAAATGCCCCAATCCAAGCCATATCTGTATTACAAAGCACCCGTGAACAGGTGGGCTTAGCACCGGCAGGTGGGCTTTCCCCATTCCCTTCTAAGGGAGCACTGCATCAGGGTAACACCTCAGTCTATTATGTAAGAACTAGAGAGAATTTTTCTTGCTGATGTTACATCCAGGATGAGAGAAAGTTAGATGGGAAGAAAAGAACGTCTTGATATAAAATGTTGAAAGCAAGTAAAAAAATACAAGATGTTATGGAGTGTTTTCAACATTTCAGACAAGGCTGTAATATCAGAGCTGGTTTGTACATAACACCAAATAAGAGCAAGCCTCAAGCCATGGTTTCCAGTTCTTGTTTGCAGGCAAACTACATTTTCTGCAAATCACAATTTGCTCAGTTTGGATATAACAGCAAACTACAGTTTGCCATGGAAGTGGAATTCAAGCAGGAAACTGGCATGCTTGAGGAGAGAGAAGACCTGTTCAGGAATTCTGTTCCTGAACAGAGAAACACGTGTCAAGCGGGAGCACT
The DNA here is from genome assembly GCA_021292165.1 of Shinisaurus crocodilurus. Classification (NCBI taxonomy): domain Eukaryota; kingdom Metazoa; phylum Chordata; class Lepidosauria; order Squamata; family Shinisauridae; genus Shinisaurus; species Shinisaurus crocodilurus. Next base: position 98,971,359 of record CM037881.1, on the reverse strand, counting down.
CCAGCCCCACCACTCTCTGTTGTTGCATTTGTCGCCTCAACTCGTAGAGGGTGACTATCAGAAGGAGAGCCTCCAGTATCTGTGGAAGCTCTCCACACAAGCCAGAATGCGGATTTTCCACGGATACAGGAGGCTCTCTTCAGACAATCACTCTCCATGAGTTGAGGGAGGCAAATGTGGTAGAGATGGGTGGGCTTGGAGTGTTCCCTTTCGATATGCATTTACTCTACTTAGGTACAGAACGCCTAAATAGGCGTGTGAAGTGTTACTAACAAACCAGCAGAATGTCTATGGCAATGCAGGACAGTCTTAAGAAGCAATGCAGGTTCACATAAAATGATTCAACCTGCATGAAGCCACTTCTTAGGATCCATCAGACAGCTCCAGAAAGCTTTGGAGAATGCTCCATTTATTAAACACAGCACTACAAACAGCTCTGATGGGGGTCAGATTCAATACTGGGGCACGTTACAGGACACCCTGTAGTCTTTAGTTAAAAGAAAAAGCCTCCAATGATGTGGAGTAATGTTAGTTGCAATCTTTTGGCAATCACCCATCAAGTCCAAATGCCAACAACAACGTTATGTCTGAACTATCTTGAGCTTAGGCATTGAATGACTATTATTCTTAAGAAAGTGATCCTTCTAAATAAAGGAACCACCTATACATATGGGGAATTACTACAATTGACGTCTTGTTCCGTCTTCCTTTGGAAGAATGAAAGGCTGGGAGACTCACTTCTGCTTAGCAAACTACCGTATTTAATATCCTGGTTCTTACAAGACAGGAAAGGGTCACACAACAATAACCTAAAATTTACTCAGGATCAACAATTTACTAAACACTGTCCCAAACACAGAAACCTACGAACACTAGAACTGCCTCGTTGGATCAAGCCAAAAATAATCTAGCCCAGCCTTCCCCAACCTGGTGCCGTCCAGATGTGTTGGACTGCAACTCAAGCAGCTGGGGGGTGCTGGCAGAATACAGTGGAGTGCAGCTGATGGTGCACTGTTGCTTGCGCTCAACATCTGGTAATCAGAACTATATATATTTTTAGCAGTCATGGTTAAAGAGCTGCTGACAGACCTATCCTCCATGACATAACTGGACTCAGGGCCGGTGCTACCATTAGGCCAACTAGGCAGCTGCCTAGGGCGCAGGGCTAAAGGGGGCACCAGAAATGCCTTGAAAAAAAAATACAGCGCTCTCAAGTGGGAAGGGGGGGCGCTAAATATCTGATCTTGCCTAGGGCACCAAACTGCCTTGCACCGGTCCTGACTGGACTAACAGAACTGTGCTATGCGCGCGCACACACACGCGTAAATATATATGGCAAAATCTAATATCACACATGTGGATTTCCATTTGTACAATGGTACTTTCCCCCTCCTTTCCTCTCCCCTGCAGCCCCCTGTGCCCCCCCCCAATCTGTTTGGGAGGCTCCTCTAACCATCTGGAGCAGATTTTGAAGGTGCATGGGGAGGGGGGGTGCAGGGAGTTGCCCCTCCCCATTCCACTGATGTACGTTCTTCCGTCAGCAGGCTGGGGTTAATTGGATACCACCCATACAGACACACACATACAGACACCACAGACATGCATACATACGCCACATTCCTAAAAGCTTTGCATGCCACCAAAGTCTTGAATATACTTTAAAATATAGAAGACAAGAACCCAATTGAAGAGCAGAAGCTGGGGGTATGTGACCAAGGCATTAGAGGAATCGTGGTTTTGATAGGCTAAGGGCTTGAGGATGCATGGCACACACAGAGTTGTGCTGTTCTTATTTGACATAGAAGTGCCCCTTTCAAAGTATACTCCAATAAATGGGATATAAAACGCTTTCCCAAAGTTAAAAGGACTTAACTCATTTTAATATGTCCACCTCTAAAACAGTTTTTATTGACTTCTGTATAACAGTTTATCAAGATATGACATTAAGAAATTCCCAACTGCAAATTGATATTCTAATAAAGCTACGTACTAGAAATAGCCAGCAAGATGCATTGTAAGTATGAGTGTTTTCATTTACCGTAATTGTATGTGAGGTTTTTCTATTTGGGCACACTAAAAAGAAGCACATCTTCTTGCTTTAGTCACCTTGCTTTTAAAGCAGATGTACTGCCTTTATATTGTCCCACTGCGGATAGACTTTCAAGTATTGAGTTACATAGCAGGTTCTAGTTAAAGGTTTATTAGAGAAGTGGTAACACAAAACAAGTTAGAATATTTAAACCCTCTCCAAGTATGAACAGTTAATTGTTAAGCATTAGGTTGACTTACAAAACACAGCACGAAAGCTTTTTAATCTCAGCAGGCTGAAAGCAAAAAGTAAGGTAATTACAACCTCCGTTGTGGAACTTCAGTATGCTGATGATAATGTGGTCTCCGCACATTCAGAGGATGATCTCCAAACTATCCTAAATGCTTTTGCAGAAGCATACGAAAAACTTGGTCTCTCACTTAACATCAAAAAAACCAAAGTGCTTCATCAGCAAGTGCAAGCCAATCCTTTGGTGATGCCATCTATCCAGCTTGGCGGGACAATACTGGAAAATGTCGATCATTTTCTCTATCTTGGCAGCTATCTTTCTGTTACAGCTAACATCGACAGTGAAATCCAGCATCGTCTGAGCTCCGCAAGTGCCGCATTTTCTCGAATGAAACATAGAGTGTTCGAGGATCGGGATATTTGTAAGAAGACCAAAACACTGGTTTATGAAGCCATTGTATTACCAACTTTATTGTATGCCTGTGAAACATGGACTATCTATAAACGTCACTTCCACCTCCTTGAAAGGTTTCATCAACGTTGCCTCCGGAAAATCCTGCAAATTACTTGGGAAGATAGGCGAACAAATGTCAGTGTACTGGAAGAAGCAAAGACTACTAGCATTGAAAAAATGATCCTTCAACGCCAACTTCAGTGGACCGGTCATGTTGTTCGAATGCCTGACTGCCGTCTCCCAAAGCAGTTACTTTACTCCCAACTCAAGGATGGAAAGCGGAATATCGGTGGTCAATATAAGAGGTTTAAAGATGTTCATAAGGCTAATCTAAAAAAATGCAATATAAACATCGAAAACTGGGAAGCTCTGGCCCATGAACGATCTAAATGGAGGTTGGCCTTTCACAAAGGTTCCATGGACTTTGAAGAAGCCCGAGTGCAAGGTGAAAGGGAGAAACGTGCTAAGCGAAAAGCACGTCAAATGAATCCTTTACAGGACCATCTTCTATCTGGTAACCTGTGTCCTCACTGTGGGAAACTGTGTGGATCTAGAATTGGCCTCCACAGTCACTTACGGACCCATCGCTTGAGTCTACACAATCTTCTTTAGAATTTCCTCCTTTTATCCCGGAAGACAATCTTACTCGGTCACGAGTGATCGCCTGATGATGATGATGATGACTCAGTGGGGCTTTCTCCCAGGTGAGTACAGGATTGTAACCTTAGAGGTTTAGTCCTATTTAGGAGTCTTTGAATGCTGGCTGGCATAGCCAAATTGACTGGCACCAAGGTCAAAAAGGAAATGTGCAAGAAGCAAAAGGGTCAAAAGTCATTTGTATATTTTATTTGCATATAATTCACAAAGTTTGCATATCATTTTCATAAACAGGATAAGGTGATAAACCACATTTGGTGTCAGATTATGCTGTGCTTATTCCACAAATTGGTTTGCTTATCAAGTTTATATCCTGTCCTTTCCACCAAATGTACTCCGTGTTACTTGAGTTAATCTGAAACTGTTACTCTAAAAAAATGTGGGTGGGTGGAAATAGATGTTAAAGCCTTGCTACCAAGAAGGACAGAAATTTATTTAAAATATTTTTTTTAAAGAAAAGTGATTGCTAGGATTCTCAAATAAGAGCCCATGATATTTAAACAACAGGATGGGCTGTTTAGCTGTTTTTATATCATCTTTATATCATCCAAAATTTAAAAGCATTCAATAGGTACCAATAGTAGTTTTACTGCGAAAATATAGGTTTATTTGCTAAGAGGATTACCAGACGATGTCAATGCACTGTGCCAAAAATGTAATAATATGGTTGTGATCAAAATTAAGCAAAGCTGATGAATGCTGGTTGTGAGCTCTCCCCAGTGAAGTTCATCTGTCGCCAACAGTGTCATCTTTTCAGTACCAGGTTAAGACTTTCCTCTACTCCCAGGCATTTGATGGCATATGATAGGGTTTCTTAATTTAGTTCTTTTAGGGCACAATTCTATTGTGATGATAGTAAGCCCCCATACTTGGAGGCTTATGCTGATCCTATGCAGGGTGGCGGCGGGGGGGGGGGGGGGAATGGTAGAGGCAATTGCTTTTTTGCCCATCTAGCAAAAGCATTTCAGAGGGGGAGGGAAGGAGGCTGGAGCCTGGAGGCCCCAGGATAGTTTGCATCCTGGCCTCTCCAGTTTCCTCTGCTCCCTGCCCACCGAAATGCCCCCCCCCCCTCCGAGGTTGTGTTCCCAACCTCAGCTGGTGCGGTTCCTTTTTAATAATAATAATAATAATAATAATAATAATAAGAAGAAGAAGAAGAAGAAGAAGAGGTCCCACATTATATAGGTCTAGGGCATTATATTTTATATTTGGACATTTAATTAAACCAAATGAGATGTTTACACAATTTTAAAAAATTCAAGTGTGAATGTCAAGGAGAAATTTTGTGAGAATAGCAAAAACTCTGTTAAAAGTCAAGTCACTAGCAACACAGAGCAGCCTCCATGAGACTGGGATGTTATTTGTTATGTAATGTATGGAAATGAATGCAGAGGAGGTGTATTCCACTCACACCAATGTCCTTAAACTGAATTCAAAGTATGTAACTAGTTCCTGTTCTACAGTCTGCAACAGAATCTGGTTGGTATATAGAGAACCCAGCTGTATACTATTCTTCAGCTGTGGTTCTATGGAAGTCATCTCAACACTCTTTGTGCAGCCCAGTCCAGTGCTTCTTTACTCAGAAATAGGTCCCAATGAATTCAGTCCAGCTTTACTCCAAAGTAAGCATGCCTAGGATTGCAGCCTAGGGGCCAGAAGTCAGTCCTGTTGAACTAAGTAGGACTTCGGTCCAGGAAACATGCACAGGACATGCTGACGTCCAGAAAAGCATTCTGAAACGTTACCACAACATGGGAAGGCTTCAAAGTAAATTTCTGCCTTCAAGGCTTCACCTGAATAATGAAGCTCATGTTCTTGCCACCCCAACATAAGCAACACATCTCTACAAACTGGACCATCAACAGGCAAAAGGATAAGAACATCAATCCTAGGCTCATTTTGAGATTTCAATAACACTGTCTCTAATAATCACACAGATCAAATCCAGGTGCATTATTGTTCCTATCATAAAGGCAAGATAAACGAGAGGCAGAAAGGTCTCTAACCGAGAAACATCCTTGCCTGGCTGGAAGGCTTTTTTGAGCGCACCCTCGCTGGGCCAGACAGGGTTCTATTGTGGCAAGATCATGACCGATTTCTCTGGTAACTCTACACGCCGCTGGCAGCCACGCACTTCGCCTTTTCTGTCCCTCCTTAACATTTAAGGTGGCTCTCGCCGGGAGGTGAAACTCCCCTGCCACTTTCAAGGCAGCCGTGGGGGGGAAAGGCACCTTCCTTTTCATTTTCTTTTTCTGAGCTTTTAATTGTGCGTGGCTCAATTCACCGTCCCAAAGCGGAAAGCAGAGAAACTGAGCGTGAGGAAAGTGGGAAAATAGTCGCCTCCTTTCCTTGCCCCTCCTCAGCAGCCGTAGCGAAAAGAAGAGTTCGACGAGCAGCCGAGGCCAGCAGAGGGGTGGGGGAGTGTCTGCTTTTGGGGGGTCGTTCTCTTTTGCAACTCAGGAAAGTGATGAAAAACTCGACGCCGCTCAGCCCTGCACGCACGTGACGGCCCCGATCCTCACAGCAGCCACGAGTTTAGGCTCGCAGATTTTGGGCGGGTGGCTGGGGGGGGGGGGAGGTGAGAGATCCACAGAAGGAAGAAACGGCATTGCACGAAGTTTTGGCGCATGGCAAAGACACACACATCCGTGTGATTTCCGCTTAGGAGGAAGATCGACTGCGCGGCTCCGCCAAGGCAGCCCATGCCAAGAAGCCTCCCCGCCCGCCCAGCAGCCCGCCTGCCGCCGCCTCCTCCTCCAGGCTTCTCCTGGGAAAGGGGAGGTTGGGAGTGAAAGGATCTGGGAGAGAAACAAGACTTTAGATATGGGGAGTCGACAGAGGAGGAGGATCGCCGACGATACGAATGATTACGGTGCACTAGGAGGCGATCAGGCAAAATCAGCAGCAGCAGCCCAAAGAAAACCAAGCAGCAGCCCACCGCGCGAAAGGAAGGGTCAGCCGTGGCCCCGTCGGGCTCCAAAACAAAATGCAGGGGGCGAGCCAGCCAGCCAGCCCTGCTTTCTGCCGCCAATCCCAGAGCCCGCCGTCCCTTCCCAATCCTTCCTGCCTTGTGCCTACCTGAAGACGCACTCCTCCTTGAGCTCCCTGCAGGGGGAAATCAAGCCGCTCTTTTTGTTGAAAAGCTTCTGCAACAAGGTGGGCGTGGGGGGCATTTTGGGAGGGTGCCGCTTCGTCCAGCCAGGGCAGCGCTCTCCGCTCGCAGCTGGGACGGCCAGCTAGTTCCGCGAACCCGACTCCATTCGGTGTGTGACAGTCATATGACAAAAATTAATCACTTGGAGCAGCCACGGCAGAAGAGAAGCCGGAGCGGGGGAGAAGGGCGGGCGGGGTTTCGCACGGGTTCCCCGGCAGCGGATTGGCTGAGAAGCCCAGACCACGTGGTGAACACAGTGATCCCTGCTTGGCTTGGCTGAGCGGCGGCGTTGGGGATGTTTTGGTGCTAGCAAGAAGGGGTGGGGGGAAGCAAAGTGGAGCCCCTGGACCGGGGTTTCTCCCGCCAGATCTAGAGGTCGTTTTTGGAGACGATGTGATTCTGCGGCCCCACAAGATCAACTGGGAAAGGACCGGGGGGGGGTTGCTTTGTTTTTCTCCCTGTTCGAATCCTTATCTTTGGATAAAGATATATTATTGACTGAGTAACTCTGAGCAACTTGTCACAGATCAAAATAAAACACATTTCCATTTTGCATTTGTGAAAATGGTGGTTTCCATCACCTATGCTACAATAATAGCATCCCGATACAATCCTAGAATAAGATCCATGTTTATAAAAGCCAGTTCCCAAAATTCTGTCACCTTTTAGAATTGCCATAGAACAAAATCCAGGATTGGGCAATGTAACAGTATCACATTGCTCTGCAAATGGGGAGTCGGGGAAAAACATACTCAAGTCCTGCCTAAAATGGATCACAACAGGAGCACTAAGTATCAACATACAAATATATGGTTAAAAAAAAGAAAAGTTCCTGAAATGCATGCCTGGGCTAAAGGTCAAAGACTATTGCAATAGCAGGCTTAATTCTGCATGGCTGAGGTCACCAGAGACAAGGAGCAGACTTAGTCCCATCCCAATGTTGCCCCCATAAGTCCATTACTTTAGTTTCTCTCAAGCAAGTGAATTGCTGCCTTTCACTTCTATTGCAGTGAGGGCAAAATCTTTGTGCCAAGGGTTTCAAGGGGCTGGCGCTGCATTGTGTCTTTGTATGCAGGCCCTGCAGGGATGCAGTGCACGTAGTGCACCCCACTGGAATGTTTGCAGTACACAAGATTTCCCACTTTAATCACCCATGATGGGTGTGACAGAGGTCTGCAGATTTATTTACTCATCAGCATGTGGCTGGCTACCACCAAAGGGCCCTTGTCTGTGCTCCCCTTCCATGCATGGGAAGTTGGTGTAATGTGATGGCAAAGGACTTGGTGGAGAATCACAGCCCATTCCAATGCATTTCAATGGACATTTGGGAGGGCAGCACTTTTCTGTATAGCCACTTGATCCCTAAAAACCACTGGATAATCAGCCAATGCATTCACATTTTTTTTTTTTAAGTCCATTTGGAAATCCAGGTGGAGGAATCAGGCCCAGGGAAGCCTACGGTTTGCAGAAGTACGTACGTAGGTGCATGCGTGCGTGTGCTTCTGCAAACCTTAGGCTTTCCTGGGCCTGATTCCTCCGCCTGGATTTCCAAATGGACTTTTTTTTTTTTAAATGTAAATGCATTGGCTGATTATATATTGAGGTCAGGGGTCCTCAACACAGGTCCACCTATGGGGACCTCCAAAGGTGCTCACAAAGTTCTCCCCTCCCTGCCGCCTTCCAAAAAAAATTGTTTTAAGAAAAACCTTGGAAAATGTTAAGGCAGTCTTCTTTCTTTCCCTTTCTAGCCTCTAGCCTTGCTCTTTCTCTCCCCTCTGCCCCTTTGCCTTGCTATTTCCCCTTCCCTTCTAGCCTTCTTATCCCTTGTCCTCCTTAGCTGTTTCTCTCCCTCCTAGCCTCTAGCCTTCCTCTTCCTCTACCCCTTTGCCTTGCTGTTTCCCACTCCTTCCCAGCCGCTAGCATCACTATTTCTCCCCGCCCCCACTTCTTTACCTTGCTGTTTCTCCCCTCTCCCAACCTTTAGCCTTGTTCTTTCTCTACTCTGCCCTCTTTTGCTCACTTTTGACTAGCCAGACTACCCACATCCCCCATGGGAGCCGTTTTGTGATTGTGCCCACAAAAGTTTTTCAAATTCCCAAAAAGGTTGGGGAACCCTGCTTTGCGGGGGGGGGGACGACCAGGGGAAGGAGCCTCCAAAACATCCCAATGAGGACAGAGCGTGCTCAGTAGCCACAGAATGCTGACTGACTGTTGGGGAGACAGGAGGAAATGGGAAATACAACACTGTAATAGCTAAGAGCCCTTCTCACAATATCTTTCCAGCAAGGAGCGGGGGGACCTCCTTCTATCCCAGGGCCGAATTTCATTTCGGAGACGCTCTCGGGGGCCTCATTCCTGTGGTGGGTGGAGCTCAAAGAAAATGGGGTGAGGACAAAATGCCCCAAATACCAGCATATTTGTGCTTAAAGCCAAGAAACCACCACACGGTTGGTGGTTGGGAGAAAGGGGTGTGGCCAACTGGGTTACCCCTGAGGACTAGATTGAGATTCCAGGATGGCTGGATTCGGCCCTCAAGCCTGAGGTTCCCCACCCCTGCTTTACAGCATGAGCGCCGTACACCACAAGCCGTGTAGGAGTGACCACTGCTGCAGCTCCTCCACACATCACTGTGACCGCAGTTTCCAGACGAGGCACTGCTTCGAGGAAGAGTCGAAACATGGGCTTCTCCAACAGGACGTTGCCTTTCTGACCTGAGAAGCAGCCACACTGCTGTGGCTTCCACAAAGGTAACATGAGAAGGAGCTCCTAGCTCTTTCATTAATATATTAAGTGAGGCAAGCCACTATTCTTGGCTTACTATCACTCCCACCTGAAAGATGGCCATAATAATAATAATACTGACCTGTTTTACATAGTTATTGCTTGTTAAACTAATTGCGAAAATATATGGGAAGTAGATGGAACACTCAAATCGCACTAAATACATGTTGAAGCTGTTATTGTTATTATTCACTACTATTATTTCATTTTTATTTATTATTACATTTATATCATACCTTTTTTTCCTCTTACAAGGAACCCAGTGCAGCTTACATGGTCTGCATTGTCTCCCTTTTATCCTCACAACCCTGTGAGGTAGGTTAGGCTATTAAAACTGCTGCTACAGTCACCCAGAGACTTCTGACCACATAAAACCTCCTTCACAGGCCCCAAGCTTGATCATAAAAGCGGGCCAAATGTGGTCCTGGGACTCCAAATATATTGCCAGGATTCTAGATCTATACATACATCTTCCCTCAGTATTCACTGAAGACAGGAAAGGGAGCAGGACCAAGACTGCTGGCCTCATCCTGAAGTGCCTGCTGGCTCTATCACCAACATCCGTATGTTCAGTGTTCATGTGGAAGAGCCTACATGCAAAAGGCTGCTCCATGTGATCAGAAACCCTGGGGCAATCAGTGGTCCTGAACATGAGGATGAGCTATAGATATATGCATAGGCTACTTTCTCACGAATACTGTATGTATGGATTGCAATCCTGCTCCCTCCTCTGCATGTTCAGTAGACATGTGGGCAGGAACACTGCATACAGCTCCAATTTCAATCCTTTCCTTATTTATTTAAAGGTCTTTTTTTAAAACTTTGCTCATCAGCCAAGAAGTCTCCTGGAGTAGCTTACAATCAGTCAGTTAAACAAGTCGGTCTCTTCCTGCAGGATTACAATCTAAAAAGACACAAGGGAAAAAGGATGGGCAGGGAAGAAGAAAAAAATGCCCGTCTTTTAGCAGGGCAGGTGGAATCGACGCGCTTCCCTTTGCATCTCCCTGTTAGAACCTGTTGGAATGGCTGCTCATGGTGACAGTTGAGGCAGGGAGAGCCTTAATGAGGGTGGTCTTCAGCAGGGCTTGATCACTTTTGCCACTGCTCTAGGTGCCGCTTGATCTAAAGGTCCCTTGGGTATTGGTGCAATTTAGTTCCGTAAGGTGCAATCCTATGCATGTTTAGACAGGAAAAAGTCCTACAACTCCCAGCATTCCCCAGCCAGCTTGGCTGGCTGGGAAATGTTGGGACTTGTAATACTTTTTTCTGTCTAAATATGCATAGGATTGTGCCCTAATACACTAGAACATGGTGGTGCATCATGTATGTTGCCCATGATGGATTGCTGTAAAAGCACACTGATCTCTCTACGCAGAGATCCATCCATTAATTTCACTAGGTTTCTGTGTGAATCGGGTTCCCTTCTCTTTTCTTGCCCCACCAACTCAGGGTTTAGCAAGCAATAACTATGAAGCGACAAAGAAGTCCATTGACATGCTGTAAATGATTTATTACACAAACCCATAAGTACTCTGATTAATGAGAAGCATACTTTTTTCCTTTCCCTTTTCCTGGTGATGTTAAGCAGCAGCAGAAGAAACCACTCATATGTTCATCCATTCTAAACTCTTTGTACTCTGTTGTTGCATTTAAAATGTCATGTATAGAGTGGCTCAGATTCTGCAGATACTAACCCATGAACTGCAGGCACAAATCGCTTGAATTATACTGCCGTAGAATGTTTGCATTATTATGTTCACGAACAGGCTATAAATCTCCACTGCACATTTTCCACTAGCTAGTCATATTAGAAGGGCTATGACTCATCTGAGATGATGTCATTAAAATCCTTCAAAGGATTATTTTGGGCCCGTTTCTCAAGGACCAATCCCACTGACTTCAGGGAAGAGCAGCTATTTTGATGGATACTCTCTGTACAACCCTATGTGTCTTGCAGCCTTTAAGGAGTCTGATACTGAGGACCATTCCCAGCCCAATTTAAGAGGGAAGAAAGATGGCTCATTCATGACATTTAAAACAAATTAGATGTATTGTTTGCATTCTCAAAATGAGTAGAACTGTGCAACCAGGATCTTCCTCCATGAATTAATTGGGAAGAAATGCTTACGGATCCTAGCCTGGTGTCAGCTAATAAAATTCCATTCTGATTTCCAGGCTGTGCATGCCATTGGTTAAGTAGCCAAAATAAACACCATCAACATTCAAGAGGTAGGTATCACCAAGCTTGGGGGAACTCCAAGGTTTGCAGAAGTACAATTTTTTTTTTAAAAGAAGAAAAAACCCTCTAAGAGGAAACAGTCCTGTGAGGACTATGTGCATTCAGTGACCATGGGATGCTGACTGTTGGGGTTGGGGGGGAGAATCGCACGGCTGGGATCCTGAAGGGGAAGCACTCCAAATGCCAATGTTTTGTTTCTGGTCCCACTTGTGAGGATTCGTGTCACGGGCATGGACAGCCATGTCTTCCTGGAAATGTCCTAGCGCATGGGGTGGACAAACCTTGGCCCTCCAGATGTTTTTGGACTACAGCTCCCATCAGACAAGCCAGCATGGAGTCGTTGGAGTCCAATAACATCTGAAGGGCCACAGGTTCCCTTGCTTCTGTTCTAGCGGGATCAAACAAACATAGTCCTATGTAAAGGCCAAACTGATCCAATGTAGTACAAGCAACCTGAGTTGTGCTGAATTCCTGTGAAGCACAGGTAAGGGGCGGGGCGGTGGCGAGGCATGCTTCTAAACACCTGCAGATGCTGAACCCTCACCCGCATGTCATTTTTACTCTGTAAAGCTACTCTCCCGTTGTTTTTGTGTCACTGGGAGTTATTTCTGGTATTGGAGCCCTACTGGAAGAACAATGGCAGGGGATGGAGGACAGGAACCTAAACGGAAGAAGACTGTGCCTGCTCTTGTCTGTGCTTCAAATTCCCCCGCATACATATTTTAGAATTCAGCTGCAACCCAATACTGACGCACGCAGTTACATCTAGTTTGGCCCACAGTTGGCATAGGGTTGCAGACGTAGGTAAGGTGGCAATCCCAAAATTGCGGGAAATAACCATGCATAACTTCATGTGTGTTTTCTCACTAAATGTACCTTTAGGGTACTCATGCACCATTCATGCATGTGTTGTTAAATGTAGGGCGGAAGACAGGTATCTTTAAATAAAATGCACAATGTAGACAAAGTAGGCACTGCACATGGATTACAGTCAGAGGAAATGCGAGATTGATTTAAACACATATGAAAGACTGGAGAATGGGCAAGACTCTGGGGCCCACATCATGAATGCACAGAACATGACATGTTCTCTCAAGATTTGGTGACGCGTAGCTGAATGTGAAATGACTCCACCGAAATGGTTTGTGTTACAGGCAATGGTGCAGCTAGGTAACTTCAGACCCTGGACGGGTCTTAGGAGGGCCCCCATTTAGATGGCCACGTGCTTCAGTTGTGAAGCACACCGCTACCGTTTCTCTCCTCACCCTCTTCAACCACCATTCCATGCTTTAAAACCGTGTCTACATTTCTGATAGTTTAGAACAAGAAAAATACTCTGAGCATGTGCAGTTCTGCATTTTAAACTCACTTAAATAATAGCATCATCATGTCTAGAGGAATGAAACGGATTTTGCTTCTGCTGCCCGGATACCCTCTTCACTTGCCACTCTCTGGATGGCCATTTGGAGCCGTCCCCCCTGCCCAGGCTGCAGGGCCCTGGACTTTGGCCCCAAGGCCTAGCCCTAGTTACACCACTGGTTTCAAGAATAAGTTCTATCAGTGGTATTTAATCCCTGTTGTCCCCATTCATATATGCAAGTTACAGCTTAAAGAGGCAGTCATCAAGTGCTGAACAGGCTTCCATGAATCGATCCTATGCTCACAAATATGTTTCTGTGGAACTAAGTAGCACTGTTTTTAATCGAGCTAAAGGCCCACCTTCCATTAATTAACTAAAAGCAAGGGCTCTTATCGGGAACAGGTTCTTTCTCCCTCCGCAGGGTTTATTTTACGTAAGATGAAGTTTAAACTGACACCATGCAGAGCTACCTCATGCAGATGGTTCCTGGCTGGAATCAGAAGCTTGTTGTCATTCAAAGTATGTTGCTGTGTTTGTGTCAACAGCGCTGAAGGCCTCCATCAGAGGTGAATCTTCATTATACAGTGACCTTATCCACTTTGATGTTTTGGAAAACAACATCAAGGAAATTGCACAAAGTATTAAGCTTCCCTTTCCAATAATATCACTGTCTTAAGAAGGTAGTTAAAAAGCAATGCAACCACAAAGTAGTGAAGATTATCTCCATCTTTATTACTTTTTCAAAGAATTGTATCTCAGCAAATTCAGCCTTGGGAAAGCAAAATGAACTCCTCTCCCAGTACTTATTGAGCTTTAATAACTTGACTCCAAAAAATAATTGAACGAAGATATTTTACCCCTGAGCAAGTTTTCAACACAAGTATATTATACACCAATAGCACAATGTAACAATAAAAGAAACACTGAATTAATGTATGTAGAGGGCCCTATATTTAGTGCCAAGTAGCGCACTTCTGGCTACCAGCCATATATTTCTGGTGGAAGTCATATGCATACTGAAGTTTGCAAATCATCTAGGAGACACTCGTACACAGTTGATATAGGGCAGATAAGGTTCATTGAAATAAATGTGACTACTCATTACTACATTTCCAGAATTGTATCTTTATGGTGAAAGATGCACCGACTTTGGTATTTTTACCCAACCTGCTTTACTAAAGAATCTTTGCTACACAGATCCCACTACTGGTGGCATTGTTTTCACAGGCATCACATACAGCATAGGTGGGCAACACCACATTGCTCATGGACCGCATGCAGACACCCCCAGCTTTTTTTTGTGGCCTCCACCACTGGTGCTGAATTTGCTAGCACAGTGGCATGGCCAAAGAAAGCACTTCGCTTGTGTGTTGTCTTGTCCTACTTGGAAAAGAAGGTCTGAGGCCCTTCATTCTCACACAGGTACATTTTGGCATTTCCTTAATTGTACTTTTCTTTATCTTTAACCCTCTTACCAGACCTTTATTCTGCATCTCCAGTAATGTACTGGTGCTGCAATGTCCAAATGTTTTGTGCCCTGGTTCCAGGGACTCTGCATAATAATAATAATAATAATAATAATAATAATAATAATAATAATAATAATAATATCATCATCATCATCATCATCATCATTATTTTATTTATTACCCGCCTCTCCATCCAGATCGAGGCAGGGAACAACAGAAAACACAAAATACATAAACCAAAACAACACAATACATACTATTAAAACATCTTAAAACATCCTAAAAACATCTTTAAAACATCTTAAAAGCATCCTAAAATTCTGCCGGATAGGCCTCCCGGAAGAGTTCAGTCTTTACGGCTTTTTTAAATTCCAAAAGACTGACAAGTTGACGAATCTCCTCCATTCCATAATCTGGGAGCAGCAGAAGAGAAGGTCCTCTGGGTAATGCTTGTCAGCCTAGTTTTGGCTGACTGAAGCAGATTCTTCCCAGAGGACCTAAGTGTGCGGGGTGGATTGTACGGGAGAAGGCGATCCTGTAGATAGCCTGGACCCAAACCATGTAGGGCTTTAAATGCATGCATTTCATCATCTGGTTTGGACTCTTGCTCACTTACCAACTCTCTTGCAGTGTAGGCCTGTTCACCTGCTAGATCCAGTTCATAAACACCTTCCTTTTTGTTAGCGACAGCATACACAACATTTTAATGTTCAACAATGCATTTGCCATTTCCAGAAGATACTGTGAAACTTTTGTCATCTAAGGCAAGGACACTTAGGAGGTTGCACTTAGTCTGAGGCACATAAAGAACTTCTGTGACTACTCTTGTCACTTTCTCCCCATTAATCTTGAGTGGCAGGGTTCCAGTGCCTATTCCTTCAATGCTTAGTGCACACCCCTCTGCCACACACATGGCTCCTGATTCATTTGGATCAAAGTTTTGGTAGAACCCTTTATCAAAGGCTGCATGCCCACTCGCTCCCAAGTCTATTAGCCACTTTGATCTTGGTTCTGACCCAACTCTTAAGGCATGGTGGTTGTTTAAGGAAAGGTTTTTAGCTTTGGAATTATGGGGATGAGAGGAATTTCCGTGTCTCTGGTCAGGTGAGTCCTTAGTAGCTCTGCAGTCTTTGGCAAAGTGACCCTTTTTATTGCAATTGAAACACCTCTTTGGTTGACTCCTGTCCTTCTCTGGGGGTGGAGCTTGAGGTTTCATGTATCTCTGGACCTTGTAGTTAAATCGCTCAGGGGTCTGGGGTTTTGCAGAATAAGATGTGATGCATTCTTCTCTCAAGGCATTTGCCAACTCATCAAAGTTATAGGATTCATTTCCCTTGGTATTTATTGTTACAAACGGGGCAAACGAATCTCCGAGACATGCAAGGAAAAGATTGCATTTCTGTTTTTCTGTTAGTTCAAAATCTGTGGCTCTTAAGTCTGCCACTATATGCAAGAAATTTCTGATATACTCATCACAGTGCTGCTTTCTATTTAGTTGCAACTTAAGTATTTCTTTCAGTATTAGATACTGTGATTTTGGACTCTCAAATGCAAAAACAGACTTAATTTTTTGCAACAATTCCTTTGCACGTTCACAGTCAATGAACTGATCATGATCTAATGGGTCAAGTCCAGTGAACATCATCAGGCTTATTGCTTTCCCATCAGCCATATTCCATTTTTCACTCATTGCAGTATTACCATCATTATCTATGGGCTTGTCTATAGTCAGGACAAATTCTGCATTCATTCCTCGCAAAGCAGCTTTCAAAGAATATTCCCATACTCTGTAATTGGTCTGTGAGCTTTTGCAGGAAAAATCTATCTGCTGCAGCCATGTTTAACACTTATAGGGTTAAAACCTCCCCTTGCTTGCAGGAAGGAGGAAGATTGATTGGCAGGGGATTAAATCCAAAGCCCAGGAAAAGCAGCTCTTTTGTTTTGCCAATGGATCTCCCCTCTCAGTAGCCAGGGGCTTGTCTTGGACTTTGAATTCAAGTCTCTCAGGTAACTTCTCTATAGAAACTGGAAGTCTTGCTTGTCTTGGATCCGTTCTCAATGAAAATGCAGTTTTCCAGCCCCAAAATTATTCTTAACAATCTAGATAGCCTTATAATGTGGTGAGGCAAACAAACAAACAAACAAACAACAAACAAACAAAATAAAATAAAATAATTAATTGCTCTGGGTCTGGGCCCATAACCTGTTGGAGGATATGGGAAAAGGAGTCGGTCCTATACTGGTTAGGACGAAGCAGAGTTTCCCCCCTTATGAGCAGCCTGGTTATTGAAACTGGTTATCACCACATGGGTTGCTAAACCCTGGTAAAAGGCTCTTTAAAGGAACAGATTTTCCATACAAGGTTTAAAACTAAAAAAGACATTGATTAGTTTTACTTACAGTTCATTTATTCATATATGCAGGATGCATATAGGCAGATTAGTGTCTTTGGTGTTAAGGGTCCGCTTCGTTGGAGTTCACTAGCTAGAAGCCAGCTCAGACCGTGTGTCCATCAGGTTGGAGAGGCAGAGAGAGAGTTACAAATCATGCACCCTGGGGAATTGTTCAATTAACCCTTTCCTCCCACTGTAACTAGTGGTTGCATTACCTCGTTGATTTAAGCAGGCGATATTACAATTTCCATCATAACTCAGGCAGAGAGATACTTCACACTATTTAGGCCTCATGTCCACTCTTTCCCTTTATATTATGAGTAAAAGTTAGTTATTAGCTTTGGACCATCTAGTCTTCCTCCCATTCTCAGAGACAGCTGGCAGTTGCCAAAGCAGGACAGGTACACAGAGGTGGAAATAGGCTGCCATTTTAAACCAGTTAAGAAGAGTACTAATAGTGGGAGACTCCCTCCTGCGGGGGATCGAAGCCAAAGTATGTCGCGATTACCCATGGACTCGCCAGGTGTGCTGTCTCCCTGGGGTATGGATTAAGGATGTGACAGAGCAGCTGCCGAGGCTCATACAGCCCACCGACACATACCCCTTTCTTCTCTTCCACGTGGGTACAAATGATACTGGCAAGCAGAGTTACAAAGAAATCACGGCAGACTTTGAAGAGTTGGAAAGGAAACTCAAGAACTTTGGGGCCCAGATAGTTTTCTCATCCATCCTTCCAGTACTTGGAAGAGGCATAGAAAGGGAAAGAAAAATACTCCGAGTGAATGACTGGCTACGAAGGTGGTGCCGACGTGAGGGATTTGGATTCTGGGACCATGGGCTACACTTCCTGGAAGATGGACTGCTGGCAAAGGATGGGTTGCACCTCACAAGGACTGGGAAGAATGTGTTTGGCCACAGCATGAGGAACTTAATCAGGAGGGCTTTAAACTGAATCCAACAGGGGAGGGAGACATAAACTCGGGGGGTACCATTGGAAGAAGGCCTCTGTGCCACAACGGAGAGGACAGCTCCAGCGGTGCCCAATGATAGTCTACCACAAAATGTAGGGAAAAAGTCGGACTATAAAGCACATAGTCTTCGATGTCTCTATACTAATGCCCAGAGTATGGGCAACAAACAGGACGAATTTGAATTCTTGATACATGAGGGCAAATACGACTTGATAGGGATAACTGAAACCTGGTGGGATGACTCCCATGGCTGGAATACAGCAATTGAAGGGTATAACTTGTTCAAAAGGAACAGAAGCAACAGAAAGGGAGGGGGAGTTGCGCTGTATGTTAAAGATACGTTTCTCTGCACAGAGATACAGGAAGAGGAGCTTGGCAGCACCATTGAGAGCATCTGGGTTAAAATAAAGGGGGCAAAGGATAAGATGAACATGGCGGTTGGAGTCTACTACCGACCACCCAATCAAGGAGAAGACGAGGATGAAACTTTTGAAAAGCAAATTGCAAATGTTTCAAGGAGGCATGATGTGGTAGTAATGGGTGATTTCAGTTCCCCTGATATCTGTTAGGAGACTTATTCAGCCAAACATGGCCCCTCCAAGAAATTCCTGAGTTGTGCTGCTGATAACTTCCTCCTACAGAAAGTGGAGAAAGGAACTATAGGATCGGCTATCCTTGACCTGATTCTAACCAACAGAGACGAGTTAGTGGATAAAGTGGCAGTTTCAGGAACTCTGGGAGAAAGTGACCATGTTATACTTGAGTTCTTGATTCTAAGGGGAGCAAAAGCTGAGTGTAGCCAAACATGTACCCTGGATTTTAGGAAAGCCAATTTTAACAAATTTAGAACAATGATAAGTAAGATCCCATGGAAAGCGACTCTAATGAGAAAAGGAGCCCAGGATGGGTGGGAGTTTTTAAAAAAGGAAATTTTAAAGGCACAATTGCAAACAATTCCCACAAGGAAAAAAGGCAGAGGGCAACAGAAGAAGCCAATGTGGCTTCACAATAAACTCAAAGATGACCTGAAAACAAAAAAGGACACGTATAGGAAGTGGAAGGAAGGACAGGCTACAAGGGAAGAGTACAGGCAGGTAGCACAGAACTGCAGGAATAGTGTCAGGAAGGCTAAAGCTGAGAATGAGCTAGCGAGGGATGCTAAACACAACAAGAAAGCTTTCTTCAGATACAGTCACAGTAAAAGACAGAAGAAAGGAATGGTGGTTCAACTACGCGATGAGGATGGCAAATTGATAACAGAAGACAAAGAAAAGCCAGAAGTGTTCAATTCCTACTTCGGCTCGGTCTTCTCCCAAAAGAGGGTCTATGACCCCCCTGGCAAACCTGAAGTGCAGACTGTAGGGGCAGGATTGCAGCTTGAGATTGATAGGCAAATGGTCAAGGAGCACCTGATTACTCTGAATGAGTTTAAATCTCCAGGGCCTGATGAACTGCATCCTAGAGTAATAAAGGAACTGGCAGAAGAACTCTCAGAACCACTGTCTATTATCTTTGAGAAATCATGGAGGACAGGTGAAGTGCCAGATGACTGGAGGAGGGCAAATGTTGTTCCCATCTTCAAAAAGGGCAAGAAGGAAGAACCTGGGAATTATAGGCCAGTCAGTCTGACATCAATCCCTGGGAAAATTTTGGAGCAGATTATAAAGAAGTCAGTCTGCAAGCACCTTGAAAACAATGCAGGGATTACTAGAAGCCAGCATGGATTTGTCAAGAACAAATCCTGCCAGACTAATCTGATCTCATTTTTTGATCGGGTAACCTCCCTTGTGGACTGTGGGAATGCTGTGGACATAATATATCTTGACTTCAGCAAAGCTTTCGACAAAGTGCCTCATGATATCCTGATTAGCAAGCTAGCTAAAAGTGGGCTAGATGGAACAACTATCAGGTGGATCCACAATTGGCTACAGAATCGGACTCAAAGAGTGCTTATCAATGGTTCCTTCTCAAACTGGGGAGAGGTAACGAGCGGGGTACCACAGGGCTCGGTCCTGGGCCCAGTGCTCTTCAACATTTTTATTAATGACTTGGATGAGGAGGTACAGGGAATGCTTATCAAATTTGCAGATGACACAAAGTTGGGTGGAACAGCTAATACTCTGGAAGACAGAAACAAAATTCAAAGTGACCTCGATAGGCTGGAGCGCTGGGCTGTAAACAACAGAATGAGATTTAATAGGGATAAATGCCAAGTGCTGCACCTAGGGAGAGGAAACTAAATGCAGAGTTACAGAATGGGGGACACTTGGCTCAACAATACTACAAGTGAGAAGGATCTTGGAATTGTGGTAGATCACAAACTGAATATGAGTCAGCAATGCGATGTGGCTGCAAAGAAGGCAAATGCTATTTTGGGCTGCATTAATAGAAGTATAACTTCCAAATCGCGGGAAGTGATAATTCCCCTTTACTCGGCACTGGTTAGGCCTCATCTTGAGTACTGCGTCCAGTTCTGGGCACCACACTTTAAGAAGGACATAGACAAACTGGAGAGGGTTCAGAGGAGGGCAACAAGGATGATAAAGGGTTTGGAAACTAGGCCCTATGAAGAGAGACTAAAAGAACTGGGCATGTTTAGCCTTCAGAAGAGGAGACTGAGGGGAGATATGATCGCACTCTTCCAGTACTTGAAGGGATGTCACACAGAGGAGGACCAGGATCTCTTCCCAATCATCCCAGTTTGCAGGACACAGAATAATGGGCTCAAGTTACAGGAACCTAGATTCCACCTAAACATCAGGAAAAATTTCCTGACTGATAGAGCAATAAGACAATGGAATCAACTACTTATGGGTGGGCTCTCCCAGTCTGGAGGCAGTCAAGATGATTGACTGGACAATCATCTGTCAGGGATACTTTGACCTGGATTCCTTCACTGAGCAGGGGGTTGGACTCGATGGCCTTGTAGGCCCCTTCCAACTCTACTTTTCTATGATTCTATGATTCTATGAAGACAATCAAAGCATCTCCACCTGCATTTTCTATTTATTTATGCTTCTGCTGACTTGCAAATCTTGTTTTCAGTACAAAACCCGAGCAGTTTTAGCTCCCACCACCTTTCTTTCTGTTGTTTTTTTTAATATGTTAGTTACACACTGAAATGTACAGTAAACACCATGTCACTGACAAAACTTCATAGGACACAACTTCAAAAAACACATTTTTTTCTTTTGTTTTAAATACAAATCACAGAGGACACTTTCACAGAACCAGTTAGTAGGCATAGAGTCTCTGTAAAGTCAAACATTAAGGGTTAAAGGAGGTAGTTGACGAAAATGTAAGTAGCTGTATTAGAAGTATGGCACTGAAAGGAAACAATCTAGTTTTTCTACATATATTTGCTTGCAGGACAAAGGCATTAGAGCTTAATGTTTCAAATCCATACTGACATTCAACCCAGTTTTACAAGCCTAGTTAAGGTGAAGTGTTAGGATTTAAAGGTAGATTCTATTGTCCTAAATTGGCTTAAGTCTAGCACTTCAATTTAACTGGGTTTCTGGGATCATATTAAGTCTTCCTGAGAATTATCAAGAGTTGGAAGTATACTCAGTACATATTTGACTACAGCATAAAGAAATGTAAAGCAATAGCATGTTTTTAACAGCAATACAGAACAATGGCATATATAAAACATGAACCAGAATAATCACACTCAAGCTGCTAATTCCTGAACATTATTCCTACCTGGCAGAATGCATATATCCTGAAATATATTTGTTCACAACTTTCTTTAAAAATATCATTAACATTTCAAATTTAACAAAATCCAAATGTTCAGTTGAGCCTCTTCCTACCTTTCCATGTTCTCTATTTCTAATTTTATTTTATTTTATTTTTTAACAAGTCAACTAAAGAAATGTTTTACTTTGTGCTTCTGAGAAAACAATCACTAAAGAAGTAAAATACTTTTCTGCATAGGAGTAATAAAGGATTCAAAACTCATATCTGACTATGTCATGCCCAAGCAACTGTTTTGAAGATTCTGGAACATTAATAAATATGCAGTTTATAAGATTATGATGCAAATGTTATAAACAGACTAACACTTGGAAAAATTAGAAATAAATATTGACATCTATAGGACATTAGTGTAGTATTAAGAACATCATTCCCATTCATTCAAATAGGACTTAGGCAGTCATTACTTTTTCTGATTGCACCTACTGATCATACAATTGTAGCTGTACAGGGTTCCAGAAGGTGCTCCTTTCTCTTTTTCTCCTCCACCCTTTACATAAGTCTTTTCCATCATGTAGACCCATGAAAGCGCTCATCTATCATTATTGTAGAGCCAGTTTTTTGAACTTGTAATAATATCTGGGGGGGAAATCAATTTGCATTAGGAATGAGTTCTCAATTCTACTTTTTGGAGAAACGCATCAGCATTTTGGTGAACTTGCGAGCAATGGCTGTTAGAACTACATAGTTACAACAAAAGAAGAGTCAGAATTTTCAATCAAAGCGGTAGTACAAGGTGTGATAGATATGGCACCTTATCCATAAGCACCGAGGCTTTTGGAGGGTGTAACACACACAAAACAAAACATATTACCAATATCCTTTTTGATAATACTGAAGTAAGATCAGAATTTAAATATACATATATTACGACTGATCATTAACACTAAAGGGCACCTGTTATGCTTTCTTTTTTATTCCCTATTCCAACACAACAAAAAGGCTTCAAACAAACAAACAAACGTGCCTTTCAGTCTCAGCATCACCAATTAAAACGTGCCCTTGCTGATTAATCAATGTAATTAGATTGATTAAACCTTTTGGGCCAACTTACAATAGTCTCCATTTTCAATGTTAAAAATGGTGGTTGATAGATCATGAGTTGCCCAAAATTACCCAGCAAGTTTATTTTATTTGTACCCCACTTTTCTATCCAAAAGATGGCACTCAAGGCAGCTCCAGAATGTTCATGGCTGAACAGGGATTTGAACCCCAAACTCCAGTTCAATGCCTTTGCTAATTCCACCAATTTCTGCTTCAGAATCTTACCAAGAAGGGAATTAAGTTTTGTAGTCTTGCCTACTTTTACATGGGTCCCTTCAGCCAATGAAGGAGCTATGGACCTTTTACAAATCCCAAACCAAGTAATCCCTGTTGCCCATTTAAGGAGCTCTCACAATAAAGATATTTTCTATATCTCTTCCTTATCACTTTACCTTCAGTTGATCCTGGTGGGAAGAATAACGTTTTTCTATTTAGTGGATGTTGGATAACTTTCAGTGGTCTAGATCCTGGAGAAGCTTTAATGATAGAACAGATTTCTGGTGGGTTACGCAAACACTGAAAGAAATGGAAGAGAACATGGGGTTGGATCCAGAAATATTATTCTGCCTTCAGAAGGCTCCTGCTTGAGGGGAGCAGCTGCTTCAAGGTAGCCCAGTTCCAATTTTGCATGAAAGACGTATGTTCTGGGTCAGCCATCAGTCTTACCTGCTCTCTTGCTTCAGTTGGACTGCCCTGATCTTTTTATTTATATATAAATATATTTATTTATTTATTTCATTTTTATACTGCCCAATAGCCGAAGCTCTCTGGGCAGTTTACAACAATTAACAAGACAGTCCCTGCCCGCAGGCTTACAATCTAAAAAGACACGACACACAAGGAAAAAGGAATGGGGAGGGAAGAAGGGGGAATATTAATTACTACTTCCGGCAGTAATTCTCTGTAGAAGTCTCAAGAAGTTAGCCCTGGGGGGGGGGCAGTCCAACTGGAGCAGGGCCTGATGCTCCCTCGGCCTGCTCCTGCCTCCTTCGCTCCTTCCTCTTCCCCACAGGGCTGTAGATGTCAGTTAGCCCTGGGGGGGGGGCAGTCCAACTGGAGCAGGCCCTGATGTTCCCTTGGCCTGCTCCTGCCTCCTTCGCTCCTTCCTCTTCCCCACAGGGCTGTAGATGTCATTTAGCCCTGTGGGGAGGGCAGTCCAACTGGAGCAGGCCCTGATGTTCCCTCGACCTGATCCTTCGCTCCTTCCTCTTCCCCACAGGGCTGTAGATGTCAGTTAGCCCTGTGGAGAGGGCAGTCCAACTGGAGCAGGCCCTGATGTTCCCTCGACCTGCTCCTGCCTCCTTCCTCTTCCCCACAGGGCTGTAGATGTCAGTTAGCCCTGGGGGGGGGGGAGTCCAACTGGAGCAGGCCCTGATGTTCCCTCGGCTTGCTCCTGCCTCCTTCGCTCCTTCCTCTTCCCCACAGGGCTGTAGATGTCAGTTAGCCCTGTGGGGGGGGCAGTCCAACTGGAGCAGGCCCTGATGTTCCCTCGGCCTGCTCCTGCCTATAAATATATAGGGGATAAGATTGTGTGACACTGTGACATCTCTTTAAATATTACATCTGTCTTCATAAGTCAAAGACAGGGAATTTCGAGTTTTGAAATCAATGCTGTTCCAGTCTGCCTATTTTATTTTTATTACAAGAGCAATCCCAAGGTATTTTAGGTTAACACTGAAAGAGAGGAAAAAATAATTAACAGAAGTATAACCTGACGAACAGTCCTTTCTGGAGACAGGGGTGCAGGAACAATTTCTTCTGAATTTACATATGGACTACTTGTGTTTGGCAAGAAGTCTTCACTGAGGGAGACCTTGTGCACGGATGACAAGTCCAGCTATAACAAAGCAAAACGAAAATGTAAGGCGTTATCATTAATGTGGACCTAAGTGTCTTAAAAGGCATGTGTTGGCTGGGGGGACTTCTCTAGCAAACTTCTAAAATTGTTTTCAAGCTAAGTTTGTCATTTTTAAGTCTCCGTAGCAGTTTGTTACTGAAATTTGGCAGCAAACCGGTTTTTCTGTGTTTTTTGGCCACCGTACTGCTGAATTTTTAGCTGCATGGCAGGGCTACACCAGAGGCCATGGGGCCCACATGCAGCTTCCATGTTGCCCACCCCTGTTCTAAATGAAGCTCGCATGTTGCCCACCCCGTTCTAAATTTAGCTCCTCTAAATGTAGAATCTCATCCTACATTTTGCATATGTAGCTTGCCTGGGTCTTGAAGAAGAAAGACAAAGTCTCCTCTTTGTTGGGGACACTGCTGTGATACCGTTCTCTGTCACACTCCCATACACCCCTGTGGCCCCAGGGGTAATCGCAGTTCATCACCAGACAGACAAAGGGACACTTGCTTTTGTGAACTGGGTGAAAATTTAGTACAGCAATATTGAAATCCTTGAATGTATATCTATCAGTCTTCAGGTTCCCCTGAATGATGAATAAGGCAAATGACAGCAGTCTTATATTCAGTTCTGTTTGAGCTTCCATTAGAAGAGCTAGTGTGACATTGGCTGGAGCAGACCCAGGCTGGGGAGACCTTGATTGAAATCCCCACTCAACCATGAACCCCACCTTGAGTCAGTCAGTCACTCTCTCTCTCAAGCCTAATCTCCCTTCATAGGACTATTTCCAGTGTTATTTACCATTATTGTTCTGCTAGTACAATCATTCTGAACTTTCCCCCCACCCAACTATACAATAAGAGTAATACAATACATATTATATACATCAATCAATAAGACATCCCTTCTCTGAATCACTTGAATAAGGTATGGACATTTTCACACTCATTTATATATACATTATATGTTTCTCATGCAAAATTCAAAGTTATCGATAAACAAATTTCTCTTTAAATATCCTATATATAGGAGTATTTTAAGAGTAACATGGATGAGCAACCATGCCTGCCACCCTTTGCTCCTTAGAGGAAGGGTGGATAAAATTTTAATAAATAAAAAACAAAACAGATGGAAGAGAGAGATTAGTTTGTGGTTTGAGTAACAGATATGTTCAGGTATACAGCTTTGTTTCTATATTAAGTATACCAACATGTGTGAAATCTGCAAAAGTATCTACTTTGTCACACATTCGGAAGCTGTAACACTCACTGCCACAAATGTGCAATTTTGTGCACATTTTCATACTCTTTTTGCACATTTCATTGCAAATGTGCAATTTTCATACTCTGGTGGATACTTTTTCTTCCTGTGTGGAGGGTATTCTCTGTGTAGGAAAGCCATAGTCAGAAGTGGCCCTCAATTTCCACACAGCTGTTTACTCAATCTGAGAAACATTCACAGTTAACTCAAACTGGTTTTGAAAAGGGTGCTTGGGATTCATTAAAAAACACAACCCCGAGATATATGTTTTTAATATAAACACATTTCTTTCAATTTTATCATTTGCATGGAGAAAAACACAAAATGGATACCAAAATCCAAAATGTAATGATAATATCTGTGTTAAACGTATTTCACTAACCTCTAAATCTTCTGCCTGTAGAAATGCTGTACTTGTTAGCAATACTTTATTGTTTCCTATATTCACTGCCCTGGAACTGATCTCCTATACAGACAAACAACTGTATCAGAAGCGAATTCCTAGAACTGCAGCTAATTTGAAAATATTTCATTTCCTTTACACAAAAACATTACTCTACCTGCAGCTCCATTTCAGTTTCTATCTTTATGCCTAAACTGAATTCCTTCACAGGAAGGAAATCCTTTTGGTACAGATAACTGGATTCTTCTCCAAACAGCGCACTTCACATCTATCATCGGATACTTTGAACTCGTTTTGAAAGGAGAATGTCAAGTGGACATTTTTGACAAAGACATTGGTTTTCATGAATGGTTTGTAATTCAAACTAAATTAGTCTGGATTTGCCTGGACTTTATGAAATGATGAACGAGACATTTTTTTAATTATTTTTTTCCTGTAAGGAAACCAAGGCAGCTTACATAATTCTCCTCTCCATTTTATCCTCACAACAACCCTGTGAGGTAGGTTAGGCTGAGAGTCAGTGACTGGCCCAAAGTCACCCAGTGAGCATCATGGCTGAGCGGGGACTAGAACCCGGATCTCCCGAGTCCCAGTCCAACACTCTCACCACTACGCCATGTTGTAAGCTGGACACTAACAGTGGTCCTGATATCTAGGTTTGGTCCAACCGGACATCAGCAGCCAGAGAAGACAAAGGCAAGACTTTTGTTCCAAAGCTTTATTGAGTGCACTCAAGGCAATTCTTTTAGCAGGTCAGGCACACAGGACTGACTCGATAAGGAAGACTGCCTCGCCCTGCCTGGGCAAGGGTTAGATAAGCAAAAAACTTTTCTCTACTGCGCTTGCGTGTCACTGGGCAAGCCTTACTTGTGCCCTGTTTTACTGCAACTTAATTGGGGCTTCTGTCTGTTGCTAGCCCCTGTATCTGCCTTGGTTGTCGGGGCTTTCCAGTCTCCAGATATCGGCGCCATTTTGAAGTGTTTATGGCGCAGTTTAATATTTCTACAGCAGCCAGGAGAGAGGAGACCGATGGTGTGATCCTGTAAACCAGCCTTCTCCAACATGGAGTCCCCCAGATGTGATTGGGTGGAAAGGTGGGATAGAAATCAAATAAATATATGCCTGAACAGGGTATACAAACACATGGAAGGGGCACAGGGGTGCAGAGGCTGGCCCTGCCCTCTCTGGGCTGAACAGTAAATCTGAAGGGAGGGAGCATCTACTCACATTCACTTGAAAGCAAATAGAACGTTGTGTGTTTTATCAGGGCTCCAAGTCACACCGGTGGCGGTGGAGTGTCCACACACTTTCAAGTGAACAGGGTAGAAGCCCTTGTCAGAGCTCCCTGCTCAATGCAGTGAAGTTGGGGACTGAGGGGGCGGGCAGCCCCATGGCCTTTACACACATTTGTATACCCTGGTCTTCCCCAACCAGATGTCCGCCAGATGTTTTGGACTTCAACTCCAATCAGCCCCAGCTAGCACGGTCAATGGTCAGGAATGCCGGGAGTTGTAGTCCAAAACAGCTGGAGGGCATCAGGTTGAGGAAGGCTTGTATACCCTGTTTGGGCATCACGCTGGAGTAGGGCACCATTGTCTTAAATTTGGTGGTAGAAGCTCACAACAAAGCCACTTACCATGTCCGCATCTGGTAGTTTGGAGACAAACGCTTCAGCTGTGACCCCACAAGATATGTCTGGCTGGCCTCTTCCAGCTGAACCCAATATAATAGGAGAGGATGAGGGGGCTGTGCTTTCTAATATGCTTTTGAACTTCACTCTTTTCCTGCACTTCATTTTCCTGGGCTGCTGATCATCAAACTACAGCAAGATGAAGAACTCTACATTAGTGCAAAATCAACACCTGTAAGCAACATTCTTACAGCTATTAGAAAGCACTTTGAGTGATCAAACCACTTTGTATAGGTTAACTCAGTAATGCTTACAAATAACAGCTTAAGGCAGGTCAGGTTTATTACCCCCATATTGTGGAGGATGAGGGAGGGAGATTGAGCGAGCGAGAACAAGAGCGAGCAGCTTCATTAAGGCCACCTAGTGAGTCCATGGGAGAGGAAGCTTAAGATTTGAATCAAGGGCTTCCTGCATCATAGTCTCTTACACCCTGCAGTACACTTGCTCTTGGATTATGTGAAACAAAAGTCAAAGGGAGAGATGGCCAATTTATAGGTGCATAGTTTAAAGGAATGACATGGGACAGCCACCAAAAGATGGCCAGCCAAAACGTTTTAAAAATATGGCTTGACACTTCACAGTGTCATGCTCGCTTGATCCATTTTGTGTTCCTTGGAAACACAACAAGTGCCTGAAATGATCTCAGTACAGAACACTGACCAACTGCGATACCAAAATCCAAGTGTGTAGCCAAAATGGTTGAGTCAGCTCACACTATCAACTATTGAAGGAGTCATATAAAAACAAAATGGGTGGTGGGGAGTCAACTGTGCCTGATTATCACAACCAGTAATATACACTGACCAGACCCTGGATAGGAAGCGATTTCATAGTTTGCAACAAGATCTGGTGAGAACACCTTCTTGACTATACCATGTGAACCAAATTTGTACCAGAAGGGCATGAAGGAAGGTGTTTGAGGATGCCTCAGTGCTATGGGAAATTCTTTCTCCAAAGACTCACCAAATTTTGAGACTAAACACTACCAGAATCCTTGTAAAACATTTTCATTAAGGTGCCCATTTAGGCTACCGTCAAGAAAATGAATGACAATTTTAATTCTGATATTTTATTTTAGGGTTTAAAGCATTTGCATGAGGTAGGCAGAAATCCAAACTTAAATATAAGATGCTTAAATTGATTAAGACAGAAATCATTACCCATAAAAATGTTTCAATTAATGCAACAATGCAGGGATGAGTAACTTGTGCCCCCCCCCGGATGTTTTGACTACAACACTCATGAGCCATCACAAACGGCTATGTTGCTAGGGCTGATGGGAGTTGTAGGTCAAAACATCTGGAGGGCCACAAGTTCCCCATCCCTGCTTTAATGGAAATCCAGATGTAGGTGGACTTTATTTGGAAGAGCATTGTTACAATACCACTAGTTTTAGGGTAGCATCACATAGAATCATAGACTCATAGAAAAGTAGAGTTGGAAGAGGCCTACAAGGCCATCGAGTCCAACCCCCTGCTCAATGCAGGAATCTAGGTCAAAGCATCTCTGACAGATGTCTGTCCAGCTGCACCTTGAATGCCTCCAGAGTGGGAGAGCCCACGACCTCCCTAGGTAGTTGATTCCATTGTCTTATTGCTCTATCAGTCAGGAAATTTTTCCTGGTGTTTAGGTGGAATCTAGTTCCTGTAACTTGAGCCCATTATTCCGTGTCCTGCAAACTAGGATGATCGAGAAGAGATCTTTGCCCTCCTCTGTGTGACATCCCTTCAAATACTGGAAGAGTGCGATCATATCACCCCTCAGTCTCCTCTTCTGAAGGCTAAACATGCCCAGTTCTTTCAGTCTCTCCTCATAGGGCCTTGTTTCCAGTCCCTTTATCATCCTTGTTGCCCTCCTCTGAACCCTCTCCAGTTTGTCTATGTCCTTCTTAAAGTGTGGTGCCCAGAACTGGACGCAGTACTCAAGATGAGGCCTAACCAGTGGCAAGCCCTGGCTCCCTGTATTTGCCTTGTGAAGCTACTGCATGGCAGGGAGGCATTCACATCTGAAAATCAATAGATGGTAGGGGGAAGCACAACCCTTTCCCCACTTCCTAATTCCCACTCAGCATCCTCTCCCAACAACCAACGTTTTCCCATTCTCCCTCCCCCAAGCTAACTTCAGAACTGGAAAGAAGTCCAGTGTATGTGGAGGGGGGAGCACCTGAGAAGAGGAATTATGGGAGCAAAATCAGCAAGCAGGAGAAGAGTTAAGTAGTCCCTCTTCCTACCTGCCAGGTTCCACCTGTAAATATTTCCCCATAATACTATTAACTGGCAAGCATGTTTGGGTGAAGTAAAATGTAGTTCTGCCCTTAATAGAGACCTTGCCCTGGATGATTATGGCAAGTGATAAATTATAATCCCTGGCTGAATAAACCTGCCATCATTAATGGCTCCGAGGAGTCATGGGGTGGTCCTGCACGCAGTACTTGTAGGATCAAGTTTGTCATGTGGGAATGGTTGCCCCACTTCTTATCCAGATTTGATCAATAAGCAGGATGACAGCTTGTGGTTGTCAAAACCTGTCTTGGCATGGAATCCTTTTCTTAACTGCCTGGCAGCAAACGATTAATGCTTCAACTGAAAAATCTCACAAGCATGGCTATGATCAAGGAAGATGCATGATTTATCCCTGCTGAGCATTTGTTCAGGACTTCCACTCAATATAGAGAGCAGTGAGCACTGGCAATGTGGTTAAGTACAATGACCACAATTTACACAAGGCAGCATATCGGTGTTAAAACCATCACCTGTCTTTTTGGTGTTGGAGACAGTAACAAGGCTCCAGTAAATTGTGATTGAGGCGTTTTTTCCTTTGCAGACAAAATTTTGCACACTTTCCCCCCTGTAAAACAGCAACAACAAAAATTACACTTCAAGTAATATGAGCAGATCAGGCCTGCCATTTGCCAGGCTCCATTTTGAGCTGCAGTGTGTGGGTTGCAGCGTCATTCCTTTAGTCCTGGTTTCGGCACTTTGAACCACCCCTTAACGCTACAGCCTGTCTTTTTCACTCATAATATTTCCACATGGGTGGAATGAGATTCTAAAATGGTATTTGTGCTTGCAAGTATGAAGCCAGGGGGGTGCCAGTTACTCTGGATGATTCAGTTTCCACAGCTATGGTCACCATGGCAACCAAGAAAGATGGGGTGCAGGCCGCAACAGCCAGAGAAAGCCACAGTATTTTGCAGTGTTGCCAGCTTCAGCCCTATTAGCAGCCAGTCTGAGTCCAGCCCCTGCTGCTGTGCCAATAATCCAGCCACAACCCGTAGTCTTTGGTTGCTTGACTCAGCTGGGAGAGGGAGCGGCATTTTTAAACATCCTTGTTACTTCTCCAGCCTATTTCAGCTTTAGTTCTGCTTCCATGCTCACCTCCTCTCCTGCTCTACAGAGTTACTCTCCAGTCCCTTTCTCAGCCCACATCCTGGTTGGCTTTTCTCATCCCCCCCCCATTTCCCACCCAAGAAAGAGGGGGGAAGAGCCATTTGTGCACAAATTTCCTCCACTTTGTCTTCCCAAGAGGGAGGGGGAACTTGATAGCTGCTGGAAGGAAAGAATTTGGCAGAAAAAAGTGGAATGGATTTAATTTAGGGTAGCAAAAGATTTTTTTTCACTAGCCTTTTTATAACCCCAGTGCTGAAAACAATTTTTTACTGGACTGTAATGTAGCACAAATGACACCGGTTGGGTTTGCACGTCACAAAAACCCAACCTGCGAATAAGTTCATGAAACAACCCACATTCACCCAACAGATGATCAGGTGCACCATGAGTTGTGCCCGCTCCTTCCCCCTTGGTCCTCCTGCGGGTATCCCAGGAGGACCGACTTATCTGCCCTCCCGTCGCCCTTTTGCATTTGCTGCAGCTTCCCCCCCCCCTTTCCCCTTTTTTGTTTCTGGAGATCACTTTTTGCTATCTCTGATTTGACAGCCCCTTCAAGTGCCTAAGTGGCACATTGGAAGGACTGTCACTGGTTTGTCACCCCTTTTTTAAAAAAAATATTACAAGAATTTGTGCAAATGTTTTCGAACATTTTTAAAAATTCATTTGTTAGTGAGCACATGTGCGGGTCTGAAATGGCAAACCTCGCCGGAACAATGTCCTCGGGGGTGTCTGCTGTCAAAATGCAGCAGGCACCCACTATGGGCATTGACCTAGAGAGGCTGCTAAGAGCTTTACTTTTCACTTTGCTTTCTCTTGACAGCTGTCAAAACGCTAACTGTCAAGAGAAACCAAAGTTGTGAGTGATCTTTGCATGTGAAAGGGGTTGAGCAGGAGATCACCCCCTTCGTGGTGAGGTCCTCTAGGGGTGTTTTTTTGGATCTGAATCTTGTGAGGTTCCTCGCACTTTTCCACCCTTTCCCCAGATTTTAAGTGCTCAGGGAAAAGTGTGAGCCATTTGCTTTTATGGGAGAATGAAGCTTTGACAGCTAGCTATCAGAACTCTGGTTTCTTTTAAAAGGTGTTTTTTTTTACAGGGCTACCCATGGTTTTTTGACAGGGACATATGCATTAATTCCTGCATATGTCCCTGCCCCAAAACCCTGAATAGCCCTGTCAAAAAAAAACCTTTTAAAAGGAACCAGAATTTTGACAGCTAGCTCCCCCGCTCAGACTCTGAGAAGAGCCCTCAACAACAACAATGGGCCTTTGAATATCCCATAGGAGTGTGACCTGACTGGATGTGCAAAGGTTTAGAATGTTGTTTCTTATGCTAGTCCAATTGTCTCAAAAAATAATTTATTTTGCAATTACTTTAAAAGCTACACATTTTTTTGCTATCTGTAATGGACTAATATTTCCATTGGCTAGTAGAAATTGATGGCTACCAAGTCTGGTTGCACATTTGTGGAACCCTGATCAGAAAATGCTTGAATGTACCTCAGGAATCATCTATGAGATTTTTAAACTACACTAGTGGGAACTTGCGCTTTGTTTTGCTTTGTAAAAAAGAAAGATGGTGGGGGCACAGAAGGGAAGTATTACACAGCCCCAAGTGTGTTGCACCAGAACTAGCAACATGGGATGTGTACACAACACAGTTTTTGCATTGTTTCATCGTGCATTGCTTCCCTTAACTTAAAAGATCTTCTCTCTCGTCTTTTGGATTGCTTCATTGAAGTCAATGAAGCAATGCAAAAGATGAGAAGGAAGATCTTTTAAGTTAAGGGAATATCAGTACCAGGATTGCCATCAAGAGCTTTTCTAGATAAGGCTGTTTAATCCACTGTTTCTACTTCGTTTCTTTGTAGAATTAAGATTGGAGCCCTACATTAAGTTATTTTCCTTTCCTGCCTTTCTGCTACATAACCTAGAGTGCTGTGGGCTAATGCAACTACACTAGTGGGAACCTGCGCTTTGTTTTGCTTTGTAAAAAAATACTGGATTCTCCTCGCTCCAAACCCTCCTGCAAAATCACTTTTAAAAAACCAAGTGAAACTGGATGGTCAGAATGTTGTTTAAAGCACCTGCAAACAACCCTGAGTGAGGAATGAGGAGCGCACAATAAAAGCCTCATCTCAAAAAGCTCCACGCCCAGGCGAAGAGGGTTTATTTCAAATATTATTAGAAGGGCAACATTTGGGGACCATCACCATATCATAGGCCCCTTGACATGAATCAATACCTTATAACATCAATACATGTTATAACAATCAATACATGAATTGAATACCTTATAACAATCAATACATGAATCAAAATCAATACCTTATAACAGTGTTCTCTAACCTTGGGTCCCCAGATGTTTTTGGCCTATAACTCCAAGCATGCCCCAGCCAGCATAGCTGGCTGGGGCATGCTGGAAGTTTTAGGCCAAAAACATCTGGGGACCCAAGGTTGGAGAACACTGCCTTATAACAAAAACAAATCTGTTAGCTGCATCACTAATTTGCACATGGAAATTTGCTCATTTTCAACAGTATTATTTACCTGCTACTACAGTTGAAGCATTTGTCAATTCAGAATGCAGTTTCTGCTTGGATGGTCTGTCACTGATGGAAAAACTAAAGCATTAGCCTCTATAATTATTTTTTTTTAAACATTCAAACACTAAGAAAGTAGTTACAAGCTTAGATGTTCATAGAAGTTTCCACAGTTGAAGATCAAAGGTATTTCTTCTCCAATTAGCCAACAGTACTTTATATATAGTGAAAATATATTGGCAAACCAGTCAAGAGGCCAATTCATATGGCCAATTTTGTCCTAACATGATGCTCTGCCAGCGTCCCCAGGGATGCATTTGTGTGGAAAATGCCTTCCGAAAGAGGGGATCTCCATGGCTACAGTTGCTGCATCTCAGTAACAATGTCCACGTTTGAGGCAGCAGCTGCCACAATCGAAGGAACTTCTCCCAAGCACAGGGGAGCAGGAATGGGGGAACTACCCAGGGTTCATAAGAAACATTCTCTGAACAAATTCTCCTGGGGGAGTAATTGTGGGAAGACAAAACTGAATGTGTGGAATGTGAAGCACTGAAAGCTTTTGATTACTTACAAAATTGCAGGATACAATCTAAAAGGACACTGACATCAGGCACTCATAGGTAAGCATGGTCACATCCAGAATCACATGGGCAAAAGGTTACTGTGGTCTGAATTGTTGGGACCACATGCAAAGTGCTCAGTAGTTACCTCTCTCACCTTTGACCGCACTAATCACCTGTTGAGGGTCGCAGATTAAATTAACACACACACACACACACACACACACACGACACCACCACCAAGCCATTTAACAGGTGATCGCTTGGAGATCCTCATACATAGCAGTGCATGCGCACACACACAGTCCTATGCAGGGTGCAAGGATTGTTAAATTGGGACTGTGGTGTGCAAAGGAACACATCTAGACTCCAGTAAAGTTGCCTATAACCATATCTTAATTTATATAAATCATAGTTTATTTATTATATTTATACCCCGCCTTTTTTCCTGCAAGGAACCCAAGGCGGCTTACATAACCCTCCTCCTCCTCTCCATTTTTTCCTCACAACAATCCTGTGAGGTAGGTTAGGCTGAGAGTCAGTGACTGGCCCAAAGTCACACAGTGAGTTTCATGGCCGAGCGGGGACTAGAACCTGGATCTCCCGGGTCCTGGTCCAACACTCTCACCACTACGCCACACTGGCTCTTTTCAACACTTTTGTGGTTGTACGTTGGCAAAAACTTCCAACATGAGGAAAACAAATTCTTACATCATCAAAAAGAACAGTAACCAATAAATAAATAAATCTGCTTATATATTACCTCGTAAAGCTCTGGTCTTGACCTCCTAAAGCAGAGATTAAATACAATAGAGGAATATGATCAAGGTAAGAAAAAGTAGTGATCCTAACAGTACAACATGACATAGTGCAGACGGCAGCCCCCAATCACCTTAGGCCGAATTAAGCATTCAGCAGTAAATACAGATCTGGGACTCCAGGGCACTGCTTCTCTGCTCAGAGATAGGTGGAATGATGAGAATGATTTGCATGGGAGAAGAGGCAAGTGGCAGTACTTAATCTCTCACCCGCTCACTGCCTTTCTCATCCAATTCCCACCCTCCACCCCGCTTTATTTCCAGACAGACATAACACCCTGCACAGTCTAGGAAAATGCTTTGGAACGTGTCTTACTCATTCCCCTATCATGGCCTAGAGCAAGGCTAGGTATTCTGGTGCCCTCTACATGTTTTTGGCTACAACTCTCATAAGCCCCAGCCACCATGTCCAATGGTCAGTGATCATAGGAGGTGTAGTCAAACACATCTGGAGTGTAGCAGGTTGCCTGTTCCTGGCATACAGAGAAGCTCTGGGCAAAGAGAGGATGTCTTAAAGAGCACTGGCTCTTCTGTTACAGCAGGGATGGGGAACCTGTGGGCCCTCTAAATGTTATTGGACTATAACTCCTATCATCCCTGATCACCAGCCATAGTCAGAGATGTGCTGGTAGGAGTTGGATTCCAACATTAGGAGGTCTACAGGTTCCCCACGTCTGTGTTGCAGGGCCAAACAAATCACCCGAGGCATGTTGTTCTTCAAAAGAGGCCATCTCTTCTGGGGTATGGAGATCCGCCCCAGCAGATCTCAGGGAAAAGGCAGACTGGTAACCCCCTGCCCCCTGCTTTTCCCTTGAAAATTATCCACCGCTGCCACAGTGCAGAACCAGCAACCGAAGTTCCCAGATCCATGCTTGCTGCTGGACATTTAATTCAGCCTTCCATAGAATTGACACTTGGGGTTGTATTCCATGTTAGTCTAACTTAAGCCCCCTTCATTTCAATGGGTCTACTCTAAGGAGGACTAACACTGATACAACCCTTAATGTCAAGTCTACAATCAAATGCTTACTTAACATGTTCAGAGTTACCCAATATCTTTGAAAGATTTGGCAGCTGCAGCATCCTGTCTATGTTGGTGGCTTTGCTGGTATCCAAGAGGGTTGAATTTCTGCATTTAATTAGGGATCCTCCTTCAGCACTAGCACTGCTTCCTTCTAGACACAGAAGACAATATGGTTGCCCTCCTGTTTTTTGAAATACATCAAGTTTTACAAGGTTAACATTACATTTGTAAGACAATGATTCTGAACAACTCCCATAGATTTCAGTGGCAGTTAACAAGAGGTTGATGATTGGGGCATAAGGTGCAAAGACTCTAGATCCCCACAAAAAGCAAGTTCTTGAGGTATAATCTGAAGCAATTGTTTGGCTGCCAATCCATAGTGGATTGGCTTATCTCGTCTCCAGAACTGGGCAAACAGAAAATTCAGTTTAAATCAAGAATTGCCAGATCAAACATTTCAAGAAGAAGGGGCAGTCTGAACTCATGATTTTGATTAAAGGAGCACCCCCCACCCTCCTAAGAGGCATTTGGCAACTAGGACAGCTTTGCCCACTTGAGTATACCAGGGACCTGACTGAGCAAATAAAAATACAACATATCAATGCCATAAACTCTAATGCGCACAGACAAAAATATAGATGCATTTACCCATCCTTCCTCAACCAGATTCCTCCCTCATATACAACATAAACAGTGTATACCTAAATCTCTTTCATCCCTGAATATTTCAGGTGATGAATAACTACTTGTACAATCACTAGATTCTGTATCTGAGCCCATGGTAGAATCCACATCCAAACACTCCAGCAGGAAGTCTGAAACACCTGTGGGCAAAGTCATTCCTGGAATTAAAGGTAAAACATAAACACATTGTTCAAACTTGAAATTACTAGTTTTGTATACTATTGTCTACCAGTAAAGGCATACAAATTCAGTTTTGTCAAGAGATTCTTATCTGCAATGTAGAACCAAACTAGACTATATGTTAAATGCATGCATTTAATGTGTTTCCATTTTGTTATTTAAACAGCAACCCTGGGAGGGGAGGGGCAAACAAGACTGGGACCATGCTGTGTGGGGTGGTTAACCTTTACACCCTTGTGCCACAGTGCCAAAGATGCTATTTGGTCTGGGAGGGATGTTTCCACAGGCATCAATGGCAGATTCCCTCTGGCTCTGGGGGCAATTAGCAGCATCAGCGGGGTCTGAGAGGGTTCAATGGGACCAATGTGCAAGGAAGAAGACGTGAGCTAGTTGAGACTGTATGACAAAACAGATTTTGCAACATAGAACTCCAAACATAAGGAAGGACACATGATGGAGAAAAACCAAAGCTAACAGGTTCACAAGAAGTTTTTAACAAATTGCTTATCATATTTCACTCATTTCAGTATTTATTTACCATTCAGTACCAGCAATAAAGTAGCAACAGCCATTAACTTTTTTAAACTACAGACTAGCAACAGTTAGTCAATTAGTCAAAATCTTAAAACCATATTTAAAAGCAGTCAGTGAGCAAGCCAAACGCACTTCTCAAGGGAGGGAATTCCACAATGATAGAACCACCACCCAAAAGGCCCCATTACTCATGCCAGTCAACGGGCATGTGAGCAGGGCCTCCATGGCCAACGATAAGGCTCAGCCAGATTCGTAAAGGTGCAGGCAGTCCTTCAAATAACCTGGTCCCAAGCCATTTAGGGCTCTAAAGGTAACAGACAGCATTTTGCACTGAGCCCAGAAAAAGTATTTATTATTTCATTTTAACCATTTCTATACTGCCTTTCTGTAGAAACCACCAGGGCAGTATACAACAGCTCAAAACAGTCACCTAAGTGAAGTCAAATCTTCAACACATACTTGGAAGTGAAGTGTTCTGGATCCCAGTAGACACAGGCACACTCACCTGAAGTAGTTTCACTATTTCTCGGGCTCTTTTTACTTGCAGAGTCCAACTGCAAAGAATCCTAAGACCAACAGTGAAGATGCAGATGACAAAGCATGATGTAACTGAAACCAAAATTTTCCCTTATACAAAATTCACAGTGTCAGCTCCAGGTTTTGGAGGGCCCTTGGGCAAGACATCCTCAATGGGCCTCCTCCATCAGTGAGTCTACCTTCCTACCACCATTGTCACAAGCTGCTGTTGCTCCTCCCCATCCTCTTCCTCATCATTGCTTCCACTTGCTTGCTTGACCGGAAGAAAGTCACGAAGTGAGCAAGCGGACAGTGGCATCTGCTGCTGCTCCTTCTCACCACCACCATTGTCTGGGCCAGAGTGAGAGGCAGGTGAAGAAGCAAGTTGCAATGGTGAAGAGGAGGAGCAAGTCCAAGGGTTTTTTGTCAGTTGACCCCAAGCTGTGGTGTGGGCCCTTGGCAGGTGCCCAACAATGCCTACCCTTGAAAGGATCCTTTCAAACAAAGGAATCATTTTGCCCAGTTACCAGTTCAAGCAATGTTATTGTTTTGTCATTGGCAAAACATTCCTCAAGTCAGACACTTAGGTTTGGTGCATGACACCAACAGCGACATGGAAGTGATTTTAAATTGTTGCTGCTTATCTGCAGTGACACATCAAGGAGACTGGGGAAGTTGCTCACTGATCACAAAGTCCCAGCATTTCTCACATGCAGAGCTACCGTATAAGAGTGGCATTCTGTGTGGAGGTGGAGATGGAGATCATAGGAACTCATTTAAAGCCAAGTCCACACAGTAGCTATTTCCTGAGCACTGGCCACCACTGAGCAGTATTGTCAACTCGTACAAATTTAAGTCTGATCTAGACCCATTTCCAACCACTATAAAAGTTAAATTGAGCTGGACATCCATTCCACACTAACCACTGGAAGCCCCATGACTTGTACTGTGTACAGTTCTGGTCACTCACCGCACCTCAAAACAAATATTGTAGAGCTGGAGAAGGTGGAGAAAAAGGCAACCAAAATGATCAAGGGACTGGAGCAACTTCTAGCTTAGAAAAAGGGCGAGTAAGGGGGGAGATGTCATAGAGGTGGATAGGGAGATAATTTTCTTCCTCTCTCACAATACTAGAATCCGGGGTCATTCCATGAAGTTGATTGGTGGGAGATTAAGGAGACAAAAGGAAGACCTCTTCACACACTGAATAGTTAAACTATGGAATCCACTATTACAAGATGTTGTGATGGCCACCAATTTGGATGTTCTTAAAAGGGGATTAGACAAAGTCATGGAGGAGAAGGATATCAATGGTTAGTAGTCATGGTGGCTATATGCTACCTCCAGCATCAGAGGCAATAGGCCTTTCGATACCAGTTGCTGGGGAACAGAAACTGGAGGGTGTTATTGCACTCATGTCCTGTCTGTAGGCTTCCCACAGGCAGCTGATTGACCACTGTGGGAACAAAATGTTGGACTAGACATGAGTTTAGTCTGAACCAGCATGCTGCTTCTTACCACTTCCATTTTCCCTCCACACATTGATTCTCTAAGAATTCATGGTACAGATCCTTGACTGAAGCCCAGAATTAAAATCATGAAATATATCTAATCACTACTAGTTATTCTGTTGACTACTGCAAACCATCTTCATCTCCATATATCTCCAAGGGCAGCAATATCCCCACTTTAAAGTCAGAGTCACAGAGCACTACACTGAAGGTGAATGGGCTAACTGGCATGAAGATTTTTCAGGTGGAAGGATCATCACACATTTACTTTGCATACATATTTTAGTAGGATGGAATCTGAAGGTGGTGATTTCCTTAGTATTCATCCTTATTACCCATATAGTAACAGATTTATTTAATATATTTCTGTGAAGTAAGGGGAGGTTGGCTGGCTCTGCCAACCCACCCTTTTAACCAAAGGACCAGAGATCCCAGGTGCAAACTGCCAGCCTTAGCTCTGCAGTCCTGACCTGACTCACTCAGGGACTTGCCCTTGTCTATACTCTGGATTTAGCGCTGAACCACAGAGCAACCACACACGCCATGTGGGGTAAAACCAAAAAGGTTTATTCAGGTAAACAGATTACAACAAAAGGTGGGAAATGAGGGAAGGAGACAAGGTAGGGAGACACTTTGGTATACACAGTAGAGCTACAAAACAATAAAGCCGGTTCCTTATATCTCCCAGGCACTCACGTTTACCTGGGGGCCGGTTCTCTTCAAGGCTTCCTCAGCAAAGCCCTACCACACGTGCAGGCCACCACACCTACCCTAAGGTCCGGGATGGGTGGCCCTCTTCAGGGCTTGCCTTAGCCACAGCCCTCATTCAGCTGATTTTACCAGGAGCCACCTGGGGCTAGATCCTGAGGCCAGTCCGAAGACCTGGACCTCCGCGCAGCTGGCTGCCCATGATCAACAACCAAAACCAGAAGCCACAGCTGGCAATATAGATTCTCCCCCCCCCCTCTTTTCAGTAGCTCAGCTGTCTTTAGCCAATCAGGATGAACTTCACCTGGCCAGGCACAGGGGGGGGGTGACTCATGACTAGTGGGCTGCATTTGCATACTAAAGGGCCTGGTCACGTAGACATCAGCCTGTGAGGCCCTGGGCCCCATCAGATAACTTATGCACATTTCGCCCCCTCCCAGTCCTTAGCTGGGATTACCTGGTTTACACATGAGGAGGGGTGTGTGTGTGTGTGTGTGTGTGTGTGGTGCAGGCTTTTTCTCCACAATTTCTTAGCCAACTTTCAAAACCATAGTTTCCCAATGTGGCTTACAATGGAAAAGCGATACAATTCAATGTCACAAACACATCATAAAAGCACATTACATTTAAATAACAATGTTAAAGTCAGTCACAATAAAATACGGCTTCTAATATCCAACAACAGCAAACAAGATAATACCTTTTCAATTAAAAGCTAGAGAAAACAAGTATGCTTTTGAAGCCCTCTTAAAAGCGGTTGCAAACAGGGTCAGCCATATAGCCCTCAAGAGGGAATTCCATAGGGTAGGGGCCAGCAGTGATAAGGCCATCACTCTAGAACCCACCAACTTTTACTGATCTTAATGACAGGTGATGAGTAGGGCCTGCAAAGACGATTTTAAAGCACAGACAGGTTCATGCAGATGTCGACGGAGCAGGTTACTTGGATCATACATATCCAAATAACCTGCCCCACTCCATTTAGGGCTTTAAATGTCAAAGCCAGCACTATCAATCAGGCCCAGAAGCACACTGGCAACCAGTGCAACTAATACAGAATTAGTGTAAGGTGATCCAACCATCTAGCCCTAACAAGGACTTGAGCAGCCGCATTCTGTACAAGCTGAAGCTTCTAAGTAGTTTTCAAAAGCAGCCCCACATAGAGCGCATTACAGAGGTCCAGACTGGACATAACTAGTGTATGCATAACTGAGTCTAGATCAGGGCTCTCCAACCGGGGGTCCCCAGATGTTGCTGGACTACAGCTCCCAGAATCCCTTGCCATTAGCCATGTTGGCTGGGTATACTGGGAGCTGTAAGCCAGCAACATCTGGGGACCCAAGGATGGAGAACTCTGTCCTAGATCCACTTTCCCTAGATAGGGTTACAGATGATGTTACAGCTGACATTGGTAAAAGGAACTCTGGCTACTGCCACCATCTGTGCTTCCACAGTCAGATTTATCAGGGTTTCAGAGATTTAATCATAATATTCATACCTTTAATGCAGTATCTGTTTCACTGATATCTATATTCTCCTCCACGCATCTGTTTTCATTATAATTTAATTCAACGCTATTTAGAAAATAAATAGCACAATTAGGGGCTTATATTTTCAATAGGCCATCTGAATTTTTTCCTGATATTTGGAACCTTGTCCAGACAAATGGGGACTGGTCTTAATTTGGAGCTTAATATGATTCATCAACACTCTAAAAGCAGAAATTCACATTATGCTCACTCAAGGAATGCTGCTGAAAACAGGGCAAGCGATTCCTGTCCTGGCTATAACGCCCATAAATACAATTCACATTGATTGGCAATATAATATACGAGTCTAGACCCTCACCTAGATCAAATAATAGACTATTTGGAATGATGACTATACTATACCTTTGTTCAACTGAAAGGCAGTCCATCTGGGTCACTTCAGAGGTTTCTTGAATTTTTGGTAAAGCTGCTGTAATGGCATTTCCAAGCTGCCCTATGGGGGGAAAATGAACATTTACTCAAAGACTAGATTACCCAGGTAATCTGGTAAACACTAGATTACACAGTGAGCAGTGAAATGGCCAAGTTTGCTGATGACACCAAATTATTTCAGGTGGTGAAAACAAAAAGGGACTGTGAAGAGCTCCAAAAGGATCTCTCAAAACTGGGAGAATGGACATCAACATGGCAAATGCGGTTTAATGTAAGCAAGTGTAAAGTAATGCATGTTGGGGCAAAAAATCCCAACTTCAAGTATAAATTGATGGAATCTGAGCTAGCGGTGACTGACCAAGAGATCTTGGGGTTGTGGTGGACAGCTCAATGAAAATGTCGACCCAGTGTGCGGCTGCTGTGAAAAAGGTAAACTCCATGTTAGGCCTAATTAGGAAAGGAATTGAAAATAAATGCCAAGATCATACTCCCCTTATACAAATCTATGGTGTGACTGCACTTAGAATACTGTATGCAGTTCTGGTCACCACACTTAAATAAGGAGATTGTAGAGTTGGGAAAAGTGTAGAAAAGGGCCACTAAAATGATCAAGGGGTTGGAGCAACTCCCCTATGAGGAGTTGCTCCAGCTCCTTACATTAGCTGGGACTGCTTAGCTTAGAAAAAAGGGGAGTAAAGGGAGATATGATAGAGGTGTACAGAATTACACATGGCAGTGGCGAAAGTGGATAGGGAGACATTTCTCTCTCTCATAACAGTAAAACCCAGGGTCATCCCATGAAGCTGATTGGTGGGAGGTTCAGGACAGATAACAGGAAGTAGCTCATAGTTAAATAATGGAACTCACTTCCACAAGATGTAGTGATGGTCACTGATTTGGAGGGCTTTA
Organism: Shinisaurus crocodilurus; assembly: GCA_021292165.1. Classification (NCBI taxonomy): domain Eukaryota; kingdom Metazoa; phylum Chordata; class Lepidosauria; order Squamata; family Shinisauridae; genus Shinisaurus; species Shinisaurus crocodilurus. The sequence goes on along the minus strand of CM037881.1, from coordinate 98,928,309 downwards.
AAAGGGGATTGGATATTCATGGAGGAGAAGGCTATCAATGGCTACTAGTCCTGATTGGCTATATGCTACCTCCAGTATCAGAGGCAGTATGCCTATGTACACCAGTTGCTGGGGAACATGGGTGGGAAGGTGCTGTTGCACTCATGCCCTGCTTATGGGTTTCCCATGGGCAGCTGGTTGGCCACTGTGAGGACAGAATGCTGGACTAGATGGACCCTTGGTCTGATCCAGCAGGGCTCTTCTTATGTTCTTATAGACCACCACCATGCAGAAATTATTATTGCACTTTTAAGACCTTCTGTCCTATAAATTGAACTTAACAGAAAGTCCTGCATGTACCCAAAGGACTTGATTTGACATTTAAAAAGTAAGAATCTATTCTCTGCCTCTCTCACTCACTCACATTCTCACTAGGATACACCACCACCATCATTATATAAACTATTTTTACCCCACTCTTCAGCCAAAAATGTGGCTTATAAAGATCCATAATAAGACTGCCCCTGCCCTCAGGCTTACAGTCCAAAACACAGGATACAAAAGGAAAAGGGATTGGGAGGAAGAAAAAAGCAAACTCAGATACTAATTACAGAGTTCGTATATGTGCTCTTTCTGGCAGAGAAGGGCAAAGCAAGCTTGCTGCAGCTATTCCTTCTCTGGCCAACATATGGGGCCAGGCTAGTCATCCACTGGCCATGATCTTCTTCCTGGGAGGCAGGGAAGCAGCCTCCCAGTGGCCCTTGGTACCCTGGTTGATGGTAGAGGCCAGAGTGTGCTGCCCTTCAGTTCTACAGTCCCAAGGCAACATGTTAATCCATTTTTAGCAGATACTCTTCAAGGTCAGCAGGTTGTAATTACTCCCACACCGGGGGGGGGGGGGGAGCCTAACAAAAACACAACTTCAGCAAATTACGGTAAGAGTGAAAGTGAAAACGCTATAAGGACATAAACTAGAAAGATCACCCTAATAGAACTGTGACATCCATCTATTAAATTCTCTCTCTAGAGATCTGCAAGAACTTCTTTGCACCCTTTAATTGCCATCGGGTTTTACTATCAATCAATATCATTTTTTCAGATTACTGAAACATAAAAGTAAGGCCCTCTGGTTGCAGTAAGTCCCAACTTCACTGCATCTTCAAAAGGAGAAATGCTCCCCCTTCTGGCAAATCAATTTAACACACTTTGTGAATAATCAGGCTATGGCAAAGACTTTCATTGTGTGCAGTTACAGGAACTGTATAGATTGAGCCCTATGAGCATTCTTGAGGTGGAAGAGGCAACTTTCCGCCTTTATTTGTTCACGTGGGGAGAGAATTTCATAAGCGTAGCTCATGTGGTAAGAATCTAGCCATGCTCATGTTCAACGGAACCCCTTAGCATGTGATCGTCTCAAGAGATAGGTCACCATGAAGCAATCCTTCTGCTTCAGAATTGGTTGCATGAATGAGTCTTATTTCCCTCCGAGAACAATGGGGCTTATGTTTGTGTAACTACATTCAGATTTACCATCTGTTCTCTGCATTTCAGGGGAGGCAAATTGTTTTGGTGACAGATAAAAACAGATGCCTCTCTCAGTGAAGCCCACACACAACTCTTAAAAACGGTTGCTTCCAACTATGGTTGAAAAAATATTCCTTTTATATACTACTGAACACACCATCAGAAGTTTCCAAAAGAGCAGTCCTGGGTCAATCACCAGTCTTGAACTATGTCGTCAGTGTCCTGTTTGTATAAGGACAATATTTATACGGCACATGTAACTAACATGAACCCAAAGGCCCAATTTCTCTTGCTGCTAAAGAGTTTCTAGAATGCAAACAGTCAGAGCACACCATTCTCCCACTCTGATGCCTCTTCAGAATGCATAATCAAGGGCTGTAAGAATATATAAAGCAACAACTTCAGGCTCAGTATTACAGATGTGACATATGTACCATTTTTAAAGCAAATATCTTTCAAAGCCTTCACCAAGGGATAGGGGAACCAGCGGTCCTTCAGATGTTGTTGGATTTCAACTCCCTTCACCCCTGACCACTTGGCCATGCTGACTGGGGCCGATGGGAGTTGGAGCCCAACAACATCTGGAGGCCACAGGTTCCCCACCTGCTGCCCTAACCCCTAGATCAGGGGTGGGCAACTTTAGTGGGTTGGGGGGCCAATTTCCCCACTGCAGTAGCCTCTGCCAAATTTCAGCTATTCAGTGGTAAGAAAAAAAGCTGCATTTTCACTTTGAAACAAGGCACACAGGGAGTGCATGTCTTGTTTTAATGTAAAATTGCGCTCCCACAGTCCTAGTAAATATGCATGGATTGCGCTGTGACTGTACCCGGTGGTATTCCCCCAACCCCTTTGGATAGACTTTGTGTGCCATACAACAAATGGGTTTTAACATCCCCCTGATTCTTGAAGGCGGCTTGCCATACTGCAGGAAGCAGCTGTCCAAGAATCCCAAAGACCCAGTGGAGATAACAGTTTAGTCCTGCAGTTCTCTGGATGATTGCCCTGTTACAGTCAGGGTAGACCAGGTTCAGTCTTGCATGGTCTACTCAGACTCTACTGCAATGTCAGCAATTCAGCTTACCACGCGAGGAACTTCATGCAGGTTTTAGCTGCATCGCTTCCCTTCTCAACCCACGACATTAGTCACATGCACAAAAGGAACATGCACAAAATGTAAGCCATTCTCATGGCAAAAATGAAACTGAAAGAAGCAGTCAAGGACATAGGAAGTTTCATGATTCAAATGCACCTCCCAACCCAGAGGAAGAGGCCTTACACCAGGTCAGGATACAGTATTTGTCCATCTAACCCAGTATTGTCTACTACTCCAACTGGCAGCAGCACGCCAGCGCCTCAGAGAGAGGCCTGCCCCATCACCTGCCACTCGATTCTTTTCTCTGGAAATCCAAAAGATCGGAACTGCATGCAAAGCGTGTGCTCTGCCACACTGAACAATGCAGTGCAGGGGTGCGGGCCCGAGGGCCGAATCCAGCCTTCCAGGGTACCCCCCTTCCCCGGATCATTTGGTGGTTTCCTGACTTTGGCACAGTTTTTCCCCCATTCTAAAAGGGGAAATGCCTCCCCTAAGGCTTAAGTTACTGGCAGTAAGAGCTTTCAGGCTTTCAGCTACAATATACTGGAATTTTTGGTCCTGCCCCTTTTGCCTCCGGCCCTGCCCGCCAGAGAGCTTCTCCAAAGTGGAATTTGACCCGCAGGGTGAAAGAGGTTCAACACCCCTTATAAGTCCATCCCATGTTATACAACAAACAAGGCCATGAAGGGGCTTTCTACAATACACCTCAGGAAATGACAAATTTATCTGCTTCTAAATAAATCTGCTTTTAAAAAGGGGGTTGAACATAAGCCTTCCTTGATGACCAGCCACCATTTTATTAGCATAATCTGGATTTTACATATTCTAATATTCTGTATTTTGATTCCATGTTTCTCTCTTTTTACTGTTCATCACTCAGGAATCCTGTCAGATATAGAGTGGTATATAAATCCTGTAAATAAATAAGGGCCCCAAACGCATTCATAAACACCCCCACCCTCTTCCTCCACTATCAGTTTCACAAATTAAGCACTTTATATTTTGACTGTATTAGGATTACTTTCTCACCCCAACACATAATACAGCAGTTACTGGGTAGGATGGATCCATTTGTACCCATGCACAAAGACCCAACAAACATTATGTTTAAGCCAGGCACACAGGGAAGTGATTGGGAAAACCAGGCTAGTTGCATAAGATGCAAATGTTTACTTTTGACACAGGATTCCCATCTAGGCTTGGAAAGCAGATCTTGGCACTGCTGAGGTCCTTTGGCTTTAGCATTCCTTCCGCCCACAGCAGCGGATGCTGCCACACTTGGCACAGGGGAAGGACAATATACATTCCTTTGAGCTTGCCTCTTGTAGGAACAGGAACGCAATTTCATCCAGTCCATCTTCGTTTGCTTTCTCTCCCTCTACACCAATGCTGCCTACAATGGGATTAAGAGGGAATAGTAAGAATTAGAATACAAGATCAGGGTTGATGACAGTCTGGTGTCCTCCAGATGTTTTAGACAACAACTCCCAGAATTCCTGACCATTGGCCATGGGAACTGAAGTCCAAGACACCTGGAGGGTACCAAGCTGAGGAAGACTGGTCTGAGGGAATCAAACCCCAAGCGTAAATGTTACAGAAGAAATTAAGTGCGACCCAATCAAGTCCGCTTTACAGAAATTAAACATAGGGGGAAGTCTGCCAATGGGTCGCAGTAGTTAAACAGAGCAATTTCACTGTGTCCGGGATTCAAACCCAGTTGCAAATCACAGAACCTGACCCAAACCCACGTGGATTATATACACGTGGACGGTGAAGACATTTTATCATTTATAGTTGACTTGGCTTAAACGCAGATAATTTGCCCTCCCCTCCCAATATCATTTCGTTAAAGCTTTACGCCTAGCTTCTGAAACTTATACAGTCATGCCTTGGATTGAGAGCATAATTCGTTCCGGAAACGTGCTTGGAATCCAAAAGACTCATATCAAAACAAAATCCCCCCCAAAAAAATTTGTACCGAAATTTTTAATTTAAGCTGTACCACAGTATTTGTATTGCAAGACGTCGCTTGTATATCAAGTAAAAAAATAATATATACGGTATATATTTTAAAATACCAAGCCTAGACTACATACCAAGCCTAGACTACATACACAACAAGAAATTCTAGGGGGTTATTATTAAGCCAATTTAAGGCTGCAATCCTATGTACCTACTTACCTGGGAGTAAGTCCCACCTGATCCAATTTCTAGTGAGTTCAATGGGGCGTACTTCTAATTGCACTGTAAGTCTGTTGCACAGACACCCAAAAGATAGCATAAAATTCTATAGACTCCTTTAAATTATGTTTACACGCACAACCTCAGCACTAGGAATTGGATCAGGTATTGGCTATGGAATCTACCCGATTCTGAGAAAACACGAATAGTAGCAGCAAAAAAACAGCAGGTGCCAGGATCTGGTGTGTGGAAAAGGTAAAATCTTTATTTTATACTGTAGTTTTAAACTTTTATATTATATTTTATCATGTTGCATTTTATGGTTTTAATTGCAGTGAACCGCCCAGAGAGCTTAAGCTAGTGGGAGGGACAGAAATGTAATAAATAAAGGCACCTGGATTCAAACCCAGTTGCAAATCACAGAACCTGACCCAAACCCACGTGGATTATATACACGTGGACGGTGAAGGCGTTTTATCATTTATACTTGACTTGGCTTAAATAATTTGCCCTCCCCTCCCAATATCATTTCATTAAAGCTTTACGCCTAGCTTCTGAAACTTATACAGTCATGCCTTGGATTGAGAGCATAATTCGTTCCGGAAACGAGCTTGTAATCCAAAACACTCATATCAAAACAAAATCCCCCCCAAAAAATTTTGTACAGAGATTTTTAATTTAAGCCGTACTACAGTACTTGTATTGCAAGACGTCGCTTGTATATCAAGTAAAAAAATATTAAATAAATATTTAAAAATTAACGTGTCTTGCAAAACGCTCTCAAACCAAGTTACTTGCAATCCAAGGTATTACTGTATAGCAAAGGCTCCGACTGAAAATGTATAGATGACGCAACCATGATCATCCTCGACCTGATAACTGCAGCTTTGGGTGGCCCGGTTAGCTCCCGTTCACATTCCCACAGGTGAGATTCCCTCATGAAACAGCCCAGCTCCCCACTTCCAGCGTTCCTTCACCTCATAATAGCAAGAACACACCAACCTGCCTCACAACAAACTGAACCCGCCCTCTGGTGGCTGTTGGGAGAAAATGACTCCGCCGGGTTCTGATAGGCGGCCGCCGCCACCCAATCACCATTCAGGACCAGGTTCGATAAACCCAGCGGAACATTCATCCGGCGGCTCGCTAGTCTCGCCGCATTCCCAAATTAGCCCTTTCACAGTAGGGAAAAGCTAGGATCGTATTATATAGTGATTGTACTATAGGGTCTTCGCCCTCCACGCCTTCCTTTGCTCAGCTTCTGAGCCGGGGCCAGAAAACGGAGTAGATCTACTGAAATGTATTTGTTTGTTTATTACATTTCTAATCCGCCCAATAACTAATATTATATGCTGATAATTTGTGCGCGTGCATAGAATTTTTTAAATTATTTATTACATGTCTATACCGTCCATTAGCCGAGGCGCGCCCTCTCTATATTTTAAAAAGCCAAATGGTGTGTGTGTGTGTGTAGAGAGAGAGAGCGCGCGCGCGCCAAATTTTACTGTAGCGTTGTCATATTCTGCTACATCATTCTACTACACTGGAGCAGCAAGGAACCTCTGCACAAGGTGCTCCTTCAGTTAGACTACTTAATGGAGCCAGATTGGCAGGACGGTCTGCTCAGCTTCTTCTGCATGACGAAGGCTGTAATCCTAGTTACACTTACCTGGAAGTAAGCCCCATTGAACTCAGTGGGGCTTACGGTTGAGTTGGCGTAGGATCCCACGCCTTTCTTAAGAGCGCATTCTCACGATCGCGGACATCAAATAGCATATCAGCAAAAGAACCACCGGTAGTCGTGGAAAACGTACCTTCTTTCTCAATGCTACCTTTCCCCATCCGCTAGCAGCAAAGCGCACCCAAATACCACAATACTCTGCGCGGTATTTTGAGTATAATTAAGGGGGGGGAATGATAGCAGAGTCTTGCGTAGTATTGCTGAACGTTTTTCGAAGGATAGGTATAATGTAAACCCTTGGGTTTTAATTTAATGATTTCTGGCAGCTTAACTGTGCAAGGAAGTTGCTTTGGGGCTTTTAATTGGTCATCAAATTCTATATTTGAATAGGTGCTAATGAAAGCAGTACGTTTGTTGTTATTCTACTAGCTCTTAATTGGCATAGCTATAGGCTGGGTTTAAAGGAAAACGTTAGCTAATTGCGCAGTATGAAATGTTCACTTGGTTTTGAATTCTGTTGGTCAATAGACAGATGTTCTTCGAAGCTTGTTTTTTAATCAGTAGGTGGCGCTGTGAACTATCTGTTGAAAATAATGGTTCATCTTGGGTGAATTTCTAGTTTGGTAGTCTAGCCATGCTGAAGAAAGATCATCTCACCTGTTTCCATGGTTCTGGCCTGTGAATCTGAAGGCGGTGGGATTGACGTGCACTTATTTTTAATTTTATTTTAAAGAATAATAAATTAAATAGAAAACCAAGCAGCTGTATGATTCCACTTTGAGAATAATTTCTTCAGTTAACTGGACACAGGACATGCCTATTTATTTAAGGTGAGTCACAAAAAATGTTCTGCCATTATAAACCTCAAACTTCTCTTGCTTATAAAAGTCATCATCATCAGGCGATCACTCGTGACCGAGTAAGATTGTCTTCCGGGATAAAAGGAGCTTATAAAAGTGACACCTATTGAAATAATAACATGACATTTGGCATTGCAGAGGGAATCTAGCGTCTATTCCTTCAGTTATGAAATGTGACCTCTCAGGGTCAAACTACATGTTACTAAATGGACTGGGACCCTAGCATAGGAGATGAAGAGCAGGTTTCTTGAACTTTGCACCCTTAAAAATGCTGAAGCCCTTTGGTATTAAGGGGAGGGGGGAAAGCACCTCAAATAGGCAAACCAGAAAGGAGGACAACACTGGTGCTGAGTAATGGAATAATCCCTTACGGTGCAATCTTTAGGTTTAGACTGAAAAAGGTCCTACAACTTCCAGCACTCCCCAGCCAGCATGGCCATGTTTATTCTGTCTAAACATGTATAAGATTGTGACTTTAATGTAGCTCTACGTGTTTCAGAATAAGAACTTCAGAAGCTTGTGAGAAAAATGCAAAAGGAAAAAAAAAATCAGATGTAAGAAACTTGTTTGCTCTTTAGGGATGTAGAAAATCTTACAAAACCAAAGAAGTAAAGCTTTCTTGTTCTCTTCCAGGGCTGGCCCAAGACATTTTGCTGCCTGAGCCAAAGGACAAGATACCACCCTTCCTATCATTCCATGTACAAAAGCTGACTGGGCTGGCAGGTGAATCTTATTGGTGATGGGACAACATCCTCCACCACACCAGAGGGTAGCAGGCTAGCTTAGGGAGTGCAGGGAAAGTCATGTTACACAAACAGCTCTGTGTCTTCCACCACCTTGTGGCTGCATGCTGTTCCCCAGCATCTGCCGCCTGAGGTAGCCCCCTCACTCTGCCTAATGGTAGGGCCAGCTCTGTTCTCTGCAGTGATTCTTCACAAGTGCATTGTAGTCAGGTAAGTTCACTGAAGTTTTCTGAAATGCACCACAGATTCCAATATACCTTTGGTTATTAAAAAAAAATCAGCATGATTTATTATAGGCACTCAGTTCTGAATGACTAGTTATTGATCACATAGACAGAATATAGGAATAAAACAGGATTTTATAAAATATTTTATTTGTCAGTCAAGATGAATATTAACAAGTTTGAGAAACTTGACAGTCTTGTCAGTTCTTTACAAAACAAAAAATTCCACATTTGCCTCTTTGTATTTTTTAGATATACATGCGGATATACCAAAACTGAAAAAAGTTCTTTACAGTTAAGATCTTTTTAAGCACATATCTATAGGTCATTGTATTTTAATCCCTTCACTTTTCTTTAGTTGAAAATAGAATAAGCAATATGTCGGAAAAAATGGTTGTTTTGCTTGCAACTTTGCTGTGTTACTCTTATTTGAAGGCAGGTACATTGTTCTATTGCATGACAGAAAGGATGTATGTGAAGGTTGCACAGAAGTGCTATTGTCTCACAGAAAATCCTGAATGGGAACAATGATTGTGGCTGATGTAGGTGTGATATTTTTTTCTTTCCTGTCAATGAAAAGCTTTTGCGCTAAGGCAGATAGTGTGACCTGATGCAAAAGAGTACAGGGCTCCTGTACCTTTTAATGTTTCTGTAGATGACATTTGGCATGTTGAGTTCATCATGCAGGATTAAGGAAAGTTGCCTTTGCTGACATTTCATTTTACAAAAGTGCTAAAGGGAGAGGAACCGTTATCCTTTGCAGCTGGACACTCTAAAACAGTGTTCTCCAACCTTGGGTTCCCAGATGTTTTTGGCCTACAACTCCCAGCATGCCCCAGCCAGCAAACTCTGCTCTAAAAGCAGGCTTATTGCTTAATTTCTCATCACCTATCAAGTTCACAGTCTAACAGTGCACTCTCATATAGGTTTATTCAGAAGCCCTGCCGACCTATGCCAGCCCAGAGCTAGTGTAGGTATTTCACCATCCACTCATTTTAAGGGAGGTGGTGGTAATAGATAAGCCATTTGAACATAATTGTGGGAAATGGCCCTGCAACAGAACCTCTCCCACCTCACTTAGGATTGTTCTGCCTGTCTTGACTTTTCTAGTGATTGTTAATGCCAAACCTTGCAGCTCATTTCCGCCGGAAATTCCATCATAGTAAAATCACATTTAGTACACAGATTTCTTGCTGATTTAGTATCTTCGTAGGATCTTTAATCAATTATAATCTTCCAGAAAACATGGAGTACTTTTGGAAGTTTATGGCATGTGATGTGTTTGGTGATGGTGTGTAACCCCACCTTCATTACCTGGCCACCCTATCACCATGACCTCTTTCTAAAATAAAAATCCCTTTGCCATGGAGCTACTGGAGTTAAAAATTCAGCAAGTCATTCTTACAGATTCAAGGCAAAAAAAGGTGAAATTGACAAGGGGGCTGTTCAATCTTACTTAATTTTTGTTTTGAAACCTACATAGTTGGATTGTCAAAAACCTTAACAAAAACCTTTAACAAAGTCAAAAACCTTAACAATTTAGCTTTTTTAAAAGTATCTTTTAAAAAAGTAGCACTGGTATATAAACCCTGTTTTTAATGGGCAAAAAACTTAAATCCAAGGACTTTCCTCTTTACCTTTGTTACTGGTGTCCTTTCGAGACCAAAAATAAAAATGTTAAACTGACAAATTTCTTATCAATTTCATGTTATTTTTGCTGAGCAGCAGCAATAATGGTGCAGGAGCAATTATGGGAAAAGAGTGGTCAGGCAAAATTCAACAGCAGCAGTGGTGCAGGGTACTCTAGTTCAGGGGGGAGGGATGGGTGAAGTTTTCACAGCATAGCTATCCCAGGTCCATTATGTCAGGATTTCCAATTGAGACTGACACACTAGATCAGGCTAGTGCTTATACAGTGTTAGTATGTTGGCCGTTCCAGCCCTCATTCAGGTGAATTCTACAAAGCAACAAAAATCCTGTTGTTGCTTTTAGCACAGGCTTGTTCACATTAATCAAAAAGAGAAGAAAACAATGTACAACTACTGTAGTAGCCATCTCTAAATAAAATATTTTCCATAGTTTTTAGTGAGACATCAGCACATCTTTTAAGTTGTCAGACTTCATGCAAAAATAGTATATTCTTTTAAAGTTTACATTCATTTCATAGAAGTTTATTTACAGATAGATCACTGGCTTGTGCTTTTCACACATGGAAAACCAAAGATTATCACTTCAAGTTAATTTGTTTCATTCCAAGAAAACTGTTAGACGAGATAGCTGTTTTCTGATATATGCAGTAACAATCAAATCCAAAGAAACAGGATTTTACTGTGATCATTACCTATCATGCGCCGTAAAATATTTGTAAAGGAATTTCTTTCTCTGTTCATGTAGAATGCCCGGAACATTCATATGTGAATGCAGGGTTATTTTTTTCAAATATGATTAGGTCCTCATGGTTTTGTTTGTTTTCATTTTACTTGGATATGTTTTTTTTTACATTTTATGGGGAATTTATTGTTTTAGCAGTACTTATTCATAATGTAAAACTATGCAACATTCTCTAAATCTGTAGGACTAATTGAATTTTCTTGTTATAGATAGGTCTCCATAAGATTATGATTTACTTAGATGGACCCTGGTTCAGTCCTATGGCAGATTAATACATCCATGTTCATCACTCATTGGGACTTCACATGCATATGGCAAATTACTGACTTTCTTGTAAATAGGATTTCATAAGGGCTATGGACCCTGGTTTTAGTTGACTGGTACGCAGATCCTGCCTGCTGGCATAACCTCATAGCTTCTGTTGTTGTGCTGGTGCAAACACTGATGTATTGGATTACAAATGCATATTAGCAACATCTTTTAGAATTGGGTTATTAGCACTAGTGCCAACATTCTGATCCAAAATATTTCCCTCATATGTAGAAGCCTTCAGAGTGTTGCAATGTCAATCTGTGATGTTGCACTAGTACAAGGATGTACATCCTATCATATGCACTTATTTGACAATACCGGTAGTACAATTTATTTAAAACCAGCTACTTATCTAGTTTATGAATTCACATGCATTTCCTTGAAGCACCAACAGCTCAAGCTGTGCAGATTTACTTAGTAAGATGCTCTTCTTGTATTATGACTGCACAGCGGGATCCATATTTATTACAACTATGGCTTCAACCTATGTTGTTGCCATAATGTTTAAAACACAGGACATGGGCAGTATCCTACAGCGTCATTCTGCAAATTCAAATATCGCTAGTGGAGCTCCGCATAATCGTTCCGTTGCGCACCACTGGCACAAGCATAACATTCGTTGGATTCTCTTTTTGCGCATAGTTCGGAACCTAATTTCAGCTAGCGCAACATTATCTGCACTGGCAGAATGACACCAATGGATAATGCCCCATGGAGGCTGAGACAACAAGATGGGGCCTTCCAATGCACTTGTTGGCCAGCTGGGATCAAGGGCAATGATTAGGTGTGTCATTGCTGTCAGACCCTTAAATGTAATGGTAACAGTGTGGCATAAAGCCATAAGTAAGTGGCTTCCATGCTACTGCCGTAATATATAAAGGGTACATAAAGTTCAATGATACTTAATCCCAGGGAATTACTTTCTGAATCCAGGGATCAGATATCTATTTCAAATCACAATAGACACAAGTAGCAATCCATCCCCAAGCACAGTGGCATGCATCTTTCAAAGTTTAACATGCATGTAATGGCCAAGCTCTAGCATGAGTCCTTTTTATGCTTCAAACAACAGAACCTAGCGTGAGTTTCTGTGCATAGAACATATGCACAACTCAATCACGAGATTGGGAAGATTGTGTTTATTGGGATTTTCTTTGCAGTAGTTTAAACAACTGCAATTATGTGAGGGGGGAAATGTACAACTACAACAAAAACCTTGCTGCTTAGAAAAATAGGCATGATCCAGTCAATGTTAAGCATTTTAAAGTCCTCTCAATTTTAATTAGAAAGATTTAAGAACATGCATAACCCTCTAATTAAAATCAAATATAAACATGCTTAATTTTGGCTGGATCACACCCAAGATGTTCCTATATACAGCTCTAAATAAAAGTAAAGTTTAATAAATATCTAACTTCAAATTCAAGTCTAAGTAAATGAGGCCATGACAGAGCTTTTGGGCAAGTGCCAACTATACACCAACAAATCATATGGACTAGTTTAATGTATGTGCCAATTTTCTCCAGTGTTTATAGCTGTGGGATATAAGCATTAAAATAATCCTTCCCAAGAAATACATCAATCTAGTTAGAAAGAGAATGTACATATGACATGTTTCAACATCTTCCCTATCCAATGAATTTGAACATTAGGTATTTTCATTATTTGCTGTACTACAGCTTAGTATTAAAGTTTGGATCTAACTTACTGGTCTTCGTTTAAAGGTAGAGTGAAGATGCTGAAACAGCCTTCCCCAACCTGGAGCCCTCCAGATGTGTTGGAATACAAATCCAGTTATCCCCAGCCAACATGGCCAATGGAACCAGATTGAGGAAGGCCACACTAAACCATACTATTCTTCACTGTTTAGCACTGATATGATTAGATAAAGAAGCTTGAGAATAACCTCTTGTAAGTATAAAGTGAAACCTTTGTAGATGGGCAATCAAGACGACAGGTCAGGCATTTGAAAAATACGAAGAAAACTACTGCATCAAACATGCAGTCCCTTTTGAAATCTTAACAGTTTGCTTAGAACAGACATTAATAAACTAGGCTCTGCATATAAACTTGCTAATTGATTCACTGTCTGAATTATTTTTTTTAATTTTTCTGTTGAATTTCAGCTACGACATTCCAGGAAAATTATGGGGCATATTTAGATCAAGAGTAGCTGCCCAAACAAAAGGCAAACAAAAGGTCCACAGACCCTGCCCACTCCCTGATCTACAGTATTCCGAATTTCAGAAACCTTCAGCATGGCCCTTAAGAAAGTGCTTGTTATTCTAGACACAAGAAATACAAAGAATTTCAAGGCCCACATTTCTCAATTAGAGGCTAGTATTGATCCACCATGTGCCACTATTACATATGAAATCCAAACTTCCTACTCCTTGTGCGAATTAATTACACAAATAAATCCAGTGTTTTTCTTCTTTTTTGTCTTGCAGAGCGTAAGAGATTTAAAGAACAATTAAGCAATTCCAGTTTTCGGTTCTAGATTAGGGTAACAGATTTATTTGTGGCTTTGGGCTTCAAATAACATTTGAGGTAGTCCACTAGTCTTTGTCAGATATCTCCCTGAGTGGGACTCTAGTACTTCTAAGAACTCAGTTGGAGTGAGGAGTTCTTGGCTATATTTGCACTCAACGGCAGCTAGAAGAGGAGGCTGCACCATACTAAGGAAGGTGTGTACATGAAGTACAACCTGTGAATCAGGGCAAGAACATCTTGCTTCTAAAGAGCACTTAAGAGTACCCATCCGGAGAAATATCTGGTAACCCTATTAAGATCAAATGACTGAAACATCTAGGATTAGAGGACTGTCATACAAAATGGGCAGCTCCAAACTGCTTTTCCTTCGAGTTTGCTAAGGAATTTTTTTCAGGTAAAAATAAAACACTTTGGGAAGGAGTGGATTTTAAAACAGCTTAATGGTTGTCCAGTATGTTTTAAGCAATCTTGTAAGGCAGGGACAAGGAATGTGTGGCCTTTCAGATACTGTTGAACTGCAACTGCCATCCTCTCTTACTATTGGCTATGCTGGCTAGGGCTGATGGGTGTTGTAGTCCAACAACTTCTGGAGGACCACACATTCCCCACCCCTACTCTTGAGCATCCATTAAAACAAGAAGAACTAGATGGCAAAGGAATTACTCAGCGACATTTTCTTCAGAGAACAGAAGGCTCATGTAGAAGGTCAGATGCTTATTCATTTCAACTGCATCCTTTTCACTTTTCAGTATTATCCTAATATTGCTACAGAGTACATTATTCGGAAGAAAACCTTCCTGTGCTGTCAGATGGAGATGCTTGAATAAAGCTCTTCTATCTGTTTCTTGAAGTATTCTCTCAACTCTGGTCTCCTAGCTTTTAGCGTAGGCGTCAACAAGCCATTTTGTACGGAGAACATTTCAGAGTGGATGTAAATACCTTTAACCTGAAAATGAAAAATAAAGTAAAACCACATATTTATAAATATTGAAATGTGAAATAAAGCAGAATGGGTAGTTTGATAGCTCCATCCCTTCTGGGTATCTAGACAAGCACAATTCAAGTATAACACATAAAAAGGTTTTCTAAGTTTTTATTTACTCAACTATTTAATCATAAGACGCCTATACTGCACCAGCTGCACTGGCTACTAGTGTGTTTCTGAGCCCAATTTTTTTTTTAAATGGAGGAGGATTATGTAAGCCGCCATGGGTTCCTTGCAGGAAAAAGGCAGGATATAGATAAAGTGTTGGTTTTGACACGAATTACTTGAAGGACCCCCTTCATCTATATCAGCCTGCCTGCACTTTAAGATCAGCAACAAAGGCCCTTCTCATTTGCCCACCCGTGAGCAGTTAGGTGGGCAACCATACAAGAGAGGGCCTTCTCTGCAGAGGATCCACACCTCTGGAAAAAGTTGCCATTGGGTGTTCGTCGAGCTCCATCATCGCAGGCTTTTAAGAAGGCCTTGAGAACTTATTTTTCTCTGTCCATGTCCTAATATGATTGCTGTTGTTGCCGTTTTTATTGGTGATTTTATTGTGTTCTTACTGTTTTATTTTGTTTTTATTGCTCTTAATATTGTATCGGTTTTATGTGTTTATTTATTATTATTTATTATTTACATTTATTTATTGCCCATCTGGCCAGCAAACCGGCCACCCTGGGCAATGTACATAAGATAAAAACAGGATAAAATACATTTAAAACAGTATAAAATTTTAACCCACCCCATATTCCCACCTGAACAGCCAGTGTTTCATTGTTGTGTGCTGGCAGACAAGAAATATATTAAATAAATAAAAACAGTTGCCAAAATGTGAACAAATTTAGGCTGTAATCCTATGCACATTTACTTGGCATATTGGTGAGAGTGTTGGACTGGGACTCAGGAGATCCGGGTTCTAGTCCCCGCTCGGCCATGAAACTCACTGGGTGACTTTGGGCCAGTCACTGACACTCAGCCTAACCTACCTCACAGGGTTGTTGTGAGGATAAAATGGAGAGGAGGATTATGTAAGCCGCCTTGGGTTCCTTGCAGGAAAAAAGGTGGGGTATAAATATAATAAATAAATAAATAAATTTAACCAGCAACAGGTTGCTATTGAGTAGACATGCACAAGGTTGTGCTGGGTGTTCTTTCAATATCTGTCTCCTCTGATCCAGCGGCCTTGAAATAATTATTCTACATGTCTGAACAATAAAGCCAGGAACAAACTGCAGAGAATATTCTGGCTCCTGTTATCACTTGGCATTTAATTACGGGCACAAGGTATATTTAACAGAGTTTAAAAAATACATTTCAACATCAAAAACAAATATTAAAAGACTCAGTTCTTCTAGAACTAAGACATAATTAGGGCAAGTTGAGATTTCCCCACCTTCTGCAGAAACTGCAGAAATAACTGGCATAAGAAAATATTTGGTTTTTTAAACATTGAAATACTTTACTATCTTTAGCACTACCCAACAGTTTAATGAAGAGGGAACTTTCCTCTGCTAGGCAGGAACACATTTTTTCAAAGCATTATTTTGCAAGCATCTTAAAGATATATAGATATAAATATTGCTAAACAATGTGTTACTCTTGAAATGTAAAAATGTGTACAGTACATTATGCCATACAGGTGACAATAGATCAAAATGAATAAACAAACGTTTTTTCATAAAGAAGAAAGAAGTATTCATTTAATTATCAGGGACGCTCATTTGGGTCACAAAAGATATTGAGCACAATGCTGTTCACCGGTTTTTAGTGGCTCTGTGGCACATCTAGCACAGCAGGAAGTAAATATGGTGAGTTTTTGAGGGCCCTTGGACAAGACACCCTCCACGGGTCCCCTCCCTCAGTGAGTCTTGCCACCAGCTGCTATTGTTCCTCATCCTCTCTCTCATATCATTACTTCCACTTGTTTGCTTGATAGGCAGAGAACAAGTAGGCAGTGTCATCATCTGCTCCTCCTCCTCACCACCAGCACCATTTTCTGGACTAGAGCAAGAGATAGGTGAACAAGCAGGTTGCATTGGTGAGGAGGAGGAGCAACTCTTGTCAGTGGGCCCTGCTGGGGTGTGGGCTGTTGGCAGGTGCCCAGCCATGCCTACCCTTGATGACGGCCATGCCAACTTGGCTGTTAGTTATAAGAACCACTGGGTGGGGCAAGGCCCAATGATGTTGGGGGAGGGGCTTTGGAAGTGGGCTCTAAATCAAGGCTCTAAGTCAGGGGTGGGCAACTTTAGTGAGTCCGGGGGCCACTTCCTACTCCTGGACTCCCCTCTCCCACAGGCCACATTCCTGCCACAGCCACACCACTGAAATTCAGCAGCAAACTGCTATGGAGGCTTAAAATGGACAAATTTAGCTGTCTGTTTTAAGCCTTCGTAGTGGTTTGCTGCCAAAATTTGCTGACAAACAGCTGGCTTTTTGGGCAGCTTGGGTTGTGTGTTGCACACCCCTGCTCTAAGAACATCCAGAATGATTGCGTCAATCTACATAGAAAAATGGCACGTTTAGGAAACATGATGCAGCAACCGATAATAACAATATTTTATTTATTTTTATTTTATTTTTATTTATTATATTTATACCCTGCCTTTTTTCCTGCAAGGAACCCAAGGCGGCTTACATAATCCTCCTCCTCCTCTCCATTTTATCCTCACAACAACCCTGTGAGGTAGGTTAGGCTGAGTCAGTGACTGGCCCAAAATCACCCAGTGAGTTTCATGGCCGAGCGGGGACTAGAACCCGGATCTCCGGAGTCCCAGTCCAACACTCTCACCACTACGCCACACTTTCTTATGAGACTATGACTCTGTTCATATGATTGCGGTGTGGTTAACAAGCCATGGGTGGTTTGTTAACCCTGCCTTGTGTGCCAGCTGATTTCTCCATATTTCTTCATGGCCCAGCTTTTGAAAAAGCAGGAAAACTATTAATCCAGCATCAGCTTTACAAGAGTTTCTACAGTTCTTAGTACATTTACTAGTATGTTTCAAAATATATGCACAAATACAGAGATACTAAGAAATTTAATTATTTGAATGTTACAACTATAACAATTGTGCTTTTAAAAGAACAGATTCACAACATATTAGATTATACTTCCTAAAGGATGTTTTAATATGTACTTGTGTGTGTTTGTGTGCATATCTATGCGGGGGGGGGGATATGTAAGTGACATACGGTTGTCCTATTTGTGAACTTCCTCTATTTGAGGTTTGTAGGTCTGTTGCAAAAAATATCTGTGCACACATCAGGAGGAGATTAGTCTATGCACGGAGAACAAACAGAACAGCTGTATTTTCCAGGTCAGCTATAAGAATGGTAATTAAGGGCCTGAGCTGACTTTCCAGTACTGCTCTCAGGTTGGGTGGAATAGCATTTCAAATGTTTTATCATGTTATCTATCGTACAAGACTTTCATTAAAGAATACATGTCATACATTCTTAAACAGATGGGAGATATTTTTAATACAATATAAAAATACAAGCGAACTGACTGAGCCACAAAGTGTAGCGAGGCATTTGGGCTTTTACATAACACATGTTAAAATCCCTACCTATTCATCTTAAAGAAGAGGCTCATCTGATCCTAGCAATCATCAAAGCTATTAGCATTCAGGTTTTACCTGTTCAAATGAATGAAGTCCGCTCTCTTTCCCTAACTGCACCATATCTTCCATTATTGCTTTTTTCAGCTCCTAAATAAGAATATATGAAACATCTGTTTACAGCCAGGAAGTTCTATTTTGCAACAAGAAAATAAACCTATTAAAATTCAAATACTCTTCTGCTTCCTATGTATTTATGCACGTGTACGAGGGAGAGAGAGAGAAAGCATGGGGTGGCACAGAGAGAGAAGGGGTTCTGTAACACTGTCCACTTTTGGTTCTAGCTCCGTCCATCATCGGCTCTGGCTCAGTACTGGATTGGCTGATGTGCCCGATTGACTTTTCTGGTAGATCAACAGCCCTTCATAGAAAAATGCCCCCACCCCACCCCCGCTACAGGATACTAGCTAATATTTTGGTCGTGGAAGTCTCTGTGCACAAGTGTCTGAAAGTCTCCTTGGTTTATATTTTCCAATACAGGTATGTCAGCAGGACAGAGACCCAAATTCTTATTTTGACATGGGTCTGTTTATCCAGCCTTCTAAGCTCCTGCTTCCTTATTTGGGATTTTAAAAAAGTATGAAAGGGTTCAGAAACTGAAAAACTCTATTTTGAAGTGCAGGTTCTGAAATGATGGGTACCTTCCATTCCAGGGAAATCAGTAGCTGCAATGTAGTATGGCTATGCCAGTTTCATTGTTACTTATTATTACATAAATAATGTACTGTATTTAATTATTGTATAGAAAATCTACTTCCTTAGCATTTTGCATCAAGCATCTGAATTAACGTCTCCCACATCCCAACAATGCAGAAATAGTTGTGGGCAGGATATATAGCTTCACTGCTGCTGATCCTCCAGCTTCCCCAGGTTTCTACACTGACTGACAGAGGCTCTCCAGGTTTCAGGCACATGTCTTTCCCAGCTACCAGTAACTGAGCCTGGGACCTTCTGCATGCAACGCATGTCTTCCACCACTAAGCTATGGCCACCTACGACTTCCACTGAAGTTAACAATTCTGAAGCGGAGCTGAAGTGCTGGGACATAATAATAAAGAAAGTTTATTGTACTAGCCAAAGGCCATGACAAACATCAAAACAATATGTGTATACATACAGAGGTGCAAAGTTCCAAGCATTACAATACAAGTTTAAAAATAAACAACTGATCTTTAACTTAGCACTCCGAGTCTCCAAAACAGTTTGTAGCAATTTTGTCTAATTCTTTCTTCCTAATCTTTTTTGCTGCCAGGACAAACAGGGCCACTTTGTATGTAACATAACAATTGGCATCGCTCAAAAGAAAAAGAACAGATTCTGTGAGGGCATTCTTATAACCATAGGTTAACATCCATAGTAGATGTTAAAAGCTGCTCTTCAGCAACCTGGCTGTCTTCTCTGTTGAATATTATTGCCATTTTCCTCTAGTCTAGGCAATGGCACAGAAATCTCACTATTTGGAATTAGTGCTGAAATTACCAACCCAAACAAAGAACAATAAGAACAAGAGATATCCTATTGTAGCAATGCATCAATACTGAAGAAGAAAGTGGAAAAAACCCAAGATGCTATGCTAGCTACTCTTATAACGCACAGCTATGTTTATCTAGTGGAATCTTCCTGATAGATGTTCCAGCCCCTAACACAGCAGTCACCTATCCACGTAGGGCCAAACAACATGCTACTTGAAAAACAGTTTTAATTAATGTGCTTATAAATGAGCATGGTCCAGTTTGTATGTCAGAACAGCCCACATTTTTTTTAAATTGTGGGTTATCGTGAATGAGCCCAATCGTTCCCTCTGTCCCATTTCCCGTGTCCCATTTTCCCACTGAAAATCACCCTCCACCCCAGGTGCTATTTGTGAATAGCATCTTTGGGGCAAATATAAGTACTGGGTTGATTTTGGGCAGGAAAATGGCACAGCTATGCTGTGAATCTGATCAAGATTGGCACCCCCACTCCCCCCATGGCTGCTTTTTCTAAAGAAAGAGACATGTTGAGTTCTAAGCACATTAGTTAAAACACTTCATACATAAAATATAGTCTGGCCCTTAAACATATCATATTGCACCATTGCCTTTATTTCTGGCTCCTTGAGGGCTCTGCCAGAAGGTTCTTTCAGTACACTGGCAAATTGTGTTCCACCAATTAAAATTTTAATCTGTCTGTCTATTGTACAATTTTGCCAAACCAGCACAATTCTTGCATGCTTATAATGCACACAAGCATGTGCATAAAGAACATACCACATTTTTACAAAGCTCTGCAAAAGTGCCATCAAAGCCCTTTTTCTTGGCCCAGCCTGGCATGACTTCAGCATCAGGTACAACAATCCCCACCAAGAAGGCCTGCAAGGAGAGAGATAAAACTGGGAGCCACATTCATGACGCAGCATAACCCACTCAAACCCTTGTACTTTACTGCACCCTGTCAAACTTCTTTGCCCCTTGCTCCCATTTTCCAAAACTGCTATGGCAGCTTCTACTTATCAGGAAAGCCAGAGAGCACTGTGTGTGTGTGAATGTGTGTATATGAGTATGTGAATCTGGGTGGGGAGGGGATTGAGAGCAAGGCAGAATGCCATGTGCTGTTCTGCTAACTTTTGATAACAGCTTCCAAACAAATGGTTTTGCAAAAAGGTTACTTCCATTCCTCCTCCACAGTCCTTCAGCATTTCTTTCCAGTATTCACCAGGAAGCTGGCTTCAGACATTACAGTGACAAAATCTGCATGTGTGTATATATGTTGTTTGACTCTGCATACATAGTGATTTGCTTATTTATCTATGTGGCCATGATAGGGTATGTGCAGTGGTGGAGCAAGGGCTGGATCTCAAGTATGAAGTCCAGGGCCTCACAGCCAAGGATCTCTCCAAAGTCCACCCAGAGAGTGACAGGTGATGGGAGCAGCGGTCAACAGACATGGCCTCAGGACTTGGGCTGGCATGGGCATGCCAGAACCCACTGTGGCTTACACTGGTTGCCACAGAATTCTTTCTTACTATTTTTTTTAAAAAACATCTTATAATCAGGGGACCGGCAGCCAGGCATGTATATGGTCACAAATGCTCATGTTATTACTTGTACTTTTAAAATATATTTTGCTACAACAAAAATGTGCTTATTCCCAAGTAAATGAGTTTAACATCAGGGCAGCAGAGGCAAATTCCATTTGATTGCTGCAGTCATAATAGTGCTATGGTTTAAGTGAGCTTGAACTGGAAAACTGCACATGCTCAGAGTATTTCTTTCATTTTATTTTTTCGGGGTTGGCAAACAGTTTTGTTTGTTTGGGGCTCTAATGTATGAGGAATGTTGAATCCTCATACGTAAAGCATGGAATGGCAGTGGGGAAGGAGGGAGAAATGTTCATTGTGGGCTTCCCAGCTGAAGGCCATCCAAAGGGGACCCCCATAAGACCATTATGTCCGGGGTCTAAAATTACGTGGCTGCACTTCTGGACATGTGTCAGTGACTTGTGTGTTTCCCCCTCAACAACCCAGAATTCTGGGTTCGCACATCATGCTGGACAACCCAGGAATGGGGCATTCCTGGGTTGTTTTCTAAACCTGATGCAAAGAGGGTGCATTAAAATTGGTTCAAAAGTGATACCTGACACCGGTGAAGTTGGCAAAAATAGATAAGAATTTATCACCTTTGTGCCTCTGTCAGTCATGTGAAAATAATGGAACACAAATGCATATGTGGTGGGAATGTAGGAAGGTAAACAAGTTCTGGTATAAGATATTTAAAGAAATAGAAAAAATTACCGAACAAGAGATGAAAAACACCAGAGTTAGCTTTATTGAATATGTTTGTGAATGAGAATAGAGAGATAAGAGAGAAAGAGTTAATTTTTTTTTTGTTGACAGCCGCAAGGCAATTAATAGCAAACAATTGGAAAACAGCTCGGATGCTGACAATATCTATGTAGAAAAAGAAAATATGGGATATAGCAGTTAATGAAAAGTTGACACAAAAATTAAGAATGTATAGAGGAATAAAGAAAAAATATACTTTTAAGAAGGACTGGTGAAAGTACATAGATTACATGAAAAAAGATTCGAATAGATTAACGCTGACGGAAGCATATAGAAAATTGTGGGATTCTTGAAAAAATAAGTTTATAAAGAAATGAAACCAGATAATTTAATACGGATTAAGTTGGAGGAGGGATTGGGGTGGGTTTATGTATTAGTATTAACATGTTTTATGTGGGTTTTTATGCATGTATTTTTCTTTTGGAAAATGTAATAAAAATTAAAAAGAAAAAAAAAAGACCATTATGTCCAGGGTCTAAATTTACCTAGCTGCACTACTGGACATGTGTGTCAGTGACATATGTGTTTCCCCCCAACAACCCAGAATTCTTGGTTCACACATCATGCTGAACAACCAAAGAATGGGGCATTCCTGGGTTGTTTTCTAAACCTGATGCAAAGTGGAAGTAGTGAGCAGGCGGGTGGCAGTATACTCGCTTGTGGCCCCGCCCAACCATGGCTTAATTAATTAACCAACCCAGGGTTAGTTGTTACATGCAAACCAAGTTCATAATTAATAATGTACCTTACTCCAGATAGCTTGCTATATATCCCAGAATGGCTTATGCCTTGGGCATCAGCAAGAAAATGCAGTGTTCCTTTTATTAAGCTACATTTCTAGCAACTGAACACACCTGCCAAGAAGATCACTTCACCATCAGCCTGTATCCATTGTGCACATTATACTGAACACACAAATGATGAAATTACAAATACATGCATGCTGTATCCATATTTCATATACATGGAAGATGAAGCAAAATAATTACATCTGCAGACGTGTACCCAACTGTGCAAAATCCTGATACGGAAGTAGCATTACATTGAAGGCACACTCCGTCCTTAAATGAAATAAAGATAACACTTGGCCTGTTCTTAAATGGAACTCTCAGGAAGGTATGGACGAGGCATTCAAATCACAAAACAGTAACAAAAACTTGACCAAATTTCAAGGAACATAAAGAAATGAATAATGTTACCTGTAAGCTGTCTCCATGTACGTAAATTTGGGAGACAGGCTCACTACGGATGTAGATATTCTCAATTTTTTCTGGTGCAATATATTCTCCCTGAGCCAATTTAAATATATGCTTCTTTCGATCGATGATTTTTAACGTACCATTCTGTGAGTAAAAACAACAGCAAGCAATCTATGAAAAAATATAGGGCAAATCAACCGTAGTATACCGTAGCCCTCCTGAGTAGGTGGAGCAGAATACAAATTTTGGAATTGGCAAGAGAAGCTTGCCTCTGTGGTTTCTTAAAGCTGACAATAAGAGCGTGGCTTATGATCTACAGCACAATTCCACAATCTATAGCACAATTCCACATTTGCTTACTGGGAAGAAAGCCCTATTATGTTCAATGAGACTACTGTTTTATAAGTGTATTTAGGATCACAACCCTAACGATTAATTTGCTTAATATATTTATATCTTAAAATATAAAGATATTTATATCTTGTCTTTCCTCCAATGAGCTCACAACACTGTTGTTCACTTTAACCTGAAAAGTAGTGACTGATGCAGTGATTTTGAACCCAGAGATTTGAATCCAGGTCTGACACATTGTCTATTACACCCCCACAGGCTCTTACTAGATTTCAGTATTACACCACCTATACTTTTAGGCTTGGAGCCAGCATCTTTGTTCTGCCAGTGGATACTACTGGCAGGATGGACTTCTGCATCCTCTCCTTCCCCCTGCAGCCTCCCCCCGCCCTGTGCACCCTCCAAATCTCCTTCGGAGGGTCCCCAAATCCTCTGGAGCAGATTTAGAGGGTATGCCAGGGGGGCTGCAGGGGAGAGGATGCACATTCTGCTAGCAGTGTCCTTCCTCTGGTGGAACAAAGATGCTGGATCCAAGCCTTAGTCTGCCACTGTACTTATGAACTTACATGAACATCAATGCCCAACTCATTTATTCCTTCAGAGTCCCAATAGACTAAGTGGGACTGCTCTGTGTGAAGATGCAACTTGTCAACTGCAATCTTAGTATGGTTCCTCTTACATGCAATGTTAGCAGCTCTGTACGTACCGACAACCACTTCCCAACATCCCCCGTATGAAGCCACCCCTCCTTGTCTAATGCTTCCGTAGTTCTCTCTCCATCTTTCAGGTAGCCCTTGAAAACATTGGGACCTTTTACACAGATCTGCAAGAGAGATCAATTTGCTGGTAAAGTTTGGGGTGAAGTTCAGTTTATAGAACAGGCTTATGCTAATCTATCATGATTTCACACAAATGATGAAAGGTACATTAAGAATCTTCAAGAACTTCAACCTGGAGGTTGGACCAGGACGGCATTATCGACACACAAGAAAACCTTATCTTATAAACACTTGTCCTTGAATGTAACTTTTAAAAAAGAGACTGAGGGCTTTCTTCTTTCTTTCTTTCTTTCCTTCCTTCCTTCCTTCCTTCCTTTCAGTGCAGCTTTCCATTACTGTACCACAGCCATCATGATACACAACTGACACAGCTGTGGTGCAGCAGGGAAGACTCTTGCACACAGCTTCAGGGGGTTGGACTTGGGCTCTGGGAGCGTATGTGTTTGCCTGTGAGGACTTTGTGCATACTAAGAGTGGGTTGGATTGTCTGTAGTGTCTCCTAAGCAATGTCATTCTGATACAGTGTTATACTCCACTAAACTGCAGTGGTGCAGAGTAGCTTGAGCCAACACAACATACTGTCACATTCATCTTACTTCCTTCAGTGGTGAGAAGGTGTGTGTGTGTGTGTGTGTGTGTGTGTGTGTATGTTGGTGGGGCTTACCCAGGTTTGGTAACTTAAAGGATTTTGTAATATGTGAATTAACAAATGTACAGGTTGTGCATAGATGGAGGCAGACAGCTTGATACTCCAAAAAGGCAAGTGCACTGCTCCCACCTCAGCTCTACAGAGAAATGTGCCCCACTGCATTCCCAAATGTTGTGGCTTAAAGTATGAGTGGGCAGAAGGTAGATCTCCAGATGTTTTGAACTACAACTCCCAGAAGCCCCTGACAGCATGGCCAGTGGTCAGGAATGCTGAGAGTTGAAGTCCAAAACATCTGATCTACTTTCTGTCCACCCCTGGCTTACAGCTCCTAGATCTATGTCTCTTTTTCTGTCTCCAAAACTGCAGTCTTTTCTCCCCCCCCCCCCCGTCTCACTCACACACACACATCTTACTTATATCATCTTTAGCTGGGGTGCTTGGGTGGGAGTGTACGAAAGGTGTGTTACCCTCCTCATTCAGAACATTCAAGAGAGGTCTTAGTAGTATCTTTTAACAATTAGCTCCCATAAAGAGACATTCACTATTATGGAACATCAAGCAGTCATTCTTGTACATAATACCCTTTTGTCCAACCCGCAAACTGTGATCTAGCAATTCTTCAAAGCAAACCCAGTGATAACCTAAACCTATTCATTGCAATCAGATTGCAATCTCACATTACCAACAGAACAAGGTGTGTTCTACTCTGCTCCACTGCCATCCTCTTGCTTCAAGGAGGCAGTGGTCGGGTTCACATGACCACAGAGGAGAAATAAGCCACGGTGGCTTATTTCCCCTCCCTGCAAGTGCTGGTCACATGTCAGTGGGGATGAGCATAATTATGCCTGGCAGCACAGCTTGTCATGCCGGGCAGGGTGGCTTCTTGCTGTAGGTAACAAGCCACCCAGAACCCATGGCCTGCTGTAGCTGGGTGGATTGTTACCCATGCCAACAAGCCACCCTGCCTGGGTTCGCATGACATGACAAGCTACACTGCTGGGGGTAATTATGCTAATTCCCCTGGCACATGTGGGGAGGGGAAATAAAGCACCATGGGTTAACTCCCATCTGTGATTGTGCGATCCAGTTCTGTGTGTAGAGTTGTGCTTGGTTTCTTCTGTCTTTTAAGCCTAAAAAAGCTACTAACAGAGCAATCCAAAGAGGGCAGGGGAGAGAGAATCCATGGCAGTGGAGCCACCAAATCTAAGCCCAGCTGGGGACATTGGCAGGGTGGAAGGTGGGGGAATGGCTGCAGAGGATATAAGTACACCAGATTCAGGGATTTTTTGGCAGTACCGCTGATAAATCACCAATCGCGGAGCAGCAAGAGCAAGGGAGGTTTCTGTGCCAGCAAAGAGAGAGCTTGCATGGGTGGAACTTCCTCTCTGTAGTCAAGAGAGGGAGATCCACACCATTTTAGAGCCCTGGGGATGCCTACCCATGGACCATAGGATTGCACCATAAGTTGCCATGAAGCAATCCATACCCCCCCCCCCCGCTCTTGTCAATTCCAGACATTCCTGCCACTACTGAGCACTGGGGTTGGACCACCAGTACTCAAAAGAATGAGTTGACTTGCCTACTTGTCTTGCTTCTTGAGTACCAGAGCAAACCTCTGCTAGTTCTGGTCTTATTGATTATGGCTTGGAGCAATCTACTTTGTTGCCCATCTTACCTGGTATAGATGAGCCACAGATCTTGCCCCCAACAAATGGTTAATTGGCTTTTTAAAATTACAAATGAAAGATCAATGAGTTTAATAATATACATGTTACCTCTCCTTCTCCTTTGGAAGAAAAGTAATTCAGTTCTTGAACATCCACCAGCTTGATTAAATTACAGGGTAAAGGTGCTCCTACATGACCTGCAAATTACATTGAGAAATATTTGTCTTTTCTTTTTTAAGCGTAAAAAAAAGGGGGGGATGAACTCAGCAGATTATTATTACATAACTATCTCAACATTGCTGAAGCAGTGATATGCATGTTCTATTGCTAATCAAGTAAAAAAGAAATTGCAAAATTACTGTTCCCTTCAGTGAGAGGAGTGGAGGAAGGAGCACATATACCTGAGGCAAACCTCTCCCTGAGGACAATCCCAGGGGGAAAACAAAATCCAAAGAGGGCCACAATTTGTCATAAGTACTGAAGCTGGGATCCAAAGAAGGGATACATACGTACAGAATTTAAGTAGCATACAGTCAGGATGAGCTTTGTTTGACATTATCACAGCTGTAGTTCCCACTGCAGAAGAGACAAACCATGGATTGGTTTGAAAAGCTGCTTGCCTCTTTGGCAGGGGAAACTGCTGAGCCAAAGACAGCAAGGATGCACCATGATTGTACATGCAATTCTCTTGCATGCACAAACATGACATCTTAGCCAATTCTGGCCTGCTTTCAAGACTAAATCATCAAATTAATTTGTACTTTAAAATGGAATTCGATCTCCTGTCTAGTACCTGATGTCCAGTCTCCTGGAGTAGTAAAGGTACAACCAGCTGTGCACTCTGTTTGACCGTAGCCTTCGTAAACCTGTAATATTAATTTTAGCATTTTATTTGAAGTCTAGAAAGTGAAACAAGCAATAAAGGTCTTTTCTTTGCAGCATTGTACTCAGGAGACACATTTATATCACTATGTATAATCTACATTACAACTTTGTACAAACAGAACTTCTGATTCCTGAAATTAGAGATGGAGAAAACAATTGGAGATGGAGAAGAATTTCCTCCTTTGTACGAACTTCTTGGGAAGGTGGGAGAGGACATATTTTCAGATTCTGTACCCCAGGTCAGGAAGAACAATGGAGGCTGGCTGAGACTTGACTTATCGACATTGGCCAATGATGCCGTTAGTCTGGGCTAGTGCTACAGGTCTCTGCCAATCCTAGGGAGGCCTGTTAGGGGCTGCAACCAAGGCAGAGGGAAGGACACAGCAAACCTTGGCCCATTCTGCTTCATTTGCTTCAATGTCTCTGCCAGCTTGACTGCCTGTTTACTTACAGAATTAAGGAGAGTGGATGTATTCAAGTTATTACTTAAAGTGGTGGCTGTTGGGTGCACCATATTGGGAGCACAAGTACACTGAAGATGGCTGTTAGGGATCCACCCCTAAGACAGCACTGGGAGGCAGTGGTTGGTCGCCCCCCTTAATTTGGCCTATTCTGCCTGTAATGACCCTCTCCCTGCCAACATGGTTAATATCCAGGCACAAACTCAGATTTGGTCCTTGCTATTAGCACATTATGTTTATAAGGGACTGAGATTTTCAATATAAAACACCTCTTTATACGATTCTAGTAAGTATATATTGAGCCTATTTCTATTATGTAGGTGTCTGGTCCTTCTAGAATTGTCAGACAGACAGACAACCAGACATTTAACTATCTGTCTTTCTCTACTGGTAGCAGAATTTTTAGATAGAAAAAAAAATGTGCAACTGCTTAACTGTATAGGTGCAACATACCTGACATCCTAGGGCTGCTCGAAGGAAACCCAGGACAGTGGGAGAAGCAGGAGCAGCTCCTGTGACAATCATCCTAACACAACCACCAAGGCTCGCCTGTTAAAATGTGGAAATACAGCATCATAAAGTCATCCTCTATTGTACAGATCATCCTGTTTAGGATTGCTCGAGATCACATGAAAACCAGCCGATGCAGGGGACTCGCTTGCCCCAAACATCGTCTCCATCCATTTGCAGAGGAGCTGATTTCAAAAGACTCCCTTGTAAAAAATGATGCTGGGGGCAAAAGCTCATCCCACTCATGGGGAACCTCCATCAGTAATCTCCCCCCCCCCCCCCGCACAGACTTTAAAAGCTGCTTTTAGAGGCTGCACCTGGGGAAAATTAGATTGGGTTGGAAATTAGCCTAGCCGCTTCCCAATTTTTCCATCTCAATTCAACATAAGCCAGAGGGGAACTCACCCATCTCTAATTATTCTACCCTTTGTAAATGTCCAGACAGGTGTCTAAAGTCAGTTTCATCTCTATTATGAATTATTCATACAAGAGCCAGTTTTTCCAGATCCTTACCTGTATTTTGTTAAAGAACAATTTATCCCACAAACTGTCATTTCTAATGATCCCACTTTGGACTTCCGCCTTTTTACGCTTGGCAGCAAATTCCAGAAGCCAGCGTTTCAGTGGGGTGTCTGCTTGGCTAAAAATCTAAGGAAATAAAGAAAGGCAGGATGGGAGCAGAATGAAAATATTACATCGATGAAAAAGAACTAAGGACCAAATTTATCACTGGCAAAAGCAGACATGGCTCCACAGATGCCAGCAGTATAAGTAATTGTTTGAATTAATCATAACTACAGCACTGCTAAAAGTTAACAAAAGCTATTCTGATGCAATTCATTTTGAATTATGTTTTCTGTTTTCCTCTCTCCCAAGGGAAAAGTAACTAAGAAAACAAAATCATTGAAAAATATTTAGAGATTAAGGTATCCTGAGGGCTTCTATTGTGTAATTAGCTTGGCATAGCTATACAGAATTCTTTGGGATATTGTGGCAACAGAATAAAAACATCTGGTAGCTGCAAAGAAGTAGTTCCCAGTTCTTTAATGAGCTAATTGTGGCTGGTCATTACTTTTATTAATGTTTTCTTTGGCGACAATTATGCCAGATTTCCTAGTCAAACCAAGCTAATATTCATCAAAAGCTATTTTATAAACACCACCACATACAAAAAACATTAAGAAGTGGAGTCAGACTTCATTCACATTAGATTACAGCATTTCAGTGTCAATTCACATGTGCTTTTTCCTACTTAGAAATCTGTACTCAGTTGCCAATCCTATGGTCCTGCTATGCTGAGTACCCAGTAATGCCAATGTAATGTAGTCATGAGAGGGAAAGCGGGACCATTCCACTAGCCTTGCTGAAACTCCTCCCTCATGAAGGCTCCTCCCCCCTCAATTATCACCAGCAACAGCCATTCCAGCAGGCTGTAACAGAGGGAGATGAAAGGGGGAAGCAAGGCCATTCCACCAACCCTGCTAAAATACTTCATTTTTTCCTCTTCTCTACCCATCCCTTTTTCCTTGTGGGTAGTGTCTTTTTGGATTGTAAGCCACCAGGCAGGGACCATCTTGTTTAACTGATTGTTTGTAAGCTGCTCCAGGAGCCTTTTGGCTGAGGAGCAGGATAAATAACAAACACAAATAAATGAGCCTAGGTATTCCCAGCCAAAAGTCAACAACACAATACTATTAGAATAAAAAGACAACACAACATCAACAGATACTCTCAGAGGATGCCAGGCATCTCTGTCACCCCATGCACCTTTCACAATGTCACTCACCAATACTTTTACATTATACATGAATGGAAAGCACCAATCAATAAACAGTGACAGCTGGAACACCATGATGACATCACCCTACCTTGTGCACAGCCCTCCTACAAACAAGGCACAAGCACAGTCCTGGAAATCCAGAACAGGGTGAACTGAGACATCTGTTTTACCACATATTCTACCACAGATCAAATCTGCCTTGACAGTTGGCAGATGACTCAGCCCAGGGTACCCTGTTATATGGATTCAGACAATGCTAAAGATTCTGGTCTTCCCAAATTCACTCGGTGTTCCCCCCCCCCCCCCATCTCATGATGCCTGAGCCCATGTGCCAGAGTTCTCTAGAGCCAAGTCTCATAATTTCATATTTGAGCAATCAGTTTCCAAACACCAGATATACGGTAGTATGGAATCTCCTTTGTTAACTAAAAGGATATACAAGTTATATTGTCTACATGTTCCTTGCAAGAAAAACAGCGGGGTATAAATGTAATAAATAAATAAATAAATGTAACAAGTATATGAAAATTAGCTACAATTTGCCCGTTTGTTTTACATTTCAAATATAACACTCTGAACAAGTAGATTATTGCTGGCTTATGGGAAAGTGCAACAGTCAAGGAATTTAAGAAGCAAATTAATACCTATGCAGGATAAGATTGTAGACTTATTCTTTTAATCACTGCTAGGAATGTTAAGCTTACCTTGTCATACATCCTGTTCAGCAGTCTTGGCACAACAGGAAAGATGGTTGGACGCAGAGCTTTCATATCATCAGACAACAGGCGAATGTCCCCTTGGAAGAACCCAATTCGGCCTCCATGGCAATACACTACAGACTGTGATGGGGAAAGCAAAGAAAAACAATTAATTTCCTTAGTTGAACCATTACTCCTCCTGCCCATTTTAAAGGATGCTTTCTTAAGGATTCCAGTGTTTATGAAAGGCTCTAGTTGATTTGGGCAACACTGTGGGTCAGTTCACACAATTTCCTCCTACTGCAAACAGGCCTGTCCTTCCCAAAATATCAATTTGCATGGACTGCTCTTGGTATGGTGTCTGCAAAAAGTCCCCTGATGGTTGTGTTAATTGCTATTGTCTCTATCGCGTATTGCAGAGTTCACAAATTACATTAATGCATGTGCATGCCCAGTTGGGGCTGCTTGCACATCCAGCAAAATGTCTTATGCGACAAGTCCATTAGAAGGAAATGTACTTGGAATACATCTAGATAGACCAAATTCCTGGATCCAGACCAATATGCTTTATTGGCATTCTTTTCAAGTACGGTATGTCGTCTATTGGGCTGTTTCCTTTCCTGCGCTAACCGTTGAGGAGTGGAGAAGCGTACATCCCGGGCATAATTTCTTGAAATACAATGGAAAGGATTAAAAAAAAAATATCCAAGTAACATTCTCAAATTTGGAATGCCATTTCACCTAAAAAGCTGTGTGCACGCCATTACTATATTATTTGACCAATCTGTGTGTGGTTCATGTGATAACTGCTGTCAAGCAACACTTTACAGGCAGGTCTGATCTAGCAGTCTTGGCCATATTCCATGTGGCATGCAAAACATGAGAACTGTCTTGAGTCCTAAAATTTAGGGAACTATAATTCCTAAAATTATGGAATTATTCAGATGAATTATTCCAATAGAAATTTAATCACTAGTTTTAGGGCAGATATATCCAATTATGTGACATCTTATGGGCCATGCAGAAGCTGGTGTAAGTTGGCAGTGACTGTAGCAGTTCGGAAAGACAGTATTTGGCAGGTATGTGCTTTGTTTCAATGTTAAGAATGGACCATAAGCTTGAAATTTTTATGTTACATGAACTGAAGCTTGAAAATTTGCCCTCCCAAGTGGAGAAACAAAACCCCATCATACTTCTGGAGTACAAGTGATTGTGGTTTTACAATAGACACAGTGGCAGCATTTGGATGTAATGCTAAATCATGGTTAAACTATGGAGAATGAGCCTAGCCTCCTCCTGGGATTGTATATTTCCGCCTTCCCTCTCCTCCTCTGGCGAAGCCACAAGATTGGAAGTTTCTCCTTCAATTTTAGATAAACTGAAATTTATCGTATTGTCCAAATCCTAAATTGTGGTTAACCTTAACCATGGTTAGTGAAAACAAGCCAGCTTCATAAACTATGGTTTGAAGTTGGCTTATTTCCACTAACCATAATTAAGATTAATCCCAGTTTGTCCAGGTTTGGACAACACACTAAGACCTAAAACAGAAGCAAAAGCTTTCTAACGCCTCCTCGCAGGTTCGTCAGAGGGTAGAGGGGGAGTACATGAATGCAGGGTGATGCTTGGTTCATTCTCCTACTGCTGAACTATGGTTTAGCATTACATCTGAATCAGCCAACTGTTTATTCATAAATTTATTGATCATCGGGGGGGGAAGCTGACTTCTGCTGACTCGAAGACCTTACCTGTACCATTCTCTCAAACATGTGTGCTAAAGGCAAATAGGAAATGTGTACATCCTCATATGTAGGAGACCATTGACTCTGGAAAAAAAAACAGAACAAGGAGCCCCGCAAGGCTTGTGTCAGTCTAGACAGGTTTCTTACCTGTATCACTCTTTCAAACATGTGAGCCAAAGGCAGGAAGGAGATGAGCACATCGTCCTGTCTCGGAAAGATCACTTTCTGCAGATGAAGGGCATGGGAGACAGAAAGGAAAGAAACACTGACAGGAAGACACAACAAGAAAGTCATAAAACAATAAAAAGAAAAATGGCACTAAGAGGAGCAAAGGGGGTAAAGATTATTAAGTGAGAAAAGAGAACAGTGTTTGAAGTAATGCGTTAGGCCACAACACCAATGGAACTATGTTAGCAGGAGTGGTGAAGAACACAAAGATGTATTCAGAGAGCCCTCTCCGCTGCACAGAGCATGTGTGTTCTGAGAGCTGGGTGTGAACATGCCCTTCCACCAAAGTGCTTGGGCTGCCAGATCAAAAGGTCCGCCCAGAGAACACTGTGTTGACTGTTGTTGACACTTCTGTTAGCCTGAGATATTCCGAAGTAAGACACATCTCTTTATTTTAAGTAGTGCCCAGCTACAAAGCAACAGCACCAAGTGCCTATATCCACAGGGATAAGGAACACAGGAAGCTGCCTTATATTTTATTAGACCATTGGTTTGCACTGACTAGCAGCGGCTCTCCAGAGTCTCGAACAGAAGTCTTCACCAGCCTTACCTGGACATGCCACGGATTGAACCTGGGCCCTTGGCATGCAAACCTCTACCAGTGAGCTGTAGCCCTTTACTGTTGCAAATGGTTTAAACCTGATTTCCAAGTACTCATTTCTGCATAAGTAGGTATTGAGAAGAGCAAGATCAGAAGATCAGATCATAATGTTGCTAGCTCCCCCAGCCCCCAGCAGGTTTCCTGTGCCTTGATAAAAGAGCTGCCTGATATGCAGAAGGTTCAGTCCTTGGCATATCCAAATAGGACCGGAAAAGATTCCGGTCTGAAACCCTGAAGAGCTACTGCTAGTTGGTGTAGCGCAGGCTAGGCAACCTTGGTGCCCTCCAGGTGTCTTGGACTACAACTCCCATAACCCCTGACCACCGGTCATGTTAGCTGGGGCATATGAGAGTTATACGCGAAAGCATCTGGAGGGCACCAGTTTGCCTACTCCTGGTGTAGAGGATACTGAGCTAAATGGACCAATGGTCTGTCTAAGACAGCTTCCTAAAAAGAACACAGCGGGTGATGCTTTTGGGGGGTATAGAGATGTGATAGGGTAAGTTTAAATCAACTAAATTCTGTTTATCAGGCAGCTGTTAAAGACACAGGGGTTCTATTCCTGTTTAGCGGTTTAAGACCAGGACTATAACGCAATTTTCTTCTGGATGCATAACCCAGAAACAGAGAGAGTTCCTCATTTTACCAAACTTTTATTAGTTGTCTGATCCTTTCTTGGGGCAGAATCCAATGGGGCATGTACACCCCCACCAATTCCATTGTGTAAGCGGCCCCCATCACTTCCGCAATGGCGATTTAGCACTTCCGGGGCAACCCAAACTGAGCAGAAATGCTCATTTCTGGAAGGAGTCAGGTTGGCAAAGCTCACATAAGAAAGCTCCGCTGACCTGCCTCCTTCCAGCAATGAGTGTTTCTGCTCATTTTGGGGCTTCCTCACCCTCCTTGCATAAGCGGTGGGTCCCGCTTGCGCAACGGAAATCAGTGAGACCCACGGCTTGTGAAAAGGAAATGGCAGGGCAGAAAGGAATCAGTGGGGGCATAAGCACCCCGTTGGATTCTGCCCTTGGTGTAGGTAAGCATGGATAGAACAAATGGGTTTTGGCAATCCCTTGATGAGGTTGGATTTATAATTTGGTCCTGTTTATATAAACAATGCTTGATTCTAAGTTCTCCTGCGACTTCTCAAAGCATTATATTATTTGAGATTGAAAAAGTGTCTGTGAATATAACTCACATGTATGGTAACAGCAAATATTTACTGAAAGTGAAACTCAACTAATTAGAAGAATTGTAATTATAATGTGATTGCACATGACTGATCTTTACACATAAATAAAGGCCGATACTGTTTTATTGCAGGAAATTCATTAATATATACTTCCATCTGTGGCACACAGGGAAAAACAGGGAAAGAGCCATTCCCAGTCTGGTATATGATGGAGTTCATGTGATAGGAAGAGTAGCATTCGAAGTCGCCTGACCCATTTTAGATCACCAGGACTGCTCTCTGATTTTGACCTGAAGACCTAAATAATTAATGCCTGTGGTCCCAAACCTGATTCACTTTCTTCTTTCCAAAATGTTTCTAACATTGGGTTGGATCCAGACTTAGTTGGGCTTAGAGTAGCCCCCCTGAAATCAGTGGGACTTGAATTACTCCTAACGTGCCCCCCTTGATTTCAATGTGCCTACTGTAAGCATGACTAAGTCTGGATCCAGCCCATTAGCTTCAAGTGGCAAGTCATTCTGTTTTGGGGGAGTAATGAAATTCTGAAATCCTTTCAGCGTAGATCTATCTATCTGTCTGTCTGTGTGTGTGTCTGTCTATCTATCTTTGGCTCCCTGACTATCACAGGATAATGCTGCTGTGAAGGATAACTTGAATTATTTTGGTTTATCTGGTGGTTCCTGTATCCCACAGAAGAGACAGTTTGACATCCCGGATTTCCATATCGAATTAATTTATACAGCTCATTCTGCTGTCAATGTTTGCCATATAAATAAAATATTCACCTCTGTCACTTTCAAAAAACCTGAAAAATCAGCAACCACATTCCCATGTGTCAGCATAGCACCTTTAGGGTTACCTGGAGGATGGAAGAAGAAGAAGAATATATATATAAAAGAAGAACATAAGAGTTTCTAAAGCTATGTCCATGGAAATCCCTTTCCATTTTCTTTTCTGGATTACAACATAGTAGAACCCCGGGAACCCCAAACCCCAGGCTGTCACTGGCACCTGAAATCCCACACCAATATTGCTATAGTTAAGTAGAATTTCCACATATATATATATATATATATATATATGAGAGAATATTCTGCAAGCCTGGCATGTACGTAAATGTAGTGCTCTATTTAGGATATAACAATTTCAATGCAGAAGGGAGCAACAACACTGGACTCTCTCAGGAACTGCCTCGATTAGCTAGTATGTAATGATCTAGGAAAGGATGTACATTTGCAACAGGGTTGTTTAGCACTTAACAATGTAACATGCTTTCATTTAAATAATCTCACTGAAAGGATGGCTTAATGTAAACCACAAAAAGCACCTTGAGGGAACAGCACAAACCGGATACTTTCCACTCCTGGTGGAAATCTTTTCTACTTGGTTTTGAAACATGGTACAATAAGGCTTTCTTTTGAGGAGTCTCAGTTTGAAGTATCCAGCAACTGCATTGAAAGCATACACTAAACCAGAGCTCTCCAAACTTGGGTCCCCAGATGTTGCTGGACTACAGCTCCCAGCATCCCTTGCCATTAGCCATGCTGGCTGGGTATGCTGGGAGCTGTAGGCCAGCAACATCTGGGGACCCAAGGTTGGAGAGCCCTGCACTAAACCAACATGCTTGTTCCTAAACTGTGTTGAAAAGCAGCTTTTAAATGCTTTCAAAAGTTGATTGTGTTACAGCTTTATACATAACTCAAAGCATTACTGCAGTCTTGCTTAACACAGACTCTTATCTGGACTGTGTCCAACAATACAGATACTCCGCAACTGCTGTTTGAACTAGCAGCAATCATTTTATTTAAAGCAAAAGGGAATATTTGATGGGGGAATGTGCAAACATGGAAAACAAATGGATTTTTTCTCCTAATAAAGGACTCTCTCTCCAATAGGAAAGTAACACCATTTGAAAGAATATGCCATCAAATGGGAGGTGTTGTGCTTCTTCTTTTTCATTCCCCTCCCCAAATACATTTTTGCTGCAAATAACTCAAGATAAGTTAATAGAATGAAGTCAGACTCCAAGATGTTGTTAGATGGGTCACAAAGGACAAAAGGACTGTTTCCCCAGATACATAATTTATTAATACAGAGCAGGGAGTGTGGAACACATTCAAAAGTCAGAACTTAAGATGGCAGGTAGATTATGGAGAAGAAATGATGGAGGAGGGTTGAAAATCTGTGTTTGTGAGTGAACTACACTCTATTGGAGTCTGCTTGGTGGAGACTCAGTGCTTCCAGATGTGTTGGACGATGCTGGCAGGAGATGACAGGAACTGTAGTCCAACATATCTGTAGGGCAAAAATTGCGCAGAGGCACTTCCCATGAGCAGAGTCCTTCTGTCAATGGAAGGCAGATCCTGGATACAACCCAAGGAGTATTTTAAATTCAAAACTCTTATTTAATACACAAAACACAAATTTCTAATCTACATTTAAACATCAAGATAACTGATCCTCCTTCTCACCAGCAACTGTTTCAATATCTTGGGGAGTGCCTAAAAATTACCCAGATGTACTGTCAATAATTTATTTTTATTATTTACTGTATTTATTATATTTATATCCTGCCCTTCCTCTAAGGAGCCCAAGACAGCATATATCCTCCCTCTCCATTTTATTCTCACAACCCTGTGAGGTAGGCTAAGCTGAGAGTCAGTGACTGGCCCAAAGTCACCAAGCTTCATAGCTGAGTGGGGACTAGAACCCAGATCTCCTGAGTCCCAGTCCATATCTACACTACAGCACACTGTGTAGATATGCTTTAATATATTTTATATATAAATAATCCTTGTTAGGCTTGCAGCTTAATGAAGACAGCATAAAATGAGATTAAATGAAAAGAAAGGAATAACATAAAGATGTAAAAATTATTTGTGTGGTACTTCATACCTTAAAAAACAACAACAAGAAAATGCCAGCTTCATCAGTCATGGAAATTTATAGGGAGTGGGATCCACTCTGTATAAGATTCCTTTCCACAGGAGGTACTTTTGGAGGGTGGGATGGAAGGTCCTACCATGACTGGATGAAGAGTAACTATAACCTGCCACCAATGAATACCATGCAATTTTATTCTCTCTCATCTTTAGGACATGGCCAGAATTAACATCATGGAAATGAGAGGATAGCTTCTTATTTAATCACTTGGATGTATCCATTCTCCTGCTGTAGATTTTCACTGTACTTTCAATATCATGAAGAACATCTGCCAGTTTTTGAAATAATCATTGTTATGCCACTATCATGAGATGTTTTGTAAGGAAGTCCTTGCATTGTATGAAAGACAAGGACAGCATCCCTAAGATAGTCTAGTAGGTTGTTGTGGTAGACAACTGACTGTCTCCTCACATTAGGAAGACATTTGAGGTAAGGTACGTACTTGGGGAGGGTGTATGGGGTTGTATCCATCTGCTAGCCATCCTCAGAAAGACCAAATGAAACAGTCATAGGTCTGTTCTGTTCAGTGCTATAAACAATGGCTGTGGGAAACATTGGTACCATAGTAGGACTCAAATTGTTTTCCTAGAAAGCCTGTAACCTAGAGGTTGTACACACAAGCTTCCTGATCATTATGAAAACCTAGGATGCAGCATGCTTCTGCAATTTGTGCGGGAAAGGGTACGGAGCAAATTAAGTAATGTCATCTCAATGGTCCTGCCATTAATTCATGATATTGGATCCTTTCATGGCTAAAGTAAGAACATTCTCAGTAACTTTATGATTGGGGGTGGCGGTAACATAGTTGCCAATGTCTGAATGGGCCAGTTCACATTTCACAACCTATGGGTTGTTGGAGATGAGAGGTTAGTTGTTGGATTAACTCTGGGTTGTTTAACCCTGAAATAAACCAGAGTGTCTGGGTCCAGCTGTCACGAGAACAACCTACAAGTGAGGCAACTGTAGATTGTTAATAGAAAGTGGAAGCAACAAGTGCTACATCTCACTCCTGCTAGATTTTGCCAATTTGTGGGTAAAATAACACATGGATTGCTGTTACGCGAGAACCAGGTCTATAGCTGTGGCTGTTACTGTTTCTAGTTTTCTACAGCCTAAAAAATATCTTGCTGCTGAGGGATATTGGATCCTGACTATGTGAAGCACTAGTCATCTTTGTTGGACCATACAACTGTACTGCTCATTCTACCAGGCTGGAAAGGAGGGAGGGGACTGGACAACCTGGTTGCAACAATCAGATCACAAAATGCCAGTTAACTATCGAAATTGGTTCACTATTGTAAACCAGTGAACATTTTAAGGGAAGCTTAAAAAAAACACAACTCTGTGTTGTTGATGGTATCGGTTCAGTTGGGCTAACTCCTTAAAAATTAAGAGCTGAATTTAATAATGAGTCATTGCACACATTTGATTTAAACCAAAGTAGTGATGCTCCCAGAGTATTCATTATGAATATTTCTATTATTTTCAAAATATACTGAATAAATGCACCACAGTTCTTAATTTGTATATCATTATGCTTTTCTAGTCTTTTTGGTACATATGAAATATGTAAAAAAAAAATCACATATATAACTTCCATATACATACATTTGATATCTATTTACATATTTTAATGGAGTTAAATGGTATTTCTGTACAATGTCAGCATTGTACATTGTAAAGTCAGAGAAAATTGTTAGAAAAGTGGTAAAGTTTACCTGTAGTGCCACTAGTAAAACAGACAATCGATAGATCTTCTGGTCGAGGAGGCTAGAAAAATCGTAAGAAAAATGAATGCTTAGTTCATTTGTACATTGGGGTAACCATTTTTAACTTTCTAATACAGGTTTACAAGAAATTATAATGCTCTTCCATAGTGTGTTACCTTGTCTAGTGTTGATTCTTCATTTTTCCTAAGGGTTTGCTTCAAATATATGAAGATACTTCTCATGCAGGCTTCCTACTATGCACACCGAATTGGGACTAAGGCCCATTGGACACAACAGAACTTACTTCTGAGTATACATGTACATATTGTGCTGTTAGTTTAACTGATGCTATTCCAAAAAGAAGTTAAATCCCAGCCTCTGTTACAATTATTTGAATTTTAAAATATTCAGAAGTCACCTTCATTTATCAATACAAGGAAAGAGAGGAGAGCCACACCGACTATCCCCTCTCTTGGCGTTTTGTACACTGAGGAGCCCTGCTCCCTGCTGTCCAAACATAGTGCCAACTTCTGCAGGGAAGGAGCCTTGTGTCATGTGCCATGGCTCTCTCTCTGCGGATCTCCATGTTGTACACAAGGATGCCAGGGGGTGGGGCTACTCAATGTGTATGATGGGGGGGGGGGTAATCGCCGTGGCCCCACTCCCTCCTCATGTGCTGGGCCAAGGCATAAAGGCAACTTCTGGAGAGGGCTAATATTGGTTAGGCACTAGATTCCCAGCACAGTCACTCAAGGCATTGAGCAGGGGGTTGGACTCGACAGCCTTGTAGGCTCCTTCCAACTCTATGATCTATGAAATCTATAAGAGTTCATGGTTTTTCCTTCTTACATTTCTCAGCTGATACTGTGTCTGAAAAAATTCAGATGATAAGTTCTTATGAATATCAAGGTCTCAATGGTTCACTTTATCACTCTCAGCTGTATGCAAAGTCCCCAACTATAGAGGATTTTTTAGATGAAGCCGAGCAGTTGCTCTGGAGCTGTTTTTAGATGAAGCAGAGCAGTCAGTTATATCTATAGCTCTGGGTATTGCAAAGTTATTGCTTTGAAATTCTCATCCCAGAGCCTCAACATTTGGTTGGGCAACAAGATCAAAAGATCAAAGAAAAAACATCCCTTCTCCAGCACCATCTCACACTCATCCTTTTGCTTAAGACTTGTAAGCCACGCTAGGAATCTCTACTGCCTTCCGCACCAAACACTCAGCACCAAAGAATTATTCTTTGTGCGTTTTTGTCCTGAGTGTGCAAAAGGTTTTGTACCTCATATGGAGGAAGCCCTTGATTCTTGAATGGAAATGAGGATTTTTGCAGGTCTGGCAACTCTGACAGCCCTTATCAATAGCTTTGGCTATTAGATGGTATAGAGATGTAATTAATTACATTTCACTCCATCCTCCAGTTCATTCTCCATGCTTTCCAGAGGGGAAGGGCTAAGTACTCCATTTCCTCTATCCAAGGTGCTTTACAATGGAAAAGGGTACTTTGTAGTAAAATTACTGGTGGCGGCATATAATATGTAGCTTGGCTCTGCGCTTCTCTGTACTAGTCTGGGAGCCAAACTAAACGTTCTTTGATTACTTACTTCCTGAAATCCCTCCCCCACAAAAAAGAAAAAATGTCACCATCGAAATGTAAAGTTTTTTTCTTTTTTTAACCGCGCCTGCAACGGGGGTGTGTGGAATTTCAGGATGAAAACAGGAGGAGGAAAGCTTAAATCCTCCCCTCCAGGAGTGCCATGGTCCTGACCCGAATCAGGGTTGCACGCACTTACAATGAAGTAAATAATCCAATCATGCAAACCTCTGCTATGTGTGATTTGAAGGTTTAGTTTGTCCCTGGGTTTACCAAGTACCTTACCTTACCTCCTGCTTCAAACCAGACTTCCTCTGGTTCCCTACCCGATCTTGCTCCCATTTTAAATCCCTCATGCCTTGTCCATTAATTTAAATATGAAGGGGTGGAAAAGGGCAGGTTATACTCACCACAGGGACACGCCAGCATTCTCGACCACAGTCCTGAAATAATTTAATAAAGGGATAGTGATTTAATATATGTGAATTAGTCATGGTCCTTGCCCTGTGTTACATGCGGCTCCGTTCTCTTGCTCAACTCATCTGAAATGGTCCTCTCTGCAGATGCCTTTCTGCAATAAATCTCTTCTTTGCTTATGTCATGTGGTCATATCAAATGAAGATAAATAAGACAAGCAGTAAAGTAGTTCTTGCAATGAGAAGTTTAGAAATTAAAATTATCACCTGTTGTTGTTAATATTATTTCTATTATTAACCATCTTTGATTGCCCATTGCTGGCTTGGTGGAACCAGTTATATTTTATGGTACTTGTGCTAGCCATGACTTGTCTTGGGGGGGGGGGGGGAGGGAAGAAGTGTGACAGAATATGGGGAAAAAATATCCACATTAATTTGTTCTTATTCTTTGCAACAGTTGCTTAATTTCATGAAAGGTATCATATAAGATAAAATAAAGCAAAGAACCTCACCTCTACTTCCTGCATAGCCTGGATATGAACTCCACACTTTTGTCCTCTTTCTTTAAGGTCCTTCTCAAAAGGGTCCATCAAAATAATAGATTTCAAGCCTGGGGTTTCTTTTTTCTCTACATGCTCTAACAGGACTCTGGCTTTTTCAGGCTTATCACAAACTACTATAGAAATATCAGCTAAACAAAATGAAATAAAACGATGTTTTAGACAATTATAGTGAAATACCAACACATTTCTCTTTTAAATAAATCATAATCATCCATTGACATTTGTGTGGCAATTATACAAAGAGATGTTCTATTTAATTGCAGTTTCTATCAAGGGGCTAGAGAGACTCTAATACATCCAATCACACAAACTTTCCCTGGACGATCTTTAGAGTCTCTTTTGACCATTTTGCTTGATGGCTCAAATAGTTTAATCACTAAGGAAGTTGCAAAATTCTTGAATGTTGCTATTTTGACTAGGCCTTCTATACTAGCCTGATTTGGTTTTATTGTATGTTTTTATTCTGAGTGTACAACTGAGAGCTGGTATATCATGTTTGTATTGTGTATATATATATATTGGTGTGGTCGGTAGACCGTAAATAAACATTATTATTATACAAAGAGATACAGGAATAAATACTAATTCCTGAATTTTTAACACTGCTCACTTCTCCCACCACAGCAATCATATTTTTTTCCCTTTTGTGTATGCAGAGTTCAGAATTTTTAAATTCTGATTTTTAACCTGTTCTCCTCTTCTTCCTCTCTCACCCTGACTCTCCGCGTTGGTCCATTTGTGTTATGGTTTTAATTTTTAATTTGTAATGTTTAGAATGGAATTGCTGTACTTTATGAATGTTAAGGACAACTTTGGAGTCTTCAGTCAAAGAGGAATACAAAACT
This sequence comes from Shinisaurus crocodilurus, assembly GCA_021292165.1. Taxonomy (NCBI): domain Eukaryota; kingdom Metazoa; phylum Chordata; class Lepidosauria; order Squamata; family Shinisauridae; genus Shinisaurus; species Shinisaurus crocodilurus. The sequence goes on along the minus strand of CM037881.1, from coordinate 98,885,588 downwards.
CAAAATAAAATAAAAATAACACAATGGTTCATGAGGGTTTCTCCTCAGAAATACTGGTTCACAGCTTCAATTGCTTTAGCATTTATAAAAAGAACTGATCTTATCTGATGTTAAATGATTGCCAACAGCAAAGAGCCAAAATGTAAGCTGTTCTGGTACCATACTGCCAGTGGGTGATTACAGGAATGATCAAGTGTTACTCTGAAATTCTGAAAACCACAACAGAGCTACAGCTAGACTCTACTTTTTAATATTTTAATTCTATTTTGGCTTATCTTCTGAGGTGGATTCTGAGGTATGAATTTTATAGTTTAGCTCCAATTCCCCTGCTGACATTCTCATTGTGTGTGTTTTACTACCTCAAAAATCATAATTAGTAGTAGTTTGAAAAGTATCTTTAAAATATTTTTCGATATTGGCACTTTTGTCAAAGATTAAATGTTCTGTATCCGGACTTTGGCTTGAGAAACTACAGTACACACATACAGGTAACAAAACTGCCCTGGGGCAGTTTCATTGCCTGTATCATCCTACCAAGGGATGTAATCAGATATCAGATGCAGTTATGTGGTAAAATGGCAATCTGTAACCACCTGTTGATCAAAATGTATTGGTTCCCTTATTCTAATATTTTACTAGAAGTGGGGATTCAGAACTGAAGTGACTCTCACTTCTGAAATAATAATTCTTCTGAACAGCCAAAATGGCTGTTGTTTCACATAGCAAAAATAGCATTCCAAGAAGCTATTTACTCAAATTAATCTACTTTTTTTATTTTTTTACCTGTGTTGATAATATAACGAATGGCTCCAGGGCCTAACGTATCATACAAGGGAACCACAACCATGGAATAGGTATAGCAAGCCAGTTCAGAAATGATCCACTGGAAGGAGATGATGAAAGGTATAAGTTACAGTTTGCAATAAATATGAATAAAACATGGAAGCTGGACAGAAGACTCCTGTTTTCTTAAATCTCACCTCTGGTCGGTTTTGTGCAAAGACCCCAATAAACTGACTTGTCGACGGTTTGCATCCTTTTTGGAGTAAGCCTGATCCCAACGCTTCCGCTCTTTCAGCAACCTCAAAGTGAAAGAAAACACTTAAAAAGAATGAGCATAGGGCCATTTCATACATTATCCTGAGGCACACACAGGCTCACTCAATATGAAGCTACAGCCTATTATGGCTGTATCCAATGTGAGTCTAACTTTAGCCCCATTCATTTCAATGGATCTGCTCTACATAGGATTAACATTGGATATAACCCTATTAATCCTTCACTTCTCCCCCGCCCCACCCTATCTTTGCCAAAATAATTCCAAATTCTTCAAAAAGCTGAATTAAACAGAAGTGGACTATGCAATCGTACACTCAGTTATTCTAATTAGCAAGAGAAGTATTCAATGGGTCCAGTTCAAACAGTGCCTTTAGTACTCTGCACTGGCATGAATCAGCGATGTTATGATACAGTAAAGGTTACAACAGCATCTGTCCCCACTCCTCCTGGCAGTGGTCAGTAGTGCACAGGGATGGGGACTCGGACTCGAGGACTCGACTCGTGAGTCGGACTGAGTCCCCCCTCTGACTCGACTCGGACTCGAGTCCCAATATTTTTAATGGGACTCGAGACTCGACTCGGGACTCGAGACCAAGGACTCTTCAACATCCCTGGGCTGTGCCAGAAGGAGTGGAGAGGAGCGTGATTGCCAGCGAAGAGCGCATGGAAGCGAGGTGTGCCGCTGCTCGGCCACTATGGACGGCTACCAGGAGTGCAGCCCCAACAGTGTGTCGAGATTTATTTTGATTGATGTGTTGCGTACTTGGGAGAGGCAGAAGAAGGACCTGAGATTACTCTGTGTGGCTGCTCTGAGTGTGTTTCTGGTTCCAGCAAGTCCCTCACCAGTGGAGCGGGTGTTCAGTGAGGGTGGAATTGTGATGAGATCTCACCGTTCCAGAATGGGGGCCAAACATGTAGAAAAAATCATGTTCCTCAAATGCAACATGGATAAGTTTTAGGAAGTACAGCAAGTTTATTTTTTAAACTCATTTTCCTAAAATGCAACCTTTCAGACATTTTGGGTTTGGCTGCCTCTGCCTGCCTGCCTGGGGTTCCCAGCCTCCTCTGTCTGCCTGGTCTCTTCTTGACCAGTTCAACAGTTGAATTGGCCAAGACAAAGGCCTCTGCCTGCCTGCTTTGGGGTTCCCTGCCTCCTCTGCCTGCCTGGTTATTTTGGGTTTGTCTGCCTGGTCTGTTCTTGCCAAAATCAGTTGCAGAGTTTTGAAATAAAAAGGCACACTTGTGCCTAGAATTTATTTAAACCACACATCTGAAGTAGCCTTATTTTGTTGGGAAAAAAACCCATTGATTTTAATAGGGACTCGTGGAGTCAGCTTTGGGAGTGACTCGTGAGTCACCATTTTGGACCAAGGACTCGGACTCGAGACTCGGGTCCAAAGACTCGTGACTCGACTCGTGACTCAAGACCAAGGACTCAAGACCAAGGACTCTTCAACATCCCTGGTAGGGCATGGACCCCCCTCTCTTTCTGAGATGCTGTTCAGCAATGGTAGCAGAGAATACCAACCTGCACTGTATGACAGGTCTGTGCCAAGAATCAAAACCATAATATAAAACAAGAAAATAGATGCAGTTTTGCCCAACCTGTAGAATTCATTCTGAGTGAAGAATTTGGGCTTCCTTCGTGTGGGTTGTGCATGTGGTGGGAGGTACAGAAACAGCCCTTATACTGTACATTGCATTAGAACAGCCTCTCCTGACCTGGTACCCTCCCCTGGGGATGATGGGAGTTATAGTTCAACACATCTGGAGGGCACCAGGTTTGGGGAGGCTACCTTAGAACAGTTATTCCAAAACTCTGTCCCAATGTCTGTTGTGTCATTAAAAATATATATATAATGTGAACCTTACCTCCTTATAGGACAACCACTGGTAAGGCTGTTTGGGTTTCCTGAATCCTAAGCAGGGACCATTTTCTAAAGAAAAACAGATGACAGGAACTGTAAATACTATAATCCTTTCCCAAAAGGTGGTTAATAATGCATTTCCTCATACCCTAAGTGCTCCTCAGCAGAACAGTATGCTTAAAAATAAACCATTGTTATTTATCAAGGTCAGTGCATAGTGTCAGCAATCCAAGAGTTCATACAGAGGATCATCAAATGCAAAGGGAACCTATCTTGCCTAATGGAATGTCACATTCTAGAAGCTCCATCAAATACCACTTGGAGCTTTCATTTAAAAAATGAGGTGACTGACGTTAAGCACAAACATTGCCTTATTAACATATCTTTTCTCTACAATACAATAGTACCATCATCCAATCAATACTTCCAGTCTAATGCCACCTCCCATTGGTTTTGTTTGCCTTTGGTGTAAGGAAGAGGAAGCTTAAGAAAACCACAATTAATTAAATTAACAAGAACACTGTATTTGTTTTCACAAGAAATGGGAAACAAAAATAAATTCTATGCAGCTTATATAAGTTTCCTGCTCTATGCAGGAATGATGAAGCATATGAGATGCAATTATAATATCAGATGTACCCACAAAGTTGTTAGAATTATTATAACTTGCTGTAATCGTTTCACTCAAGTGTTACCCTGATTTATAAGGTCAAGAGAGCCAGTGTGGTGTAGTGGTGAGAATGTTGGACTGGGACTTGGGAGACCCTGCTCGGCCATGAAACCCACTGGGTGACTTTGGACCAATCACTGACTCTCAGCCTAACCTACCTCACAGGGTTGTTGTGAGGATAAAATGGAGAGGAGGAGGAGAACTATGTAAGCCGCCTTGGGTTCCTTGCAGGAAAAAAGGCGGGGTATAAATATAATGAAAGAAATAAAGAAAAGAAATGGCTGCCAAAAAGCACACACAGTTCACACTGCTAGAAGTTGTTAGAGCGGTTTGAATCAATTTTCATATTTCATACACATGCAACCTTTTCCATCATATTCTAGCCCATCACCTGTTTTTAATGCCAGGGTCAATGTTGAATATGTATAGAGTGCTTTTTCCTCACCACCATAGTCAGACCACAAGCATCTGCCATTAGGAGAGAGAGCTTCCAGGGCAAAGACATAGCTTCTTGGTAGTCTTAACCACAGGCCACTGGTGCCCCCCCCCCAGTCATCTGGCTGCCCTCCAGACCCCCAGCATATGCCATTGCTAAAAACACTGCAGTGGCACTCAAAGAGAAACTGCTCCAGGAACAGGCTCTATGGCTCCTGCCGCAGAAGCCTCAGTCCTAGACCATCCTGAAGCATCCTAGGAAGCAGAGCGCAAAGGTTCCTGCCTGCTTCCTAGGACACTCTAGGAACAGAGCTCCTACTGCAGGAACCATAGAGTAGAAACCATAGATTCATAGAACCTGGAGGTAAAGCTGTTTTCTGCCTGAAAGATCCCAGGAAACAGCTGGCATTGCCCACTTGAAGCACCGTCAGTAAACCAGAGATTGGGTCGGGAGCAGGCTACAGCCTCCTTCCCCCCCCCCCCCAGCAGCTTCTACACAGCAAGCCGTGTGTGTGTGTGTGTGTGTGTGACAGAGAGAGAGAGAGCGCACACATACACATGTACACACTTACATATACACTACACACATTCCTCACCGTACCCGCTGGTGCAGCCCCTACCATGCCCAATACGACTCTTGAGACCAAAGAGGTTGTGTACCCATCTTAAAGCCCTTCCTGTAGAACTATACTGCTATCCCGATGGACATTGTTTCACATGGGATTCTCAGAGGGAGTTGTTAGAGCTGTTGACATTTTGAGAGAGTTTAAGATCTGCAGCTTCTGATGCTGCTGTGAGTTTGTTAAATTCATTTTATTTTTGCTGCTGGTTTTTATATAGTTTTGGTTTTATCTCTTTATGTAATTGTTTTTCTTGAATTGTAATCTGCCTAGAGAAACTTTTCTTATTGGGCTGGAAATAAATTTTGTAAATAAATAGTCAATTGTGGAAGATTGCTAGAGGACTGCTAGTCAAGAGATGTGGGTGTAGAGGAGATAGGTGTGGTGGCAGTGCTAGCTTCAGTGCTGTATGTTTTAGTTTTTGTTGTAAGTCACATTGAGTCTATTTTTTTAAAAGGCATCTAAAGATGCCATCCTATGTATGTTTAGACAGAAATGGTCCAATAGTTCCCAGCATTCTCCAGCCAGCCATTCAAGGACTTGTAGGACTTTTTTCTTAAACATGCACAGAATTGTGCCCTAAGAAATTTTAATTAATAACAACAACAACAATAATATAGGGCCATGGCCATCAGAGTGGCTATTTCCTAAGTATTTCCCACAAAATATATTCCATTGACTTTTATGCTTTTATGTATTCCATTGACTTTTATGGCAATACAATGCAGTCTTCTAGATATGAAACTATTTATTTGGTTTATACTCTACCTTTCCACACACAAAAAAAGTGGTCAACACACCTAACAGTAATAAAAACAAGATTAAAATAAACTTAGTTAAAACACTCATAAAAACAAAGCACAATAAAAAACACGAGAAAAATAAAAACAGCACCCAACTACCTTCAGTCCATTGCATTTTCATGGAACTGTCCCCCAAGGTGAATATGGGACTTGCCCGATCATGGTCAACTAAGTTCACTGCACAAAAGAACCACCAAGCAACTACAACCACGTTGGGCAAAAAGCCCACAAATGTCCTCTTGTAGAAAACGAGGGCAACAGCCTATGTGGGGCTAGTGGGGAATTTAAGCAGTGAAGATTAACATTATGCTATGAGACATTAACACTTTCAAAGACTTACCAGATATATTAAAACCCCTTCTAAAAACCTCATACATGGTCCTTGCATCATCATAGTAGTGAGTAAGCAATTGTGAGCGGTCACCAATTACAGATCTCCGTGCGCCATCCCAGCCCTAGAGTGAAATAATGCAGACAAGGGGAGATCAGGCATTTGGGTGGGAAAGACTCTACATTGGATATGGGCCCTTGGAGTCTCGTTCCACTTTCTCAAAGTTATAAAATCCATTAAACTGCAGACTCAATGACAATATAATAAAGCTATTGTAAACACTCCTTAGTTCTCAATACAAACAGAAGTGAAGCCTAACTTCATGTAAATTCATTTGCTCAGATTCACCCCTTGTTACCCTGTTTTTTCATAACCCTTTCATGTCCGTCCCATTGTCAAAATGAAGATTGTAAGCTCCTTGGGGCAAGGACTTCGCTTTGTGTTTATACGACTCTGTAAAGTGCCATTTTGATTTATGGTATTATGTAAGCAACTAGCTATAGTTTGTTAACCAAAGTTCCTGTATGTATATCAACGACTGCCACGGCCAATCAAAAAGGATCTGCAGTGCATTGTGACATTAAAATGCATTGGTAATCTCCCCTCATTAACAATACTCCATTCATTTCCAAACTTAAAATATGAATGGGATATAGGTTCATCAAGAAGTCACTGACCCTCCTCAGTTCAATACACTCAGAGCATTATTTACTGGAATATGCGACGAGATGTCAACACTGCAGGGAGGGTTTTTTAAGTTGACTGCCCAGTAAAGGGTTAAGATAGACTGTTATAGTCTAGTTGAAAGACAAAGGCAGAAACAAAGCTTCTCTGAGAAGTTAGGGAGCAGGTTCAGTGGACTGAACCACTTGACTGTAGCAGGGGAGGGAATGCTGGACGTTGCCGAGCAACAGGTTAGAGTTCCTGTCTATAATTCTCTGACAGAGTCCTACAGTTAACTGACTTAACTGACGTTTGCTTTTAAGCAAAAGAGACATGTTCTGTGGTTTTCCTTTCCTCACAGAATAAGTAACGTTTAAGAAACTGCACTTACGAAGTCTGTAACCGTCATAGTTTGGGTGCAAAGTCTGCAACCATCATAATATAACCAATTATAGTACCTGAGAAATCATATGTTACTTCTGTTATTTACTTTAAAAGCATCCACTTAGAACAAGTCCTGTGTGAGAGCGTTTGTTTGGGTGAATGCTGCTGCGACTGTTGTGCTCTGCCATCATTATTTAGGCAAAATCAGGTCCCTCCCCAATTTAAAAATCCAAGGATAATCCAGTCTCACTATCCATTTTTATGTTCTGTGAAATAGGAAAGTTCAGAAAACTGTTGATTGAAACTGCAGGCTAATCTTTGATTTATAAAATATGGAGACCATTAAAACTTATCCACTAGATTGGAACAGTGATACCAGGTCTACAGAACTCATCTTATGCAAAGTTCAGCTATATAAAAAGACATTGTCAAGGTCAGAAGGGGAAAAAATAGCAGAAGATTAAGGCATGCAGCTGTGTAGAGAGCAATTTCTCCCCTGCCCTCCCCCCACCATTGACTTGCTTTGTGGATAACATGAATGATGCGGCAAGACTCATGAAATATACATTTAATTCCATCCCAGTGTCCATAGGGAGCATTTCTCTGCAGCAAGAAATGAAAACATTCTGAGAGCACAGGGTACAAAACAAAGTGTTCAGAAAAATCAATAGAGTAAAACTGCAGGTTTGAAATGTTCTGTAATCTTGTGTATAAATAGAAACCTTTAGCAAGCAATTATCATACCATTGTGCCAAAAGTTTTAGCTTTCAAGGTAAAACTTTGTACATCCCATACTTTCCAACACCTGGAACTCCTAAAAACAAACATCTGTTTAATATTTTGCTTTTGAGTGTTCCCACTGATGTTAATGATTTTATGTAAACAAGCAAAAGAGAAGCTGGGCATACACTTCACTTCTATATATGTTCCAGGGAAGCAACTGGACATGTCAACATCCAAATACACACCATCACACTCTTTAAGATCTTCCAAGGAAGCTTGTTCAAAGTGGTCCCACCTTCTGACCAGTGAGTACCTTCCAGAAATAGGGCCTTCTCATCTTGGAATTCACTTGGCGAAGGAAGCCTGCTGGGCTCACTTTCTACTGATTTTGTTTTTTTTAGGAAGCTGGTAAAGATGGACTATTTAGGCATTTGCCGCTTAAGATGAGCCAGTGTGGCATAGTGGTGAGAGTGTTGGACTGGGACTCGGGAGATCCGGGTTCTAGGCCCCGCTCCACCATGAAACTCACTGGGTGACTTTGGGCCAGTCACTGACTCTCAGCCTAACCTACCTCACAGGGTTGTTGTGAGGATAAAATGGAGAGGAGGAGAAGGATTATGTAAGCCGCCTTGGGTTCCTTGAAGGAAAAAAAAAAGCGGGGTATAAATATAAATATATATAAATAAATAAATAAAGCAGCTAAGAATTTATTTTAGTTAATGTGGGTTTTTGTGGGCTGTGGAGTGCATATCTTATATTGCATGGATTTCACAGAATCATAGAATAGGAGAGTTGGACGGGGCCTATAAGGCCATCAAGTCCAACCCCCTGCTCAATGCAGGAACCCAAGTCAAAGCATCGCTGGACCCTGACAGATGGCTGTGAAGGTGCACCTTGAATTCCTCCAGTATGGGAGACCCCACTACCTCCCTAGGTAATTGGTTCCATTGTCATATTGCTCTAGCAATCAGGAAGTTTTTCCTGATGTCCAGGCTGAATCTGGCTTCCTGTGACTTTAGCCCATTATTCTGTGACCTGCAATCTGGGATGATTGAGAAGAATCATCCTGGCCCTCCTCTGTGTGACAACCTTTCAAGCACTTGAAGAGTGCTATCATATCTCCCCTCAGTCTTCTCTTTTGAAGGCTAAACATGCCCAGTTCCTTCAGTCTCTCCTCACAGGGCTTTGTTTCCAGTCCCCTGATCATCTTTGTTGCCCTCCTCTGAACCCTTTCCAGTTTGTCTACATCCTTCTTAAAGTGTGGTGCCCAGAACTGGACGCAGGACTCAAGATGAGGCCTAACCAGTGCTGAGTAGAGGGGAACTAGTACTTCACGTGATTTGGAAGTTATACTTCTATTAATGCAGCCCAAAATAGCATTTGCCTTTTTTGCAGCCACATCACATTGTTGGCTCATATTCAGCTTGTGATCTACAATAATTCCAAGATCCTTCTCACTTGTAGTATTGTTGAGCTAAGTATCCCCCATCCTGTAACTATGCATTTGGTTTCTTTTTCCTAGGTGCAGCACTTGGCATTTATCCCTATTTCATTCTGTTGTTTTCAGCCCAGTGCTCCAGCCTATCGAGATCACTTTGAATTTTGTTTCTGTCTTCCAGAGTATTAGCTATTCCACCCAATTTTGTGTCATCTGCAAATTTTATAAGCATTCCCCACACCTTCTCATCCAAGTCATTAATAAAAATCTTGAAGAGCACTGGGCCCAGGACCGAACCCTGTGGTACCCCGCTCGTTACCTCTCCCCAGTTTGAGAAGGTACCATTGATAAGCACTCTTTGAGTCTGATTCTGTAGCCAACTGTGGATCCACCTGATAGTTGTTCCATCTAGCCCACTTTTAGCTAGCTTGCTAATCAATATATTATGAGGCACTTTGTCGAAAGCTTTGCTGAAGTCAAGATATATTATGTCCACAGCATTCCCACAGTCCACAAGGGAGGTTACCTGATCAAAAAAATGAGATCAGATTGGTCTGGCAGGATTTGTTCTTGACAAATCAGTGTTAGCTTCTAGTAATCCCTGCATTGTTTTCAAGGTGCTTGCAGACTGACTTCTTTATAATCTGCTCCAGAATTTTCGCAATTCTTTTCTTACTGCCTGTCCGATCCCACCCCACACTTCCAGTTTTGTGGAATAAGGACAAAATGAAGTAAACCAGTAATATGCTTTGTTTCTTGACCTGCTCAGGTCCAAGCAATGGAATGGGCTGAGGATACCCTAGCTTACACCATTCCTGGCCAGGGATGTAAGCCCGTCTCATAGGTCACACATGTTTTCCAGTGGAATGCCAGCTACCTGCATAATACCTTTCAAGCCCAATTCAAGGTGCTGGTTTTAAACTATAAAGCCTTACATGGTTTCAGACCGCAATACCTGTTGGAACGCCTCTCCCAACTGAATCTACCCAGGCACTACGTTCAACATCTGAGGCCTTCCTCTGAGTGTCACCTCTGAGGGAGGCTCACAGGGTGGCAACAAGGGAGAGGGCCTTCTCAGTGTACCACCCCCACCCCAATCATGGAATGATCTCCCCACTATGGCCCACCTGGCTCTAACTCTCATCTTTTTGACGCCAGGTTAAGACTGCCCTCTTCTCCCAAGCGTTTAATGGTATTTAATGGCATGATGGGGAATTTATGTCAGCTGTTTTAACAGGTCTAGTTTGTATTGAAATTGTTTTACCTGTTCAATAGTTTTAAAGTTTTGTATACTGAAAAATCTTATGTGGTATTTTATTGTATTTGTGGTCTGTGTTTTTGTGTATTGTTGTGAACTGCCAAGAGAGCTTCGGTTATTGGGTGGTATAGAAATGAAATGAAATAAAATGAAAGAAAAAATACTCATCCTAACTAATCTGGAAACAGAATAGACTCGCTTTCACGTACGACTAGTGGCAGATTGTGCAGGCTCTTTTTCACCTAGCAAAATCCCAAACGTTTCTTCTTCAAGAGAAAGACAGTCAACAGAATGATTGACCCCCCAGCAATGGAAGGTGCAGGTTTAGAATGAAGTGGTAGATGGATAAGGCAGAATGGGAGAGGAAAGCTTTTAAATACAGGCATTTCAGATCTTGTGGGAGTTGTGTGATTTTAATAATTGGATTGGGGTGACCAAGTTCTTAAAGATAATCCCACTGAGCAGACTGGATTAAAAAAAAAAAAGTATGATCCTGGTTCTCTAGGTCAATTGAAGAAAGTGCACAGTTTTGGTATAGCTGATCCTTGTAAGAGTATGAGAAAAGGCTTCCAGGATCAGACCAAAAGCCTATCTAGTCCAGCATTCTATTCTCACAGTCTATGAACTACAATCATGTCAAAGACCCACCATGCCCAAGATGTTTGTTTTGATTCATCTCAAAATGATATATTTGGATAATGCTAAGTAACACCCGCCCCCCCAAAGCATCATCAAGGATGGAAGTGTACCATTCCCATAGGGAAAGTTTTGTATATACATTTTAAATAAAATAATAACGAGGGTTTTTGAGTACCGTAAAAGGAATCTCAATAGTATAATTAGTTCACTTTGTCTATGTTTTTTATAAATATGTCTCCAAGGATTACAAAGCATGTTACAAACAAGAACAGTCACAAGGAGATTTTATTGCATCATTTATGTTATTCAGAAAACGAACATTTTAAAAATGTCATTAATATCTAGTCTCAGGTTATCTTTTTTTCCTTTTTTGGATAATACAAAATTGTGAGGGACACCAGCAATAATTACTTTGCTTTACTAAATTAGAATTCAATTCAGCATGTTCTTCTTTGAAAGCATTTGCTACTCATTGGCAGGCATATTTAAAAATAAGACACCAAACTAACTAAAATATTCAGTTATTATTTGTACTAAGATGTTTTTACCACAGAAATAAATATCATCTGCGGTTGCCACTAATGAGCAAATGGTGGGGGCAGGGCCGGATTAAGGCCAGCTGATGCCCTAAGCACAGCCCAGTAATGGTGCCCCCTTGGCCCTTCCATTGCTTAGCTGGCAAGACATTAAGACTCAATAAGTGTTGAAGGTGAAATAAGACATTAAAGATTCAGTTTTCTTCAAGGCCATCCCCCATGCCAGAACACACAACTATATTAAATGTTAACTGTTTTTTTATATTTATATTTATATATATTTATATTTATATTTATTTAACACTAAATTCCAGGGCTGGATGAGGGGATAAGTCGACCATTCTGTCTTGATTCATACCTTAACAGAGAGCAGGGATCCCATTTCACTGCAGCATGGCCTCATATTTCTCTAGGCAAGTTGCCCCTGGTTTTAATCCATACCCATAGCTAAGCAAAATGTTAAAAGTTTGCACTCCTTCCACCTCAGCATCAGCTTCCACCCATCCTCTGGATATCTCGGTGTGCCAGTGTATGGTAAAAGTATGCAGTCATCTTTTAAGAGACTAATGTATCATCTCACACCGTGATCATAGATTTAGAAAACTGCATCCCATAAAACACCACTATGACTCACTATAAAAATCTTTGAGCAAGATCCATGTACTGAAATATCAGCTTTCAGCTTTGGAAAATAGCTTGTCTTTCACGATCAGGACCCAGAGAAAAAACATAAAATCACTCTGGGCAAGTCATTCTGTTAAGAATCAGTTGTAATTTTTAGATGGTTGCCTATTAATATTGTAAAAGTTCAATGCAATGCTGAAAAAAGCTCAACAAAAATTATTACTGTTCAAAAATTTAACTCTGTTCTTCATAATGAGCATTAACCTCACCTCAACTTCTTCTGATTGGGTCAGGAGGTCACATGGTGGCTTCACTGCTTTTGGCCGGCTAGCCAGCCAGTATGCAACGACAGCTGCAAAGGCACCAATGCCCACCAAGGTGGTAGCTGGCAAACTTCGGAAAAACTGGCTGAAGTCTTCAAACTCTGGAAGTCGCAGGTTCCTTAGGATCTCTTGCGCTTGCATCTTTTCAAAGATTGAAATGGCAACCTCTGGAGAACCCAATAGAGAAATAAGAAATGAGTTTGACAGGGTCTAAAGACAGTGGAACACAAGACTGTTACTGTTACATTAACTCGTAAGCCAGACACCATCTCAGAGCAATATATCTTAGCACAAATTTTAAAAGGTCCAGAGCAACTGAGAGTTAAAAAAGCAGTAGCAAAACAGTATTGGGGGGGGGGGGGGCAATCCATACATTACTTTCACCACTGGGATACTGATCCCTGTGATGAGTTTGCCACCACTGTGGTTTCTGCCATAAAGCAAAACTTACTGTGCAAGTTGGTGCTATTGTGTATTGAGTGTTTTACCAGTAGCAGATGGGGGGAGGGGCGAGAGACGCACTATCCTGCTGACTCCTATAGTTGTTTTCTGCTTCACAATACTTCCAAAGGTAATATTGGAACTGAGATGGGACTTTGCCACTGAAATGCCAATGCCCGTGACCAATGCCTGTGACCACCTAGGGAGGTGGTGGGCTTTCCCACTCTGGAGGCATTCAAGGTGCAGCTGGACAGCCATCTGTCAGGGATGCTTTGACCTGGATTCCTGCATTGAGCAGGGGGTTGGATTTGATGGCCTTGTAGGCCCCTTCCAACTCTACTTTTCTATGATTCTAATATAAATAATATGTTAAAGCCTCCATTGTGACAATACAACCTTATTAAGAGAAGAAACGGTCAAGCCTATTGAATTGGCGGCACCAAAAACAAAAATTTGATGTCTGATTTGTCATTACTTGATGTTTTTCGTTTTAAATATCATTAAGCCCTAGTGACAACCATATGATAACATGCTGTAGTTCAACCTGAAAGCAGACATCATTTCTGTGAAAAACAGCAAATTCCACAGTTATGGAAGTACTAACACAGAAAAACTAGGCCACAACTGGCACGTTCAATTTTGCTTTTTCAAATGTATCTTTGAGGTTACTCAAAAACCCTAGATGGTGTAATTCTGCTTCTTTACTTGGCTGCACTGTGAACACTTATGAAGCGTTTATAAGAAAGAAATGTTAATAAAGTTCTAGCTTCGTTCCTTGCTCACAGGCATAAAAATATGGGATGTTTATAGTTTTCTTTGGTGGAGTGAATAATATGCTAGTATAAAGCAAAACTGAGGTGGCATTAGGTTAGAGACAACCATTACTCAGATGCTTTAGACAACAGAGTTCAACAGTTTACCAGAGGGCTATATGATACAGAGTTTCTATCACCACAGTAAATTTATTGTACAGAATAAATAAAGTAGCATGGCAGTACATTACTCAGAGGACACACAAGTAAAATGCACCCAGCAAAAACACACAGAGATCCTTCTTGTGTTGTGACATTTTACAGCACAGGCCACAAGCTCCTGTGCTCATCCCCTCAAGGCCAGCTCTGGTGAATACGCTATTCCAGAACTGATAAATTTCTCCAGTGGCTCACTGGTTCCATTTTTAGGGATGAAACAGAGATAATGTGAGGGGCTGGCCAGCTACAAGGAGAGTCTTGAATATCTTTGATGAGAGGGTGCATCTATGTTCCCTGTGTGTTATTAAGCTGACACACAATGCTCTGTTTTGTATATATGGAGACTTTCCAAGCTTTTTGCCTTCATTCCCCCGTGTAATGATTTGTAAATAATCAAGCCTAGAAGTCAGGAAGTCATTCTACTGTGTACATAGCATTCTGAGGTGCAGGGTAGGACATTTGGGGGGGGGGGTAGGGAGCATACCGTAAGCCCTGCAGGCCATGCTCCCACAGCACATGAGGAAGCAACCCTGTGTCTGTGTTTTGCCACTTCAGGCTGCGGATGGGGGCTCTCACAATTAAATGCTCCTCCACAGGAAAAACAAAATCCATGCACATAGAAAACTAGCCTAACTAGTCTTCTTCCCAGCATGCCAGTTTTCTGTGTGTAGAAATTATTTTTGTAGCAAGAAACATTCAGTCATGTGTACACTCACTTGCATTCATCTGCTTGTTGTGAAAACCAGGTTCAGGTTCATTTATTTGTTTATTTTAAAAAGTAAAATGGGTTCTTTTCCACCTTACCTAAACTTCCAGAGCTGTGCCTGGATGTAAATAAAACCTGTAAGCAACAATCTTAGTTCAGGTACCTAATATCGTAGGTGACAGTATTTATTTGGGTTTAACTGTAATAGTGGCAGGATTGGAGTTTAATGGCATTTCTGGAATTAGCTGCAAAGAGAACAATCATAACTCCCACCTGCCCCAGGTTAGCCTTGCTCTGAAAGGTAGGAGAGAATGACAGCCAATAGAATAGAAAGATCAGTGCATATAACAGTGATATCAACACCATGCACCAAGTGTACAGCTAACATGAGTGGAACTAGAGTGGAGCAAGGGGAGGAAAATGAACAGGCTATATGAGTTCAGGTTGTAACCCCTTTAGCTTTGTTTGTGCTTGATTCTCCTTCTCCATTAAAAATGACTGAACGAAAACAGCTGTTTGGAAAGAGTCAATGCTTGTAAGAAAAGGAAACAAGTGATGCAAAATACAACAGAATATGTTTGGGCAACTAACTGCCTGTCCAACACTCTTGCCATGTGTTTAGAACTGGAGATTCCCCAGAACTCTGGTTAAGAGGTGTGGAGAAAGCCAACCTAAGCCACCTGCCTGACACACACACACTCACCAGGGAGGGGGGAAGGAGACCCGGGGGGGGGGGGAGACAGCCAGTCTCCACAGATGCCAAAGGGGACAAACAACATCTGCATAGAATCACCCCCGGGGGGGGGGGGGAGGCAGGAAGCATCACCAGGTTTGTCAATGCTCTCGCATATCAGCCCCATCTACATAAGACTTGAATACCTCTCCAGAGCAGACACTTCGGCACCCCTAAGAAATGGCCACTCAACACCATAGGATGGGACCATTAAGCAAGTGGCTTCAAAGGGACCCCATCCCACGGGGGAGGGCGTCACCCCACCTGACCCAAAAGGCCGCCCCTCAGGGAGGGTGTCAACCCACCTGATCACGGAGGGAAGGGCTACCTGAAACACCAAGGTATAAAACACCCTGCGCAAGGGAATTGGTGGCTGTTCAGCAATCTTGCCCATGCCTGGGGTAAGGGAACGAAGGATCGGCAACCCCGGGTAGCAGCCCCCGGCGCGCTCCAGCTAGCTGGAATCACTGGCTGCTTGGGTTGACCGGACCCCCGGGAAACCAAGCTGAAATCACTCACAAGCCGCTTGGGTAGACCGGGCCCCCACCGGGAACCCAGCTAGCCGCTTGGGCAGACCGGGCCTCCGCCGGGAACCCAGCTAGCCG
The DNA here is from genome assembly GCA_021292165.1 of Shinisaurus crocodilurus. Classification (NCBI taxonomy): domain Eukaryota; kingdom Metazoa; phylum Chordata; class Lepidosauria; order Squamata; family Shinisauridae; genus Shinisaurus; species Shinisaurus crocodilurus. The sequence continues at coordinate 98,869,758 of CM037881.1, read as the reverse complement.
CGTGCGGTTGACCGGGCCTCTGCCGGGGCCCGAGCTGAACTAACTAGCTGAGAGCCCTGAAATCACGGTGTCCTTGAGACTTCTTGCTTGTTACCTTGTACCGTACTGATAAGCTGTATTGCTGGCGTGGGTCTAGGTTTGTGAAGGTAATTTTGTAAATAAACTTGTTTTCTAAAAGATACTTTTGTGGCTATAAGTTATCCCTTTGTTCTGGGCTAAGGGTGAGGCGCTGGGGACCTCGGAGAAGGTCCGCCCCAGGACTCGCTACCCCCTTAGCATTGAACCTGCGCAGAAGACCAGGTTGTCGGTCTTCCACTAGAGGGGACATAATATTTATAATGTGTATTTATAGGCCACCCTATAACAAAGTTCTATATCAGTTATATATCTGACTGGGGCCAAGAAGGGTACACATCAATAACCTATCGTAGCTAGCAAACTCCAGAGCAAAATGGGGAGGAGTTAAAAAACGCAGACATGGGTGAACATGAACTGAGAAATGCATGCAAAAAATTTTTATATTCTGTCAGTTATCCAATTGCACAATGAGTGAGTTTTTAAAAAGATATATACATCAGGCAACATCCATGCAGCATTGTTTGGATGTAAAATTTAATTCCGAAAGAGCAAACATGCAACACAACAGCTCGAATCCTAAGGTAAGTTAATGGAAGGAAATTTGGGGAAGGAAGGTTTCCCATCCCTTCCTCCCCCTTGCAGTTACCTGAAATACCTCTTCAGAGTTGGGGCTGCCTCCTGAACAATGTGGGGTGGAACACGGGAGGCTGCTGGGGGGGGACGAATTGCCCAAAATTAGGTGGATCTGTGCCCCATTCCATATTGTTCAGGAGGTACATCCAACCCACTGGAGATGCTTTGGTGAGGGAATGCAAGTACGGTAGCTGTAAAAGGGAAATTCAGAAACTTTCACGAACTTCCTTCCTTTCACTTACCCTGGGACCCAAGCCAATGCCTGTGCAATTTGAATCATAGGAGAGACCAAATGATCTGTCTCAGTATAAATAGTGATCCAGTACCATTTACTGGCACAAATTCAGACACACTATGATTCCTATTTTAAGTAGAGATAGTGTTATAGGGCTAACCTGGGGCAGGTGGGAGTTATGATTGTTCTCTTTGCAGCTAATTTCAGAATGAAATCTATGCATTATATCATGATCACTCAGGAAATGTATCTTTAATTAGCTGTTGCCGATTTATCACTGAGCCACCGAATTAGTTATAATTTATTGATTGCTTCAGAATGTGTGTGTAAGTCCTAAGTGTATGATAATTAATTCTGTTCTGTGGTAATGACTTTTCTTGTTCTTTGTTGTATTATTTTGAACTTCAGCCAGCCTTTAATTGACGTCACTACTGAGCCTCTATAAGCGAATAGCTCCCACTGCATAAGCACCGCGTTACACAAAATGCAAGTATGACATGTGGCAAGTGAGAGGGGGTGTTATAAACCCAGTTACATTGATGTAACAACAGCTCAGGTCTGACCTTACAGCTCCTACACGTTAGTCCTATTCAGATGTATATTTCTATGTAAAAACTAGCTGTTGCCTGCGGCTTCGCTCGCGTGGATTTTAGGATTTGGTATAATTGTTTTTAAAAGAAACATGTATGGAAAAGATGCAGTGTCTCTGACTGAAAGTGTAACGTTTAGGCTGGGTGCTGGCAGCAGATATCTTTTGTGACAGAAATATCTGTTCTTAAAGAAAAATCAGGTTAATCCTGAGAGTCTACAGGTGATGAAGAGTGACCATGCCAAGTTTGGGGTAGATCCGTCTAAACGTGATGGAGCCTATGCGACGATGCCCCGCACGATGCCCCACATGCAACAGTCAGTCAGTCAGTTAAAACGTTTCCTTCCCTTTTCACCCCCTCAGAGAACAAATTCAGACACACTATGATTCCTATTTTAAGTAGAGATAGTGTTATAGGGCTAACCTGGGGCAGGTGGGAGTTATGATTGTTCTCTTTGCAGCCTAGGAGAGATTGGCCTAGGAGAGATTTGCATACCCAGCCCTATTGGCCGCTGCAGGAATTCATACCAACATTCTAAATGTGTATGGGCTATTTGCATAACTGCTGCTATTGGCTCCTGCAGCAAGTTGGCTCCTGCAGCAATTATGAGGTGAGGCCTATTTGCAGCACTGCAGATATGAGAGTGGGACGATTTTACCCCCTTTTGGGACGGAATTTCCCGAAATCCTTCCTTAGTGGGGGTCTATGTCATAAAAGCAATGTCCCTTCAAAATTTCACATTCCTAGATTAAACGATTTGAGCTGGGCGTTGATGAGTCAGTCAATCAGTCAATCAGGACACCTTCTTTTATATACGGTATATAGATTACTGTGTAGAGGGGGATATAAGAAGCTGTCCTATTCGGAGTCAGACCCTTGATCAACCTAGTCCAGTATTGGCTGACTGGCAACAGCTCAACAGGGTCTTCTGCAGGAGCCTTTCCCATCAACTGCTACCTGATCCCTTTTCAACTGAAGATGCCATGCACTGAACCTTGCAGGTCCCTCTGACCTCACTGTTTACAATCCCTCCCCCCATTCCTGTTTGTATACATAGTTATAACTTATAGTAACAATTTGTGCATCTGATGAAGTGGGCTGTAGCCCATGGAAGTTTACGTCATTTATTTATTTTTATTTATTTTATTATATTTATGAATCGCCCATCTGGCCAGACATCCGGCCACTCTGAGCGATGTACAATGCAATAAAATACAGGGGGGGGGGGGGGCTCACACACAGTATAAAACACAATTAAAAACAGTACAAAACTTAAAAATCCTAACCCACCCCATATTCCCGCCTGAAAAGCCACGTTTTTAATGCACGGTGGAAGCTAATCAAGAAAGGGGCATGGCGGAGGTCACTGGGGAGAGAGTTCCATAAATTGGGGGCTGCCACAGAAAAGGCCCTCCTCCTAGTCCCCACCAGCCTGGTTTCTCTGGCTGATGGAACAGGGAGAAAGCCATCCGTGGCGGATCTTGTTGAGCGGCCTACTTGATGTTGCTGGAGGCGCTCCTTGAGATATACTGGACCGGAGCCGTACAGGGTTTTAAAGGTCAACGCCAACACCTTGAATTCGGCTCGGCAAACAACTGGTAGCCAGTGCAACTCTTTGAGCACTGGAGTGATGTGATCACGCTGGCAGCAGCCTTTAACCAGGCGAGCTGCTGCATTCTGTACCAGCTGCAACTTCCGAACCGTCTTCCAGGGTAACCCCACGTACAGCGCATTACAGTAGTCTAGGTGAGAGGAGACCAAGGCATGAACCACTGATGGGAGCAGATGATTAGGAAGGTAGGGGCGCAACTGCCGTATCAGATGGAGCTGATACAGCGCCGCCCGGCTCACAGCTGACACCTGAGCCTCCATGGACAGCTGGGAGTCTAGAATGACTCCCAAGCTGCGGACCTGGTCCTTCAGGGGTAGATGTACCCCATTCAGCACCAGGTCAACATCCCCTAACCTTCCCTTGTCTCCCACCAGAAGTACCTTGGTCTTGTCGGGGGTTCAGTTTCAGCATGTTCCTTCCCATCCAGCCACCCACTGCCTCCAGGCACTTGGACAGGGTTTCAACAGCCAACCTCGGTGAGGACTTGAAGGAGAGGTAGAGCTGCATGTCATTTGCATATTGATGACAGCGCGCCCCAAACCTCCTGATGATAGCTCCCAGCGGCTTCAGGTAGATGTTAAATAACATCGGGGAGGGGATGGAACCCTGCGGCACCCCACAAGTGAGCGGGCGAGGGTCCAAAGCCTCCTCTCCAAGAACTACCCTCTGGTACCTTCCAGAGAGGAAGGACCGGAACCACTGCAGTACCTCCCATGCCCAACCCCTCCAGGCGGTCCAGGAGGATACTGTGGTCAACGGTATCAAAAGCTGCTGAGAGATCGAGGAGGACTAGAAAAGAGCATTCGCCCCTATCCAAAGCCCTCCTCATATCATCCAAGGCGACCAAGGCCGTTTCCGTCCCATGTCCAGGCCTGAAGCCCGACTGGCATGGATCTCAATAATCGGCTTCATCCAAATGAGCCTTCAACTGAGCCCCCACCACTCGCTCAATCAGCTTGCCCAGAAATGGCAAATTGGAGACTGGGCGAAAGTTGTTCAAATCTTGGGGATCTAAGGAGGGCTTCTTTAGAAGCGGTCTTATTACTGTCATAATAAATGTATTTGTCTTTAAGGTGCCAAGAAACTCTTAGTTGTTTTTGCTGCAACACATTAACATGGCTACTCCTCCATAAATTGTTAAAAGAAAAAGAAAGCATCCTGAATTGAGTCCTAGTGCTTGCCTTTTAGCTTCCATGGTTTGGCAAGAAACTATCGTGGAACCAGGAACAGCACATTTCCTCTCCTTCAGCTACACACAAAAAGGACGTTAGTTTTCTGTTCTCTTCTGCTACACTGGGCACCAGACCCTGAAGAACGAAAGCCTACTGTCAATCAAGCCAAATACATATTATGTGGAGGCTCATGATTGGAACTCTAGACTTTTTTTCCCTTCAAAAAGCAGCTCTTGTGCTAGTGGGGTGACATGGAGAGAGGGGAGGGTTATTATTTCTTCCCATAATGATGCCTCCCAAAAGCTACTATTTGCCCCATTAGGAAAAATGTACAATTCAGCTTAAGTCCAACCATGTTTCTCTTTATTTCTTCAGGTAGTATGAAAGAACAGAAATGTCCTCCATTTTTGGCACTGAGTTTGGGTGTAGGATGTTAGGGGGTTAAGTGTGTGTGTGTGTTAGTTTCAGCCAAAGGTTAATAGTTTAGAGGTCAAAGGTTTAGTTAGAATATAGAGGTCAGTTAGTTTTGCTCAGGAAGCAGGAAGTTATAAAGTTATACAAAAGGTATGGGGAAGAGAGAGTAAAAAAGTTTTAACTCAAGAAACAGAAACTTAGTTGGCAGAAATAAACAAGAAACTACCCCCTTGAATTGGAATTGGGGAGAGAGAAAATAATTTTAAAAGATAAAAACCAGAGGCAGAAAGGCGGAGAAGAGACAGAGAGAAGGAAAGGAATAAGGCCAGAGTCATAGAGGAAAGAAAGAGTCAGAGCTGCTGGAACTGGAGAAATGACTGAGAGAGCTAGAGCAGTGACAGTGAGATACTGCTTGGATAAGTAAGTAAGTAAGTAAGTAACTTAATTAAGGTCAATGACCAAAACTGCTTGGATAAGGAACCTGGATAAAAAAGGGAAACAATATAGATAGGCTAGCTGGATGCATTTATCCCTGGTTGTTTAATTACCATATTGCTCATATTTTTTTTGTGGTACACCATATTACTCGTGTGTGTGTGTGTGTGTGTGTGTGTGTGTGAGAGAGAGAGAGAGAGAGAGAGAGAGAGAGAGAGAGAGAGGGAATCACGATTTTAACACTTTTTCCTATTGAACATTTTCTTTAGCAAAATTTAAACCATGTTATTTGACATTTTGTGGTCTATTTTTTGGGTTATCCATCCCATATCTAATAGCCAACCCCCCCCCCCCATACGTAAAGTAGATACCTGCGACTTAGAGAGCTTTGAGGCTAGTTTGGTGGAGGCAGCCGGAAGATTTCCAGCTGGAGGAAGTGGAAAAAACTACAGGAAGGTACAATCAAAAAGGAGTGTGGGCATGCTATTTGGCCTGTTTTCCTTTCCACTCATGGAACAGGGTTTTGCCACTCTGTGAAGAGAGCCATAGTCCTAATTCCCTTCAGCCGGATACCACCAACCAAAGATTTTCTGATAAAACAACAACAACAACAACAACAACACACAATCCAAATGCTTCATTATTATTCATCGGCAGCATGGCCACACCACTACAAATTGCTTCAGGAACATGAATGCATCTTGCAAGGCGTTGGAATTACAAGGAGAACAGCAAATGCTTTGTCCCCTATGCTACTGAACATGAAACCGGGTGACCGGCCAGATGGGCGATTAAATAAATATAATAAATAAATAAATAAACCACAGAGTGGGGTCTGTGAAGGTTCTGGTAGGTTGAGCGGGAGCGGGAGGAGTTTCCTCCAAAGCTCTTAACTCTCTACCCTGTGGCCAGCGGACAAACAAACCACCCGGCAGACTGCCGCCACCCCTTCTCATCCACCCAGTCCAAGCCAGGGGATACTTGGACCTTTCCGGATATCCTGGGCCCCCAGAAATAAGGGTTCACCTGATCACCCTCTATTTCTAGCCCCCCAGCCTAAAACCCTAAACAGTAGCCCAACCAAAGCAGAAGGCGTTGAATTTAGTACTGAGGCCAGATCCAGAACAGAACACACTCAGACTGGAAACAGTGAACTTTATTTACAATAAGGAAGGGGGACAAAAAGGTAAAACAGTGTGCAAAGACAAAAGGAGATAGAAAAAACAGAATATTAAACAATGAAGAAATCCCTTGAAACCCTGCTGCAGGCTAAAACAATAAACCCTATCTAGTCTCTCCCATATGGTTACCCTAAGATAAAGTTCTTCCGATGGGACAACTTAAGACTTAATCAAGATTCCAGGCTCACAAAGGCAATCCAAAGACCAGGACACCTTCCTTGTGACGACCGGGATGAAGAACGCCTAGCAGCTCTAACCCTCCTAACTTTATATGCACCCCCACCCCCACCCCACCCAGCTCTTGACCAGTATGAGGTGAGCCTCCATAGCCAATCACAGTTGGTTGGATGACTTCCTCAGCTTCCAGGAGGGGAGGAGGGATTGAAACCGCCTTACTGCCATCCAGCTGAAATCAGTCAGCCTAATTGTTGGCTGCTGTTCAGCTCTGACCTTGAAGGCCTGGAGACTGGCAAAAAGCCATGATAAGGCACGCAGGTGGTTGCAATAAGTGTGTGCCAGCCCCTTCTCATGAAATACGGCCTCTTGTTAGCAGAAAAAATCTCTAAAGAAAAATGAATTTCTTCACAGGGTCATCAGGAGTTTTAGAGTGTGTTGCCATCAGTATGTTGAAAACATACTGCTCTATCCACAGGTGAGGCTGTGGATATGCTAAATCAATGCCTGGCTGTGACAATGGACTGGATGAGGGCTAATAAACTGCAGCTCAATCCAGACAAGACTGAGATGCTGCTAGTGGGTGGTTCTTCTGATCAAATGGAGGATGTTCAGCCTGTTCTGGATGCGGTTACACTCCCCTGGAAGGAGCAGGTTCATAGCTTGGGGGTTCCCCTGGAGCCATCTCTGTCACTTGAGACTCAGGTGGCCTCAGTGGGATGGAGTGCCTTCTACCAGCTTCGGCTGGTAGCTCAGCTAAGTCCCTATCTGGACAGCAAAAACCTGGTTTCGGTAATCTATGCTCTGGCAACCTCCAAGCTGGATTACTGCAGTGCACTCTATGTGGGGCTGCCCTTTAAGACTGTTCAGAAGCTGTAGCTTGTGCAAAATGTGGCAGCCAGAGTAATAACTGGGACCAGAAGGTCTGAGCATATAACACCAATTCTGGCCCACTTGCATTGACTTCCTGTATGTTTCCGAGGCCAATTCAAGGTGTTATTTTTTTAACTTATAAACCCATACACGGCTCGGGACTGCAAAACCTGATGGGGTGCTTCTCCCGACATGAACCTACTTGGACACTACGATCAGCATCTGAGACCTTCCTCCGAGTGCCACCTATAAGGGAGGCTCAGAAGGTGGCAACAAGGAAGAGCGCCTTCTCAGTGGTGGCCCCCTGATTATGGAACCGTCTTCCTACTGATGCCTGCCTGGTGCCAACACTGTCATCTTTTCGGCACCGGGTTCAGACTGCTCTCTATTCCCAGGCATTTAATGTCATATGATAGGGGATTTATGTCAACTCAGGTCTAGCATTTTATTGAAATAGTTTTTAGCTGCTGAAATTGTTTTAAATTTTGTATGTTAAAAATTTTATACTGTGTTTTATTATCTTGTATCTGTTGTTTGTAATTTTTGTGAATTGTTGAGGAGATCCCTGAAAGTTTTGACTATTAGGCGGTATACAGATGATGAAGATGATGATGATGCCAGCTCCTCATACCACTCTACAACACCCGAAGCAGAATTTTTGATCCACCACCTCCACCATTACATAGGACATATAAAAGCGCCTGCTACAGGATCACTGGAAGGGGGTGCAGAAGTTGTACTTTGGCCATTTCAGAGAAGGGTGGGAACAAGGGGGATTTATTTTATTTATTTATTTATTTTATTATATTTATACCCCGCCTTTTTTCCTTCAAGGAACCCAAGGCGGTTTACATAATCCTCCTCCTCTCCATTTTATCCTCACAACAACCCTGTGAGGTAGGTTAGGCTGAGAGTCAGTGACTGGCCCAAAGTCACCCAGTGAGTTTCATGGCTGAGCGGGGACTAGAACCCGGGATTTCCCGAGTCCCAGTCCAACACTCTCCCCACTACGCCACACTGGGGTACTTCTCCAAACATTTAAATTATCAAATGTGAACAGTAATAGATTCATAGATGATAGAGTTGGAAGGGGCCTACAAGGCCATCGAGTCCAACCCCCTGCTCAATGCAGGAAACTAGAGGAGGGGTCTCCCATCCAAGTAATAACCAGGCCTGACCCTGCTTAGCTTTCCACACCCAGACAAGCTGAGCCAGCGTGAGCCATAGGCCTGTATGTTTATCCTTACTACTCTGGTGGCTCTATTCCCAATCCTGCTTTAGTGGCTGAAGGAGCAAAGGAGAAGAAAAGTCTTGCATCCAGTGGGGGATAGCACTGCTGCACCTTTACATATTTGCACCTTTACAAAAACGAAATGCCTTCCCTTCCCTTGTGCTGGAGAGGGGGAGTAATCTCTATAGAGAAAACCAAATGGCAGCACAGCATGAATATGAACTTGACTTGCTAACTGTAAAACTCTGTAGCAGGATTGGTTTACAAAACCAAACCAAACCACCACCCAGGAATGGTGACTTTTAAAATATAAAATGCTTTCGAGCAATAAAGATTAAAAATCCTCCCTATCTGTTTGCCTTAATAAGCCAGGCATATCTGAGGAGCTCAGCATGTTACAAAAGGCCATGGAGAAGTTGTATGCTTTTACAGAATCATCGTGCAAAAGCCAACATGACTGCAAAACAAAAGAATTCTCCTGTCCTGTCCACTGAATCCTTTTAATTGTCCTTCAGCCTCTAATGCTTCCTTTTGTATGCCCTGTTTCACACAAATACTTCATCCCTTCTTTGCTTTTCATGCATCTGTGCTGTCCACAGCCTCTTTGTTTCCTTGCTTCCTGTGCTCCAGCAATGGGGTTTCCCCCTCAAGTCAGGGCTGCCTAATGCAACCACCACCCTTTCCTATCCTCCTCTTTCCCTACCCTTCCCCACGGATTCCAAGATCAGACTCCTTTGGCAGCCTATCCATTTTTAGGCAGTGCAGGCAACCACACCCCCTCAGGCAGCTTTGACTGCTTAACTCTCTTCTATATTCAAAACCTTTCCCTGTTTGGCTGAACAAAGTGGAAGCTTGCTAAGTAACACCCTGTTGCCATGACCGCATCCCCTTGTACTCAAAGGCACCCACAGTGATCCTTTTAAGAAACACTGAGTGGGATACATCCTGTAATCACACTTTCAAGATATCTGTTACAACTGTGATGGGAAGCTTACCCGAAAACAATAACGAAAGCATTCTGAAATGTCTTATGATGTGATCGGACTTTTAAATCACCCAGGTGCACAGTGATGAGGGGTGGAAATTTTTCCAAAACAGAAAATTTTCTGGAAAGATTTCCAGAGTTGAATTTTTCTGCAGAAAATTTTTCATTTCATACGTTCATTAGTAACAATGAATGGAGCGAATATAAATACAATATTAGGCAAGCTTGGCAGTTTCAAAGTTGTGATTAATGTTTTACAGGTGATTACCCCTACCAAGTATGTGAGAAAATACATTTATGTCATTGAAATACATATATACCTCAATGTGAGCGGAATAAGTACTGACAGCAAACTGAAGGTGCCCCAACAACCTTAGTGGAAGAGAGTTGAACTCTGTTGAAATAATGAGTGGTTGTCAGCATATCATCATCATCATCATCATCATCATCATCATCATCATCTATTTATTTATTTATTTATTATATTTATACCCCGCCTTTTTTCCTGCAAGGAACCCAAGGCGGCTTACATAATCCTACTTCTCTCCATTTTATCCTCACAACAACCCTGTGAGGTAGGTTAGGCTGAGAGTCAGTGACTTGCCCAAAGTCACCTAGTGACTTTCATGGCTGAATGGGGACTAGAACCCAGATCTCCCGAGTCCCAGCCCAACACTCTCACCACTACGCCACACTGGCTCAGTTCTCTGGCTCATGCACAGTTCTTTGGGTTGCTAAAATTTATTCTGTGTCAACCATTTTCAGTACCTTTGTTTTATTGTGTCCACTTTCTTATTCCTCATTTTGTGACTCAGAGTCCTGTTCCATTTTCTTTCAGGTCTGCACAACTGTGATTGGGGTAGTGATGTGAAATCTATGTGTCCTCCTTTACAGAGGGCAGCCCTCCATGTGAAGGACTGTCCTCTGTTTTGAAGGCATCCTCTGTCAGAAGGGCTATCCAGTATAAAAATAAAGAACCATCAGAAGGAAGAGCTGGGCCTTGACGCTCCACATCAACAGCACCTGGACAGCAGACTGAGCAAGGCACCCAGGTGACCCAGACACAGTCTTCCACACGATGGTGAGAGGCACTATATTTCTTTTCAAATTATAATCATTCTTTCTAAATTTGCATATGAAAAATTTTATTCAAATTGTTATCTTCCTTTTTGGTGATGCATTTCCTCTTTTTTAGTGTCTCAAGTTCAACCCTAATTGTGATTCACCAAGCTTAAAGCACATCCCACCAGCCACATAGTTTGGTCTGCTTGACAACACTCCTGTTTAGAAGTTCCAAGTAGATAGCAAAACTCTAGGTTTATCAAGCCTAGATTGCTTATACATATCCCAAATGGATAAAGAAGTGTTCAGCAGATATTAGTGAAACTATTATGTAACACTGCATACAAAGCAGAATAATGTGGCAGTTTCATGGCTGTTTTATGGAGCTATATATTTAATAAAGCATGTCTTCTGTAGGATCTAAAACAAAACAAAATAACTTAAAATGGAGTCACTTAACACGCTAATATGCAGACATTAGTGAGAACATTAGTGTGAACACTGATGATTGCTCACCCATAATAAAGCAACCATCAATGGACTCAGGCAATTTAAAATATAGGGTACTTGCTGCAACAATTTCTCACTGTTTCTGCTTCAATGACATTTAGGACTGCAGCCAACCAAAATAAATATCAGGTGAACTGATAATTTATGGCTGCATCAGTCTATTTCTTAATGTCAGTAGTTTTGCCATAGATATTTATATATCAATAGCAACTACAGGCAGTCCCCGGGTTAAGAATGTCCGACTTATGGACAACTCGTACTTACAAACAGACGTCCAGGTTCCCTGACTCTACGACATTTACGTAGAGTATAGCGTGGCATACGTAATTTACACAATTTGCGTAAATGCCGTATACTACGCTATACCGTTCCGACGTACGTACAAATGCGACTTAAAGACATTCTGGGGACTGCCTGTACATCTTAGCAGAGCATTACAGCTATTGCTAATGCTATTAAACAACACATGCTATTAAACGGCACATACAGGTTATGCTCCAGAACGTTTATCCCTTTACAGCTATTCTTCAGTATCATACTTGTCATGATTTCAGTATCAATGCATGAGACCAGCAGATTTTTGAGATCAAGTTAGAGCTATGTATCTGCATCACAAAATAGTATTCTGTTTCTTGAAATATGAAATGAAGAACAGGCTATCATATTATTCTTCCAATTTCCTCTTCCAGGTCATGTTAAAGACCCAATCTGGAATAGCCAATGGGAAGACAACACATATCAGGATCATAGGATTGTTGCTAGGGTTAGGAAATAATGTGTTCAGAAACAACCATGTTGTTGTAGGTTGTGGCTCATTCTGGCTCAGCTTGTCTGAGCGTGGAAAGCTAAGCAGAGTCAGGCCTGGTTATTACTTGGATGGGAGACCCCTCCTCTAGTTTCCTGCATTGAGCAGGGGGTTGGACTCGATAGCCTTGTAGGCTCCTTCCAACTCTATGATCTATGAAATCTATGAATAGCATATCAGAATACTAAACATATGTGTCCCACCACTCTCAGCCATCCGAAGGTCTCCTGTTCCTGGAAACGACTCTGCCATTTCCCCTTGCTGACCCCTATTCCTTAAACTATATCCCAGAATGCCTCCTGTGACACCCCCTTACTTCTTTCAAACCCCTCCTCAAAACTCACCTTTTCCATGAAAACTGTATAACATCCAAGACCTAATACCCTACTGTAAGTTAGCCAAAGTACATAAAACTGAAATCTCATATTCTTCTCCTGTTTACTCCACCTCCATTTTCCTCCCCTTCTTCTGTTGTCTTCTCTTTTGTCTGTTTTTATATTGTAAGTCCTGTGGGGGCAGGGACCTGTTAAATCTGTTCTTTGCAAAGTGTTGTGTATATAGATGGCATAGATATTAATAATAAAAATATGCTTTTAAGTCATCAGAATGCATTGTTGTCCTATTTCCCTCCCCAAAAGGTAACCATTTCATTAAAATGAAATAGTTCAATTGTTAGTTTGTTTATACATGCATAAATACCATGTACAAGGCAGCTCACATAAAAATAAAACATAAAATACAATAAAACTGAATCAAAATAAAAACTGACAATAGTGCAAAAATAATTTTTAACATAGGTCAGTTAAAATATAACAAGTAACACACCTAACAAATAAATAGAGAAACCACACAGCTCATTAATTTTAAAACTGGCCAGATAAAAGACCTAATTCACAAAAAGCAACCCAAATTAGATGAGTTTTAAAAAACTATTTGAACACCGGCAGAGCTGAGACGATATGCACCATAGCAGAGAGGGAGTTCCAGAACTTGGGGGCCACCAGTGAAAATACTATCTTTTGTACCTGCCAAGCAAACCAGTCTTAAAGGTGGGCTTACAAGCAGGAAGAACACACAAAAGGAAGTTAATCCCAACAGCCATGACAACAAAAAATCAGCCATCAGTTTGGGATATATAATATCGAATGAAATAATAAATAAATTCAATAAACACTATACAAATATAGTAATACCTTGGATTGCAAGCATAATTCGTTCTGGAACCGTGCTTGTAATCCAAAACACTCTTATATTAAAGCAAGTCTCTGGCGGGCATGAGCGGGGCCGATTTCAGCCCGCTACGCCCGCTCGAGGCGAGCGGTTACATCCCTACACTACTTATATTGCAAGACATCGCTTGCTTATCAAGTCAAAATTTATTTTAAAAATTTGCTTGTCTTGCAAAACGCTCTCAGACCAAGTTACTTGCAATCCAAGGTATTACTGTACATGTAACAACATTTATAGGCTCAAAAATTAAACAACTTGATGTATCTTTAAAGTAAATAGCATGAAAATGCTATTATACAACAGACACTAAACATGTTTCTATCATAAACTGGTCTTCCCCAATGGTCTAATAAAATCACAATCAAATTTCTCACATGGTGGCCCAGAAATGCACTAGCAACCAGTGCAAGTGATACAGAAATGCAGTACAATTGATAAAGCATTCATGTCACAAGTTCCTGTAGCCTGGCCCCTACCAACATCCAGCTGGCTGTATTCTGTACCAGCTGAAGTTTCCGAACTTTCTTCAAAGGCATAGAACACTTTACAGTAGTCTAACCCAGATGTGACTAGTGCATGGATAACTGGGGCAAGATCTCATCTCTCTAGATAGGATCACAGCTGATGTACCACCTGCGATGTCATCTGCACCTCCTCAGACAGAGTTAAGCCCAGGAGGACCCCTGAGCTACAAACTTGGTCCTTCAGGGGGAGTATAACACCCATCCAAGATCAGTTGCATCCAGATCAACTAAATTGATCCACAGTCCCTCCATCTTGTCTGGATAAACTTTCAGCTTGTTCTCCCTCATCCATCCTAAAACCATCTCCAAACACCTGTTCAAGAGTTCCAAAGCATCCCAGGGGGCTGTAAATGGTAGAGTGGGGTGTCATCCTCATATTAGTGACACTGTAGCCTAAACTCTACATGACTTCTTCCTGCAGTTTCATGTAGATATTAAATAGGAGGCGTGTGTGTGTGGGGGGGAGACAAGATGGAACCTTGATGTACCCCATAAAGCAAAGGCCATGGGATAACAAAGAAGCCTCCTAGCACCACCTTCTGGAACCAGAGCCACCACAATATCATGCTGCCTAAGCCCAAGATGGCCCAGAAGAATACCACTGTTGATGGTAGTTAAAGCTGCTGAGAGATCCAAGAGAACCAACCAGGTTGTACTTCCTCCTGACCTAAGTCATCTAACAGGGTGACCGGGGCTGTTTCCATCCCAAAACTAGGCTGGCATTCAGGATGGAGTAGGTATATCCAAATAATCAGTATTCTCCGAGAACACTTGGAGTTGAGAAGCCACCACCACCTTCAACACCTTGCCCCAAAAAGGCAGGATAGACACTGGATGATAGTTGTCATAGATCATCAGGTTCATGCTTGATTTAGCACAGGTCACACCACTGCTTCCTCAAGGAGGCATTAAATACTTTCAAAATCCAGGTCCCCAAGCCTGACCTGGATCCATACCCATGAAGAGCATGGATCCAGAGAACAAGTGGTAGGCCTCAAACTTCTCAACAGTTTGTCCACATTCTCAGGCTGCACAAGCTTAAAAGTATCCTAACAAAATGAGGAGACAGTGTCCTAGCTCCATCCATCTCAGACTCCGGGCGGGGGGGGGGGGGATATCCAGGTCAGTGCAGTTGAGAGCAATTTTACCCACAAAATATAAAGCAAATTGATCACATCAGGCTTCTGAAAACTCCACACCCTGCTCCACTAGGCCTGAATGACAGAAACCATTACATACCTTAAACAGCACTTCTGTGGATGGAACAGCATCAGTGAAGTAAGAATTCTTCATTGCCACAGAGTAAGTCCATAAATGGGCTCTCACCTGTGTTTGGTCGTGCTTGCAATGAGTTTTCCACCATCTGCATTCTTGCTCAAGTATTATGTAGCTTTTACCCACTAAAAAGATATGCTGCCTAAAGATTTATAGTGACAGAGTTAAAGGAATGGCTAATACAAAAGTGAGTGACAGAGAAGCTGTTTAGTATTCCATAGAGCACATTCTTATTATATAAAAATATGAATGCAGACAAGAAATGGAAAGTATATGCAACATCTGTTGACAAATGATGTGTTGTAAAATGGAGATCAGGATGACCCACAGGAAGGTTTCTTTTTAATTGGAATAGTCTGCTAGAATCCATACCACACAGGGGACATTCAAAATATGAAGATGAATTTATGAAATTGTTATTTTCCTGACCACCTGTGTTCAACCGTTATTTAGCCATGAACTTTAGCACATTACTTAAATTACAGTTTAGGCAATTGCTTTCTGCTTCCTATTCCATTTGGTGACAGGAGACACACGGGTGTTACTGTTAATAGGCACCTTAAGGAGATTAACTTCAAAAATAGAACTGACAGACAGGCTCACAAACCATTATCTATTCCTGACTGAAATTATTATTCATAGATTCATAGAGTTGGAAGAGGTCTAATGGCCATTGAGTCCAACCCCCTGCTCAATGCAGGAAACTAGAGGAGGGGTCTCCCATCCAAGTAATAACCAGGCCTGACCCTGCTACGCACTTCCTCTTCCAGGCAGTAGCAGGTGTAATTCTTCATTTCTCTGAAATGTTTTTAAAGACCTTGCAGTGAATTCGACTACTAGCAACTCAATATAAATGTAGCAGCAGAGATACTATGGCCAAGTTTGGACGACTAGTGATGTGGGGCGGAAATTTTTCCAGTGCTTTATTTTTCCATGGAAATTTTTACATTTCATAAGTTCTTTATTAAAAAAAGAAAAGAATGTATACCAATTGCAAATACAATATTAGGCAAGCTTGGCAGTTTCAAAGCTATAATTAATGTTTTTCAGGTGATTATCCCAAGCATACATGTATGTCTCAGTGAAAGGGAGCTAATACATCATGCCTTGGATTGAGAGCATAATTCGTTCCAGAAACGTGCTTGTAATCCAAAACACTCTTATATCAAAACGAAATTCCCCCCCAAAAAATTGTACAGAGATTTTTTATTTAAGCCTACTACAGTACTTGTATTGCAAGACGTCGCTTGTATATCAAGTCAAAAATTTGCTTGTCTTGCAAAACACTCTCAAACCAAGTTACTTGCAATCCAAGGTAGTGGCAATGTGACATAGTGGCAATGAACCTGAAGGTGCCCCAACAACCTCAGTAGGAGAGAGTTGAACTCTGTTGAAATACGGTAGTTTAGAACAGATTAGGAGTAAAAACAATATTTTTTGGTGGGAGGGGAGGTCCTTGTGATTCTCTCTTTCCCTCCACTGCAATCTTCAAAATAAAAATAAAAAGCAATACCGTACTTCTATACAACTTGCAGGTCACCACCACCACCTCCACTTCAAACTTGATTTCTCCATTTCACAGATTATCTGGCTAGGCACTTGCAAAGGTTAATTTTGATTTTATATCCCAAAGTGGCTTGTCCTTAGTCAGCCTGGAATCAGCAGCCTCCTTTGGAACACGGCCCAACATTTACAATGACCTCCTTCTGAGTCAAGGGAGCAGGGAACAGGAGCATCCAGCAGGGGAGTGCAGAAAAGTGAGTTTGCTTTAGCTAATGGGATGCATGTAACCAATTCTCTTAGACGGGATTGAAACAGAATTGCCATTAGCATCTGTCAGCCTCTCTTCTGATATCAACAAGTAGATAATATGGTGCCATTTATTTAATCTACTACTCTACTAAAATAGCACAACTTTTCAAGACTCAAAGGTTCCACTTTAACACACTAACATAAACAGCACACTCACCAGTATCTGGGTTGTGTGTGCTATATGTCACTGGGCTCAGGAACATTTCCTGTACTTCCCTGGCACTGTCCTTTTTAGGAGTACTCTTCCATTCTGCCTGATGAATGATTCTGTGTAATCTGCAGGCTATTATACTCTCACAGCCACAGAGAAGACTACACCTAATACAGTTTGCAACAGTAACTGGAAAATACCGAGATACCCATGCTTCACTGGGAGAATTGAAGTGCAGCTGGACAGACATCTGTCAGAGATGCTTTGACCTAGATTCCTGCATTGAGCAGGGGGTTGGACTCCATGGCCTTGTAGGCCCCTTCCAACTCTACTTTTCTATGATTCTATGATTCCATGCAACTAACCAATTTTAAAGATGGATGAATCATTTCCTAATTATTCTGTATAAAAGTTACCTAAGCATATTCCAACATCAGAGCCATGGACAAAGGTTTTAAATATTTAAAAAACACGGAGACATAACTGTGTTATCTAACAATTATTAGGACAATTACCCATGTGTGCTTTACACTGATACTCTGCGAACAGAAACAAACATTTTCTACACAATGGCACAAATGCAGAGTATGCAACAGTGGTTCCCAGGACTTTCTGCACTCAGATTGCCAACTGTTGGCTGCTTGTAAATTCAAAACGTGCCTGCAGGGCATTAGCTTGTAATGCACACTGTAATCGACTATGTTACATAGCATATTGCTGGAATCCCCAACATGGAGCCCACTGATACCTCCATTGGTGTCCGCCAGGCCAGACTCCCTGACCCTATTGATTTTGGGGTATTAATTTTTTTTAAATTTAAAACATTGGGTTCTTTAAACTGGGAAGCCGGCATACTGCAAAACAAAATGCCAGTCTCCAGTGCCATTTTTATTCCCAAAAATGCCTCCAAGCCCCACGTGAGTTCCAGAGCCATACTTAGAAAATAAAAAGGTGGGTGGCTGCAGGTGGTGGTGGTTTCCCAAGTTAAGAACGTCCGACTTACAGACAACCCATACTTAAGAACTTCTGGGTTCCCCAGCACTATGTCGTTTACATAAGAGTACATAGCTACGCAATTTGCGTAAATGCAGATTTTAACGTATAGAATGCTATGTTGTTCCGACTTACCCGTATATACTCAAGTACAGGTCGGCCCTAATATAAGTCGTGGCCCCTAATTTCACCCCCCAAAACTGGGAAAACTTATTGCCCCCAGTATAAGTCTAGGGTGGGAAATGTATGAGGGGAGACTCCCGCCGCCACCCCCAGACAACCCCCGCCACCGTACCTGCACCCACCGCCGCCGAAGCCCCACCCCCGTACCTGCACCCGCTGCCGCCGAAGCCCCGCCACTGCCAAAGCCCCCCCAGGACCCCCGCCGCCACCGCCAGGCACCCCCCTCCACCCCCAGGACCCCTGCCACCACCCCCAGACACCCCCACGCCACGCTGTTCCTCTCCGCTCGCTCTTTAAAATTATTTTCCTCCCTCCCCCATACCTTTGTCAGCGGTGGCTCGCTCTGCTGGCGCCTTGCGCGCTGCCATGCCGGCTCCTAGGCAGGGAAGCGGTGCAGCAGTGCGAGGCGCCCGTAGAGTGAGTGGCTCGGCTGCGTCTCCCTGGCAGGGAGACATGTGGAGCCACTCCGCTATTCCTCCGCTCGCTCTTTAAAATTATTTTCCTCCCCCCCCCATACCTTTACCAGCAGCCGCTCGCTCTGCGGTCGCCTCGCGCGCTGCCATGCTGCTTCGTTCCCGGGAGCCGGAAGTGATGCCCATCGCGGCCCCGGAAGTGATGCCCGTCGCGGCCCGGAAGCGACGAGGGCGGCGCCGGCAGCGTCGCGAGCCTCCGCTTACAAACACAAAGGTAGGGGAATGGCGGAGCAGCTCCACGTGGGTCCCTGGCAGAGAGACGCGGCCTGGCCACTCGCTCTGCGGTTGCCTCGCGCGCTGCCATGCCGGCTCCCGGGAATGAAGCAGCATGGCAGCGCGCGAGGCGCCAGCAGAGCGAGCGGCTGCTGGTAAAGGTATGGGGGGGAGGAAAATAATTTTAAAGAGCGAGCGGAGGGGAACAGCGGAGTGGCTCCACATGTCTCCCTGCCAGGGAGACGCAGCCCAGCCACTCGCTCTACGGGCGCCTCGCACTGCTGCGCCGCTTCCCTGCCTAGGAGCCGGCATGGCAGCGCGCAAGGCGCCAGCAGAGCGAGCCACCGCTGACAAAGGTATGGGGGAGGGAGGAAAATAATTTTAAAGAGCGAGCGGAGAGGAACAGCGTGGCGTGGGGGTGTCTGGGGGTGGCGGCAGGGGTCCTGGGGGTGGAGGGGGGTGCCTGGCGGTGGCAGCGGGGGTCCTGGGGGAGCGCTGACCCACTTATAAGTCGAGGGGGCATTTTTCAGCACAAAAAATGTGCTGAAAAACTAGACTTATATTTGAGTATATACGGTACATACAAATTCGAGATAAGGACATTTTTAAGAACAGAACTTGTTCGTAACCTGGGGACTGCCTGCACTCTGTTGCTTGGGCAGTTACTTGTTTCTAAGCTCATCAGTTTGCCTTCTGTGAAATAGGGCAGAAAAGTAATGTTGCGTTTTAGAACTAGTGGAAGACCGACAACTTGGTCTTCTGCGCGGGTTCAATGCTAAGGGGGTAGCGAGTCCTGGGGCGGGCCTTCTCTGAGGTCCCCAGCGACTATCACCCTTAGCCCAGAACAAAGGGATAACTTATAGCCACAAAAGTATCTTTTATAAAACAAGTTTATTTACAAAATTACCTTCACAAACTTAGACACACGCCAGCAATACAGTTTATCAGTACGGTACAAAGTAGCAAGCAAGAAGTCTCAAGGACACTGTGATTTTAGGGCTCTCAGCTAGTTAGTTCAGCTCGGGCTCCAGCAGAGGCCCGGTCAACCGCACGCTGCTAGCTGGGTTCCCGGCGGAGGTCCGGTCTACCCAAGCGGCTAGCTGGGTTCTCGGCGGAGGTCCGGTCTACTTAAGCGGCCAGTGATTTCAGCTTGGTTTCTTGGGGGTCTGGTCAACCCAAGCGGCCAGTGATTTCAGCTTGGTTTCCCGGGGGTCTGGTCAACCCAAGCGGCCAGTGATTTCAGCTAGCTGGAGCGCGCCGGGTGCTGCTACCCGGGGTTGCCGATCTTTCGTTCCCTTACCCCAAGCATGGGGCAAGATTGCTGATCAGGTCCAACAACTCAGTTCTCTTGCGTAGGGTGTTTTATACCTTGGTGTTTCAGGTAGCCCCTCCCTCTGTAATCAGGTGGGTTGCCAATCAGGTGGGTTGCCACCCTCCCTGAGGGGTGGCCTTTTGGGTCAGGTGGGGTGACGCCTTCTCCCCGTGGGGTGGGGTCCCTTTGAAGCCACTTGCTTAATGGTCTTATCTTGTGGTGTTGAGTGGTCTTTTCTTATGGGTGCTGAAGTGTCTGCTCTGGCGAGGTATTTAAGTCTTATGTAGATGGGGCTGATATACAAGAGCATTGACAAACCTGGCGATGCTTCCTGTCTTCCCCCCTGGGGTGATTCTATGCAGATGTTGTTTGTCCCCTTTGGCCTCTGTGGAGACTGGCTGTCTCCCCCCCCCCCCGGGTCTCTTTCCCCCCACCTTGGTGAGTGTGTGTGTGTCAGAAAGGGGGCTTAGGTTGGCTTTCTCCACATCTCTCCCCCCGGGGAAAAGATGGCATTGGGGTCCCACACCCCAATTTCCCATCGACTTGCCCGCCGGCAATGTTCGGCAGTGAGGGCGAAGTGTTGCTTGACCAGCTGCCTTGAACGGTCAACGGCCCTAAAATCACAGTGTCCTTGAGACTTCTTGCTTGCTACTTTGTACCGTACTGATAAGCTGTATTGCTGGCGTGTGTCTAAGTTTGTGAAGGTAATTTTGTAAATAAACTTGTAGCTTGTAGCCTCGTAGCTTGCCGGGGTCTTCTGCAGATGAGCCCCGAGGAGGTCAGCCAGGTCCCCACTGACCTGGGTTCGCAGGGCGGACAACCGCAAGTTGTCGGGGACCCGCTGCTCCTGGCACACCATTTCAAAAATGTAGAAGAACATCAGGACATCTTGCCCTGCCTTGTAGTAGGGGAACGCCTTGCGGTCCCACGACGGAGGGGGAGGAGCAGCGGGGACAGTCGGGGAAGTTTTCCCCGCCTCAAGCTGCAGCTTGGCCAACTCTATCTGCATCTGGATCATTGCGCGCTCATGGGCCATCCTCTCCCGCTCGTGTGCCATCCATTCCGAGGGAAGCTCGAGGGGTTCCAGGGGCTCCAGAGGCTCCAGAGGAGCGGGGTCTTCGGTCACCACCTCCTCTCTCCCATCTGTCGGAGCTGGGATACGGCGGACCATGGGTCGGGCACCCTGGGTCCGACTCGCCAGCAGCTCCGTCTGCCGGATCAGCGCCGCCAACCCCGGGGTGATGGGGGTTGCGGGCAGGGGCCGCCATGGCTCGGCTCCCCCAGTTGCTCTTTCAGGCTCTGGGTCGTTCATGGTGATCTTTAGGCTCTTGCTACTTTGGGTCTGGGAGATATTCTGGACTAATAAGTTATCCCAGCTCTGCCACCAAGTGGAAGACTGACAACCTGGTCTTCTGCGCGGGTTCAATGCTAAGGGGGTAGCGAGTCCTGGGGCGGGCCTTCTCTGAGGTCCCCAGCGACTATCACCCTTAGCCCAGAACAAAGGGATAACTTATAGCCACAAAAGTATCTTTTATAAAACAAGTTTATTTACAAAATTACCTTCACAAACCTAGACACACGCCAGCAATACAGCTTATCAGTACGGTACAAAGTAGCAAGCAAGAAGTCTCAAGGACACCGTGATTTTAGGGCTCTCAGCTAGTTAGTTCAGCTCGGGCTCCAGCAGTGGCCCGGTCAACCGCACACTGCTAGCTGGGTTCCCGGCGGAGGTCCGGTCTACCCAAGCGGCCAGTGATTTCAGCTTGGTTTCCCGGGGGTCTGGTCAACCCAAGCGGCCAGTGATTTCAGCTTGGTTTCCCGGGGTCCGGTCAACCCAAGCGGCCAGTGATTTCAGCTAGCTGGAGCGCGCCGGGTGCTGCTACCCGGGGTTGCCGATCTTTCGTTCCCTTACCCCAAGCATGGGGCAAGATTGCTGATCAGGTCCAACAACTCAGTTCCCTTGCGCAGGGTGTTTTATACCTTGGTGTTTCAGGTAGCCCCTCCCTCTGTAATCAGGTGGGTTGCCAATCAGGTGGGTTGCCACCCTCCCTGAGGGGTGGCCTTTTGGGTCAGGTGGGGTGACGCCTTCTCCCCGTGGGGTGGGGTCCCTTTGAAGCCACTTGCTTAATGGTCTCATCCTGTGGTGTTGAGTGGTCTTTTCTTATGGGTGCTGAAGTGTCTGCTCTGGTGAGGTATTTAAGTCTTATGTAGATGGGGCTGATATACAAGAGCATTGACAAACCTGGCGATGCTTCCTGTCTTCCCCCCTGGGGTGATTCTATGCAGATGTTGTTTGTCCCCTTTGGCCTCTGTGGAGACTGGCTGTCTCCCCCCCCCCTGGGTCTCTTTCCCCCACCTTGGTGAGTGTGTGTGTGTCAGAAAGGGGGCTTAGGTTGGCTTTCTCCACAGAACTCTTCCTTGTCCTTGGGAAAGTTACTTTTCTTTTAGCCTCACTAGTTCGCCTTCTGAGAAATGGGTGTTTTGTGACTAGCCACACCCACCATGACAGTCATTTTGTCAATGTTTCCTCACCATCATTTTCTAAAGTTTCCTTTACAAAATGACTGACATTGGGCATGGCCAATCACGAAACATCCACTTGAGAGTGTGCTCACAACAACACTCTCTCAAAATTCCAAATGTGCCCACCAGTTTCACCAAGGTTGAGTGGCTTATGCTGGCTCAGCTTGTCTGAGTGTGGAAAGCTAAGCAGGGTCAAGCCTGGTTATTACTTGGATGGGAGACCCCCTCCTCTAGTTTCCTGCATTAAGCAGGGGGTTGGACTCGATAGCCTTGTAGGCTCCTTCCAACTCTATGATCTATGAAAAAAAAACCCTCTGGCATAGTGCCAGATGGCAGTAGTCTTCTAGTTCTTTCATATGATTACAATCATATCTGCCACAGACGGCCTTCTCCTTGTCCCTTCAGCCAGAGCAGCTAGACTGGTGGGGACTAGGAAGAGGGCCTTTTCTGTGGCAGCCCCCATACTGTGAAACTCTCTCCCTAGTGACCTCCGCCATGCCCCCTCTCTGCTGAGCTTCCGCCGCTCACTAAAAACATGGCTGTTCAGGCGGGAATATGGGGTGGGCTAAGATTTTAAAATTTTATACTGTTTTAAATGTATTTTATTCTGTATTTTATTGTCTTGTACATCACCCAGAGTGGCTGGTTTGCCAGCCAGATGGGCAATCCATAAATGTAACAAATAAATAAATTAAATAAATAAATCACTATAATTTAGAAAGGTCTTTTAGTTATAAATGAAGACCACAATGCTAAGTATATATTTAGCTGAAACAAATTCTACTGGAACCAATGCAAGTTATCATCAAGCAACAACAACACACCACACAGCAAGGGTCATAGTACAGACATTTTTAAGCTCACAAGGAGTGCCACCATTAACTTGCATCCCAATTCTAAACATGTTCACAATGGTCCCATTGACTTCAATGGATGTAACTTCTAATCTTAAGCACACTTGAGATTGCAGTCTTGGGACATGATGCAATCAAAACTGAGTACCTTTAAATCCTATATATTTATATGGAAGAAGCAACCACATATTTAAACCTCTTGAGTGGAAATTAATGGAACCTAAAAGTACTTAACTTTGGCTGAATGATGCCCTTAGGTTGTGTTTCACATTCAGCAAGCTTGCCCATGGAAATATAATGCACAACAACCTACTAGCACCACTAGAGATGGTTCTCCTATCTGTCTTATGACAAAGCAGGCAGGGAAGTTCAATAAAAGCTATGGGGGGGGGAGCAGTCCTTGCTGGCTCCAGAGGAAGCCTGCTGCAATTCAAAGACCAATCAAGGAGACAATGGCTGGGAAGCAGTTTTTATCTAGCAGTGCTGCCAGGGCAGCCAAGCCATCCTCTCTCATAAAATGCTATCAGGGGAAACCTGGGTGCAGCAGTCTTGTCATGTAAATGCACCCATCTTCCCATTGTATTGAGATGGAACCACAGTGTAGCCAACAGAGTTGGGAAACAACTGCAGACAGAATCAGATAGACAGGTGACCTTTCTTTTATTCTAAGTGAAATGTTGATGTAGTGACCTCATCATTTCAAAAGTGCCTTCCTCAAAACTTTCAGTATCCACCACCCTCATTTTAAAGGCCTCCTACGATTGAGGACACTCCTTTGCTGCTACCAATGCACCATCTCCCAACAGTTTTTCCATTGTTAAGCAGTGTTTATCAGGGCAATGCTGAACTAGCAACTGTAACTAACATCATATTCAGAAAGAGTTGCTCCTTACGGCTAAATACTTTAAAAAAAACAAAATCCTCTATACTGCCAAAGATTCCCAACTCTAGCATCATTGTGCATCACAGGAAGAGCCATAAGAAGTCAAAGTCCACTCGGCGGCATAAACATGGTCAGCAATGGCATTATTAGTTCAATCATGTTTGCATTGACTGGAGCTTAGGAAACAAAGTATTTATTGCCTCCAAAATATCTAAGACTAAGGGGTCAGGGACAGAAACCCTCTGTTTGCTGAAATGTTCAGCTACAACATACACTTTACAAAAACGCAAAGGCTGCAGCCGGATACCACTCAGCTGAGTTAAGAGTAGATATCTAATTAGCAAAATATTGGGTTACTTGCACCATCAGTGCCACTATCTTAGTATGATCTCTTCAACAATTCTAAGGCAACAATAGATAGGCAGGCATACACACATAAGCACACACAAACATACACACAGACATGTTGTGTTGCTCTGTTAGGAAAAATCCAAATAGCACCAATACCTATTATGGGAAAGGAACTGTGCTATTGCTGCTGCTTGCATTGCTCATATGATTATTTGCTCTGCTCTATTGTTATAAATTGAGTTTGCTCTCAGCTTCTCTCCCTCGAGTTATTGTTATACATATCCAGCTCTCCCAGCATGTGGCTGGGAAACAGAGATGTAGGTTAATATGACATTCTGGGTTCTCTTTCATTCGTTTGGTCTTACATTTTCCAAAAGTAGGGCAAATGCCATGCTGCTATTTGTTTGCATCCTGTTAAATTACTGAAAATTATGTAAAGTCATTTATTAAAGAACACTTACTTTCAATGCTTGCAAATCTCAGGATCTTCATCTATAGATTCTATTCTCTTCCTTACAAAGGAACATTGAAAGGCCAATATGTGGAACATCATACTAATTCAATAGACCTCCAGCGTTTTCTACACTAAATAACACCCAACAGAAAGATTCCCATCCTTCCAAGTGTTTTATTTCAATGTGTGCCCCTGGCACACTGTGCTCAGTACTAAAACTGGGCACATTTAGAGGCAAGATTTGTGTACCAGCTACTCCTAGGGATTAACAATGTTTCTGTGATCCGAAGTTTATCCTCCAGGGGGGCAAAAAGGAATTTGCCTCTTTTTTTTTCTTTCCCGTTCTTAATAACAGGTTTTTGTTATGCAGTGGCTTTGGCACTCATGTGCAAGAGTTTATTTTCTCAAGTCTGATATATGCAGAAGAATATGAACCCACCAAAATGCAGTTACTTACCGTACTTGGTCCAAACAGGTCTTCTCAGATTCCCACACCCAATCATATCCTTTGACTCAGAGCGACTCTTCCTCATTCCCATAACATAGCTGTAACTGCAGCAGCTGCAGAAGCAGCAAGGGAAATGCAGTTCTGGACAAGCAAGTGCCTCCAAGACTGCAACATCACTTCACCATTACTAAGATTCAAAAGAACAATGGAAGCTCCTCCCTCTCCAAGTTCCTGAAAGGCTGACAGGATCACCTCTTTAATACATCCACTTCTCCCTTGGAGTAGATGCCCTGGGATCTCTGACTCCACAGTTAGGTACCTGCTTCTGGAAAATCCCCACCCAAAGCAAACGTTCTGCAGCACACAGAACTAAAATGTTCCCAGTAGCTTCTGAGGACTGGATCCTGAATTTTCAGCCTATTTAAGAAATGTACCAAAATCCATGCAGTGTAATACCTTTATTAGGCCAAGTCAAAGCACTCTGTTAACTATATTTCTTTTGAAAATGCAGATTTTTGCTTAGTTCAGCTAGATAGTAATTTAACTGCAACTCTGTATTAGCACCTTTAAAAACCCTATGCTTTTATACTAGTAATCTGGAAATTTATATATTCTTTTACCAGTAGAATGTACACATAAAAAATATACAGGGTTACCACCTCCTGCCCTCCCCCTGAGCCTTGGTTTTTCTGTACCTTCAAATGTGTGACAGGCAAAATTCAACAGGTGCAGCTTCTCCCAGAATGAAGATTATTACTTGCAATGTGTGCGGATGAAGCTGTTATTAAAAGACACAGAAGCGGGAGCCCGTAAAAAAAGTTCCAAAATCCATATAGTAGAATATCTTTATTAGGCCAATTCAAAGTTCACAAAAAGTGTGCAAGCTTTTGAGATTTCCAGATCTCTTTATCGGGAAAGATGTTTTTAAAAAGCATGTTGGTGGAGTGTGTGTGGAACACGAAAAATGGGGGGGGGGGGAGGCTGACCAATGTTGTAGCCAGGAGTCTTAATATGAGATGGAGGAGGAGGGTTTTCAGACATTCAAATGGAGCTGTGGCAGGTGATGTGATGGTTCCAGTGCCCCCAGGACCACTGGGAACAAGAAAGTACCAAAAAGTTAAAATCCAGCTGTTAATTCAAAACTCTCCCCATCCACTTTTGCACTGGCCATGTCCACAACTGGCGTGAGCCCTGCCCACTAACCACCACGAGGCCCTGTTAGATGGCCTCCAAGGGAATGCGGTCCTCGACAGAAAAAAATGTTCCCCACGCAATGGGACATTCTTACAAGTGCATCTGGGAGCCTCAGCATAGAAAGCATGAGTGTCCCCAGGCAGAAGAAGCTACTTTGAGCCAGAGTTGAACCAGAAGCCTATGGATACCTTCAAATATATGCTATGGTCCTCTGCTCAACCAGCGGAGCTTTCGAAAAGCACACTGGACTGTAGTCAATCAACTACTATATATGAAAATCCATATTAGGGCAACAGCTTTATTAGGCCAATGTGCAAGCTTTTGAGATCTCAACCGGAAAGAGGTTACAAAAAGCAGGTGTGGGGGGAATAGGAGGGAGAGAAAAAGGATGACTTGATGAAGTCCTTCATGGTCAGTCCTCAGATGAAATATGAGAGGAGGTTGCAGAAATTCAAATTAGGCTCTACCTGGTGATGTGATGGTTTCAGGTTGCACCTGGAACTGGTCCTAGGACTGCTGGGATTAACAACCAAACAAAACAGTGGTTGATCCCACATTTATGACAATATAAAACCTGTGTTTTTGAGTTGGGCTAAGAAAGGAATTGCCCTAATATAAATTTTAAATTTTTTCTTATGGCCAACATGGCTACCTTTGAGGTTTTTTGTGCAACTATATCAACAAACCTTTGGGTGTGCTGCCTTCCTGCTGGGGCACGCAAAACCAAGGAGCAGGAATGTCAGGCACTTCATGGGTGAGCTGTGTTTGGCTTGGCCGGTCAAAAGTGTGCAGCTTAGGCTGCCACTGTCATTAAAGGAAACTAAACTGAAGTTGAATGAGGACCACATTGTGATATAAACACTTTCTGAAGCCATCTCCATGGAAAGTGGTAACATGATAAGAATGTACAGATGAACAGTATCCTTATTTCCTCTAAAACAGCTTGCAAACTTAGAAAATTGTAGCTCAGGCCTGCATAATGTGCATTTCAAGTCAAGTACATTGCAATGCAAATGCGCTCTCTCTCTCTCTCTCTCTCTCTCTCTCTCTCTCTCTCTCTCTCGGACAGTGTTCTCCAGCCTTGTGTCCCCAGATGTTTTTGGCCTACAACTCCCAGCATGCCCCAGCCAGCTATGCTGGGTGGGGCATGCTGGGAGTTGTAGGCCAAAAACATCTGGGGACACAAGGTTGGAGAACACTGCTCTAGGAAATCCAAAGTGCCCAATCTGTTAAACTGGCCACAGGCCTAATGATCTGTTAAAGAAGGAGGTTTCAATGGTATGCAAGCCTG
Organism: Shinisaurus crocodilurus; assembly: GCA_021292165.1. Taxonomy (NCBI): domain Eukaryota; kingdom Metazoa; phylum Chordata; class Lepidosauria; order Squamata; family Shinisauridae; genus Shinisaurus; species Shinisaurus crocodilurus. Next base: position 98,841,604 of record CM037881.1, on the reverse strand, counting down.
ATTCTCTGCTGTACTAGTTCTCAGTTGAACAAATCTTGAACTGAATGTTTCGAACTCAGGAAATAAAACTCTTGTGAAATATAGCTCCCCCCACACCACCCCCATCCTTGTCCCAAAGCTCCCTTCATTACATTATCAACTTTGTTGTGTGTGGGTTTGTTTTTCTATTGAAGCTCCTTTCAAAGAGGAAAGGACAACTGCTTGGTTAAAGCAGGAAAATTTCTTCTGATATAAATTGATGTTAGGTGTAACCACGGAAACTAGTTACTCATGGGTCAAAATGACTAAACAGAACTGTGTGAATTGTAGAAGGAAATGAATTAAGGGGGGGGAACACCCTTTGCTACATATATAAATAAATCTTTGGGAATTTTATACTATACAGTACTGATAAATGGCAGCTGTTCAGACAAGCATCTTAGAAGAAAAGGAGGGCCCGATTATCTTTATCCAGAACAGGCTATCTCACAGACTTGGTGCAGGCATAATATTGTGGCACACAGACTCGAAAACTCCTTCCTGTCCTCTTCCATGTGAATTCCCTTCTCAGCATTAACATGGCGTATTTTATGTTTGAACTGCCATTAATCACTTGGCTCAACAATACTACAAGTGAGAAGGATCTTGGAATTGTGGTAGATCACAAATTGAATATGAGCCAGCAATGCGATGTGGCTGCAAAGAAGGCAAATGCAATTTTGGGCTGTATTAATAGAAGTATAGCTTCCAAATCGCGGGAAGTGATAATTCCCCTTTACTCGGCACTGGTTAGGCCTCATCTTGAGTACTGCGTCCAGTTCTGGGCACCTCACTTTAAGAAGGACATAGACAAACTGGAGAGGGTTCAGAGGAGGGCAACAAGGATGATAAAGGGACTGGAAACAAGGCCCTATGAGGAGAGACTGAAAGAACTGGGCATGTTTAGCCTTCAGAAGAGGAGACTGAGGGGAGATATGATCGCACTCTTCCAGTATTTGAAGGGATGTCACACAGAGGAGGGCAAAGATCTCTTCTCGTTCATCCCAGTTTGCAGGACACGGAATAATGGGCTCAAGTTACAGGAACCTAGATTCCACCTAAACATCAGGAAAAATTTCCTGACTGTCAGAGCAATAAGACAATGGAATCAACTACCTAGGGAGGTTGTGGGCTCTCCCACTCTGGAGGCATTCAAGGTGCAGCTGGACAGACATCTGTCAGAGATGCTTTGACCTAGATTCCTGCATTGAGCAGGGGGTTGGACTCGATGGCCTTGTAGGCCCCTTCCAACTCTACTTTTCTATGATTCTATGATTCTATGGTTAGCTTTTAATTAACCAGAGTTTGCTGCTTTGCAGACCCTGATGAAAGCTAATCACAGTCAACACTAGTGCAGACATAATGTGCACCTACACTATGGTAAAATGTTAACAAAAGAAAGGGAAATTTATGCAGGACAAGGAAGAAGCAGAAGGACCTGTGGACTCTTCCGGTCTCTTAGGTTGCAATTTTAACTCAATGGGGCTTATTTCTCAGTAGAAATGTATAGGATTGCTCTATTAATCATGTTAAGAGATTGGCAGTGTAACAGCTGTATTGAGCCACAGTGGCAATTTATATTATATATTTGAATAAATACATTTCCCCCCTTCTGTGAAAGATGACGCACCTGAGCATAAGTCCTTGTTACTAACTTCTTGAAACTTCAAGCTAGGCTTACTCAGTCCTTGCAAAGAAGGAAACAACTTTTCTCCCTCTTTTCTCTGCCAATCTGCAATAAATGACTACAGAAATGGCCAGCAGGAAGTAGAAGATGCACTTGGGTCAATCTCATTGATTTAGTTCACTCATCCAAACAGATCATATCACTGAGATTTACCAAACACATCTTCCACTTCTTGCAGATCAACCTCAAAGTTTACTGTGTATGCATCCATGACCTCATGCAAGTCAAATGCTGACACAGAAACTAGATTCTACCTTTCTACTCAGAAAACATGGTCCTTCTGGTGAGCATGATGAACAGCCAGTCATCCTCCTGCCTTTGAAGCTGCAGAATCTGGTGGAGATTGTCCCGGTGGTAGCCTGGAAATCTCCACCCCAGCTCCAAGCTTGAAAGGAAGGAGTCGGGTTCTTTGGCAGCTGCATGGCCAAAGCTCCAGGAGTGCCGCTCAGAGCCAAACCAGAAAAACAACAATGCCCCTGCTACTGGCCTTTGCTACTCCAGAACAGGAAAGGGGCAGGGAAGGTGGAAGGTGCTCAGAACATCTTCCACGAGCAGTGCCAACTGGCCGCTCTCCTTGCCAGCCAATTCCTCAGGAAAGACTGTAGGCAGAGGTGTTGGACACAGCTGCTGGAAGGTGGTAGGAGCAAAATTCTTTGGACTGGCAAATAACTCTTCCAGCACTCCATCAGAAGCTATCATCACTCCTGCCTGAAAAATGTTCAGGAGTTCTGCTTCCCCATGTCCTGGCACTACTACATCACGGCTAACGTGACTGTTGCCCTTGGTACTTAACTTCTAAAATGAGAAGGGCGCTGATCTGCTCCTAGATATTTAGTGGCTGGTTGAGGTTATTCACTGATGTTGAAAGGCATTCCGAAAATGCTCTATTGCACCACATTATTTTATCACATATCTCATCCTTGAGCCCTGGCATTGAAAACAGGTACTGAAGCTGGGAAATCTCCACTCAAATTAACCCCAGATTTCTTCTTATCTAGCAAAACCTTTCTTTGTTTCACCTCCAGGTCAATTTTTAGAATATCATTCTGAAAACAAGTCCCTGAGTAACTTTCAAACTACATAAATTTAAACTAGTTGGCATATGATGTTAAATGAAATAAGGACCTTCTTTACTTAGAAAGGTAGCTAGCAAGCATATCCACTAGAGTTTGAAACTGAATTAGTGAGCGCTGTGAAGCCTCAGACCAGCCTTCCTCAACCTGGTGTTCTCCAGATGTGCTGAACTACAACTCCCAGCATCCCCCAGGAGTTGTAGTCCAACACATCTGGAGGGCACCAGATTGGGGAAGGCTGCCTCAGATATTCACCATGGACTTCCATAATGACATCTATATGCCTCTCTTCTAAAGCAAGGTCATTTACATGCAAAAATATACTTCCGTACAATCACTCACCTGGCCCTAGAATGGCTGTTTCATTCCATGTTTAGCAAATAAACATCAGGCATGTTGAGCAACAAGTAGGGTTTGTATATTTTGTTGGGGAGGGGGATTCTGTGTAGCGAGTTATGAACACAAATGCCTTGCCATCACAGGGAAGAATTTAAAGCAGCTGCCATGCGGCAGTCATACCTTGTACACTGGAGCCAAATTAATCACATCAACTACCCACCACCCTCTGGCTCCCTAGCTGCATGTTGACTAGTCTGCTGTATGGAGCACATTAATGAGACACCTTTAAAAATGGTATTATACACCTGTGGGCGGTGTTGAATCACCTTCAGCCTGAGGGCCAAATTCAATTTTGGAGAAGCTGGGGGAGGGGGGCATTCCAGTGGCGGGTGGGGCTGAAGGCAAAAGGGGGTGGGGCCAAAAATATCAGCATATAGAGACTGGGTTCAGGCAACACTAAACACACTCAAGGGTTGAGGGTGGGTTGTCATTGAACCACGGGCTGCTGTGAGTGGTTGTGTTGTCTGAACCCAGCCAAGATAACAAACCATGGTGAAGAACCAACAGTTCACAACCCAACAACAAACTATGGGTTCTCTTCATGGGTTGCTCGTAGTTAACAAGCCATGGCTTGTTAGCGCAGCTGGGTTCAGGCAACACGATAACCCACGTTTCAACACCAAGCCACAGGTCAACGACAACCCATACTCAACCCTTTTAGAATCGGGGAAAGCTGCACAAAAACCAGGAAACCACCAAACAATCTGCTGTCCGGGGAAAGGGGGCAGGGCCATCTGGGGAAACCCGGAAGGCCAGACTGGGACCCAAGCAGACTGGATTTGGCCCATGGGCCTGAGGTTCAACACCCCTTGGATCATGTCTGTCCACTCAGATCCTTGGGAGAAAGTCTGCTCCATGTTCTCCCACTATCAGAGGTGCAGTTGGCAGGGAGGCAGAAAATCCCGTTCTCCATAGTGGTGCCAGGGCAACTGCCTGGGAGATCAGATTGGCTCCTTCCCTGGTGGCCTTTGGACGCCAGACCAAAATGTTTTTGTTCGAGCAGGTCTACAGTTTGACTGACTTTTAATTTTGCTGCTGGATATTCTGCTGCTGATTGTCCATTTCTGCTACTAGGTTTGCTGTTTTAAGGCACAATCCTATGCCTGTTTAGACAGAAAAAAAGCTTACAACTCCCAGCATGCCCCATACCAGGTTGATGTTGAGAAACCCCTCCCAATGAGCCCATATTCTTTGGAACCTGCAAAGCAATGACATTGTATCCATAAACTGACATAACAAACAGGAGGCTTCAGAAATGATACATCTATAATGATCCAGTATGACTAATTGTATCTTTAATTGCAGCAAGTGTTCCATAATTAGGCAACAAGTCTAATTAGGAAACTAGTGACCTTCTATCTGTTTGTCACAGTACATTTTCAGAGGTCTTTCTTAATGATTACGTCTACATGTTGCTAACAAGATAAGAGTATAATAAACAAAATATACAATGATCTCCCTTCCTGTGGGATTTTGTCTAAGGCCAGGTCAAATATCCAACACACACCGCTCCCCCCACAGGACCATACATTCCCCCCAAAAGTTAGGGTGATTTTAGATCACTTTTGGGGGGGTGAATTCTCAGAATTTGGGGGCTGGAGTGGACTTACCATTAATGACAAGGTAGCTGAGGGTTTTTCCTTTTTTTTTTCTAGGACGAAAAAGCACTGCTGCTGCTTCTTCAAGCAGCAGCTAAGCTGACCTCATTGGCATTCCCTTCTAATTTGGGACAGCATGTCCCATAGGAATTACCGTGTCATGATGCAGCCTCATTCCCAGGGGCATTCTTGGGGGGAAAGAGATGGCTGCCCCACGATAGGACTTACTTCCACGTAGAAAGGCATGGATAGGTAGCCTGTGTGTACTCCATTACCAGTTACAGCACAGTTAATTTGCAAAGTTGCATACCCAAATATACCGTAATGAGTGGCTCCCTAACATCACATATGTGGCAAAGTAGGAGCTTAGGTCCTATCTGGTTGTGTCCTGAGCAGGATGGCAGTCAAGTACCCACTCCAGTTCTTTCCTCTAGTAGTACATGAGGAAAAGACTTAACACACTCCCTGCTCTACTTCAAGCTAAGCAGCTACAGCTCCCTTCATCCATCCTTCCCTGTCAAATAGGATTCCGGTTCGCATGACATGGATGGGTCACTGTGTGTGTGTGCCAGGTGCATGTGGACGCCATTTTAAATATGCAGCCCCCAATTTGGGCGATCATGGGTTGTGCAGTGTCCTGCGAATCCAGCTATCATGGGTTATTTGAGGGTTAAACAATGCTCGGCCAACCCTTGATTAGTAGTAGGGTTATGTGAGGGTTGCTTAACCCTCAAATAACCCACAATGGCTGGGTTTGCACAACACGGCCCAGCACCCAATCGGGAGTTGCACATCCAAAATAGTGGCCACCTATACCTAGCAGGTGCCATGGCTCATAATGGGATAAATAACCCATGATGAGCCAGGCGTGTGTGCGAACCGGCCCACAGTAGCAGTGATCCATTGCAGGAAAGGGGATGATGCCTGAATGAGTCTTGGGAGGACTTTCCTCCCAATGTATAAAGTGATGCCCTCTTAGATTGGGGTGGCCTATGAGGAAGGAAGCGTGCACACTGTAGGTTTCATTTTACTCCTACGATGTCTGTCTGTTGAAAGAACTGTGTGGCAGGCATAAGCAACCCTGACATTAAAACGTTTATCTGCTCCAGCCCCAAAATGGTGTACAGTGTAGTCAATCCTATGCATGTCTGCTCAGAAGCAAGTCCCATTGAATCAATGGAACTTACTACCAGGTAAGTGCATGCATACAGGATTGCGGCCAACTTTCTCCCTGCCTAAATCCTCCTATGATTTTCCCCTGCTGAAAGATTACTAGGAGGAATTCAAAGCTTCCTTGCCATTCAAAACTAGCAATGTTCTTTTCAACCTTTGACATGACATATTCATCTGAAGAATCTTCCGGGTAGGCACTCTACAGGGCGGGGTATTTAATCTATGAAATACATATTGAATAACACAACTACTGGGTGTATTAGCATAATGCCAGCAACCCAGTCTGCGTTTGTCTTTTGCATATGGTCATGGAATGTGTGAGGGGTGGGGCTAAGGAGAGAAGAGAAAAAGAGCCATTGCTGATGGTGGGGGTAGCTGGAAATAAGCAGAATTGTGAAATAGAGAAGAATAAGATGATGGCCATGATGAAGGACTCTAGGGCTGGAATATCTGTAACATTACAAGCCCAGGACAACAGAAACAGCTGGATGAGAGAGAGGAACATCATTTGCTGCGAGATCCTAGCATTCAAAGCAAGGCACAGTTCCACTGTAAATACATTGGCTATAGATATATTGACAATGTTAACCCTATCCATGTCTACTCAGAAGGAAGTCCCACTGAGTTCAATGGTGCTGATTACCAGGTAGCTAGGTATAGTATTGCAGCCTTAGGATACAATCCTATGCATGTTTAGACAGAAAAAAGTCCCACAACTCCCAGCATTCCCCAGACAGCCATGCTTGCTGGGGAATGCTGGGAGTCTGGGACTTTTTTTCTGTCTAAACATGCATTGGATTATACCTGTAATGTTTCAAAAGCTAGAATTAAGAGGCAGAGCTTGTTGGTTTCTTTGTATGTCACTGTTTTCCCATTCAGATTAATTGCTTACATTGCACTCCAGTCCTGAACTCAATGTTTTTCCATTTCTACTAGCATCCAATACAACTTAGGCTTATATTATTACTTAAGGGCATTGATGGGAAGAGGAACTGAAACATCTGCTTGAGGAGACAAATATTCTCAGGGGCATTTGCTGAAAACCTTGCATTTTCTCTGTGCTAAGATTCTGGCATGCACACAACAATGCTGTCCAGTCATTGGAGTATGGCTTGTAGCTCAAGTTTATTCATTAGCATCGTAGAACTGGAACTATAGAATAATAGAATAGTAGAGTTGGAAGGAGCCTATAAGGCCATCAAGTCCAACCCTCTGCTCAATGCAGGAATCCCAAGTCAAAGCATCCCTGACAGATGGCTGTCCAGCTGCATCTTGAATGCCTCCAGTGTGGAAGAGCCCACTACCTCCCCGGGTAGTTGGCTCCATTGTCTTATTGCTATAGAACTATTCAACTGTCCTGGGGCAAAATTCATACATGATACATGTATACATACATACCACAGTCTTTAGGCTGCAAGCCTAAATAAACTTCCTTGGAAGTAAACCCCAAATAGATTCTGCCCCCCCCCCTTCCTGCCACCATTGAATTCAATACAACTTCTAAATAAACAAGTTTAGGGTCAAGTTACCTTGCCAGAAGAGGAAAAATTCACTGCATTTTTAAAGAGAAATTGTACATTCAAAGGCTAACTAGGTTCCCTTCATCTTATTCATCTCCCTCACCGAGCCAAGGCTACCTTGACTATATCTATCCTAGGCAATCAAATGCTCAATACAGCAGGATATTAAAATTACAACAAACCAAGTAATCACTGATCTTTCAGCTTGATAAAGTGTTCATTGTTTCTGAAGATGAAAATGTTGCCCTTTGCACTCATCTACTGGCACACAGCAAGCCACCTGGGGAGTTCCTGCCTCAAGAAATTCAGCCCTTCAATAACAGCAGGTGTAGAGGTATTGTCGATTTAAAGGCTATTAAGTCCATATGAAATAAAACACAGCCACACATGGAAGCCACACATGCACACAAAACCCCCTGGTTTTGGGGGGGTGAGGGGGGTTACTTAATTGTTCTACATGAGAGTTACTGGAGTTTAAGTTGCCTGAGCGATACCTCAGTATACACATGTAGTGGCTGCTGTTGGATATTCAGTGGAAAAAGAAACGCACTCTGCATATGCTCCTGGGCACTCCCATTGCGTGTTTCAGGACTGAACCCTAGCACTGTAAACAAGTTCTGGAGTAATTTCTGTTGAACTCTAGCTCAAAATAAGCCCTGTACTTAAATGTTGAAACAGAAAATTTATATTGGGCTTTTCTATTATTAAAAATTCCTGCTGACAGCATTTTTACATGCTCATGAGTTACTTTTGCAGCTTAATTTCAAGCCCAGCCTCCAGCTTATTTACTTTCCCTAAACTTCAATATCATGCCTAGAAAATGGGTAAATTCATACCCTACCTTTGCAGAGTGGTTTAGGAACCCTGCAGCATCTGAGACTGCATTGTCAGCCAGCTGCTAAAATGTTCTTCCTACTTGCCAAATACCTACAGCCACTTCAAACAGCCTTGGGCACGTTCTGCACAGGAACATAAATGACCACATCTCAGTAATCAAGGAACCAGCAAATAAGTTCTCTCTACTCCCCACCAAGTGCAAGTCTATGATAAATGACTTACATTTCTAAAGTGAATTAGGTTTTTAAGGTTTTTTTTAAAGTGTATTTTTGCCCTGGCCCAGCTCAGCTCAGCACCTATGTCCCAGGAGTATGGCCAGAGTATGCACTTGCTAAGGAAACTGCTTACAGCAGACAATCACAACACCAGCTTCTTTTGTATATTCTTCCCAGTAAGGCAGCCCCACAAACTAGGCTTGAATACAAACTTGATTTCTAAACTCTTATTTACCGTATTTTCTCCCTTCCTCCTTCCTCTCTCTCTTCTCCTACCTCCCACTTCTTCTAGTGGGTGCCTCTAGGGACAAACTCCTCCACCACTCAAAACTAGGAAGTACTACCTATAACTATAAGATACAACAACCTCCTCCATTTCCAAACTGTAGAAAAGTACTTAAGTCAATGCGAGATTAGTGGATATTAAAGTGCCAGTGCTCACTAGGTAATGCTCACCATATCTGAGATTCCATTTGCTTCCATTAATTTATTCTGTATGTTTATGCTCCACCCTTCAACAAGTTGCAGGTTAGTAGCTAGATGTAACTCAATTACATTGCCATATAATTCTGGTTGCTAACTTTTTCATTGGCTCCCACTTCTGTGCCTTTAACAACACTTCATCTGCACACATCACAATAATCTTCAGCCTGGGGGAGGCTGCACCTATTGACTTTCTGCCTCTTGCAAAACATTTGAAGGTACCAAAGACCTAAGGCTAAGTGGGAGGGCAGGAGGTGGTCACCCTGTATCTTTTTATGAGTCCACTCTACTGGTAAAAGAAAATAGAAACTTCCACATTACACAGAACTCTTCATCAACTTCAATGTAAAACCAGCTAGTATAGCAGCATAGTGTTTTTAAAGGTACTAATAAAGTTTTGCAGTTAAATCCCTGTGAATTAAAAAAAAAATCATTAACAGAGACCTTTTCATGCTACCTGATGAAGAGTTCCCAGTAATTCATACGATCACTAAGCCCTTTAATAATGGAATTGGACTATTTTCCTATCTTTTCAATTGAGGAAGAGGGCCCTATTTAGTTGTTCAGGCTTCAAAGACTCCTTCTTGTATAAGCATTTTTTCATACTTCCTTACGCACTGGATGAGATAACTGGATGAGATAATAGGATTGCTATTCCCAGCCCCCAAACACGAAACAAAAAATCACACAAATGGAAATAGAAGGTAATTACAGCAGGCAGAGGGCACACAGATGCACTGTGTGGAGTAGCTAGTATGTGAGAAAAATAAAATGCACTCATTAGAACATCCATGGTAACCAGTGGCGCTGGAGTGAATAATGGAGAAGAAATTTATGTTTTTATATGTTTGGTAAACTTGAAATTTCAAATTTAAATCTAGGTATAGCTAGTTGCTGTATAAAACATGGACTTTGGTCAGATCCACCAAGACAATTCAGTGAAACAGTGAGACGTTTTGTGAGATTCTTAAATTAGCATATTTGGGGGTACACTGGTATTGACATAAAAGAAGGATTCCTGAATTACAAACTTCTCAACTGCTTCATCCAATGCCTTAAAAAAAATATTTTTTATTACATTTATATCCTGTCTTTCATCCAAGAAGATTATGGCACCATACCCTTGCATACACAATAAAGCATCATGACTGCCAGCCATGGCTTGAATATTCAAAAGGTCAGCGATCATGCGAACCGGCTCAGAGAGTCTGACTGTGGTTTCATAGATCATAGTTGGAAGGAGCCTACAAGGCTATCAAGTCAAACCCCCTGCTCAATGCAGGAAACTAGAGGAAGGGTATCCCATCCAAGTAATAACCAGGCCTGACCCTGCTTAGCTTTCCACACTCAGCTGAGCCAGCGTAAGCCACAGGCTACCATATCCATACCATATCCATGCTATGGTAACCTCAAGTCTAGATTGCTGCAATGCACTGTATAGGAGGATGTGCCTGAAGACATCTTGGAACCTGCAGTTCAGAAGACTGCTCCCAGGCTTCTGCGTTCAGGCAGTGGAATCACATGACCTGTAGGTGGCGTCCAGAGCACATAATGCAGGCCACATGCTAAAGCTAAGCAGGTATGAGCCTGGTGACTGCCTGCCTGGGCTGTCCACATCTGTTCTCCTGCATTGAGCAGGGGGTTGGACTGAATGGCCTTATAGGCCCCTTCCAATTCTTACTGTTCTATGATTCTATGTAGCCTGTGTTAAACTGATGCATTGGTTCCCAGTCTGTTTATGAGCTCAGTTCCAAGTGCTGAAGCCTACCTTTCAAGCCTTTCACAGCCTAGGACCCAGGTACTTGTTGGACAATCTTGCCCAGCCTAAGTCCACTTGATCACTGAGGTCACTCTTTTCCGAGTGCTCTAACCTTCTGAGGTATAGGGGGACGGACTCAAGATAGGACCTTTTCAGTTTTCAGCGAGAAGTCCACCCGGAGAAGAGCCTTCAGTGTGGCGGCTCCATTCCTCTGGAACTCCCTGCCTCTGGAGGTCAGGCAGGCTCCAACATTGTATTGCTTTTGGCACCACCTGAAAACATCTTTATTTCAGGAAACATTCCTTGGTTGACCTGCCACTTTTTAAAAATTTCGATTTATTTATTTATTTATTTATTTATATCCCGCCTTTTTTCCTGCAAGGAACCCAAAGCAGCTTACACAAGTCTCTTCCTCCTCTCCATTTTACCCTCACAACCCTGTGAGGTAGGTTAGGCTGCAAGTCAATGATGACTTGCCCAAAGTCACCCAGTGAGCTCTATGGCCGATCTCCTGAGTCCCAGGCCAACACTCTTGCCACTACACCACACTGGTTCTCCAGATGTGTTGGACTACAACTGCCATCATCCCCAGCCAACTTGGCAATTGGCTGAGCTTGCTGGGGATGACAGGTCAACACACTGGGAGGGCACCAGTTTGGGAAGGGCCACTCTAGAACTAGGCTGTTAAAAAGACCCTGCCTGTGATTTTCCATTTCTTTCTTTCTCTTGTTTTCAGTTTCTAATCCTCTTCTCTATGGCTAGGGCTGAACCAAAAGGGAGAGTGATTTTCATGAAAAATTTCAAGGGATTGCTTCAAAAGGGACTAAAGTGTTTGCTTCTGCAGGAAGTACTGACCTTTGATAGGTATCTGTTGCCCTCATGTTCCTGAATGACTTACAATACAATCTTATACATGTTCACTCAGAAGTAAGTTCCATTGAGTTCAATGGAGCTTACTCTGGAGTTGGCTGGAGAACTGTATTCAAAGAGCGCTCATCAATGGTTCCTAGCCAAACTGGAGAGGGGTATTGAGTGGGGTGCTGCAGAGTTCAGTCCTGGGGCCTCTTCATCATTTTTATTAATGATTTGGAGGAAGAGTTGCGGGGGGTGCTTATCAAATTTGCAGATGACACAAAACTGGGTGGGATAGCTAATACCTTAGAAGACAGAAACAAAATTCAAAATGATCAGAAAAGTTAGAAAACCGAACAGAAAGCAACAGAATGAATTTAACAGAGGCAAGTGCAAAGTTCTCCACTTAGGAAAGATAATTCAAATGCACAGGTATAAGATGGGGGGATACCTGGCTTAACAACAGTATGTGTGAAAAGGATCTTGGAGTTGTAGTTGATCACAAGTTGAATATGATCCAACAGTGTGATGTGGCTGCAGAAAAGGCAAATGCTATTTTGGGCTGCATTAACAGAAGTATAGCTTCCAAATCACGGGAAGTACTAGTTCCTCTCTACTCAGCACTGGTTAGGCCTCATCTTGAGTACTGCATCCAGTTCTGGACACCATACTTCAAGAAGGATTCAGATAAACGGGAACGAGTTCAGAGAAGAGCAACAAAAATGATCAGGGGACTAGAAATTAAGTCCTATGAGGAAAGATTGAAGGAACTGGGTATGTTTAGAGAAGAGAAGACTATGGAGGGATAGGATAGCACTCTTCAAGTACCTAAAGGATTGTCACACAGAAGGGGGCCACAATCAGTTCTCTGTCATCCAAGACTGTAGGACATGTAATAACAATGGGCTTAAGTTACAAAAAGGCAGATTCCACCTGGACATCAGGAAAAATTTCCTGACTGTTAGAGCAATACGCCAATGGAACCAACTACCTAGGGAGGTGGTGGGCTCTCCCACTCTGGAGGCATTCAAGGTGCAGCTGGACAGCCATCTGTAGCGATGCTTTGACTTGGGTTCCTGCATTGAGCAGGGGGTTGGACTCGATGGCCTTATATAGGCCCCTTCCAATTCTACTATTCTATGATTGTATAACATTTGGTTCATTCCTAAATCAGAGGTATATTAACTCTACACATGTAGGTTCTATTTAGCTGTCTATAGTTATAGCAACTTATAGCCCTACGAATTTGTCTAAAAGACCAGCTAGTGGGCATCATTACATCTTAGTGAATTCTATACATTAATTTACACTGTGTGAAGAAATGTCTGCCATGATTAGCTTTGAACCTACTATTGTCAATCAATGGCACTTTACAAACCAATTCTAATAAGGTGCCAAATTTATTTTCTACAAAATTTTAGTTTGTCTGAATGGTTTGCCAATTAAATGGCCTTTAGATATGACAAAAGTGAAATGTTTTATTTTTCATTCCTGGCCGTTGAATGTTCTTTCTTTCTTTCTTCCTCAAAATAATTTCTTCAGAGATATGATGACTTTTCCTGGTACCTCAGAACTCCACTCCATGACAAAGCAAGCAACAAGTATGGGAAGTATTAAAGCCCAGCTAAGTTACCAGACAGCTCATTCTTCAGCCTCAATGGCTGAGAACTTTGCCTTTTCAGACGTGTTTGAGCAAATAGAGTGAACAGAGAATATGCAAATCGCTTCCCTGAATGAAACACAAGCCTGAATTGGTGTTGGCAGATCACAGTATCACACCACCCTCAGCAGCCTGTGAACTGAAAGGATCTTTTTAAACATTATTATTATTATTCAGATAGTTGGCTGAAAAATCCTGCCAGAATAAAGCCGCTGTCAATGGACAACAAAAAATCCTTTCAGAACAAAATAAAATTAGGACTTAAGAATTACACTCAAGTGCAGCGAAGAGGTTATTTTCGTTCAGTCAGTCAGGAGCTTCATGGTTTTCAGCTGTCTTGTGTTTTAACTTCCAAGGTTGTTCTAGGATCTTCTTTAGCCCTTTCCCCCACCCCAGCAAGCGAACTAGGAAGGCCAATTAGGGAACTCTACATTTTAATACCTATAGAAATGCAACAGTGTGGGGTATGTCTCCTACCCCACACTGTACAATTAAAAAACCTAGCTTACATAAAATTCTCCAAGAAGAATTTTGGAAAGACACAACACACCGTATACAAAAAGATCTCTCTTTTACTAGATTACTGCGAGTCTGGTAAACTAGATTGGTAAACAAATATTTACAATATACAAATATTGTTTAAAAATATTAAATGTATGTAAATAAATAAATGTACAGTCTTGTAAGTTTTTGAAGTCCCGTTTCATGTTTCGGTCTAAAAAATGTGCTATGCATCTGCTGATGGGGTATCATGGAGGATCCATGGAATCCTGGTGGAGGAATGGCAAGCTCAGCCTCAGAGACAGCAGTGGTTATACTGAAGTATATTGAACCCACTAACCCAGGGGTCCTCAAACTACAGCCCACGGGACACATTCGGCCCGCCGTGTCTTTTCATCCGGCCTGGCGGCCGATCTAACCCTTGGGTAGTATCCAATTGTGCCCCAGCGTTAGCGCTAATGTTGTTGCACTAGCATAAACCAACACTTGTACAATGTAATTAGCACCTGCTAGGACAATGAGAGAAAGCAGCAATTTGCCACCAAAATTCAGCATCAGCACCAAATTTCAGTGGCACATCGCCACTTTTTCTTGTTGTCCTACAAGTGCTAGTTACATTGTGCAGGTATTGGTTTGTGATGGTGCAACATCATTAGTACTAGTGCTGGGGCACAGGAACCATAGCTCAGTGGTAGAGCACCTGCTTTGCATGCAGAAGGTCCCAGGTTCGATCCCCAGCATCTCCAAGTAGGGCTGGAAAAATTCCTGCCTGAACCCCTGGAGAGCTGCTGCTAGTCAGCATTGACAGGACTGGGCTAGATGGACCAATGGTCTGACTTTGAATAAGGAGGTATCCATAGTTTCCTATGTTGCTATGGATACTATCCCTTGTTAAGAACCACTACTCCAAAAATAGCCAGGAAAGAACTCAGTTCACCCTTGGCCTTCCTCTCTCAGATTTGCCATCAAACATGAGTTAAGAGAGGCAGGCCTGTCTAACTACGTCATGTAAAAAGACAATCTCATTCTAATCCATTACCAAATATAAACAACAAATATTGTCATAAGTTTTTGATGGCTTTGAGATGTTAATGAAATTAATCCCAATCTCACTCCATCTATGTCCACTGCATTGCTGAGGGATAGCTTAGTACTGCTAACCTACACAATTCAGGCCAAAGACTCAGTCAGTCTAACCCTTTATTATAATTATTCCTAAAATTCTTCCAATGCATCCATATATGCATCCTAAAATTCTTCCAATGCATCCAATGCAGGATCTCTTCTCAGTCATCCCAGTTTGCAGGACACGGAATAATGGGCTCAAGTTACAGGAACCCATATTCCACCTAAACATTAGGAAAAATTTCCTGACTGTTAGAGCAATAAGACAATGGAACCAACTACCTAGGGAGGTGGTGAGCTCTCCCAATCTGGAGGCATTCAAGGTGCAGCTGGACAGCCATCTGTCAGGGATGCTTTGACCTGGATTCCTGGATTGACCTGGAGGGCTTGGGCTTGGGAGGCACTGTATTGTAGTGGTTCCGGTCCTTCCTCTCTGGAAGGTACCAGAGGGTAGTTCTCGGGGAGGAGGCTTCGGACCCTCGGCTGCTCACTTGTGGAGTGCCGCAGGGTTCCATCCTCTCCCCGATGTTATTCAACATCTACCTCAAGCCGCTGGGAGCTATCATCAGGAGGTTTGGGGTGCGGTGTCATCAATATGCGGATGACACAAAGCTCTACCTCTGTTTCAAGTCCTCACCGAGGTTGGCCGTTGAGACCCTGTCCAAGTGCCTGGAGTCAGTGGCTGGCTGGCTGGGAAGGAACATGCTGAAGCTGAACCCCGACAAGACCAAGGTACTTATGGTGCGGGACAAGGGGAGGTTAGGGGATGTTGACCTGGTGCTGAATGGGGTGCATCTACCCCTGAAGGACCAGGTCCGCAGCTTGGGGGTCATTCTAGACTCCCAGCTGTCCATGGAGGCTCAAGTGTCCGCTGTGAGCCGGGCAGCACTGTATCAACTCCATCTGATACGGCAGCTGTGCCCCTACCTTCCTAATCACCTGCTCCCATCAGTGGTTCATGCCTTGGTCTCCTCTCGCCTAGACTACTGTAATGCGCTCTACGTGGGGTTACCCTTGAAGACGGTTTGGAAGCTACAGCTGGTACAGAACGCGGCGGCTTGCCTGGCTAGAGGCAGCCGCCGGCAGGACCACATCACGCCAGTGCTGAAGGAGTTGCACTGGCTACCAGTTGCTTGCCGAGCCGAATTCAAGGTGTTGGTTTTGACCTTTAAAACCCTATACGGCTCCAGTCCAGTCTATCTCAAGGAGCGTCTCCAGCAACACCAAGTGGGCCGCTCAACAAGATCTGCCACAGACGACCTTCTCCTTGTCCCTTCAGCCAGAGCAGCTAGACTGGTGGGGACGAGGAAGAGGGCCTTTTTCGTGGCGGCCCCCGTACTGTGGAATTCTCTCCCGAGTGACCTCCGCCATGGCCCCCTCTCTGCTGAGCTTCCGCCGCTCATTAAAAACCTGGCTGTTCAGGCGGGAATATGGGGTGGGTTAAGATTTTAAAAATTTTATACTGTTTTAAATGTATTTTATTGTTTTTATTCTATGTACATCACCCAGGGTGGCCGGTTGCCGGCCAGATGGGCGATAAATAAATATAAATAATAATAAATAAAATAATAATTGAGCAGGGGGTTGGACTTGATGGCCTTGTAGGCCCCTTCTAACTCTACTTTTCTATGATTCTATGATATACACTACAGAATTTCCCAGGAAGGATGTTCAAGACTAAAATTATTTCATAGCTAGAATTATGGTCTTGGTAAATTAATAATTATATCATTTTAGAGCTGGCTTCGATAATACGCTTTACCATCCCTGGAATTGCTGTCCCCACCCCATGCTAAAAAAACAAACAAACATCCCCCCACCTCCCTGAACATATCCTTGAGGCTGGAATAGGTAATATACACACTTACCTGTGAGTAAGCCCCATTGATCTCAATGAGACTTACTTCTGAGTAGACATGTATAGGATCACACAGTTTATTTATTTATTAATTATATTTATTTATTATAATTATACCCCGCCTTTTTCCCCTCAAGGAACCCAAGGCGGCTTACATAGTCCTCCTCCTCTCCATTTTATCCTCACAACAACCCTGTGAGTTAGGTTAGGCTGAGAGTCAGTGACTGGCCCAAAGTCACCCAGTGAGTTTCATGGCTGAGCGGGGACTAGAACCCGGATCTCCTGAGTCCCAGTCCAACACTCTAACCACTACGCCAGAGTCTGCATGTGACTCCCTATTACATGAGTTTGCCTGCCCTGCTGGCAGCCGCCAATGATGTGGAACAGGAGGCAAGGAAACTCAGTATGTGATGGGCTAGATTTGCGTGGGTCAGCTCTGTGGAGCTCTGAGGGATGGAGGACAGTTAATGATACAGACATGGAGAATATAGTCTCTAGACCAGCTCTTATACAAGTAAAGTGAGAAGGACTATTTCTGTGTGCCTTGCCCTGTGTTCCCTGTGAAGGAACATAGTGCATGAAGCAGTGAAAAGTGGAATTTATTGGTCACAAAGTATTGATTTTTTAAAATTATCATTTATTTATTTTTTAAAGAGGAGCAGCTCTTGGCTTTCAGTAATGCAAAAAATTGGAAGGTGCTCATGGGGGTTGCAAATCCATGTGGGAGACAGAAGGGGACCTTTAAATGCTTAGGCAGAAATCCAGTTGGCTAAAATATTTGATCATCTGAACACAGCCCTTTAACATGCATCTTTGCTCTGGAGTCTAAACACACTGCTCTGTGGCAAGGGTGCCGTTTGTGAGGCAGCCTCGCCTCGTGTTTCCCGCTGAACACAGGGAAATTGGAGACGGGGGGGGGGGGGAAGAGAACTAATTTACACACTTTCACACTGTCCCCAGATCATCAACATTAGTGTGAAGGGTGAGTGTAATCCTCAGTGTTTAAGAATACATCTCTAAGGTGGTAGCAGCGTGCATATCTGGAGATTAGCAGTCCAATTCATGTGAACAGTCCAGCATATTAGAGAACTTGGAGGAAGGCTGCTCTCTCTCTCTCATAAGGAAGAATGGAGGGGGGAAAAGATCCCAAATGTTAGGAGTAGTGTGAACCACTGACCCCAAGTGACCTTCCCATACCTTATAGCAGCCACCCCCAACCCGGTGTCCTCCAGATGTGTCAATTTACACACTTACATTACTACAACTCCCATCATCCCCAGACCAGCACATCCAAAGGGCACCAGGTTGGGGGAGGCTGCCTTACAGTGGCAGTAATACAAGATTCTGTCCTTCTTATGTTTTGGCGCAATTAACACAAACCGAACCGTCCTGTTGAAATAGGAGCAGGTATAGATTGCAGCGGATGGGTGGATTGCTCTTGCTCCTGGGAGAATGAGGTTGCAACAGCTATATTGTTAGATCTCTCAAGGTACTCATGGAGATTTCACCATCATGGAACCAGACGTCTGCCAGGCACTTAATAGTAATCAGCTTTAAAACTTCTGCTGTAGAAATAGCTTAATGGGTCTATCCGGCTGGCTTACTACTTGGTTATATGTCAGTGAGTGTATTGTGTTGTGTGTGTGTTTATTATGAGAGAGACAGAGAACACTTACATGTATCTCCTACACTCTATCTTAAGAGGCTGTGAATAAATGCAGACATTTTAGCTACAATATCAAGCCAGCTTTTTCTCACCCGCACCCCCCACCTGCCTGCCTGCCTGTTTTCCTTAACATCTAGCTTGATAAAGAGTTCTGGGGAATTCGAAAGCTAGCTCACTATTCTGTGACATTCTGGTTGGTCCTGATAAAGATACTGCCCAACTGTGATGTATACATATGCAACACTTTCAGAGGGAAAGTATAAATTCTAAGTCAGGGGTGGGCAGTTTATGGCCCTCCAGATGTTTTGGCCTACAACTCCCATTAGTCTAGCCAGCAGAGCCAATGGTGAGGAATGATGAGAACGGAGGCCCTCCAGATGTTTTGGCCTGCAAATTGCCCATCCCTGCTCTAAATCCTTAAATCTCCCTATACATCTTAATATTTATGTGCAAAAGGATTCTGCCTAAGCATCTGCTGAACTTTTCGTCCATCCATCCATCCATCCATCCATCCATCCATCCATCCATCAGGCCCTAGTCTCTGCTGACTGAAATTCTAATTCAAGATTTCTCTTTGTAGAAGAAGAAGGCTGTCTCCTGCAAATGGAAGCCTTATCCTTATGCTTATGGATCTAGTTTTAAAGCTCTAGTGGAGATGCAAGATAAGCAGGGGCACTCCCAGAGACCACATCATACTTAGAACTGGGCTATGGACTCATGAGGAGTGAATAGAAGAAATGCAAGACAATCAGAAATGTGAGGCTTAACAAACCTCGAATATGCAAGCCTTGAGGATTTAAAAGGGGAGAATTTAAAAATCGAAAGTGGCACTGTAGCTTTTTCCAACACAAATGAATTTAAATCAACTACAATAGTAAAATCTGAATGCATTCAAAAATCAGACACTTTGGCCTCCATTAGGTGGCTTTAAATAACATTATTCTTCAATTTCAATTAAATTCCTTCACCTTCATATAGTCACTCAGTAATTTGCATGGGGAGCAATTTGCATGTGGGTGGGTAGGTGGGTGGGGAGCTTGCCTCCATGAGTTCGGCATGTTTTGAGGGTGAAGGAATAATAAATCTGCTAAAACTGTGCTCACTGCAATGTTGTTGAATTCCTTGTCTTTGGCATGAGTACAAATCAATGCTACTCTTTCTGTGGATATTCAGTTAATTCGGTTTTGCCATCTGTCTCCTAAGCTGTGTCTATTTTCATTATTCAAGCCTAGCTGTAGTAATGATAGAAGAAGGTAAGGGGAAGGACAAGCATGCAGATTAGCAAACATATTGACATGAGTTCCACGCACATGAAGCTCTTTACTAAAAGCCAAGCAAACAGGGAAGTAAATGTATTGAGGCTTGCAAGATTAAAAAGAAAAGAAAATGCTCTCGAAGGAAAAAAGAAGTGCAAATTAGCCCCCAGCACAAAGGTGTTTCTTTAAGTGTAGTATTAAAACTGTGTTCTCTGGGGAACGTTGGGGTTCCCTAGAAGCTTGTCAGGATTTTTCAATAAGAACATCAGTAATGGCAGGCAAGCTTCTCTGAGAGACGGCTGGCCCACCGCTACCAACCTTCAGCGATGCACAGCTGCATGGAGAGCAGAACAGCAAATGGCACCCCCTCCTCCCAGTCAAGGTGCACAGTACCCCGCTGAACAGCAGAGTTGGTTTTAAAGGAACATTTTACTTCAGATCAGCAGGTAGGACAAACATAATCCAAACTACTGCCTTCTGTAGCGCTGAAAACATGGCCCTGCCCGCCAAAAAACTGAGGCAGGGCCAGACTTAAATATATGTCATAAGCGACAGTATATCTTGTGGGTTTATGCATGCCCTACCATTTTTTGCTGCCTTTACCCATGAGGAATTATTTGAGCAGCCTGATCTTTTCCATCTTGTTTACCCAAAACTTACACCACAACTTCCTGCTTTTTGTGTGTGGCACATTTGTAGTCTGAACTCTGCACAGGTTCAGAGTCACTGTCGGTATTATTTCACTTTTGCAAGTTCTCTGTGCAAGTACTGAAAACAGATTCCAGGGCTGAGCTCTCACGAGCCCTTTCTATCTCTCCCTTCATTGCCAGTTGAGACAAGCACATTTCTTTGTTTCTTCTAAACTAAACAAATAAACCCTCTTTATATAGGTTGGGCTTGTAAATTCTATACAACAGTTTGTTTTACCATGACCATTGGGCTGAATTGTTACAAATAAGCCACCTTTAGTGCCATTTTTGGCTAGGAAGGCTGGGTATAAATAAAATATTTTAAAAATACATTTTACTTTCAAAAGTGCTGGAATAAAAGTGCCTGCCCTCTATAGCCCTTTCCACACACAAATGGTAAAATGTTAGAAACATAACTGTTCAAGGAACTAATTAAAAACAACAGCAGGCTTCCAGGGAAGAAAAGAATGGGTAGGATTGAAGGTATACATAGTTGTTCAGTTCACCTCCTCCCCAGGGCTGGCCCAAGAAATTTTGCTGCCTGAGACGAAGGACAAGATGCCCCCACACCCCGCATTCCATGTACAGGATCTGGCTAGATGGACAATTGAGTCTTACTTCAGTATTGCTGATACAACAGGACCTTCCACCATGCCTGAGAGCAGTAGACTAGCTCAGGGGGCGCAGGGCAGGCTAGCGTGGGGGGAACAGCTGCAGTGAGCGCCATTTTTAGTGGAAAGGCAGGATTTAAATTAATTAAATCAACAATTAACAAACAGCAAGAAGGGGTTGCCGCTGCCACCACCACCACCCCAACATCCACCTCCTAGGGCAGCCAACTCACTATGCCTAACGGTAGGACTGGACCTGCTTCTCCCCACATTTCTTCCAACTATAGGCAACAACAAACCACACACTTCCCTAGGTTGCCTCATGTCTCCCCCTTCCTTCTCTCCAACACAAGTACCCAGCAGATGTACTTTAAAACAACAGCAAATAAATAAATAAATAAGAAAGAAAGAAAGAAAGAAAGAAGGAACAATCTTCTAGCCTTGGTTTGTGGTTTGTGGTTGGGGGACAATAACAAAAGGGTGGTAGTGGAAAGATTGCCTGCAGCAGGAGGTAGGACTCAAGAGACCACTGACGAGTTAAGCTTCCTCATCCCTAAAATTATTACTCTTCTCTCTCCCTCCCACCCAATTTTGCGTGCTGGTGTTCTAAAATGAAACAAAACAAAAAGCAAACACGAAGAGAGGGAGTGAGGGAGGGAGAGACCAAGAGCTTTGTTTGCAGTCCTTTGGTGCATTTTCTGCTGCACTTCATGATTGTACTAATCACCTTGAAAAGTTCAAATGCATTTTAAAAGCCTCAGGGTAGTTGGCCATCCTAATTTCAAAACTAATCTGGTTCAATTATGCAGTAAACTTTGCTCCTGCTTAAAATAAGTGGTTGCTCCTTCTCCTCTCTGCCTTGCAGCTCTGATAGCTTGTTTGAAGGAGGTTGAGAAGCCCTCAGGCAAGAACCAGTTTTAGTGTCCAAAAGCCTCCATGCTTTCTCTAACAACTCAGTGAACCAGCAGCAAGGGGGGGAAAAAAAATTCCCCAGAGCCAGTGAGTTACCAGGGCTCGAAGAGGAAGGGGAGGAGGAGGCGGCATGGTGTGGCATGAGTCGCATGACTCTGCCCTCTGTCATTTCACACCTGAGGAAAGTGATTCACTTTGCGTAATCATGACATGGGCCCAGTTTCTAAGGACATTCAGAGATGCCAGGTTTGGGAATTTTAGGTAGCAGGAACATGAATGGAGCCACTGTCAAACAGTGCCTCCAAGCAGGGCTGGTGCTACCATTAGGCCAACTAGGCAGCTGCCTAGGGCGCAGGGCTAAAGGGGGCGCCAGAAATGCCTTGAAAAAAAAATACAGCGCTCTCAAGTGGGAAGGGGGGGCGCTAAATATCTGATCTTGCCTAGGGCACCAAACTGCCTTGCTCCGGTCCTGCCTCCAAGACCCATCCCAGCTAGGCGGCCCAGAAGGATACGATGGTCGATGGTAACGAAAGCCACTGAGAGGTCCAGCAGAACCAACAGGGACACACTCCCCCTGTCTAGTTCCTGGCAAAGGTCATCTACCAAGGCGACCATAGCTTTTTCTGTCCCATAACCAGGCCTGAAGCCAGACTGAAATGGATCTAGATGTAATGTGTAATCTTCACCCCCTTTTCCAGGCTTCTGTTTGCCTATTTGGGTTCCACAGCTTAAATATGAATTCATGTCTGTCCATCCCATTCCCTTGATGCCAACAGGCCTGTGGCTCAGGCTGGCTCAGCTTGTCTGAGTGTGGAAAGCTAACCAGGGTCAAGCCTGGTTATTACTTGGATGAGAGACCCCTCCTCTAGTTTCCTGCATTGAGCAGGGGGTTGGACTCGATAGCCTTGTAGGCTCCTTCCAACTCTATGATCTATGAAATCTATGACAGGATTTTGTTCTTGTGGTGAGGTTGCAGTACTAATTAGCTTCAGAGATCATCTTGATATTTTAAGGGAAATATCTCCTAAGCTTTGCAGTTAAAAAGCAAGTAACAAGCCCAAATTCATGGTTTCCAGATAACATTATTTCTAGAGGAATGTGGGTATTTGGAAGACCTGATCCAAACTGGATGTAGGTGGGGTATAAATATAATTAATAAATGAAATAAATAAATAAATAAATAAATAGAGAATAAAGGTGCTATCCTACCCATGACAAGGAGTGGTTGGAGTTACTATCACTGTATCATCACCATTATTCATTTATTTATTTATTTCTTATATTTATTAATCACCCATCTGGCGATTGTGCGATTGTAATTCTTACTACTAATGTTGGTGTCTCAGTCTTTCTTGGAAACCTCAGAACAGATCAGGAGTTGATAATGAGAACAAGGAGTAACAGGGAGGAATAACAGTTTTTTAAATAGTATCCTAAGGCTCACAGCAAGGGAATACGATCCTACCCAAAACTTGTCTACAATGAATCCCTGTAATATATACCATACATACAGTAATACCTTGGATTGCAAGTAACTTGGTCTGGGAGCGTTTTGCAAGACAAGCAATTTTTTAAAATAAATTCTGACTTGATAAACAAGCGACGTCTTGCAATACAAAGTAGGGATGTAACCGCTCGCCTCAAGCAGGCATAGTGGGCCGAAATCAGCCCTGCTCACGCCCGCCAGAGACTCGCTTTGATATAAGAGTGTTTTGGATTAGAAGCATGGTTCCGGAACGAATTATGCTTGCAATCCAAGGTATTACTGTGTTAGCAACCTGTTTCATTGGACTGGGCCTGTAAGCCAGCATTCAGGGAAATGAGATGGGCATTTTAGGTAAAGTCTACTAAAGCTGAGGGAAGTTGGGGCTTGCACCAATTTACAGAAAGCAGTTCCCCCTAGTGGTAACAAACATTACTCAAGGTTCAGTATTAAGCCATTATCAGAAGTATGCTAAGTTCCTATTATTCATCTGTTAAAGAGAAAGTGACCATAGGGGTCATCAATGCTGATCCCCCAGTGAACATTAATTCTCCATTCTATCCAGATATCTGAATATCAAGTTTTATCTGAGTAAAGTGCTAAAAGGGTTGCTTACAAATTTAGAAATGATTATACCCTTGAGGATTACAGGGCAAAGGTTATCCTGGAGTATCCACACCTATAGCATAAGTACAGGCCACAAGGTCAGATGGAATTGCATTCTAAACCAGTGCTCTTCCCACAGACAGTTTCCAAATCTGAGTCTAATAGTACAATCCTATGCATGTCTACTCAGAAGCAAGTCTCATTCAGTTCAGCGCGGCTTACTCCCAGGTGAGTACGGTATATATAGGATTAGCATTTCATGTCAAGGACCATGCAGCAATAAACAGATCTGACTTAGCCAAATGAGGATAATTATTGTGAACACAACTGGAAGTTTGATGGAAAATAGAGTACAGTAATACCTTGGATTGCAAGCATAATTCGTTCCAGAACCATGATTGTAATCCAAAATACTCTTATATCAAAGCGAGTCTCTGGCGGGCATGAGCGGGGCCGATTTTGGCCTGCTCTGCCCGCTCGAGGCGAGCGGTTACATCCCTACACTTGTCTTGCAAGACCTTGCTTGTTTATCAAGTAAAAAAAAATTAATTTTTTTTGCTTGTCTTGCAAAACGCTCTCAGACCAAGTTACTTGCAATCTAAGGTATTACTGTACATGTTTCAGGCTGGAATGGAAACTTCTATGCATCTTCATGCATTTTTAAAAGAATCAACACAACCACTGAGCCTGCCCTTTTGACACAGGAAAATTTCAGTCCGATCTATTCCAGTCTGGTTTGCCACCAGGTTTGGGGGCTGAAACTGCCTTGGTTTCCCTGGTGGATGACTTACACTGGGAGATAGATGGAGATGTGTGACCCTGTTGATTCTCCTGGCCCTTTCAGCAGATTCAGCACCATCGCTCATGGTATCTTTTGGGCCTATGTGTTTTGCCCAGGAAGAAAACACATCTGAGCAATAACTTGATTTTATATTTCCAGAATGAAGGTTCCAGCTTTTCTCCCTTTCTTGCTTCCAGCTCCAGGTCCAACCTTGTAACTATTACATGACGTGTTAGAACCTAATTTGAATGTCTGCAGACCCCTCCTCCCCCACTTCATCTTGGGACTCTGATCATGCAGACACCATGACTTCAAGGCAGGGTTTTCGGCTCCCTATTCCTCCCCTCGCCCACCCACACACCAAAACTGCTTTTTGTAATGCTTTGCCTGATGAAGCTTTTAAATGATCTTTTGGTTGGCCTAATAAAGGTATTACACTAATATGGATTTTGGAAGTTTTCTTATGGTCAAGATGGCAAGTTTTGTTTTGTTTTGCTCTATGATGGTTCAACTCTTTTTAAGACTGGCCTACATGAAGTACTGGGACTTTTCTGCTATAGCCACAGAACTTTGTAACAGCCTCTCATGGAAGGTCCATATGGCTCTGTATCAGTCATCCTTCCAGAGTTGAATCTGCTAGCACTATTTTATTCAATCCTCTGATGTTTGTTTATTGGCTCTGCTTTTATCATATCTTTTGTTTGTCAATTGTTTTAATTTTACATCGCACATTGCCGTGGAAATGTATAATGAAAGATGGTATAAAATCTCTTAAACAAAATAAAATCCACAGCAGTACATGGCATGCGTGTCTTGGTAACAACCTGGGATTGCAGACCTAGTGGCAAGCCATTCACAGGGCAATCCTAATGTCTACTCAGAAGTAAGTCCCACTGAGTTCAATGAGACTTACTCCCAGGTAAGTGGTTATAGGATTGCAACCTAGGAAAGACTGCATAGATATTCCTTTGTCAATGTTTTAATTAGTTTACTATTTTAACAAATGTATGACAGGAATACTACAGATCTCCAGTTTATGATTCCCTTTAAGTATAACATCTGTAAAGGAACTCTGACATTGCATTATCCTTTTCCAAGGGCACTCAATTTTTCAGCTCTAGAACAAAATCTTCAGTAAAAATAACAGCTAAATGGTAAAAAAGAATAAAAAAAGGGGGCAACAGGAATACTTAATTTATGTAGTCCCCTTATGCTGTGGTATTTCCCACCCCTGAAACTGGGGTTAGTTTCGGATACCATAAAAATCAGACCAAGTTATTAGCCCTCTAGCTAAACTCCAGGGCTTAATTTAAGCCAGGGTCAGTCCATGAAACAATCTATTTTCCAGAGCTGTAATATCGACTATATAAATGTGAATGTTTGCACATGTGTGTGTACATACGTACGTACGTACGTACGTATGTCCGCACGGGGGTTTGTGTGCATCGCATTGGCTCCTACCCGGTTGGACGGATCCACCCCAAACTTGGCACACATACTCCCCATCACCCAAGGACAAAGACTGTCAGGTTCAAATCTCTGAAAAACCGTCGCCGCGCCTGTACGGCCCAAAATAGATGAGATCCAATTGGAATGCACACAGGGGCCATTCAGGAGCGGTTATGCAAATCGCTCCAATGGCATTTAGAATGTTGGTATGCACTGCCACAGGGGCCCAATCAGCAGCGGATATGCAAATCTCTCCTACGTCCAAACAGAATGTTCATATGAACTGCAGCCGGGGCCTACACGGGGAGGGGGGAGGGGGAATTTTGAACAAAGAGTGCCTATAGGAAAATGACGACCCGGGCAACTGCCACTGTGTAGTCCCAGGGGGGACACAGGGATTTCATTGTGTGGTCCTGGGGACGGACGGACAGGGATTTCATTGTGTGGTCCCGGGGACAGACGGACAGGGATTTCATTGTGTAGTCCCGGGGGGCGGGGGAAGCAGGGATTTGACTGCGTAGTCCCGGGGGGGGGGGAAGCAGGGATTTCATTGTGTGGTCCGGGGGGGCAGGGAAAACATTGTTGCACAGTCCCAGGGGGAAGGGAAGCAGAGATTTCATTGTGTAGTACCTGGGGGGGGGGCGCGACAGGGAATTCTTCATTGTGTAGTCCCGGGGGAGCTGGGATGTCATTGTGCAGTCCCGGGGGAGCTGGTAGTCCCGGGGGAGCAGGGATTCCAAGGGATTCCAAACAACGGACAGCTACTTTAAGGAATTTCGAACAAACAGTGCCTATAGGAAAATGAGGACCCGGGCAACGCCGGGTAAAAAAAGCTAGTATGAAATAAAGACGAGAGGAACTGTGATCATCTGCAGAGTGCTTTCCCTTCACCACTCAGGAATTTATAACCAGCTTCATCACATCTGTGGGCAGAACTAAACTTAATAAGAAACACTGGGCTGTCCATCCATAATGACTACGATCACACAACACACTAAGTCTCAGTAGGTTAAGTGGCAGAGTGGCTTAGCGTGTTGTCGGAACCCTGAGTGGTGGTTTATAAGCCAACCTGGTGTGGTTTATAAACCACCCTAATAAGCCATGGCTTGCAGTAGGGTTAAGAAAAACCTAGTAGGTTTAGCAACACCCCCCCAAACCCAAGATCCTGCAAAAATGGTGTTTTGGGGGACACCCCTCAATTCCTCCCTTCCATGCAGGATCCCTGGGGTTTTTTGGGGGTGCTGGGAAGCACCAACTGTCCCCTCAGTTTTGCCATTTGCCCCAAGTCACTAGCACCTCAGGAAGTGGCAAAACCAGAGGGAATCCCCTGTGCTGGGGGGGATTAGTGCAAATGACAGCTTTGGGGGCAAGAAAAAAAAACCCTCAGTGCTCCAGCGGTGTACCCTGGGATACCTGCAGGAGGACCATTGAGGGAAGAGGGTGGCGGAGATGGCCAGAGAATTCTGCTGTGCCTGATCATTAGTTGGGCACAGCCACAGCCCCAGGCAAATTTAAGCCCACAGAGGCCAAAGTTACTCCAACTTCTCATGTCATTACCCGAGGTGTTTCCCTGCCCCATTCCAAATCATTGGCTACTCCTGCTGCTGGTTTGGAAAAACACAATGTAATGACATCAGGATACAAGGCACTAGAATTCATGGAGAAGGAGGGGAAAACTGAAAACGGAGCTGCTTCTTTGGGTGGAGGCCCTGTGTTTTATGCAACATTTAGGACAATGGTCTTCTAGCTCAGATAGCATGATGTTCAGCCAGGCCAGCTCTGCCATTAGGCAGAGTGAGGCAACAGGCAGCAGATGCCGGGAGGCAACAGCAATATTGTTGGGAGGAGAGAGCTGTGTGCCAAGCAGCTTGCCCTGCACACCCCAAGCTAGCCTGCTTCCTTCAGGTGCAGTGGAGGACGCTGTCCTGTAGCCAGTGGTGCAGAAAGATTCAACTACCAGTCTTGGCTTTTGTACATGGAATGGAAAGGGTTCCTATCTTTTCTTCGCCGCAGGCAGCAAAATGTCTTGGGTAGCCCTGGTGCTTGAGCTGGCTTGTAGGAATCAGAGTTCTAGAAATTAAAACACTGCTGCTAAGCACAAAGCTGCATTGGACAGATTGTGAGTAACCTTTTTGGCATGTGTGCCACAACTCAAGCCCAAAGTATGAGTGCCTTTGGTAAGAGAAATGCAGTATGAAGGAGAAGGCTTTTTTTGTGTGGTGGCACTTCACTCTGGAATGCTCTTCTGAGGGATACTCACCTGCTGTCGACGTTGTATTCTTTTAGACGCCCGGTGAGAACATTTTTATTTGCTTGGCTATCTTATTGGGTTTCTTTAAATCTGTGGTATGGTTTTAGCTGGTTGAAGAGTTGTTTTATCCCTCTCATTTTTATCAATTGACATTGTATTGCTTTGTAGTATCCTCTTATCTTTGTATACCTGGAGCCCACTTTTGTGGGCAAAGGGTGGAATAGATTTAAAAAAGAAGAAGCATGCACTACAGTATATACATCATGCCCTGTGCCTCAAGGTGGCTTTGACCTCATCCAGGCCTGTACAATTTGTGGCCCACGAAACTGAACACACATTGGGCTCTGTAAATACTTGGTTTTGTGGCCTTTTTGCAACTGGAAAAACAGGGGGGTTGCCAAGCACTTGACAGGCTACAGCAGCCTTCTCCAATGTGGTACCCTCCAGATGTGTTCGACTGCAACTCCCATAATACCCAGCCAGAACGGACATTGGCCATGCTGGCTGAGAATTATGGGAGTTGCAGTCCAACACATCTGGAAGGCACCACATTGGAGAAAGCTGGGGTGTTAGCTGGGGTGGCATGGCGTTATGCAAGCCTGTAAGCTGGAAATGGAGGCAGAGTTTTTAACCTAATATTATTCCATGGTAACAGGATCTACTCTTGCATTGATTGCTTTTATTATTATTATTTATTATTATTGAGAACCACATCTGGAGGGTGCGGTGTAGTGGTTAGGGTGTTGGACTGGGACTCAGGAGTTCTGGGTTCTAGTCCCCAGTCGGCCATGAAGCTCACTGGGTGACTTTGGGCCAGTTGCTGACCCTTAGAGGGTTGTTGCAAGGATAAAATGGAGGGGATTATGTAAGCCGCCTTGGGTTCCTTGCAAGAAAAAAGGTGGGATATCAATATAATACATAATAACTTTTTTGTCCTGCCTTTCCACTTTAAAACAAATGCTCAAGTCGACTTACAACTTCTTAAAAATAAAATACATCTAAACTTAACAACTGTGTTTAAAACTATAACAAAAAATACAAAATAACAGATAAAACACACACAGAAACAGATCAGGCCACCATGAAATGGAAAACTGGGAAACATTTATGCAAGTATGTAAAAGAAAGAAAGAAGTCATCCAAGAACTGTTCTCTGTTTAACTACAGATGATCAATTATTGAGACTCTGCCTGCAGGACTTTGAGAGCCTGACTAGGCTGTTCAGAAAGTGAATATGGCATAGTAGCATGACTAGGCAAACATTTACTTTAGGAGAATTGGATAGCTTTAGTTCTCTGGATGTGTGCCTGCGTGTGCATAAAACCATTGGGGTACTGACATCCCAGACTTAGCTCTATAGATAAACATGCAAACACTGACCCTCATCTGTCCCATCCCTTGAAGTAATAATGATTTGATCTGGAGGCTGTATTTTATTTCCTCCATGATTGTACTGTTGTCTCATCTCATAGTCAAGAGGTCGAGTTCACATTCTCAACCATGTATCTCAAGTGTCCAGCATTGTGAGGGATATCCCTGATGCCCTCAAATACTTTATTTCCTGAGAAATACTAAATGAATCAACAGGAATAATACTCTTCTGAAATCACCATCTTCTCAGTAATAATCCTCTTCTTAAAGCTATCTTGCCTTACTGCATTGGCTTTAGGCCAGTGTTCTCCAACCTCGGGTCCCCAGATGTTTTTGGCCTACAACTCCCAGCATGCCCCAGCCAATTGTAGGCCAAAAACATCTGGGGACCCGAGGTTGGAGAACACTGCTTTAGGCCCTACTCTTGACCCTTTGCTCCTCATGCCACCTGATGTGACCAATACAGGTAGGCCAAGTGAAAGCACCCTACACAGATGGTGAAGGGGGTGGGGCGAGTCTCTTTTGACTGGCTTTGCAGCTGCTTCTCCCACCTCAACAGTTCATCCCTATGAAATGGAGTACTCTCCCCACCCACTCCACAAGAGGGCCCAGTTGACAGGGCTCGGCTCAGTCCTAGAATTTATTTTCACTGCAACCAGAATGTGTCAAGTAGAAGAAATATGCCTCCCAGTGTCTGCAAAGTGCTTCAACCGCGAGGGGAATTATAGTTAGCCACACACATTTTGGATTAAAGAACAGAACTTCCAGGACAGATGGCAGAGCACAAGCCACCAATTTTCTCTTTTGAAAGAAATAAAGCATGGCTCTAAACCCTATTTTCACTTTCCTGCCCCCACCCCCAAATATTTTTCTAGTGCCACTGGATGTCTGCCATAGATGATGAAGACCATTTGATAGCCAATGATATAGCTCCCACCTCTGACTAGGCTGCCCAACAAAGAATATACAGTATTGGCAAAACCCAGAGCCTTTGACGTGGTTCACGCGACATGACAACCCATCATGGGTAACTACCCACGGTGGCTTGTTGTGTCATCCAAACTTGGACTGCTTCCTACAGGGTGTCGTATTTTTCAGCAACAGGCCACCCTGAAAACCCCAGGCTTGTTCTAGGGGTTGTTCCTACCACAATGGGTTACCATGTCATCCAAACCTGGAAGAGCAATTTCATCATGGGTTGCAGGGATCTGCTAGCGAGCCCCTCAGCAAAGGCAGCAAAACCCCCGGCCGCTCTTCACCACTGCCACCAGTGACAGCCCCTCCACCAATGTCCAAGCAGCACTTTGGAGTGACCGCCACTGGTTCGCCACCTTTTTTTTCGGTTCCAGAAAATTGTGCAAATACATTCATAATTTGGTTGGTCGGTCGCAAGTGCACAAGTGTGCTCTTATGACAGTCCGGTATGTGTAGTCTTGCCTGGTAAATTTCCTATATGGAGTAAAGACTCCATATAGTCTTTACTCCATATATGAAGTAAAGACTCCATATAGGCTAATTTGTGCACAGTTGCCAGGGACCAATTGCCAAGTTGTTAATTGAAAGGCATCGAAAAGGGGAGGGTGAGTGGCAAAAGTAGGTGCACCAGAAGGGCAGGGGGACCATATCTCCCCCATGGAGATGTGGTCCTGTCACTTTTAAGTGTTGAACGGACACTTCTCAGTGCCCTCCACCTTTTCAACACTTCCCTGAGACCAGAAAGGGAAGATATTGGCCCCCGCCATTTTTGCAGCTCCTTTTTTGGAGGGTGGCTTAATGTGTTGTGCGAACCTGGCTCTAGCTTTGCATGAATTGGAGAGAGCGGGTGTCCCCAGTGTTGCAATGGGGTGTTGCCTCCTACATATCTCAAGGGGAGCATAAGCCTAGTATTAGCTGCCATCTATTTATTTCAGCACAAGAAAATGAATACGGTAGTTACTGCGAACAATGGATGCCTCTCCGTTCATTGAACCAACCCCAAGTCAACATAGCACACGGCTTGTACATCAAGATATTTACCTTCCCCTCCCCCGCAAAAAGTTGATCTAAGCCTACAAATGGATGACATGAGTTGCAGATTCATAAGGGTCTCCCTTTCCTTCTCCCCCCCCTCCAAAGTGTTCTATTTCAAATAGTTGCAGCAGATTACACCATTTAAAACAGAATCTGTCAAGTGCTGAAGAGGACAGCAGCTATTCCAGGGTCCCAGCAGTAATCCTCTCTGTCTGATCCCATCATCTTTAAATCATTGACCAGCACTACAGCATGCAATAGCAACTCAGCCAGAGCAGATTCCACCACACACACATCCGTATGTACCATATACATTCCTAGTTTAACATCAGAGTATCTTGACTGGACACAGCATCAGGAGTGTACAGTCTAAACGAGTAAGTCAGCAAAATCGCTAGAGAGATATTATGTAATCTTTTCATTTCAGTGTCTGCCTCTCAGTCTTTTTTTTTTTAAGGGCACATCCTCGCATAGCAGTGCAGAGCGTTTCAAAATTCCTCTACAGAGGGCCCAGCACTGCAGTGATACCACATCAACAATGCCTACCTTTGGTTTTTTTTTTAAACAACCCAGCCCCTTGTTTTTGCTTTTCTTTCTGTCCTGCTTCTTCTTGAAAGGTAGCTGAAAGGACCTTACTGGTTACTGTGCCAATTCCAGAAAGAAGAGGGGGGAGGGGGTCCAAGCGAAGCAGTGAGTGTGCTGAGGAGCTGAAATGGGGGGGGGGCATTAAGGTCATATCGAAAAGCGCCCCTTGCACATATTAATAACTCCAACCAAAGCTTTTTTTTTTTTTTTTTTAAGGAAGGAAGGAAGGAAAAGACTCGAAATGCAGCAAGGGTATGGAAAGTACGATGATTGAAAGGGGCTTTGCGGGAAACAGAAGGAGCAGAATCCTGGGGCGGGGAGGAAGGGAAGCGGGCGACTTACCCAAGAAGAGCCAGATGGAGCCACCAGACACGAGGAAAAAGGTGAGCATGCCTGCTGGAGCCGGCTGCAGCATGGGAGGCCTGAAGCGAGAGTGCAGCTTGAGGGGGGGACTGCAGCAAACTCACTGCAGTGACTGAGGTAGCAGGGGCGGCGGCGGCGGCGGCGGCGGCGCGGGCGGGCGGGCTGGCTGGCGCTCCCTGCTCAGAGGCGCGAGGACGCCCGTCGCCGTGCTCCCACAGCAGAGGCGGTTATTTTTAGCCGCCCGCCCTTTCTGCACCGGCTCCCCTTCAAGGAGGCGATGCGTCGAGCCTGCCGCCGGTGCGAAGAGGCTGCCAGGCGCGCGTGTGCCGCGCCGGTGCATGCGTACACGCAGGCATAATAGGGCTCCGGCCCCACCCCCGCCCGACGCGGCCCAGGCAGGCACGGAACGCGAGGCCGAGGGGCTGGAAGAGGCAGGTGCGCCGAGCGCTGGCCAGGGATCCGCCGCGGCCGCTGGCCAAGCCGAAGCGCCTCTCTACGCCCCGATCCTACGCACTGTAGGGTAGGCCGGCGCGCCCAGCTCGGCGTAAGATTGGCGCGGTCAAATGCCTGACCTACCTGCGTGTACAACTCTGCGCCTCAAACAAGGATATTGCAGAGCTGGGGGAACGGCGTGAAAGGGAAGCCAAAAGGATCAACTTCCCTATGAGGAGAGGTTACAGCGTTTGGGGATTTTTCGCTTAGAAAAAAGGCGAGCAAGGGATGGGTGTATAAAATATAGGTGCATGAAATAGTGTATGTGTGTAAAATTATATATATATATATATAGATGTATAAAAATTATGCATGCATGGTGTGGAGAGAGAGGCCAGGGATAACCTTTTCTCCCCATCTCATAATACTTGAATCCGGGGCCATGAGGCTAAGTGGTGGGAGTATCAAGTCAGCCAAGGACGTGCTTCTTCACACAGAGCATAGTTAAACCATGGAATTTGCTACCAAAAGATGTAGTGATGTCCACCAACTTGGACAACTTTTAAAGGGGAGTTCAGTATCGGAACTGTATGCCAGTTACTGAGGCACACAAGCGGGAGGATGGCTTCCCATTGGGGCACCTGGTTGGTCACTGTGGGAACAAGATGCTGGACTAGATAGGCCTTTGGTCTGTTCCAGCATGGCTCCGTCCTATATTCTTAGTTTTTGCAACTGCTGTACGCATTATAAAGCCAGGTCTTCTGCCACAGAGTCAGCCAATCTCGTCCCCTTGGCAAATGTACATGTGTGATATATGTATTTGTAACATTCACACTTTGTATGTTTAGGTGTACACTTTAGACAAAAAGCACACGTTTTTTTTCAAGTAATAAAAATGCAATTGCATAAAGCTGCACTTGCAGCTCACCTCAAATATTCCAGTACAAACCAAAAGCAATAATGATGAAACAACTGTCAAGAGACTAGTACAGTGCAGAGGAATTATCACCCTCTGAAGTCACAGGAGTTGAATGCTCCTCCAGAATGATTTGTAAAGAGAGGGGTGGATTGCATACCAACAAACCTCTGCTGGCATGGTAGTGGTAGCTGGGAGGGGATTATTACACCTGGGCAGGACAGGCTAGGCTCAAGACTTTTTGCTGCCTGATGTGAAGGACAAGATGGCTTCTCCCCACCATTTCATGTACATTCTAGTGGACTGGCAGTAGAATCTTACTTCATCCCTGGAGATAGGACAGCATCCTCCACCACATCTGAGAGCAACGGGCTAGCTTTGGGAGTGCACAGTAAGTCATGTAGCACACACGACACAGCTTGGTCCTTCAACATCTCACCACTGTTCCCTGCCCCCAGTATCTGCTGCCTGAGGCAGCTGTCTCACTCTGCCTAATGGGCAAGAGCTGACCTTGCACTTGGGTTTTTATATCCATGCCCTGCATACTCACCATTGCATCTAATTTCTAAAATGGCAGGTGCCCATTGGCACATGTGTCAGCTCCAGGGCATGAGCAGCAAGGGTCCTAGGCTGGAATGCTGGGGCCAGGAGTGATGGAGGGAGATGCAGGCCAGAGGCAAAGCAGAGTCCAGAGCAGGCAATGGTCAGGCATGGCAGAGCAGGGCCAGAGGCATGAGCAAAGTCCAAGAACAAGTGGAGGTCAGGAATGTATCAGGCAAGGTGAGGCCAGAGGCAAGAAGCGAGTCCAGTAATAAGCAGAGGTCAGACACGTAGCAGGCAATGTGGGGCCAGAGGCGAGGTCCAAGAGCAAGCAGAGGTCAGACACGTACCAGGCAGTGTGGGGCCAGAGGTGAAGGTCAAGAGCAGATGCAGGTCAAACACGGGCAAGACAAAGGTCAGAGTTGCTCACCAGAGTGACTCATGCTGTTGTGGGGTAGGCTTGAAGGAAGAGGAAGCCTTTATGTAGAGCTTCCTGCACCTCCCAGCTAGTCTGCATTAGGGAGCCTGTGAGTGGCTGGAGGTTTGGGGCTGAACCCTGCAAGTAGTGCAGTGTAGACCAGGCTGCCTTCTGAAAAATGGCCACTAGATGGAGCTGCAGTGCTTCCCAGCCAAGCTGCTCCTGACAACATGAAGGGTTATCTTTTTTTCTGGCAAGTCCTGTGCTTCAATAGCCACATACTAGGCAAAATTTAACTTCATGTTTCAGAGAGCCAGTGTGGCATATTACTTAGACTGTCAGATAGATAGGACTCTGGAGACTTGAGTTCAAATCCCCTCTCAGCCATGAAAGCTCAGTGGGTAACCTTGGGCCAGTCAGTGAGTTACTAGTCTGGTTTGCATGTAATGTTAAGCCATAGTTTAGTGGTATGTGCATGAACTTTGTGTGCTCCCTTCCCTTTCCTCCTTGTGTTGTTCTCTGGGAGTCCCAGATGTGTGTGGGGTCTAATCAGGGGAGGCTGGTGACTCCTATGTCTGTGGGGATCCTCATCCATTGCGGCTTTTATTCTGAGCTTTATAGGAGCTATCCCATGGTGCTGAACTCTATCTGCAAAATAGGTCCACCACCATGGAGTACCATGGATAGCTCCTATAAAGCTCAGAATAAAAGCTGCAATGGATAAGGAGCCCCACTGACATAGGAGTCACCAGTCTCCCCTGAGTCTTGTGGTGGTTCCAAAGCAGTGATGGGAAAGCACTTGCCAAATGTTCACAGGCAAGTGCTTAGTAGTGGTAGTATTCTGAGCCCCAGCCCCAAGGAATCCTTTGCTAGTAACCTATTTGAACATTCACAGATATTTGTACCTAATTCCACCCACTGAATCAGCCTGGGCAAGACTATAAGTGTGGGGTCTTCAGCTCAGAGGTGCTGTCAGAGGACCAGGAATCACAGCCCCTCGTATGGGATTCCCCTGGCATCCAAGTCCAGAAGATCCTGTCAGCAGCCCCGAACCTGAGAGTATGCCCGTTTGCTGTGCAAAGAGAGCTGAAGGAGAAAAGAATCCAGCTCATTGTTAATGTTCTTTGCACAGCATTTGGAGAAAGCAAATTTGAGTTATTATTTTTTAGTAATCCCGAAAGTCTTTCTGGAGGCTAATCTCTTGAGGTTTGATTACACATAACAAAACCTACAGAGAAAGGGCACAATGAAGCTTACAAGCAGCAGTGGTTGGTGGCTCCAATGTCAATGGGGCGGTGCACCCACTCTGGGCTGCAGTCAGAACTTTAAAGGAGCTATCCATGGTGCTGAACCTATTTTGGGAATAGGATAAAAGCTCCTTAAAAACTGAAGCCCTGTTCTGCCAAATGCAGTGGTTCTTTTTAGGATCTAGTAGAGACAATGAGCACACTTATGGGTGAAGGTTGAAAAGCTTGATTAGCACACCACAGAAAAGAGATTAGAGAAGCTAAGACAAGTGCAGAGGATGATGCTTACGTCCCTTTTGTTGCCAGGAACCCCTCAAAGAAATGGCAACGGATGGACTCCTTGGCCGGCACACAGCACCTTCTGCGCAGCTAGGTCTGTGTCGAGGTTCCCCCTCCTAAGAATTCCTTGATTTTATGTAAGTTTTCTCTGTTTATGATAATCACCAGTAAATGGGGCAAGATTGAGACAAAAATGGTGTTTTGTCTCAATAGATACTTCCATACCAGTTTCCCAGCCTATCTACCTATAAACAATCCTTTCAAGTTGACCATGATGAAATCATCTGGAGTCACTCATTTCCCAGGTCCTCTCCACCCTTCTGGTTGATAAGCCCCCACTTACCTAAGTAATCCGGTTCCTCCCCATCATGTGCCATGGGAGTCTGTTCTACGGATAACTGAAGTGTTTCTGATCATCAACTAACATCCTTGCCAAGTGTAAACCTGTCCAAGAACAGACTTGAAGTAGGCATCTTCTCATAACAAACTCTAAACATCATGAGCTCACTGGTTCTACACACTGAATATAATCAATAGTGAATTTAGGCCTACCAAAGACACAAAGAGCAGGTATGTTCATACAAGAGAGACCCAGACATGGGTACCACAGTGGTCATACACCACTGTCTCCTCGAGATCACAGTGGTCTTCCGGCTTTTTCCACTACAAGCCCAGAGGGGATACACTGCCCCCACAGACATTGTGGCCACCAGCCGCCACTGCTTACAAGGAATGGGTGACTGATGTCAGCTAGAGAAGATTGTCACCTGCAGTTGCAGGATTGCTGTAGCAACCAAAGAAGATCACTGCAGTGTGGGATGTTCCTGTTGTGAAACTGATCCATGTGGTGTTGTGGTGGCCCCGTGGTTCTTCTTCTTTTTTCTTTTTTTATCCCTGATTGTACCGCAGTTCTCTGCCGTTCTGATTTCTAAAATGCCCCCTTATACGCATGCTCTGAAATGAAGCCATTTATTTCTTGTGGTGTAGTGGTTAGTGTGCTGGAATGGGAGACCTGGGTTCAAAATCCCCACCCAGCCAGAAAGCTCACTGGGTTACCTTGGAGCATCCACCCACTCTCAGCCCTACCTACCTTGCAGGGTTGCTGTGAAGATAAAATGGGGTTGGGGGAGAATCATGTAAACCACCCAGTGTGCATTGGAGGCAAAGTGGGATACAAGTGTAATAAATAAATATTTAAAGTGGGATACAAGTGTAATAAATAAATATTTCACACATGATGCCAAAATGCTTTTATTCCATATCTATTATGCAAATGTAAAATCCATAGTGACTAGAATGTGCATTGAACATTTCTGTTTTCTAATCCTACTTTAAAAAAACCCAAAACATTCTCACATGTCCACAGATAGCACAAGGGAGGCTCAAAGGCATTGTTAGTGTCATGAATGGAAAAGTTGCTCTTACCCTCTAGGGATGGGGAACAACATTATTATTCAAGATAGAGTATCACAGAAGTGTCTGTGCTATGAAGGTTAAACAGATGTCATGCACATGAGGAGTTAGAGCCAAATTTTCCAGTTGTGAAAGTGAGTAGGATAGTATTTCCCTACTCTATGACTTGTCTCCGCATAAAACTTCAAGAGTGTGTGGCATTGGGCTTATGACTCATAAGCAGCTCCACACCCATCCACACCAAAACACTGAGCCCATGTAGCAAGATGGCCAGACCTGAGGCAGATCGTAGGCTGCCTCTAATACAGGGGTGGGCAACTTGCGGCCCTCCAAACATTTTGGCCTACAATGCCCATCTGCCATAATCAGCATAGTTAATGGCAGGCGATGAATCATGATGAGAGTTGTAGGCCAAAATGTTTGGAGAACCACAAGTTGCCCACCCCTGCTCTAATGAGAAGAGCGCATAATCCCCATTAGTTAGATCACTTATTAAGCTTATTATTAAAAACAGCCTGATGTTTGAACCAGCTTCGGAAAACAATTAAAATGAGCGGGATTTCTTCCCAAGGCTAGAGGCTAATATCTTTAACACTGCAATCCTGTATTTGTTTACGCAGGAGGAAGTCCCGCTTATTTCTTACGCCCTAGCAACTGTGTATAGCAGCCTTCCCCCAACCTGGTGCTATCCAGACGCCTGGCTGGAGGATGCTGGGAGTTGTAGTCCAAAACTTCTGGAGGGCACCAGCTTGGGGAGGCTGGTGTAGAGGACTGCAGAGTAAATGACAGTAAATGAATAAATGCAATTAACAGTGTCATCAATTAGCTTCACTTAAATCAAGGAAAACATTAACACTTCCAACACATCTTAGGTATAAAGCATTTGGGGAAGGCTCATACGTTTTGACTGAAGAATAATTTAATTGCCAATAATGCAGCGAGACATGTGGAATTGTGCCCTGTTTCTGCTTGGCAGAGGCTTCCT
Source organism: Shinisaurus crocodilurus (assembly GCA_021292165.1). Lineage (NCBI taxonomy): Eukaryota > Metazoa > Chordata > Lepidosauria > Squamata > Shinisauridae > Shinisaurus > Shinisaurus crocodilurus. Next base: position 98,802,583 of record CM037881.1, on the reverse strand, counting down.
TTGCTCGGAACATGCAGACTTCTAAAAGGTTCTCTGCATTGCTCTTTTGTTTCAAAAACCACATGAAGAAAAATAAGTGACTGCCCAGCTGGATACAGTTGGTTCTTTTCTACCTGCTAAGTGTGTCTTTCATAAAGATTATGGGAAAGATGCTGAAAGAGACCCCTAGAAAAGGTATTAGTGGAACAAGTCACTTTGAGAGAGTTATTAATATGAGATTGGCAGAACTATGGTTGATGAAAATTAATGCATTCTCAGTATGACTCTGAAGCCAAAAAGGAAACATTTGTGGAAGCAATTTGCTCCCATTGGGAGGCATCACTCACCTCATATATGGCGGCATCTTTCTCAGTATCTTCATTACATTTTTTTCATTGAAAATATGATTTATATTGTATTGTGGTTTTAAATTGTTGTGAGCTGCTCTGAGTGAGTCACAGCCACTAAAAGGGTGGGATATAAATTTCTATTAAAAATAAAAATGTGAAAGTGTTTTATGAGATATTTGCTGTTCACCACCCTGGAATCTATTAGGTGAAGGGTGGTGTGCGAGTGTTTTATATAAATACCCTAAAATATCTCAGATTTCTCTCAACATCACATGTATTTTGAGGTAATATGCAAATATATTTACATGTAATCATTTTTTGTGTGTGTGTCAGAACCATACAGAGGTGCCTCTTCTATATTCAAACAGTCAAAATCTGTTAGACACTGGTATTGCAAATGCTTTGGAGCTTGGACAGGTGTTGATTTGAGCAAAAAAAAAGTCATTGATTTAAAGTTGTTTAGGGTCAGGAGGTAGGAGCAAGGCTGAGGGACTTCTGGCTCGCTTTCTAATGGTTGTAAGCTCACAGGTTCCCTGCCATCACTGTCAGATTGTCTCCACAACCCATGCACTCCTAGCTTGGGCGGTGCCTCTGGATATTACCAACCATGTACTGCACCATTGACCAACTTCTTTCTCCTCTCTTCTCACTGTCCTCGGAACTCAGCCAATATCCTTCTTGTTGCACTCAATCTTCTCGTTACACTCAGTCTTCAAAGATTTAAAGGTTTGTCTTCTTAGTCCCTTCTTTATCTTTATATTTTCACAAGCTTTCATCATCAGGGCAAATGCAACGATTGGGCTCAGGTGCAAGGATATCACAAGACAATAACCAAACACAGAGGCTCAAGCAGCCACCTAGCTGCAGCAGCTCTCTTGAGTCCATGGAATCAATCCATAGCAAGCAGTCCGTGAAACAATCAGTCACAGAAATACCCAATCCAGTAATCAAAAATTAAAAAGCAGACAGTTGGTCAACTAAAAGTGTTTACTTGGTCGATAGGCTTACCTTTTAGAAATGTTTCTTAATTCAGTGTTTTCAGGGAGCTCACTTCAGCCAAGGGCTAGTGGCCCTTGTACCATCCAGTTCAACGCTGTTAACCTGGTCACATCCAAACCCCAAACATGTATATTGAAGAACTAGGATTCCACTCACCTCCCATTGCTCTCGAATCTCTGTCCTTGGTGCTGGAACTGACACTCAAGCTTTAGTTATGTGTTTGCTAAGACTAACAAAGGATTTAGGATGTTTTAAAGCCTTCATATACCTTATCGCAGTTACTAATGGCATGCTCCTACCCAGTCAATCTTCAGATGATCAGATCTAGACAGGAAAAACAGGATATTCAAAGAAAAATAGGAGGAAAGGGGATGAATTAAGTGAGAAGAATTTTCGCTTTCTTCCTCTCCTAGAGGAGCCCTTGGGGTGTGGGAGTCACTTTTCCTAATTGTGGTGCACTGCAACTATACACAAAGGAATGAGTGGTGTGGGAGTGGACTGTGGTTCCTTCATGCAAAATAATAGTAGAGTTTTGATTATCTAAGGCAGGAGTGGGGGACGTTTTTCCATGCTGAGGACTGCATCCCCTTGTGGACAATCTCTAGAGGGCTACGCCGGATCGTCACCTTGAAGTGGTGAGTGGGCTTGCATGTTCCGATGAACCCTGTGAGCAATGCCGCCGGGAGCTATATACTCCCGGTAGGGTCACCCATGGCGGTAAGGTCCGGGGAGAGGAACCAGACAAAGAACGATCCAAAACAAAAAAGTCCTCAACGGCAGAACAGGCGGAAGATAATTTAAACCTAAATTACAATGGCTGTGAAGGCGGATGAAGGCTGCAGCAGAGAATGGTTTTCCAATCGTCAGGGTAACCGTGCCATTGGATCATTGCTGTTCTCTGTCAAGTTTGTGTGGTGATTCGTTGTGCACCGATCTCCCCACAGAAAACAGCTTCACGCACAGGCGTCTTCCAACCCAAACCAACCAACCAACCAACCAACCAACTAAAAAAGTCCCATGGCGACTGGCGACGGGGGCAGGACTGTGAATCTGGAAGCCCCTAGTCACGGACCAGCACATGGAACTTGTGGATGCAGACTCAGTCGCCCTGTTCAAGGAACGAGGTAGTCGAGTAGCTCGGCAGCTGTATCCATGACTGAGCAGCCCTATTTAGGATCCACTCTGCTCACCCCGTATGGGGAGGGGGCTAGAAAAGGTGCCCTAAACATAGTCTACCTCTTTCTCCCCTGACTGGATTACCGCATCCAGTGGGGTCACCATTTTAGCGGTCGAAAAAGACATTTGAATTTTGGAACATGGAATATACGGACACTGCTGGATAACATAGATAGTGAACGCCCTGAGCGTAGGACTGCTATTATTGCAAGGGAGCTGAGACGGTTTAAAATGGACATAGCAGCACTTCAAGAAACTCGAAGGGCAGGAGAGGGACAGTTGAAGGAAGAAAAAGGAGGCTATACCTTCTTCTGGAAAGGACTACCTGAGCAGGACCGACAAATACATGGAGTAGGCTTTGCCATCAAAAATGAGCTAGTGAACTCTTTGTCAGAAGTTCCTACTGGCATTAACGAACGCCTGATAACTCTTCGATTAAAGCTCGCCAATAACCAGCAGGTAACTATTTTGAGCGCTTATGCGCCAACATTAGATGCTGATGAAGACATCAAGGAAAACTTTTATACCCAGTTGGACACTCTCCTGTCAGAGATACCTAAGGAGGATAAAATTATCCTCCTGGGCAATTTTAACGCAAGAGTCGGGCGTGACTTTGATTTATGGCCAGAAACTATTGGAAAAGACGGAGTTGGTAATAGCAACCCGAACGGAATCTTACTTTTGTCTATATGTGCAGAGCATAATCTCACTATCACAAACACGCTCTTTCGACAAAAGAATAAGTTTAAAACATCATGGCAGCACCCACGGTCAAAGCACTGGCATCTTCTGGATTATGTAATTGTCCGTGTTAGAGATCGCCGCGATGTACTTCTTACTAGGGCCATGGTGAGTGCCGATGACTGCTGGACAGACCACCGACTAATCCGGTCCACTATGGTTATCAACATTGCTCCCCAACGTAGGCTTCAAGGAAGGAAACCAAGGCGTAAAATGAACATCCACGCCCTTCAAGATCCTATTAAGCAAACTCGTCTTCAATCACTTCTTAAGGAACATCTACCTACGGAACCTCCTGACAACATTGAGGACCATTGGTCTAAGCTGAAAACCTCCATTACTGCAGCTTGTGAACAAACTATTGGATACGAAACTAAGAAACATCAGGATTGGTTTGATGAAAATGATAATGAGATTAAATATATAATTGACCAAAAAAGGAAAGCCTTCCAAATATGGCAAAATGATATTAACTGCGCTGCCAAGAAAAAATCTACGCTAGTGCAAAGGCTGAGGTCCAAAGAAGAACAAGAGAACTTAAGAACGCCTGGTGGAAAAAGAAAGCTGAAGAAATTCAACAACTTGCAGAATCTCATGATGCACGGGGCTTTTTTAAGGCCACAAGGGCCATTTATGGACCAAAAACCTATGGTACAAACCCTTTACAATCAAAAGATGGCACCAAACTCTTAAAAGACAAAGAGTCTATTGCACTGCGTTGGAAAGAGCATTATTATGACCTTTTAAATCGTAAATCTAAGGTGGATAATGAGATTTTTTCGCAAATCCCGCAAAAACAAATTAGAGAGGAACTTGCAATACTCCCCACTTTGGATGAAGTAAAAAAAGCCATTAATCAAATGAAGAATAACAAAGCTAGTGGACCAGATGGGATTCCTGCTGAAATCTTTAAAGAAGGGCCCCCCGAACTTGTACAACATCTTCATAAACTCATCGAAAAAATCTGGGTAAGAGAAGAGATTCCAGAAGACTTCAGGGATGCCATAATTATCACCCTCTTGCGGGCAGGGACTGTCTTGTTAACTGATTATATGTAGTTGTAAACCGCCCAGAGAGCTTCGGCTATTGGGCAGTATAGAAATGGAATGGAATTGAAAGAACAGACTGTGGAAACTATCGGGGCATTTCTCTCTTAGCTACCGCAGGTAAAATATTTGCCAGGATTCTCGCAAACCGTTTTCTATCTATTTCAGAAGAGATCCTCCCTGAAACTCAATATGGTTTCCGCCCCTCTAGAGGGACAGTAGACATGATTTTTACTGCACGTCAGCTCCAAGAAAAATGCTGGGAGCAAAATCAACCCTGTTATATGACATTTATTGATCTGGCTAAGGCCTTTGATACTGTAGACCGAACAGCTCTCTGGACTATCCTTATGAAAATTGGATGCCCCAATAAATTTGTGAATATCTTGCGACTTCTCCATGACAACATGACGGCTACGGTCTTGGACAACAACGGCTCTCATGGTGCTCCATTTAAAGTGGGATCAGGTGTTAAACAGGGATGTGTTATTGCCCCAACATTATTTGCTATTTTCATCGCCATGATTTTACATCTTGTCGAGGGGAAACTTCCCACTGGTGTGGGAATTATATATCGAACAGATGGAAAGCTTTTTAATCTCAGCAGGCTGAAAGCAAAAAGTAAGGTAATTACAACCTCCGTTGTGGAACTTCAGTATGCTGATGATAATGTGGTCTCCGCACATTCAGAGGATGATCTCCAAACTATCCTAAATGCTTTTGCAGAAGCATACGGAAAACTTGGTCTCTCACTTAACATCAAAAAAACCAAAGTGCTTCATCAGCAAGTGCAAGCTAACCCTTTGGTGATGCCATCTATCCAGCTTGGCGGGACAATACTGGAAAATGTCGATCATTTTCTCTATCTTGGCAGCTATCTTTCTGTTACAGCTAACATCGACAGTGAAATCTAGCATCGTCTGAGCTCCGCAAGTGCCGTGTTTTCTTGAATGAAACATAGAGTGTTCGAGGATCGGGATATTTGTAAGAAGACCAAAACACTGGTTTATGAAGCCATTGTATTACCAACTTTATTGTATGCCTGCGAAACATGGACTATCTATAAACGTCACTTCCACCTCCTTGAAAGATTTCATCAACGTTGCCTCCGGAAAATCCTGCGAATTACTTGGGAAGATAGGCGAACAAATGTCAGTGTACTGGAAGAAGCAAAGACTACTAGCATTGAAAAAATGATCCTTCAACGCCAACTTCAGTGGACCGGTCATGTTGTTCGAATGCCTGACTGCCGTCTCCCAAAGCAGTTACTTTATTCCCAACTCAAGGATGGAAAGCGGAATACCGGTGGTCAATATAAGAGGTTTAAAGATGTTCTTAAGGCTAATCTAAAAAAATGCAATATAAACATCAAAAACTGGGAAGCTCTGGCCCATGAACGATCTAACTGGAGGTTGGCCTTTCACAAAGGTTCTATGGACTTTGAAGAAGCTCGAGTGCAAGGTGAAAGGGAGAAACGTGCTAAGCGAAAAGCACGTCAAATGAATCCTTTACAAGACCATCTTCCATCTGGTAACCTGTGTCCTCACTGTGGGAAGCTGTGTGGATCTAGAATTGGCCTCCACAGTCACTTACGGACCCATCGCTAGAGTCTACACAATTTTCTTTAGAATTTTCCTCCTTTTAAAATCTCCTTTTTGTAAATTTTCTTTTCTTTTTTTTTTTATCCTGGAAGACAATCTTACTCGGTCGCGAGTGATCGCCTGACTGACTGACACCAGGGGTGGGTGGGCTGAGGCCAAAAGTGGGTGGGGCCAGAGCCAGAGGTGGGTAGGGTCACTCCCTTTTCTCTTTTTCTGACAACCCCCCCTCTCCCACCCCATTTTCTCTCCCTCTTGTCCCTCCCTGAAGCTTCAATTGGCACAAATGAAAGCTTTAAAAAAACCCAAAAACCTTTAATTGCCCTGCATGGTGGGAATGGTGAGCATTTTGAGGTGGGTTGCCATTTGTAGGGAGGGGCTTTACCTTTCTCTCCCCATTGTGACCTCCCTGAAAATCACACCCTCCGGGTGGCAATTAGGCTTAGAAAAGAAAGCCATGTGGGGAGGATTTGGAGGGGTGCCAGAGCAGCATGCTGGGAGAAGAGGGATCCTATATAAATGAAAATAATAATAATAATAATAATAATAATAATAATAATAATAATAACAACAACAACAACAACAACAACAACAACAACCAGGAGCACTCTCCTCCCACCATCCTTTAAGGTCTGCATCACTACATCAGGCCCAATCTACCCAGTTCCAGATGCTCAGGGCCCAGCAGGATAGCACTCGCTCTCTGTATTGTAGCACTCAGACCATTCACATGCAGCAGGGCTCTCCAGTTTGGCTTGGGCCTTATTTCTCTATTTCTCCTTTCCATCTAATTCCAAGGAAGCTGTTGCTCTGCTAACCCGGTCGTGTCTGTTGGCGGTAATGGACTGGATGAGGGCAAACAAATTGAAGCTTAATCCAGACAAGACAGAGGTGCTCCTGGTCAGTAGGAAGGCAGATCAAGGAATAGGGAGTCAGCTTGTGTTGGACGGGGTCACACTTCCCCTGAAGACACAGGTTCGTAGCTTGGGTGTACTTCTGGATTCAGCCCTGAACCTGGATGCCCAGGTTTCGGCGGTGGCCAGGAGTGCATTTGCACAGTTAAAGCTAGTGCGCCAGCTGCGCCCGTTCCCGGAGACGTCTGATTTGGCCACAGTGACACATGCCTTCGTTACATCCTGTTTGGATTACTGTAACACTGTGACATGCTCTACGTGGGGCTGCCTTTGAAGAGTGTTCGGAAACTTGACTTCAGCTGGTTCAAAGAGCTGCTGCCAGACTGCTGACTGGGGCTGGTTAAAGGGAGCATACAACTCCTTTGTTACAGCAGCTTCACTGGCTCCCAGTCTGTTTCCGGGCACAATTCAAAGTGCTGGTTATGACCTATAAAGCTCTATACGGCTCGGGTCCAGGTTATCTGAAAGACCGTATTCTCCCCTACGAGCCTGCCCGCACTTTGAAATCCTCAGGGGAGGCCCTTCTCTCAGTTCCACCACCATCCCAGGCACACCTGGTGGGAATACGGGAGAGGGCCTTCTTGTGGCTGCCCCAGCGCTCTGGAATCCCCCCCCTCCAGGGAGGCTAGAGTGGCGCCCTCTCTGGTAAGCTTCTGCATGCAGGCAAAGACCTTCCTGTTTCGGAAAGCATTTGGGACTAGCCTGTGATGCGATGGAATGCTGTTTTTACTCTTTTATGTATACTGTACTGTTTTTTATTATATATATATATATATATATATATATATATAATTTTTAATATTATTGATAATTTAATTCTATTTTCAACTTTCGTATTTTTCTATTTTTGTTTTATTTGTATGAGTTTTAAAGGCTCTGAGCCGCCTTGGGTCCCAGTGTTGGGAGAACGGCGGGATACAAATAATAACAACAACAACAACAACAACAGCTAATCTATCACCGCTTAGTACAAAATTAAAACTACTCCATTGTTTTGTCATTTCATTGCAATTTCTGTAATGGCCCCTAAGACCTGCAGGGCAGGGTAACATGAGGCCAGAAGCCACTTGTTTTAAGGTTTTCTGTACCAATATGTTTAGACTCTGCTTAACTGGCTAGCTTGGATTTTAGGGCAAGGCAAGGCACTGCATGATAACTTTTAGCTTTTTGATACCACAGGACTGGGGCAGTCAGATTCTTCCATACCCCTTCTTTGCTGAATTAAGTAGGGGGAGAAAAAATAAGTAGCCCTCTAAAGCAGTTCCTAAACAAATTAAGATGGGAGATCAAAGTAGGACAGAACAGCTGTCTAATCCAGTAACATTTCATACCGATTCTTGTGCAGTCATTTAAGGCAAAGGAAATAATCTTCTATGGCTTATAGGTCAAACTTGGATATATATTTTTAATTTATTGTATTCCAAATGAGCTCCTGGTGAATTATTGGCCTTGGGTTAGGATCTCATTTATAACCATGAAAGAAATACAGGGTATGAAGAAGAAAAGAAAAGAAATTGTACCTATTTCCATATGGAAATCCAGATCAACATTTTAAAAAATAGCCTGAATGTTTGTAGTCCTTTCACTAGCTTGCTTTTTGGTGTAGCTAAACAAACGTCTGTCTATTGCAGGAAGTGGTTTGCTAATCAGATCCAATGATGTTTGTAAAGGAAGTCTCCCGTGCAGTCGCTCACAATACTTTCATTGGAGTAAAATTTCTCCATTTGCAGGGGCTGATCCGAGGATTTTGCTTATGCTGAGGCCTATTGTTGATCCATCTCCCCCAATAATTCCCTCCCTGACTGGCAGCAGAAAAAAACAAGTTCTCAAGCAGAAGCCTTTTGAATTCCACTGTCAGTTGTTTTTTTTTTACTTGAGACATAAGGCATTGAACTTTGACCTTATATATGCCAATGTACTCTTAACACAGAGCAAGGCCCGTGCCTACTCAGCATTTAACGGGATGTGGCCTTCACTCAGTATCATTAATATGGACTTTGGAGCTTGAAGGGCTTTATATCTTAAGCCACTTGACTTTATTTCAGCCAGAATTGGGTAGTAGCAAATGTTTTTCAAATACCTACCCTAGCTCATGTTGATAAAGCTGTATTACTTACAGAAAGAAAGGGCAGAGTAGAGAATAGCTGGGATTCAGCAAATGCTCTATTTTTCATAGGAAGTTGTATTACATAGGGAAGGGAAAAGGCCAAATTGAGAATAGCTGGAATTCAGCAAATATGCTATTTTTCCTGTGCATGTCACAGAATTCCAGTATTAAATACCATTAGCCACAGACTGTGTTTTCACATAACACCATCATGACTCAACTTGACTGCATTTATGAAGCCCACTGTGACATCCAATTAATATACTTTTTTATGTATATGATGCCCTAGTAGAATGTCAGATATCTGAATATTTTGAGATGAATAATTTTATAGCACAGCATTTAGAACTTCCTTGGGCAATAATGAACTATAAGCACTATAGCAAATTTAAATGCTGTAGGCTAGATTCAGATAAACCTCCTCTTTCACAAATGTCAATAAGGAATCGGATGACTTGGGAATTTTCTCTTTTCAGAGATATTTTTATCATCGTTATGGCAAGATGGATTCTCAGCTGTTTATGCTGAAACAATATTGATTCAGTAAGAAATGCAGTCTGTGAGGATTTGAGATAAAGGGAGCAGTTTATGATAAATTGGAGGTTTTTTGAATTAGCCACTGGGATCTTAGAAAAGCCAAGAATACACAAAGTGAGCTTTCCTTACAAAGCCATTTCTCCCTGATAGATCAGGAGCCACCAGAACAAATGGACCACTTGTTTAGGTCACCAAACTGCCAACAGTGGAAGCTGGGGCCAAAGGGAGTGTGGGAAGGACTTAACTCTCACTGTCAGAAGATGGTACCCAGATGTGGATCAGGACCCACAATCTACTGAAAATATTTCTCCATGTAAAATGTTTGAGAAATACTGTCAGCATGCATGGGACTTTGGTATGAACAATAATAATTCCCTTTGTGCTTGGATTAGCATGCTCAGAGCTGGGTTTTTCTTGACTAGTTCTTTTCCCCCTGAAATATGTGGCAAGACAGAATTGCAACAGCTAATACAACTCCATCCTAGTGGTTTCCCAGATTAGGGATCCACATCCATTCTAGGGTAGCTAATATATCATTAAAAAGCTACAACCTTCAATCTTCACTGTTGTTGCATAAAGCAGCAAGTGGAATGTGTTCCTGCAGCCTGCCATTAAACTTACTCACAAGCAGGGACACTCGTGTTTCTAAAAGGTTGCAATGTCTCTCCTAAGACTGACTGGCAGTAAGAACTTCAGCTACAATATGCTGGCATTTTTTTTTGTATGTTTGGCCCCACCCCTTTTGCTTTCGGCCCTGCCCACTGCTGGAATGCAGCCCCCCCCCCGAACATCTCCAAAACTGAATTTGGCCCTCTGGCTGAAAGAGGTTCCCCACCCCTGTTTCAAAGGTGCAGGTTGGATCACAGGTGCCAGCTTGCAATTTCAATCAGCATCTTTTGACTTTCCCCTGGAATATATCTCAGTGGCAAGAGATACAACATCATTGTATTGCTGCTGCTTTCATCCTTTTGCTGATCTCTGAGTATGTGTTCTGCAAATGTCATTTCAATCAAATTACTTCTTTGCTTCCCCTGACTTTTCCTCCTCACTTTAAGCTTCTTGTACTTACTTCCAAACATCTTCATGGTCTTGGTCCTCTAGATCCACTTTTCTTTCTCCATATCTATGGGCTATATCCAATTCTGTCCAGTCATGAGAGGCTTTGATCCAGCAGAGGCTTCCATGAGTGGAAGTGGGAGGGAGGCATTTTTTCACACATTTCTTCTTTCTTCAGCACCTGCCACAACAACCTCTCATGCTGTTCCGAACCCTGTGGAACAAAGGGGGGGGCAGGTGGGTGTCGAGGGAAGAGGGAATAAACAAAAATCATCTTCTCTCACCCTTTGACCCACTGGACCGAAGAGCAGAGGGACACAGTTGAATGCAGCCCTGTATGTTTCTCTCAGGCTCTTTGCTCTACATAGGTACCAATACTCTTATCCAATCTAAGATTACTCCTTCAATTCCTTGCTTGGGACCCTTTTCCCATATAGCTCCCTATCAATGAATTGTCCCAACACCAGAAATCTGGCTCTTTTATCCGCTTTCACATTAAATCTGTTTTTTATGTCTTTTAGGGTGCAATCCAATAGGGATGCCCATATAAGCCTCTGAACTCAAGAGGCTTGTGGGATTCCTATGCAGGGCAGGAGGAACACGGAGGCAATCTGTGCCTCCCCGCTCCTCCCACCCTGCAAAACAGCTAGATGGACAATTTCAGCCATCTAGCTGTGGCACTTCGTGCAGGGAGGGAAGGAGGCTGGAGCGCCGTCGAGATATGTCATATCCTGGCAGACCCAGGCTCCTCTCTGTTGTGACATGTAGCACAAACACCAGCTGTGGCACATTGTTTACATTTGTAAGGTACAGAATGGCTGGTAAACAAGTCATGTTTAGTCTTCTACTTCCTGCCTGTTTCTCATGGGAAAAATAGGTGTGAAAGAAATACGAGCTGGTCACATGGTTTGTATGTTCTGGTAACGTACTGACTTGTTAGGTTTCTGTCTGTAGCCATTTTTTGGAGAGAGGTGGAATTGCTTTCTTCTTCTTCTCTCTGGTCTCCTGACTAGTGCTTGCTGGCTTAATGCAATCATGTAACGTCTAAGCTGAGGTGGAGTGAAGCTCAACTTGCTCCACTGGATTAATGCTTGCTATGCATTATTCTCTGCACATGGACTGTAATTAGGAGATGTATTCTCTGTAGGATATACTTGCTATAGTAAATAAACAGGTAGAACAATAACCTGTGGAGTCTACAGAGTTATTTCCTTATTACTGGGATATGCAAGGAGGAGGCTGAACTGGCTGACATCCGATACGTTGGAATGCTGCGTGGAGTGGGAGAGACAGGTCTGAACTTCTGTGTGTAGATTTATGGGTGTTTGCACACGAGAATAGGATTTTAAATCTTCCATCTCACACAAGTGAAGCGCTCTGCTTTTCCACGAGGCTTGCACGCCTTCAGGGTTGTGTCAACACCTTCACTCTCCTCCCTGCTTCCCAGAATGCCCCTTTTACCCCTTCTCCGAGGTCGCTCTTACAACCTTGGAGAAGCAGCCGCTGCAGTTCTTTCTGCGCTGACTGCAATGGTGGCGGCAGGAGGGAGGGTGATCCAAGCACACATTCTCAGCTCTGAGGTCGGAGTTCTTTTCCGACCTTGGATCTGGGAATCTGAAGCATCCTACGGCCCTCTAAACATTGTCTAGGGGCCATAGGATCACTCTGCCCAACACATTTGTTCACCCTGGCTTATCTTCCCCTTTTACTTTCTCTTCCTTTCATCCCTGATGTTTGTTGTCTTTATCTTAGATTGTAAACCTGTGGTATAAGCCTGTGCTGTTTTTATACAGTGCCTAGAAATTGTAGATCTACTGCTGCTGCAGCAGCAGGAGCTATGAAGTTGACACAGCCTTCTTTCCTTCCTTTCCTTTCCTTTTCTTTGTACAGTGGAATGGCACCAACTGATTCTGGCCCAGTTAATCTTGCCAAGAGATCTACACATCTGTGTCTGCATGCTAAAAATAAATAAATAAATAAATAAATAAATAAATAAAAATCCCAGGCACTCTAAATTCTGCTCCAACAAGATCAGACGCATTATGAAAATGGAGCAAATTTGCACCAATATGATTTATTCTGCAAACTTTACTGATTTGCATGGTTTGTGCTGGTTTTGCTAGTCTTGAGTAAGGTCATATGGATGGTGCTAGATCACACACAGAAGCTGCACCCCACAACCAACCACAGAAATCTTATTCAGCTGCCTTTCTACCAATATTCAGTGGCTAGAACCTTGTGGTGTGTGTGTATGTGTGTGTGTGTGTGTGTGTTTAAATCAAAACCAAGAACCTAAAAGGACCTGGATTCTGCACCCAGTACCACATCCTGCCCCTTTTCTGCATTCCTGCACAATAGTGGCAATATGCACAGCTTTGGTCATCATCCATATTATGGGACAAAAAACACTTATTGAGGAACTCGAATTCATCTAATCCCTGTTCATGCTATCAAGCCCCACAAAGTGAAGAATTAAACCGGAATTTGACAAAATAATTCTATTGTGCTTCATTTGCTGGGATTCGTCCTTCCTTGTTTCTGGTTCCATTCCGCACATTTGAGGAAGGCGACACCTTCTGTTTGATACCAGAAGTGCAACTAAAGTGTAAGGGATTCGGAGTCTCTGGGTACTTCCACGTGGACAGCTCCTAGCAGCTATTCTGTCTTTCCCTCCTTAAGGATGCAATCCTATGCATGTTTAGACGGAACAAACATCCTATAACCGGATGCTGGGAGCTGCAGGGCTTATTTCTGTGTAAGCATGCATAGGCACGCATCCTAACTGAAGAAGCAGTGGGGAGACATGGGAGGGTGACAAAACGAAGATGTCTTCGTCTGGATCCCTTGTAAAATTACATCTTCCAGGCAGGGCAGTTGCACAATAAAAGCCCAGTCTGGAAGCACCCGTTGGATGGAGTAAGGGCTAAATTAGACCATGACAGAGACAGTTCTCTGTGTTTAAACATGGACAAGAGCTGCACGCCAGGGAAGAAGTGATTTGAGCAGCAGCAGACAGGCCTGGCTTCAGTACCTGGGCTGGCCTGGGCGTGCTGGTGCTCACCAGAACTGATACTGGTTGCCACAGTGTTCTTTCTTCTTAATTTTAAAAACATATTCTAGTCGGGGGGGGGGCAGGCAGCTGAGCATGCATATGGTTACGATGGCTCATTTTATTATTTTTACTTTTAAAATACAGTATCCTTTCCTATTAAGAAAAGAAAAAAGGTGCTTATAGCCAAGTAAATGTGTTTAGCATCAGTGCAGCAGAAGCAAATTCCATGTTATCCCTGCAGTCATGATGGTGCTATGTTTTAAGTGAGTTTGAAATGGAAAAGGACAGGTTGCTTACCTGTAACTGTAGTTCTTCGAGTGGTCATCTGTGCAGTCACACATATGGGCTCTGCGCCTGCGCTGAGCTTCCTTCGGAAATTCTTTAGCTGAGGCGAATTGGGCGGGAGCCCCTCCCCCATCGTGCCTGCTCCTCAGCACGGCTCCCGCCCATTCCCTCAGTTCCCTGAGACCGCCTATTGCGGCCCCATGAACCGAGAGATACACGTTGGTGTAACCCCTGTTTGTCATGGGATTACACTAAATAACATATTCATAACAGAATGAACTGGAGCGACGCACCCAGTCTCCACTGGCAGGTCCATCGAAATCGATAATGACGCCGAGCGGGGACGGATGGGTGGGTTGTGTGACTGCACAGATGGCCACTCGAAGAACTACAGTTACAGGTAAGCAACCTGTCCTTCTTCTTCGTGGTCTCTGTGCATCACACATATGGGCAGAGTAACAAGCTGACTTACCGGTGGCGGGACGGCGGCCCACATCACTGCAACACCGATGAGAGGACTGCCCGGCCAAAGGCGTTTGCTTCCCGAGCTCGAAGGTCAAGTCTATAATGTCTTATGAATGTCGATGGCGTGGACCAGGTGGCTGCTCTACATAGCTCTGGTAGAGGGATGCCTTTTCCAAACGCCACGGACGTAGACTGCGCTCGGGTTGAGTGTGCTCTCACTGAACCAGGCAACTCTTTGTGCGCTATCTGGTATGCGAGAGTAATTGTTTCTACAATCCATTTTGAAAATCTTTGTCTGGACACAGGCTGACCTTTTGATTTGCCGCCATAACAGACGAATAGCTGCGATGTTTGTCTGAACGTGGCAGTTCGATCTTTGTAAAAAGCTAGGGCACGTCGCACATCTAGTGCATGCATCTTCCTCTCCAAGTCGGTAGTTGGGTTTGGGAAGTATGCTGGAAGGACTATGTCTTGGTTGGTATGGAATTCAGACACCACTTTTGGGACAAAAGAAGAATCAGGCCTGACAATTACTTTGTCTTTATGGAAGACCATATAGGGAGAGTCTTCTCTTAGTGCACAGAGTTCACTTGACCTCCTTGCTGACGTGATGGCGACCAGGAAAGCTGTTTTCCATGTCAGCAAGCGGTGGTCTATGGTGGCAAGCGGTTCAAATGGCTTCTGTTGGAGAGCACGCAACACTAGTGATAAGTCCCAGCCCGGTATCAAGTTTTTGACTGGAGGGATGATGTTTCGTAGGCCTTTCAGGAACTGTTTTATTAACGGGTGAGTGAAGACTGTTCCTGTGGTGGTATAAGGTCTATTGGTTGAAATTGCTGCCAGATACACTCTTATTGACGATAATTTTAAGCCTCTCAGCATCAGTGTGTGCAAGTACTCTAAAATTGTTCGAATTGGGCAAGTTTTTGGGTCCTGCCCCAACTGGGTCACAAAGTTCGTAAAACCTATCCACTTTCTAGCATAAGACGCCCTTGTAGATGGCTTGCGGGCAGCTTGCAAGATACTACGGATGGCTATCGGCATGTTTTGTACCATCAGTGTCGAATCCTCCATGCCATGAGGGAGAGGCTCTTTAGGTCCGGGTGCTGAATCTTGCCTTGCGCTTGCGTTAGCAGTGTTGGGATGATTGGAAGCGACCGGTATTCCCCTCCGGAGAGGTGCAGAAGTTGAGGGAACCACGGCTGCCTGGGCCACCACGGCGCTATCAAGATGCAGTCCGTCCTGTCGGTCCAGACTCTCGAGACGACCCGTGTCAACAGAGGGAGAGGTGGGAAGATGTAGAATAGACGCCCCGACCACTGCATCATAAAGGCGTCTGTAATGGAGTCTGGATCCGATGCTGCTCTGCTGCAGAAAAGGCGGCATGCAGTGTTCTCCGAGGTGGCAAAAAGGTCTACTTGTGGATGACCCCAGATTGAGAAGATCCAATGGCGTATCTCTGGATCCAGCTGCCACTCGTGGGATTGCAATGACACTCTGCTGAGTGTGTCTGCCAATGTGTTGTCTTTGCCCGCGATGTGAATCGCCACGAGGGAGATGGATCTTCGAATTGTCCAATTGTAAATTCTGAGGGTCAGCCTCGACAATCTCAACGACCACGTTCCCCCTTGTTTGTTGAGGTAGGCAACGACGGTCGTGTTGTCTGTCACTACCTGGATGTGTTGATTGTGCAGGTGTGACTCCAGTGCCTTCATGGCCTTCCACACTGCTAACAGTTCTAGCATGTTGATATGCATTTTGCGCTCTATAGGATTCCAAGTGCCCTGAGCTGTGTGTCCTGTACAGTGCGCTCCCCAGCCCAGGAGGGAGGCATCCGTTGTCAGAATCTTTGTTGGTTTCAACGGATGAAATGGTACACCTTGTACAAGATTTCTTCTGTCTGACCACCATAGGAGTGTCGCCTTGATGCTCCTTGGAATGGAGAGGCGAACCGAAGGACACTGTCTTTGAGGATTGTATGTACGGATAAACCAGTTTTGGACAGTCCTCATGTGTAGACGCGCATAACACACAACCTGCACTGTTGATGCCATGTGTCCAAGAAGGCGTTGGATCGTCCTTGCTGAGCTGGTTGTGGCGCGATATACTGATTTGGCAATGGAGAGTACCTTCTCCACTCTGTCTAGGGGTAAGTACGCTCGCTCGTGAACAGAGTCCAGTAGCGCTCCTATAAACTGAATTTTTTTGGTAGGAGTTAGTATTGATTTTTTGGCGTTGAGACACAAGCCTAGTTCTTCGAGCAGGTTCAGTGTTGTGCGAAGAGCTGACTTGAGGCGAAGTCTTGACGAGTCCACGACCAGCCAGTCGTGGAGATACGGGAAGATCCGAATCCCCCTGGCATGTAGATTCGCACAGACTGCCGCCATGCACTTTGTGAACACCCTTGGAGCGGTGGAGAGGCCGAAGGGAAGAACCACAAATTGGTACGCCTCGTCTCCTATTTTGAACCGCAGGTACCTCCGACTGTCTTGATGAATGGCGATGTGAAAGTATGCATCTTGCAAATCTATCGACGCGAACCAATCCATCTTGCGAAGTAGAGGCAGTATCGACTGGATGGTGACCATTCTGAACTTCTTTGCTGTTATGAAGAAGTTGACAAGTCGGAGGTCTAGGATCGGTCGAAGTCCTCCTCCCTTCTTCGACACTGTGAAGTACCGAGAATAGAGCCCCTCCTGGAGGCGACGTGGGTGGACAGGCTGGATGGCGCCCTTCTGCAACAGAGCGTCCACCTCCTCCAACAATGGTGGAGTGGGCTGTGTGGTACTGATGCCGAGGAAAGGGGGGAGGACGTCGAACTCGATCTGGTACCCGTGCTGGATGATTTTGAGGACCCAGCGGTCCGTCGTGATGGTGTGCCACGACGGGAGGTATGCGGCAAGTCTGTCTGTGTAGGACACTATTTGCTTTGGCTCTAATGTCATGTCCTTTGGGTTTGCCAAATTTGGTGGTTTTGTCACGTCCAGTATATTTGTCATAGCCAGTTTGTCTGTCAAGTCTAGGTGATACTCCTTTTTGGGTATGGCGGAGGAGTCAAAGGCGACGTTTGCCTGCTGCCCCAGTCCTCCTAGTACCCTGGTACCTCGTGTGTTGGAAAGGTCTCCTTGCTCCAGCAGTCTGTCTGTCCTGAGAACGTGTGTCTTGTCCTCTTTGGTGGTATCTTGGTCGGAAAGGAGTTGAAGGAGCAGAGAACCTGGTCCACTGCCGCGGTTTGAATTGTTTTTGCCGCGGCAGGTTCCCAAGACCCATCTTTTGTGCAGATACTTTGGCCTTTTGAGCGGTATCTAATGAGTCGTCCGTTTTCTCATTAAAGAGACCCTCACCATCAAATGAGAGGTTCTCTATTCTGGCCTTGACATCATTATTTAGCGCTGTTGACCGGAGCCATGCATGGCGTCTCAAGGCGACGGCACCAATGAGGGACCTTGCATGGCAGTCTGTCTGATGTCTCGCGTTGTTCATTTGCATCGTCGAGATGCTCATAGCCTCCGCTTGTAGCGTCCGTGCTAGGTCCCTCCTCTCTGTTGGCAGGTCGTCACAAATGTTTCCCAACTTCTCTATTAAGAAGTGCTGGTAGCGCGCCATGATCGCCTGGTAGTTGCTAACCTTTAACCCCAGGGAACCGGACGCGTAAATACGCCTGCCACAGGTATCCAACTTCTTCCCCTCCTGGTCTGTAGGGGTAGAGTGTTGCTTAGAGGACGAAGACTGGGCTGATTCCACAATGATGGAATTTGGTGCTGGGTGCGAAAATAGGAATTTTACCCCTTCCGGTTGCACCTTGTAGAGCGACTCCAGTCTCTTGCCCACTGGTGGAATTGCCGTTGGGGTCTTCCACGTGTTCTTCACAGTTTTTAATAAGTAGGGCAAATATGGGACCAGCGTGGGAGATGTCTGTGTGGCCAGGATGAAGCTGTATACTGGGTCTTCCATCTCTGGCTCTTCAGTTTGTGTCTCGATCCCCAGTGCCGCGGTCATCCTCATAATGTGATCAGAGAAAGTACCCAAGTCCTCTGTTGGGGAAGTGGACGCTTGGGTTTCTACTTGCAGATCAGGAGAGGTATCGGGCAGGCCTGACAACTCAGAATCACTTTCTGAATAAGGCATGTCTGAAGAGGATTCCGCTGGTGGTGCTTTTGTTTTAGCAATGGCACTTAAGTGCTTTGTCTTTGTCACTGCTTTTCCTGGGTTTTTTGCTGGGGCTGGACTTGTACGGCGTCGATCGCGACGTTCGACATCGAGCGGGCTTCGGTGTCGAGGCGAGCGCTCGGTGTCGGTAGATCGGCGACGAGACCGAGACCGACGATCGATGTCGACGGGACTCTCCCTGCGGCGATGGCGGCGTTCGATCTCGAGAGGGCTGCGGCGACGTCGGGACCGATCATGGGATCGACGGTATCGAGATCGAGAGCTGTGGTCGTCATCGAAAGAGCTGCTTCGATCTCGATGACGGCGGACGACATCGGGAGAGCTACGGTGTTGTCGAGATCGAGATCGAGATCGATCGCGTCGGTCCCTTCCTGCATCGATGTCGGCGCTTTCTCTCTCCCTTCGGTCCCGAGGAGGAGTGTGGCGCTGCTGGCGGCGTACATCGTCCCTTCGATAAGTACGCGCATATCGATGCGAAGAGGAGCGCGAAGACGAAGACATCGATCTCGAGAGGGACCTCCCGCTTCGGTGTCGAGGAGGTGTCGACGAGACGGAACGCCGTGGCGGGCGTGCGCTCTCTGTTCTCGGAGAGACTGTTGGGACCGGCGTTGGGGATTCTAATATCTCCCCGTCCGAAATAGACACGACATGCACCGAAGATCCCTTGGATTTCTGGGGAGACGGAGGTGCAGAGGTCTGTCCCTTGCCTGTCGATGGCAATTTTGATCGGTGAGACGAGCTCGAAGCTGGTCTCTCGATCCTCTCCGGTGATGCCGACACCGCGCGGCTCCCTGTCGAATGGGCGGGAGTTGCAGGCTTTGAGAGAGGTCGGCCATGTTTTGGGCTTTTTGCCTTGGCGACATCTCTTTCCTTCCCTTCCTCCCTAGAGCGTTTTTTAGCTTTCTTGCTCTTTTGCTGGGAGGTGGTTTCTCCTTGGGCTTCAGACTGAGGCGTAGCCACCTTAGATGTGGTTGCCCGAGGCATAGAGGGGCCTGCTGCAGATAGTGTCTGCTGCCAGAGAGAGGTCTTTAGCTTTAAGGCCCTCTGTTTCCTCGTAGGCTTCGTAAAGGCCTGGCAATGCTTGCATTTTTCTACAATATGCTCTTGGCCCAAGCAAATAAGGCATAGAGAATGCCCATCAGCCGGAGGCAATTTAGCCTTACAGCCAGAGCACTTCCTAAAGGGGGCTTTAAGAGCCATTCTAAAGAAGAGGAAAAGCTTTGAAAGGAGATTAGGCCGAAGAAAAGGTATAGGACAATAGAACAACGAGGATAAATTTTTTTTTTTTTTTTTTTTTTTTTATAGGACAAAGAGTGGAGGAGAAAGGAGTAAAGTTGTGAGGAAAAAGTAGAGGAAAAAATACTATTTTTTCTATACTCAGCTGAAGAAGAATGGAGAACCTCGAAGAAAGACTATAGCAATAGGCGGTCGAAGAGGAACTGAGGGAATGGGCGGGAGCCGTGCTGAGGAGCAGGCACGATGGGGGAGGGGCTCCCGCCCAATTCGCCTCAGCTAAAGAATTTCCGAAGGAAGCTCAGCGCAGGCGCAGAGCCCATATGTGTGATGCACAGAGACCACGAAGAAGAACTGCACATGCTCAGAGTTTTTGTTTTAATCAGGCTTGTCAAACAGTTTTGTACCTTTGTTTCTCCTGTAGTATGAGGAATGTAGAATCACTTGTAAAGCATGGAAGGGCAGCGGGGAAGGAGGGAGAAGGGAAGTGTTCATTGTGGGCGTCCCAGCTGAAGTATACACAAGGCGGTCCAAAGGGACCCCCCCCCCCCATAAGACCAGTACGTCCAGGGTCTAAAATGACCTCGCTGCACCATGGGACATGAAGCTGCCTGAGTCACATATAGCAACTAGGGAGGTGGGTGCGAAGGGATACTCTGATTTTAACAGCAAAATTGCTGTGGCTGCCCTGACAATTTTATTGAAGGGCGGGATACAAATCTTCAAAATGAAGAAACAAATGGCATTTCTTCACTTTCAGTAAAGATTTATATTCTTTTTTCTTCTGATGGAGAGTTTGGACATGGTCAGCTGAACTGAACATGCTTATATCCCCACCTACTTGTTTTGCATTCATCATCCTCATCCTCATCCTCATCGGCAGTTCCGGTCAGATAACCATTGGTTAATCACATATACAAAAAACATAGTGAATATATGAGTCATACAGTCTTTTACGGTGCGATCGAATGCACATTTAGACAGAAAAAAAGTCTAAACGTTCACAGGACTGCACCCTTAAAGACCCAGCTGTGAATACCCTCCAGTTGCTCAATCTGATCCAGATAAAAAATATCTTGTGCTGATTCCAAAAGATGTGAGGGATACACAGTTGTTGGACATTCATTGGGGAAAAAATGGCGAAAAGTTTCTAGCAGTCCAAGATGGCTTCCTCTGCTTACTTTTAGTTGGCACATAATTACCTCCAGAGGGCACTCTTTGGCTATGTGCATGTGTTCAGAAGTTCGTTTTTTCAGAGATTTGAAGGTCATAATATGGCTGTTGTTGCCTATGGGTTAAATGCTCTTCTTTTCTGTCCCACCATGCTCTGTAGTGGAACATGTTTTGCAGAGGCTTGTTTATTTAATGGCCTTGATGGTATTTGGAGGCCCAAAAGTAAAAACCCTTGGTGTTTGCCCCTTCGCAAAACATTTAAAATATTGCTGAAACATAGAGCTATATTTGTAGTTTCAGTATGATACTTTTTAACCAACAAGTGGTTATTCCATTCTCCCACCCTCAATTTTCTGTGTCTCCCCCCAGCCAACAGCTAGTCAGCATTCAGTGGCACTGAGCATGCTCAGTCCTCATTAGGATGTTGGGGGGGGGCTTCCCCTTCCCTCCCTGCATGTGTGTTTTTGTAGAGGGTTCTTTGTGGTTCTGCACACCTTGGGGTTTCCCCAAGCCCACTGACTTGTGTGCAGTTGCTGATGCTTTGGCTATGTAAAGACTGGCACTCAGGGCACTGAGTTCATGATTTATATATACAATTGGGGGCTGGCAACAAAGCATTGCAAGTGGGCAAGGGCATTGCTAGGCTTGTATCCTGGGACTCCAGCCTCAAATCTATTTCCCAGGGTCCTGATCTGTTCCCCAGAGCTAGGTGTCCTTTGCTGCCAATGGAAGATGTCTTTCTTAGCTTAGTTGCCATGCAGGAGGGGATTTTCAAGGGGATTGCAGCTGGGAAGGGAAGGGTTAACCCTCCCCTCCCCACATGCTGGAACAACAGCCCAAACCCCTCCCCCTGCATGCCAATTAAGCTCATAAAACAAAACTTCCATTGGTGGAAAATGGGATTTTTCTTTTCCTAAGCTTAATTGGCATGCAGGGGAGATTTCCAGGGCAGATCCCAGCTGGGAAGTATTAACCCTCTGTTCCCTGCATGCTGTGTCCCCCTCAGTCCCCTTCCCCACTTGACAATGAAACAGAGGCAGTGTTAGGGGGCAGCCCACTAGGGCTGGAGCCCCGAATCTTTCATTTGGAGCCCCACATCTCTGGGAGGCCATCTGCCCCACCACCCTGCTGTCCATGGGCACTTCTTGAAATAAAGCTACAGGGGCCCTGATGATCTCTGTTGCATTTGATCCCCCTGGATTAGCTGGCTTTTTGCCCACAGGTGCTTCACCTCCTGCTGCCCCCCCCTGAATCTTTCTGCCTGAGGTTTTTTTCTGAAATCAAATGCCCTCCTCTCCCCTGTTCATACATCCCTTTTTACAAATAGGGGTCTCCTTAGGAGACAGGGTCCTTTAAAGACACACAGAGAGAGAGAGAGAGAGAGAGAGCATATGTACTTTAGAGCATATGTAAATTAGCATATGCAAGTGTGTGCAATTTTTTTGTCCTGTGGGCCTGAGCCCCGGATCTTTTCGGTACCTAGCACAGCCTCTGCAATGAAGCTTAGAAAAATCCTTTCATTGGGCATCAAGGGACACTTTCCTTCTAAGCTACGCATGGAGATTGGGCCAAACTTTCTCCAGGAAGGAAAGAGACATGGAGTCAGTGGGGGAGAGGAAGAGAGAGAATTGGGGCAAGGGACAGTGAGAGTCTGCAAATTGGTTGTAGCTGAAGAAGAGGAACCACTGAGTGGTTTGGGGCAAGTGCAAATTACCTGAAGAATGTATTTTCTTTGAGATGATTTGGATGAGAAGTTAATGGGCTGGCTTTGCCTTCTGTGAAATTTAATTGAATCCGAGTATTTTTTTAAAAAAAATGCAAATATAGATATAAAGTTAGCACATGCAAATATTATGCAAATTTGCATCCTATGAGCCTGGGCCTCAAATCTTTTACATGCCAAGCAATACTGCTGTGTGTGTGTTTCCTTTCCCAAGCAAGAGGCTTCCCCGAGCGAGCTAGCAAGAGAGCAAGGGGGAATGTGTGGACACCGCCTCTTCTACCGTCCTCCTTTTCCAGCCAATCCAGCAGATTTCTCCCCCTACCCAGTTTTCATCCCCACCCCATCCCGCCACCCTCAACAGTACGTCAGCAGTCCGTGGGCACTGGGCATGCTCAGTTCACATTGGGCGGGGGGGGGAGTCCCTGAAGATCCCCACATTTATTAGTGGAAGAAGATCCCCCCCCCCATACTTCAACCAGTCTTGGAGTTTACTCATATCTGCCGATACCCCCCTCTTGTGCATGACTATTGTTGTTTTGGCTACATGGGTGACGACGTTTGGAGAAATGAATCAGAAACAGAATATAAGTTGATAAACAGTAAATACAGCCTAGTCATCTCTCTCCCCTGCCCCATTTTTTTGAGCATGTCCGTTATGAGTTGATTTTTCCATTGCCCAAATTTGCCTCCACTTGCCCGGCCTACATGAAATACTCTATCCTGGTACAAAACTCAGTTTTAGTGCCTAGTGTGTACTGTTTCGGAAGCGGTGACTAAGTTCCTGGCCAATCTTCCTTTTGTTCTGATGTCTTGTATAAGGGCCAAACATCACATCACATGTAGCTCTGGTATCCTTCTTTTTTTGGGGGAGACATTTTTGTTTTTTATGCGACGCAGCTGCTAAGGGCGCAATTTGCAGTGGAGGATTAGCAGCACACAGGGAGAGTGCTTTTAACATTTATGGGGGCCTGTATCCAACCCCTGGATTATCCCAGGTCTTTTTAAAATAGCTGTCTCGTAATTATTTTTATATAATAAAAATCTGTAAGGGCGATATCCTACAGCTGCTAGACACTGTCTAGAGGGCCACAGGAAAAGTCGGAGTCCCAGCTCGAACCTCAGAAAAGCGCTCCACGGTTGGAGCTGGGACTCTGACTTTGGAGCACCTTCCCTCCACCCTCGCAGCTGGCGTGGTTCTTTCCACTCCAGCTGCAGCTCCGAAGTCACATGACCAACTTTGGAGCTGGCCCTGGGGGCGCGTTCTGGGGAGTGGGGAGGGGAGAAGTGAGGCACCACCGTCCTATGAGGAATCCTGGAGGTGCCTCTGGCTCCTCTCCTTGGTGTAAAACAGTTAGATGGCCAAAATCAGCCATCTGTGGAGGGTGAGGGAAGCACACAGGCAATCCTTGCCCTCCCGCCCTCAATAGGATGCCCATAATCCTCCAAATTCAGAGGGTTACAGGCAGCTACATTGGATTGCGCTGCCCATCTTGTTTGTCTAGAAACCACAGTGCGGCAGGAAATTGGAATTTCTATATGTACCTGCATAGGAACAACAATAGCTCTATCTCATTTCAAAGATGCGCAAAACCTTCTAAATCTTGATTCAGAATGGGCTGGGTTTATCCAAGCCTTTGATTTCTGATTTATGCCTTCAGACTCACCAAATGCCTTTATTTATTTATTTATTTATTTGCATTTCTATACCGCTCATTAGCCACAACTCTCTGGGTGGTTTACAAGACAAAGCTTAAAACCAGAAAATCCAATAACATAGCAAAACATAATATAAAAACTGTATGTTCAAAGCAGAATAAAACCAAAGTAGTAAGCAGGATAAAAGGCAGCAGCAGTGCAAAGAACTAAAAAATGCACTAACACAATTTTAAAAACTGAAGGCCTAAAAAGCGTGGCACTGAAAAGGCACAATGTTGGTGCAAGGCGAGTCTCTTATTAAACACAATCCCTAGCTCCCCTGAGGCAGGGGGAAACAACTTCAATATTTAAGTTAAAGAAGAAAGAGCGATTGGTTTGCAGAGGCCATACCATATAAATAGTGTTACTTAAGGGTAAGGGACATGCATGCAGGGGAACAGCTGAGTTCTGGACAGTAGCAGACAACGTGTGTGTGTAGCATTTGGAAATGTGCAAAAGGTATGTTCTCACTTTTTCTTCTTGAAAATCAATCTGGGCCATCCTTGATAAATCTATGGCCAGGTCATCATCTGCCCCACTGGAACCTCCTTATCTCCAGACCCAGTTATACCCTTCTCTTTAGCGCCACTGCTTCTTTTGTTCTATTTTTCTCCCACACTATAATAAACCCCATACTCTCTGATGCTCTTCCATCTCTTCTGGTTCCTTCCACTAATAATATGTTTCGTTCCACTAATAAATGTGTTTTAAACAGGAAAATAAATAAAACCCCAACTGTTAGCCATAATGGTTTGTAGCCTTAGAAGTCTGAAGATATCAATGATTCCCATAGATGGTTGTGTGACCAGAACTTAAGCACTAATATGGCAAACCCTCTTCTCAGATATGCAGCATCATTTAGAGTTCAGTAGCCTTTTGGCTTCCATCACAGGTATCACATGACATTCAAGACATTGACTGGGTTCGCATGACACAACAACCAGCTTATCTCAAGGAGCGCCTCCAGCAACATCAAGTAGGCCGCTCAACAAGGTCTGCCACGGACGGCCTTCTCCGTATCCCATCAGCCAGAGCAGCCAGGCTGGTGGGGACTAGGAAGAGGGCCTTCTCTGTGGCGGCCCCCACATTATGGAACTCCCTCCCTAGTGACCTTCGCCATGCCCCCTCCGTGATCAGCTTCCGCCGTGCATTAAAAACATGGCTGTTCAGGCGGGAATATGGGGTGGGTTAGGTTTTTAATGAGAATTTTTTATATTGTTTTAATTATTATGTTTTATTGTGTTTTATTGTGTTTTAATTGTACATCGCCCAGGGTGGCCGGGTGACTGGCCAGATGGGCGATTGATAAATATAATAATAAATAAATAAATAAATAAAACCAACCAATGATAACAGTCAATGGTTGGTTGTCGTGCCATGCGAAGCCAGCGTGGGTTACCCACCATGGGTAGTTTTTTCAAACTACCCACAATAAAAACCCATGCACTGTTTTAGGGTTTGTTTTCCCCACGTTGGGTTGTCGTGTCGTCTGAACCCAGATGGCATGACCCATCATGGGTCAAGCCCAAGAACAAGCGAGCCACACAAATACGTCCCCCACTTTTTAAAAGGGAAACTTTGTTGTCAGTTCAGTGACAGGTGGATGTCAAAACCTGTGGTCCCTTTAAAATGGGAGGTTTGAGAGGGAATTGGGTGGATTTGTACTGGGACATACCTCTGAGTATGTTCCAGTCCAAATCTCTGAGATCTCCCACAAAACTCCCATTTTAAAGGGAACCAGAGTTTTGACAGGAGCTGTCATACTTGTTTTCCCTTTAAAATGGGGTGGGGGACACACACACACACTTTTATCATTTCCCGAGCCCCTAGAGGAACAGGCGAAAGTGCAAAAGTGGCTCCCCCATGGGCACTAAGGGGGGGGGCTTGAAAAGTTGAGGATCTTGCTAAGAAGGGGTGGAAATCCCCCACCAGACACCCCCTTCTCAGCAGAAGATCCCTCATGGCTTGGGTTGCTCTTGACCGATTGGCATCTCTGACCTGTCAAGCAAAAGCCTGGGCGGGTGGGTAGGTGTGGGGTAGGTGTTCAAGCCTCTGCTGGGCACTTTGCAGGGAAAGTACCTGCTGCTCTGGGTAGTGGGAGCCCCCCTAAAAGGAGCCTCAGCAGAGGCTTGAAATGCTCCCATTAGTGCTTCTGCAAACGCCTAATGGGAATAAAGAATTTTTTTAAAGTTAATTTTTGTGCTCCCATTTCTAGGTGCACAAAAATAAAATAACAAAATAAAATAATGGGCAGTCCCCGGCAGCCCCTCCAAGGTGCCAAAGTGCATCTGGTGGCTGCACAAATGGAGATCGGGAAAGCTGTCTGTCAAGCTGTCTTTCCCCATCTCCAATTTTTTTTTTATTTTTAAAGGAAAAAACATCCATGGTGGGCTGAAAATGGCTTGGCTTCATGGCTACAAGGGAGAGGGGATTCGTTCCTCCTGCAGTGTCCCCTGGGATTCCTCCTGGAGGACTGAGGGGAAAAGAGGGGGAAGGCGGAAGTGAAGCACCCACGATGAGCCCGATTGTCTATCGGGCTCATCGTGGGTGTTTTGCGGAACAACCAACCCTGTAGTAAATCACTGTGATGGATTGCTGTGACATGTGAACCCGCCCATTGGGTTGGATCCAGACCAAGTTAGTTGCATTTAGTAGGACCAGCCCCACAAGTGATAGGATGAGACCCTCGCCACAGGTGGTGATCAAGAGGGGCAGCAGATTGTGCACCTCCCGCATCTACTACCAGGAGGGCCAGCTGTGACACTGCCAGCCCACCACAGAGTGCTCCCTCCCAGCAGCTGGGCATAATGCCTCACTCTGAGGAAGGAGCCCATAGAGTGAGGCATTGGGCAGGTGCGAATTCCAGAAAGCCCACTGACTGCTCTCCACAGTGACTGGCTGGTGGGCCCAATGCCTCATTCTGAGGAGTCCTTACTCAAAGTGAAGCACTGGCTAGGATAGTGGGTGGTGTGGCTCTCTGGAGTAGTTGGCAGGCCCAATGCCGCACTCTGAGGAAGGAATGACTCCTCAGAGTGAGGTATCGGGCAAGCACTCCAGAAAGCCCAGCCAGTCACTTTCCTGCTGTGGCAAATACAACACAGGCAGTCTCCATGGCCACCTCATCCATAACACTTTGCTCTGAGGAAATCCCCACAGAGTGAGGCATCGAGGTTAGCGGGGGCGTGGGAGGACATTTTGTGCCACCCCTGGCAATTAGTTCCCATTGCAATCAATGGTCATGACTAACATATCCCATTTATTTCAATGGGACATAAGTCCAACACCAGAAAGAATCTCAGTGATGTAATTATAGAAATTTGGATTGCCCCATTTAGTGGTTTGCCGCATCCCAAGACTATTGTGACTTTTAAGAACATAAAGTATGACTTAAGGATCCCAAGTGCAAAACATGGAGGAACTTGGCACTTCATTCTTTTTTTACACATTAGAAACTATCTTGTTTTGACTCAATTGAGGCTTCACAGCAGATCACGCAATTTGGGCAAAATGGGAAACTGAGGTTTCTTCCAAACCACAACTGGAAGCTTTAAATTTCCTCTCCTCACATGTAAAGGAGGTGGGAGGGAGAGGCAGAGGCCAGTGTGCAAGCTCAAGACTCATGGGGGAGGGGGGAGCACATGAGCCCAAGGCCCATGGCAGCTCATTCAGGTTAGTGTGCATCTCGCTAAACCATGTTTTAGTGCAGGGGTCCCCAACCTTTTAGGACCAATGGGTTCATTTGGGAATTTGAGAAACTGCTGTGGGCACCATCACAAAATGCCTAATTAGTCAATCACTGCTTTGGCATTTACCTGTCACATCTATGGATCTTAGGCTGCCTCTTATTCAGCAAAAACTTTTATTTCACGTCTATTGGACAATGCAACGTCCCTTTAATAAGGGATTGTCTAATTCAGTTGATTGCTGGCAGTGCAATACAGCCGCGCTTCTTTTAAACATATGTTTTAGGAATGTCCGGTAGTTGCTTCTTTTTGGGAGGAGGTTATTACACAGCCAAATTTTGTACTGGAACTGTCTTTAATATTCTCTGATGTACACGCTCTTTTAAATTATTTACTTGCTTCATGGAAATTAACAAATGGAAGGGAAAATGGATTCTCTGTGCTCTTTTGGCAACTAAAAGGCTGATATTACAAAACTGGAAGGATAAACACTCACCTCCTACAATGCAATGCACTGAGGACCTTACAATGCTTTCAATATATGAACAGGTGGCATATAGACACTAACTACAAATGGATGCTTATTTGTATATTTGGTCTGCTTTTGTTGAAGCCTGTGTATAATTGCTAGAAAGTTGTATGCATTTCATACAAATCCATGTACATATATTTTACAAATGGAAAAAAAATTAAACAAACAGTCCATGAAAAAAAACTCTTCAGGTTCCTGCAGGCAACACGTTGGGGACCCCTTTGCAGGGGCCATTGAAGGTGCCTGCAGATGCCATGGCACCCGTGGGAGCCCTGGTGGGGACCCCTGGTTTAGTGTGTGGCATATGAATGCACAAGAATTTTGTTGTACGGAGAAGCATTCAGCAAGGTGAGCTTCCATCTTCAGTCTGAAGTGATAAAGCCCAGCCGCAGGTTTATCACCTCAGTGAGTACTGGGTCCCTTCCTGCCTTCTAACAGACAGTAGATAAAGTTTTCTTGAGGAAACCTTTAAACTTGCAAATACACATGATTGATACACACACACACACGTGGCACCCTTGCATTTTTAATCTTTGTTCCGTGCTTTGATGTTGGGTGCCATCCTTCTTTTTGTTGCTATGGTTGCTGGGCAGCTTTTTGGATCCCTATCAGAGATACCACCCCAAGTTGCCCTTCCCCCCCCCCTTTCTGGCTCTGCTACTGTGCCTTCATTAATAGCCTGATAGACAGAAAATACGTGTGTTGATAGGGATGATGGAGAAATCCACAACAGATTCAAATGAGTTCAGATTTCTATGAATCTGACCCACAGATTCTGCAGTGGCCCAGCTTTTTCTGAGTTGTGCAGATTCCATGGATATCCGGACCATTTTAAAAAAAACTTTCTGGCAATGTGTGCGAATTTAGTTGTACCAAGATACAATTTTTTTAAAAAAAGTTGACTGAAAATGTGCATTTCCCCCGATAGGCTAAAGGGTGAAAATGCACATTTTGGGGGGATTTCTACATTTGCACAAGTACAAAGTGCAAATTGCACAAGTACAAAGTGCAAAACAAAGTGCAGAAGTGCACGTTCGCACAAGTACACAGTTTCCAATGCTGCAAACACAAATTTGGGAAATTGAGAAAATCTGCCTACCATTGATTCTGTCAATGAGCAGATGATGGAATGAAAGATCCCTGACAATCCGCAAAATGCAGATGGAACAGTTTTAATAAAATTTGCAAAGCTTCCCCATCTCTTTGGGACAAACTAACTATGATGCTCAGTAGCGAGTCATTGTACCCAGCTTTTTTCTGTTTCCCAAAATGTAGTTGTGGAAGATGTAAACCAGCCCTATTAATTAATTAATTAATTAATTATTCAGGCAGGCAGGCTATTTATTGTATGCTATAGCATAAAACCAGCAGAAGAAGAGAGGTCCTTGATCCTTTCCCTCATACCATTTTCTCACTCAATATCACCCTGACTGCTTTCTTCAGGTGAAGGTATTATTTTTATTAGAAAAACAGTGGGAGGTGAAAGGGTTATGAACCCCCTTCCCCTGCATCAGTTTCCTGCATTGAGCAGGGGGTTGGACTCTATAGCCTTGTAGGCTCCTTCCAACTGTTATGAAATCTAATCTATGACTCAAGGTGCTGTTAAAGGCACAGGAGCAGGGCCAAGCTTATCATGCAAATGAACAGTTATTGCAAGCAGGGCTGAGCTAATGCCACCACGTTCACAGCTATGTCCTCTGGCTGTGAAAGCTGGTGTGTGTGTGTGTGTGTGCACATTATGAAGGATGGTGTTTGTGTGTGCGCGCGTACACATTATGGGGAAGGATGGTGTGTGTGTATGCGCACGTGCACATTATGGGGAAGGATGGTGTGTGTGTGCACGCGCACACACATGCATGCGTGCGTGCACATTTTGGGGAAGGATGGATTTTGAGGATTTTTGGGTGAAACTCAGCAGTGCTCCTTTCAGCTGCTTGCTGCAGCTGGCCAACATATTTAATTCCTCATAATGTCCCAGACACTAAGTCATGAAGAGGGGCATTCTAGGGAGAAAAAGCAGTCCCACTGGTGGCTGCCTAAAATGGCATTTCCCCCCAGAATGCCCACTTTGGAATTTCAGAAGTTTGGCCAAGCACTAATTAGAAGCGTACCAACTGCCTACCAATTAATAGTGCTGCTCCTTCCTCTAAATTCCACTCCCAACAGCCTCTAAAATCATAGGGTTGGATCTACACTTAGCTATGCTTAAAATAGATCCATTGAAATTCATTGAAATTCATGGGACTAACTTGCGTCTCATTAATTTCAGTAGGTCTATTCAAAGAATGAACCAAGCCTGGATCCAACCCAGCATTTGCACATTTCCATGGATTTCTGGAAAGGGTAAGAAACAGAAAACATGGCAAATGTACACAAAATCCCAAACAATCTAAAAGAATAAATGGAAAGCAAAACACCCCACGTCACTGTTCAAATAACCAAATGCTTGCTTCATTTTTTAAGCCATACAATTTTGGAGGGGGGAAAATACGATGTATATAGACCACAGAAGACTTCCAGAGGAAATGAGTCACAGCACATCTGGTAAGAAGAAGAGCTCTGCGTGTCATGGGAACATAAGGTGAGGCCAGTGGGCTGTGTCCAGGCCACCAACACTTCAGCCTCAGAATCACCTGCTAATATGGCTGCACACTCTAGGAAGGATGTACTAATAGGTCAGATATAATAGGTCAGATATTCTGAGCTTTATAGGAGCTATTTGCGGTGCTCCATGGTGGTGAAACTTTTTTGGGGATGGAGTTCAGCACCATGGGATAGCTCCTATAAAGCTCAGAATAAAACCTGTAATGGGTTAGGAGCCCCACCGAAACAGGAGTCACCAGCCTCCCCTCAGTATTGTCAACACTGACATGCAGCAGCTCTCCAGGGTTTCAGGCAGGAGTTTTTCCAGTCCCACCTGGAGATGCCACAGATTGAACCTGGGACCTTCTGCATGCGCTCTACCACTGAGCTATGGCCCCTCTTGTTGTCCAAGAGGCAGTGGAAGATTTTGTGTGCTGCACCTGACTGTGCGGCTTTACTGTTCCTTTACTTTTACAGGAAGCTTGATACCAAAGCACTTGTGCGAAGGTTGATTGAGGTTAATGTTTCCCTTCGAGCAGGATACAGAATCTCTGATTGTGGCACTATTGAGTGTAGGTGTATAGGTGTGCAAAAGAGAGAGGTGTTTATTCTGATGTTCTCTCAGCACCAGGTGGAGTCCCTCCCCCCCCCCCCCGAAGGTGTCTTGCCCAAGGACTCGGAAAACCTGGTTCTGGCCTTGCATGCAGCAGACCAGGAATCGAAAGCCAGCTGCTTGGTAGCCTCATGTATTCATTGCTAACTCCGTATTGTCATTGAGTGAAAGTTTTGTTGAAACTCATGTATGTTGTAAAGCTAATACACATTTTTAAAGCATATTTTTATTGCTGCATCACAGGTTCTGGTTTTTCAGCTCTTATTGCAAACACTAGGGATGAAATCAAGGAATTACTGTTTTCTGGGTGGGGGAGGGTGTTGCATCTGCTACAGATGTTTGGTGCAGCCAAAAGTCAAATAACGGGTTGGGTTGAGAGATGCGCTAGTGGAAGAAATTCTTGCAGTGGGGCTGTTCCATGATTATAAGAACGTAGGGATCTGCCTTATACTGAGGCTGGTGACTCCTTTTTCGGCGGGGCTCCTAATCCATTCCAGCTTTTATTCTGAGCTTTATAAGAGCTATTTGTGGTGCTCCATGGTGGTGAAACTTTTTTGGGGATGGAGTTCAGCACCATGGGATAGCTCCTATAAAGCTCAGAATAAAACCTGCAATGGATTAGGAGCCCCACCGAAACAGGAGTCACCAGCCTCCCCTCAGTATTGTCAACACTGACATGCAGCAGCTCTCCAGGGTTTCAGGCAGGAGTTTTTCCAGTTCCACCTGGAGATGCCACAGATTGAACCTGGGACCTTCTGCATGTGCTCTACCACTGAGCTATGGCCCCTCTGTTGTCCAAGAGGCAGTGGAAGATTTTGTGTGATGTTGTGCAAAACCTACTATAAGAGGTTTTGTATGGAATAGCATGAACTTTGAGATGTTGTGCAAGGCCATGTGTAAATGATTGTACAATCTGGATTTCAGCTCTTTTCTGGTGCGAGGATCTCTTGGCTAAGTGAGAAAAGGCCCTTTTGCATATGGAAGAGGCCTTCTGCTCACAGAAGGGCACCTCTGGATCCAGCTCAGTGGGTGCGTTCCACATCACGACAACCCACCCTGGCAATAAGCCAGGGTGGGTGGGCTGGTTATTGTGTGAACAACCCACAGTGTGCCCGACAGATGATGGTGCTCGTCACCATGGGTTGCTGGCCCCCTCCCCCTCATCCCCCCCATGTGTATCCCAGGGGTACCATGGGAGGACCGAGTTCTCTCCTCACTCCCTGCTGTGATCGCGAGCCATTTTGGGATCACCATGGCTATTTTTCACTTTAAACTTGTGTGGGGTTTTTTTGAGATCATGAAAGCCGTCTGTCAAGTCAGTTTCAGGCTTTCAGCTATGGACAGTCCTGCCCTAAGTGCCCTAGCAGCTCCTTGGAGGGGCTGCCCATGGTTGCCAAACATGTATTAAAAAATTTGTTCCCTCTAATTTTTGCAAACGTTTGCAAAAATTGTTTAAAGGTTTTTTTTCACCCGTACCTGTACAACTGCAGATGTCCGCAGTTGTGCAGATGCAGGAAGGGGGAGCCTCAGGTAGGCAATGTGCAAGGGGGTGCCTGCTGGCAATGTCCAGCTGGTACCCACCCTGGGCATTGCCCCACAAAGGCTGTAGGTAAGTTTATTTTCCCCTTTGGCTACATCTGACACTATGAAAAGGTGAGCTGTCAAATGTAACCAAAGGTTCTAATGATCTTAGCTTGGGAAAGTGGGGTACTGCCTCGTTCAACCCCTTTGCGGCAAGATCGTTGGCATTGGGGGGGACTCATTTGGCCTAGGGGTGCCGTCACTTTTGCACTTGTTCCTGAAATTTTACCAAATCAAGAACATGCAAAAGTGCAAGCCACTCCATTTTAAGACTGGGTTTTAGAAAGGGTTAAACAAAATTTGCCACTCTTGCCATGCCACTCAGTAGCTGGTTCCCAGTACCCATGATGGGGTCACTCAGTCACTCGGGTTTGGATGACATTACAACCCATCGTGTGTACAACAACCGTAAGAACAACCCATGGGTTGTCAGGGTGGCTTGTTGTCCTCAAACAAGCCACCCTGCAGGAATCAGGGTTGCCTTTAAGATGTTTTTAAGATATTTTAAGATGTTTTAATGATGTTTTAATGATGTTTTAAAGATGTTTTAATAGTATGTATTGTGTTTAGTTTAGTTTATGTATTTTATATTTTTGCTGTTCCCCGCCTCGATCTAGACGGAGAGGCGGGTAAGAAATAAATTTATTATCATCATCATCATCATCATCATCATCATCATCATCATCATCATCCCAGGTTTCTACGACATGACAACCTTTCATGGGTTGTTGTGTCATGTGAACCCAGTCAGTATTTCTGGATGACTCTTCACTCAACAACACACAGCAATTTAAAGGGTACTCAAGTGAGGCTTAAAACAATGCTGGAGAAGTCCTGCTTTGGGCAGCCTCCAACTGCTGCAATTGTGGTCTGCAAACTCATAATGGAAATGGAGGATTAACCTCCCCTTCAGCCCTAAAGGCAGGTTGTACAGCCACAGACAAATTGTAAAAGCCCTTAATGACAGTGGGATTAAGCACATGCCATACATGCCCTAAATGGCTTGAGATCAGGATATCTGAAAGACCACCTTCTCCCATATGAACTCTGCATAGGTTAAGATACTCTTAATTGGAAGCCCTTCTGCATGTCCTGCCACAAAGAGAGCCTAGGTTGGTGGGAACAGAGGATAGGGCCTTCTCTGTGGCAGCACCCAGCCTGTAGAAATCTCTCCCAAGGGAGGTTAGACTGGCCCTGTCTTTGTTCAGTTTCAGGCAGGTTGTTAAAACCTTTTTTTGTTCCGCATGGCTCTTTAGCATCTTAAATGTATTAGCTCTGCACTCAGTTTTTAAGATTCTCTCCTACTCTTAATTCTGCTGTGGGTGATATTTTAAAGTTAAAAAAAATTTTTAAAAGTTTTTACACTGTACTTTAAAGTTTCAAACTTATTTTACGTTTTAACTGTGAGTTGGGGGCCCTATTCAGGCCAAAAGGCGACTCATAAATTTATTGTAAAATATAAAAATAAAAATTGCCCACTATCTTCAAGGGAGTCCTATTTCATTCTGGTGTAAAAATGGCATGGATGCTTGCAGCACCCATGAGAACTTCTATGAAGTGCAGCACCGAAACAACCTTCCACTATGTCATCTCATTCAAGATGTGGTGGACACCGGAACAGCCCTCTCTATGTCATGGGGCACATGTTGTGTGAGACCTCAAGCAATCATCCCCAAATACCCCAATGTGGCGGGCCCTGCAGAAGGGCAGTGTCACCATGTTGCAGGCCCAGGGATGGCCCAAGACATTTTGCGGCATGAGATGAAGGACAAGATGGTGCCCCTCCCCAGTCCACATGCAGAAGCTGACTGGACTGGAAATTGAATCCTGCCTCAACAGTGGCAATGGGATAGTATCCTCTATCACAGCTGAGGCAACAGGCTAGTTTAGGAGGTCCAGGCCAGGTTGTATGGCATATGCCACTCTACCCTCCAACAGAAGAAACAGCCGGAGAGTTCAGGAGAACAGCCAGAAGGCTGCCACTGCTGCCCCTCAGCGTCTGCTGCCTGAGGTGGTCGCCTCACTCTGCCTAATGGTAGGGCCGGCCAAGTGCAGGTCTTTGAGAAGTCAACACCAATTTCTCCTCCTTCCAGTGAGGAGTTCCACTTGTGGATTTCTCATGCTAAAGATATGGGCCTTTCTGGGTCAAGGGTGTATCAGCAGCCTAATGCCCACACAGAAGCAGAATCTGCAGGTACATGGCAAGGCAGAATGGGAAGCCCCCACCTGCAGGACAGTGTTGCAGATTTTCCAGCACTGCTGAACAACCATAAGCATTACTGGGAAAGGTAGGGGAATCATTAGCCATCCCCAGCGCAATGTCTAGTTTGGGCTTTAATGATGTTGATTTTGAAATGCCAAGCTGACTTTGGAGTTTTTTTCCTTCCAGACTTAAGAATAAATAAACTGGGGAAGGGGGAAGGCATAAGAGGTAGGAAAACTTGCTTTTAAAAGCATTAATAGGGATGGAATAGGGATGTGAGGTAGTAGAAAGTAGAAACTGACTGGGTTCGCATGACAACCCACTGTAGCTTGTAAGCCATAGTGGGTTGTCATGTCGTGCACACCTGGGACGGGTTTATCAGGGTGGCTTATTTTTGGCTTATAAGCCACCCTGAAAACCCATAGTTTGTAGTTGGGTTTGTTTTACCCACTATGGTGTCCGAACCTGGACAACACAACCCATCATGGGTCATGCCCAACTACAAGTGAGCCAGCCACTTGGGAAGAGTGGCAAAAACCCCTTGCTGCTCTTGTCAAGCAGCTAGCGGGCGAGTGCTGCTGCTGCCAGCCACCCCAAAGTGCTCAAGTGGCACTTGGGGGTGGCTGTTAGAGGCTTCCCCCACTCCCTGCCACAGTGGTGGGGAGTGGGGGAGCAGGGATCGCTTCAGCCAGATAGATAGATAGCCTGCTTCCCATTCCCCTGGCATACCTGTGGGAGGACCAAGTGGGGAGGAGGTGGCACGGACCTACGATGTGCCTGATCATCTGTTGGGCACATCGTGGGGCCGTGGGCGATTAACCCACACTGTATGGCTTGTGCCGCAGTGTGGGTTGTGTTGTCTGAACTGTCCAAAGGCAGTGGAAAGATCAAATTAGTCTTAATACTAATGTTTCAGCGTGTAGTAAATTAATGCTTCTTTGTGGTTAAAAAGGCTTGGTGTTGTTTTTAAACAGGAAGGGCATACTATTCAACAGGCCATGGGTGAAAGAGGGTTCAGACACAGTTGCCTGCTCCTGGTCACTTTCACCACACCACACATATGAGCCCCAAGGGCTCACCTGAAGCAATGGCATGCAAAAGATGTGTCTCTCTGGGGGCGGGGGGGGGGGCTTGTATGTGCACATGTAGAATCAATGGTTTCTTTCTCTAACACCGCCCTCCCCCAAAGGCAAGCCCCAGACAGGCCATTTGCTTTATTTTATTTCTTTAAATTAAGACATTAACAGCACAATCCGATACCTACTTTTCTGGGGTAAAGTCCCATTGAACTTAATGGCATTTACTTCTGGCGGACATGTATAGGATTGCACTCTACAGCTGCAGTCCTATACACACTTTCCTGGGAGTAAGTCTCATTAAACTCAGTGGGGCCTACTTCTGAGTAGACATGCATAAGATTGCACTGTAAAATATTTATTCACATTACTATTATATATTATTCGAAAGGGGAATGATAATTGAGCAATAATGCTAATGTTTATCATTGTATTATTATTACTATTGTTGTTGTTATTGGTGGTAGTAGTAGTAGTAGTAGTACATCAGTGTGCATAATGCTTTACAGAGTACAAGAAGATAGATCCTCTAACCTGTGGAGCAGCTTACCATCTAAAATTCTACACTTGTCCCCTGCTTCCCAAAGCAAACAGTATATCCATATACTTTTTTTAGGTTATGTGAGAAGCATCACAGTCTTCATATGCCTTCATAATTATATTGGCCACTTTCATGGTGGTGTCCACCTGCTGCGTATCTGCAGCTGAATTCAGGTTTGTGGTCTTGAATTGAAGAGAAGTCCCACAACATGCCACTGGTATAGATTTCATCTGCCAGACAACAAGACAATGGTGAGACAAGTTTCACGAGGCACCTAAGGCAGTCGCAGAAGGCAATCTCAGTAAGTAGCGCTATTATGGGACTGAAAGATATTTTACAACAAATCCTATGGTACTGAATTTTAAAAAAAATTATTAAGGTAAAAAATTAGAATGTGAAATAAAGATCTAAGGAGATGATATACTCATCAGAGCAGGCCAAAACTCTCAGTTCTTGCTTAGCATGCCACTGAGGAGAACTAGGTGGGGGGATGATGAGCAGTCCTCGCATAGAGATGCAAACAGAGGCATCTCAACCTCAGCTGCAACATGAGACAGCAGCCCTCAAGACAATCTGCGGGACCAAACTTGCATAACATCCACGGCATGCAAAATTATTTGGGTGCACTGTGTGGTCCTTGCAAATATAATAACTACATCCAATGGGGGACTGTGGTAATTGAAATCATATTGCAAGAGCAGCTATATAACTCTCCTAGAAATGACTATTTATGGCTCTTCAGTGGGACATTCTCCTTCACCATGCCATGAATGAGGACTGAAAATGTCCAGGTTGTTTTAAAGGTTTAAGGGCACAATCCTATGCATGTTTAGCCCATGCTGGCTTGGGAATGCCGGGAGTTGTAGGACTTTTTCTGTCTAAACATGCAAAGGATTACACCCTAAAAGAGGCACTTGCTGCAACATTTCTAAGCATTTGCTCAAGCCATGCATTACTAAGCACACATTTTACTCTTCAAGATGTGTGTTCCATATCATTCCATCATCCAGATCCATATCATTCCATGTAAACACTGTAAAATAGCCAGTGGCTAATCATAGTCATAATGATGACCAATCGTCATACTAATAATCATTCCTGCTTTCCTGTGTCCACAATGTAGACTCTACAGAGTGAATAATAAGATAATGAAGACCACACTATTTATTTATTTATTTATTTATTATATTTACACCCTGCCTTTTTTCCATTGCGGAACTCAAGGCAGTGTCTCTGGTGCCCCTGGCAGCAGCCCATCCAGGAACAGACTTACTTAGCTTTCTTCAGCAAGGTCCTCCCATTGTAAATAGCAGGTGTAGGGTGAATCCAGTCAGGACTGCAGTGGGAGAAAAGGGTTAGGCCATTCCCAAGGACAGTGCTGATTCCACTCAGGCCCCACTGCAGTGGCTATTTGTGTGGGGGGGTGGGGGTGGGGGGGAGACTGGTTATGGACACCAAATTATGTGATAAAAGTCACTTCTAGGTTGGCCCTCTGTCATGTTGTTCTCAAGACTGCCACTCATCTTACAGGTACTTTCCGTGTTATGCTGCTGACAGGATGTTTTTCTTATAATTTCCCTGAATCTCTGCCTGAACTAATCTACTTACACATATATGGACATAAACACTTTGTGTGGGGCAATCCCCAGGCTAGGTGGGAGCAGCATTTCAAGAGAATGACAGAACGGAGTGGTCAAAGGTGTCGGTCATTTCTAGAAAAAGAGATGCAAAGGGCAGGCCCAAGACATTTTACTGCCTGAGGTAGAATGGCAAATGGCAACCCACCCACCCCACCCACCCATCACAGTGCATGTTTCTCACAGCTGGCCAAATTACGTATTTTGGCGTCTGAGGCAGAAAATCCTGTAAACATCTATCACTGGGAATAAAAATTAAACAATAAAACTAACCATTTCCTAACCTTTCATGACAACCAAAATCACCTGCCTCACACTGCGTAATGCTAGGGCTGGAACTAATGCACCCCCAGCAGTGCAACTGGGTAATTTTAGACCCTGGACATAATGGCCTTATGGGGGCTTCCCTTTAGAAGGCCATGTGTATTACTTCAACTGTGAATATTTCTCTTCTCTACATACCCTTACCCTCTCCCCGCACTGCCATTCCATGCTTTACAACCGCATCTACATTCCTAGTATGTTTCGGGGGGGGGGGGATCAATAAAAAAAGGTTTGATAACCCTGATTTTTAAAAGGGAGGGGGAAGAAATATTTTGAGCATGTGTAGTTTTGCATTTTAAACTCACAAATCAAAGCACCATCATGACTAAAGGAATAAAATGGAGTTGGCTTCTGCTGCCTTCATGCAAAACACGTTTACTCATAGTGGTGCAGCGGAGCCAGGGCTCACAGAGCTGTAGCACTCGGGACAGGTGAATGAGTGATGTTCGGAATCACTAGGATTCTCCAAACATTGTTTCGCTGCTCGTCTCATGCCCAATTCTTGTTTGCATTTGCGATCGCTGCACAAATGGGAAAATTGCACAAATCGTGCAGAGACTGAATGTGAAATTTGCGCAAAGTTCCTCCATAGATGAAAGCAGGGCTGATTCAGTCTACAGGGAAATTTGCGCAAAATCGAACTGAGAAAGTTGCGCACAATGAAGGCAAGCACATGTCCAGCAATTTGGGAACATTTTCAGAGGACACGTGCATGCGATCGCGTCCGGGGCTTCGAACAGGGCATGCTCACATGTTTTTGTAAGCAAAAACAAAATTCTCATACGTAGCACCAGCTTCTTTTTTTTTATTAGCAGGGATGCTGACATCTTCAGACATCATCATCAGACTTTGCTGTTCCCTCCAAGTGCCGTTGGGGGGTGGTGTGGAATTTCCCCAGCAACCATATATTATTCCCTGTTGTAATTCAAAGTATTTTGGGGTGGCTTTGCCTTGGACAGGCCATTAAGACCCATTAACTTTACATAAGGCCTTCTGGTGGAGATGAAAATGGCTAGAACTAGTTTACTGATATGGATCAACACAGCTGCCTGCATTTTTGGACACTCCTTGGGGGTGTAGTCATAGCGCCTGCACTTTAAAATTTACCACTATACCACTATTTAGGAATAACTACCACTTTGTTGTACAAAAGGATAATATATATTGTAAGTAAAATAATACAATGAGCACCTGTAGCCATGTGCATGCCCAGCCAGCCACCTCCCTGACTATAAAATGTTTTTTTAAATGCCCATACCAGCCCAGGTGCTGATGCTGGGCCAGTTTCCCCCTGCCTTGGCCATCTGCCACACTCTAGGTGGTTATTGAGGGGGGGGCTGGGCTCCAGGGCCATGGACTTTGGCCCCAAGTTCCAAATTTGGCCCCAAGTTCCAGCCCTGCCCATGTCACAAAATCAGAGTATTCTGATGCCAGAGATGCACTATTGGCTGCCTATTGCACTATTGGCTGGCCCCAGATATGCCAAGGCTCAAGTCGG
Source organism: Shinisaurus crocodilurus (assembly GCA_021292165.1). Taxonomy (NCBI): domain Eukaryota; kingdom Metazoa; phylum Chordata; class Lepidosauria; order Squamata; family Shinisauridae; genus Shinisaurus; species Shinisaurus crocodilurus. The sequence continues at coordinate 98,762,013 of CM037881.1, read as the reverse complement.
TCTGAGAGAAGAGCACTCTGTAGTTACTCAGTGGATAGGGGAAATGTACTTGAGCACCTGCTCGGGGGAACTTTCCCCAAATATTCTGGCACTGAAATTAGACGTTGAGCGCTGGTGAGCCTTGGCATAATAAACCAAGCTATGAACTGTGTTCACCTCTTCAAAGTCCATATATAGTTCTCAAACTGTTATATCCAAACTGAAAGTCATGAAAGTGCTTTCTCCAAACTGTTGCACTTGTATTCTCAACAAGTCATTGGGGCTGGAGAGTGGAAGCAAGGGCAAAAAGTAGATAGATGTCATGGCCCAGCCTTAATGGGCTTTATTAGCCGGAACCTGATCAGAAGTAGTCTGGAAGGGTTTGGGCCTAGTCAGTCTGTGGAATGTCAAGATCAGTGTGAGCTTACATCTCTATCAGTGTTCTCAGGGGAAAGCAGGAGGGAGTCAAGTTATTCCCCCGTCCAGCTGCAGCTTTGGTCTTGACAAGGATAGAAGCTGCCAGCCCCTGTGAGAACCTAACAGAAGAGGGGTGGTGGTTTGCCGTGATGTTACACAGGTTGAAGCCTCACCCCTGAACGGTAGAAGGGTGACACCTTGTTTGGACAGGGGCTTCATTGAAGGGCTAAATCCCCTGTCAGTTGTGTAGTAAGAAGGCTATCGTAGATTCGTAGTCACACCTTAGCTTTAAAGTAGATGCCGAACCTTGGACGCGCCACTTGAAACATTCTCGTCTTTCTCTGCCTCTATATTCTCTGTTTGGACTTATCAACACCTGGGCCTATTGAAGCACTCTGCATATGAACTCTGCTTATTTAGACCCTTTACTTCTCTGGACTTTATGAAGAACCTGCAATGAAAAGACTGTCATGCTTTTCATAGACTGTGCCTTTTTGCAGACTATAGATTATGTACCTTTAGTGAAGTAGGCCCTAGAGCCTGGCTGGTCTGGGGTCAATCCTGACTCCTGGACTTTCCTATGCCTGGACCCACACAACACTGAAGTTCTAACGTGGTTGGCAAGGTTAGTATTGAGCTCTGTGTGGGTGTGCAGATTAGTTTGGGTCGTTCTCTTGAAGCTTGGTCTCTGATTGCCTGAGCTAGATGACCTCAGGAATCATTCTGCCCCTGACCTGTACCCTGAGTCACAGAATTACAACTGAGAAACCGTTGTCTGGGACTCTGACTTGGCTGTAGTTATTAGCCTTGAAATGTCGTAAGAATGCTGTTAGAGCCTATAGCAACTGTCACCAGCTATATGTGTTTTATTAAGATTGTAACCGTTGAGCTTTTACCGTGGGATTCTTTATAATAAAAGAGTCTCACTGCTCTAGTCTCCTCTGTTGGAACACCAGAGTGTGTGTCTGCAGGTCCAAGATCATAACAGTAGGAAGCATCTACACCGAGCTCTCCCCACTCCCAGTTCAATAAAATTTTGCCCAAATTAGATTGTTTGTTTGTTTGTTTAAAACATCGCTATACTGCCCTTCATCAAATCATAATTCAGGGTGATGTGCAACAGTGTAGATAAGAAATTATTCAAAACCTAAGACAATGCAATAAAGCTCTAACATCAGACAACCGCAAGAAAAGGCAGCAAATAAAAATTACAAGGCAGACCAAGGGATTGTACAAATTAAAATGCCTGGGTAAATGAAAATGTATTAACCATTCACTGGAAATATTATGAAGTAGGCACGAGTCACATCCCTGAGGGCATTCAAAACCAGGTTGCCACCACTAAGAAAGCCCTCTCCTTTGTGATTACCAGGGCCAACCTTCCCATGAATCCCCCACCTCAGGCAGTGGAGTTGGAGGAGCCACAAATTGTATGCTCTCCCCCATCAGAAGGGCCCCCTGCTGCCTCCTCACCAAAGCAGGTGCTCCGGAGAGCTCTGCCAGCCACTCTCCTGCTGTGGTGTTTGCCACAGCAGGGCCAGCAGGACTCCCCTGGCCCCACTCTCCTGCTGCGGAAAATGCTGTGGGGGGGGGGTCTCAGAGTCAGCCAACAGCCCCCTGCCTCAGAGAGAGCCAGAAGGTGGGCAGATTCTCTGAAGTCCCATGTCGGCCAGAGAAAGTAAGAAGCGTGACTCTTTAGAAAGCTGGCCAGGCCCAAATGCGTGCGTGGCTCTGAGGGGGTTTTTCCTCAGAGACTGGCATTATGACTTAGGGGTGTCCAAGGAGATTGTCTGTACCATGGGCTATCTCCTGGGACACCTCTCCCACAATGCCTGGCTCAGAGCCAGTTATTTGAGCCTGGGCGGCTCTCTGAAGAGCTATGCCAGCCACATTCTCTGGTCAATGTGGCTCTTCAGAGAGTCCACCCAACCTCTGGCTTGCTCTGGGAGGATCCTTAGAGGGCAGGCAACAGCAATGGGGTGGGCCAATGCAGAAGTGGTGGCACACACATGTTCTCCTATCTCAGGCAGCAGGAGAACTGGCACCAGCACTGGTGATTACAGATCACGCTTCCAGTTAGGAAGGCACTTGGTGTAGAACCTCAGAAGATCTTAAGGCATGGACAGGCTGGGATGAGAAGAGGCCCTCCTTCAGGTATTTGGGTCCCAAGTCATTTAGAGCTTTAAAGGTAAGTAGTAGCACCTTGAATTGAGCCTGGAAACAAAATGTGACATGGGCAGGGCAATCCTAATCCTGATCTCAGAGTATTCTGATGTCAGAGATGCAGAAATATCCAAAGTCCTGCCAGGTTCATGCTAGCATGAAATAAGTGAGGGAGGAGCAGAGCTTTTTTTTTATTCCCCCCCCCCCCGGTCAAGGTTTTCCTGTCATTTAACCGATCCCCTACCACTGAAACCAGAATTAATCTATCCCAGCACCAGGATGGTGCCATTATCACCCGGTTTGGGGGCCAGGAGATCTATGGATTATTTAGATCACAGCCTCTCCCGGACCTCCAGCTGACACATATCTGGCACGTCCCCTTCCCCCCTCTCTGACGTCCATTTCGATGTTTCCACAGGGGCAGGGATGGATCTCCTCCTCTGAGGGCAGACCCCTCTCTCTGCCCTTGTCTGTGTGGGGGAGAAGTGATATATCTTACTAGCCCAGAAATCATAGGATTCCATCTTAAATGTGTATTTGCATTTAAAGTGCATGCTTTCTTAAATGCCCATTTCATCAGCCAAGGGGGGGTGATTATTATTGGGACTGTAGCAGGTATGGAGGGAAATTTTTGGCATCTGAGGCAAACTGCTTCTTCCTCCCCTGCTGCAATCCTGAGGAAAAACCCTTTTCTGAAGTTCGTATTTGCATTGGAAGGAAATCCCACATTGGTAGCAGCTGAGGGATTCCCCCCCCCCCAAAACAGATTAATACCTTCAGCCAGAGTTGTTGGTAGGCATGTAAACATTTGGGGCCCAGTCCCATAGGACATAAATTTGCATACAATCTGGATATGCTTATGTGTGTGTGTGTGTATGCAAATTTAGAAATAATTACTAGGATTTATATATATTTCACAGGAGGCAAAGCCAGCCAATTAATTTCTCATCCAAATAATCTCGAATGAAATAAATTCTTTAATTAATTTGCATCAGATCATCCCAAACCAATGGATTTTTTAAAAGTTTAATTGCCGTCCATACGAAGGGGTGTGTGTGTGTGTGTGTGTGTGTTTGTGCGCGCATGGCAATTAAGACAAGGAAGAATACCCTCCCATTGGTACCAATGGGACTTTGGAATAACTTGAGGGCTCTAAAAAATAGATTAGGGACCAGGGCCACATGGCCCAGGCCTTGTTGTGATATGTATCACATTCACAAGCTGGAGCACATTGTTGACAACATGGAAGGAACAGAATGGCGGTAAACAAGTTTGTTGTGTCTTTCTAGAATCTCGTGCTCTCGCAGGGGTTACTAGAGTGTATGGGAAACAGTATGAGCCTGTCACATGGTTTAATGCTTTCTGGTGACGTACTGACTTGTTTTTCTGTCTGGAGCCATTTTAGAGAGGAGCAGGACTGTTCTCTCTCTTCACTCTTTTCTTCTGACTTTTGCTTGCTGGACTTATGCAATCATGTAACGTCTTTGCTGAGGTGGAATAAAGCCAACCTTGCTCCACTGGAATAAATGCTTGCTATGCATTGTACTCTGCACATGGACTGTAACTAGGAATGTATACTCTGTAGAATATTACTTGCTAAAGTAAATAAACAGGTAGAATAGACCTGTGGAGTTACAGAGTTATTTCCTTGCTACATGGAATCTACAAACCGGGGGAGCTGGCAGCTGGAATCAGATTACAGGAGCTGGCTGGCTGTTTGCAACTGAAACGCTGCACGCTGCGCAGAGAGGGAGAGAAAGATCTGAACTTCTGTGTGTGGATTTATGGGCGTCTACACACGGGAACAGGATTTTTTAATCTCCCATCTCGCACACACGGGGATCTGCTGTCACTCAAAAGCCATCAGGGTTATGGGCCCAGAATTCTGGACCACCAAGCCCAGTTGGACCAGTGCCAGAACCGAGCGGAACCAGTTCGGGACCAGGCTGAGGGTCAACGCCAGCAGCAGCAGCAGCAAGACCTGTTTTCCAACAGCTGTGTCAACAACCTCAACTCCGGGATTGCAGTGATTTATGGCAGAGGAGGACAAGGACGTTAAAGCAGAAGAATCTCCAGGGCCTTCGTCCGGCAAGGAGGGGGAAGAGGGATATGTGTTCGTGGAACGCTTGCAGGCTCTGTTTAAAGCCAAATACACAGAGGCAAGCGACGCTGAAGTTTCTGACGGGGAGGAAGAAATAAATCACCCGGGAACCATGGCGACAGCGGTACCATCCCTAAATCCTCAGATAGTGGAAAAACTATCTGGCTCAAATTACGTGTTATGGAACTTCCAGATGCAGCATTATTTAACTCATGCGGGGCTCTGGAATGTAGTAACACAGGATGCAGTTGCAGTGGGAGACCACGCTTACGATGAATGGAAGGAGAGGGATGACAGAGCAAAAGCAATACTCTGTTTATCTGTGGAAAGCTCGCAAGTCCCATTTATTCAGTATCTTGACACTGCAAAACAGATCTGGGATACCCTAAGAAACACGTACCAGTTACAGACGGCAGGAAGTAGAATTTTGCTTGCACGTAAGCTGTACAAGTTGAGCTTATACAACCAGGTTGATCTATGCCAGAGCATCTGAGTACAATTCGGGACATGTTTAACAGGCTTAGGGCACAGGGGATGCAAATAGATCTCCTACATCAAGTTTCTATTCTTTTATCCAGTCTGGACTCTTCATATGATTCAATTGTAACATTGATGGAAGGGCAACCAGATCAGAACCTGACAATGGAATATGTGTCAGGCAAGCTTCTCTGTGAGTGGGAGAAACGGCAAGGGAAGAAAAACAATGCTGGACGTAAATCAGCAGACAGCTCGGCTGACGCAGGGCACAGCCAAGCTGGGAATTACAATAAGCTGGAAGTTACCCAGGCTACAGCTTTGAAAGTGAAAAAATGCTTTTCTTGTGGATCTACATCGCATCTTTAAAAAGACTGTACAAAGGGCAAACAGAGAAAGAAAAAAACCAAACAGGAAGCTACCAATGCACCCGAGGAGGCATTTAAAACAGGCAAAAGTTTGATTGCTAGGGTGGGAGTTTCTGATAGCAACATTTGGATTTTGGACTCTGGGGCCAGTCATCACATGGCTAATTCTAAAGACATATTTCAATCTCTGGAAGAATGTGGAATTAATCAACATGTTCAGTTAGCTGATGGAAAGAGGATCCAAGTGTCAGCTGGAGGAACAATCGACTTTGCTACTTGGGGTCAGCAGAGGGCACTGTTTGTTCAGGAACTGGATACAAATTTAATAAGTATATCACAATGAGCTAATAATGGTTTTGAAATATGCTTTTCTAACAGCAACTGTGTAATTTCACGAGAAGGGGTGGTCTGTGCAAAAGGTGATTTGCAGAATTCTCTGTATGTTATAAATCCATTTGTAACACATGATGAGAGGGCAAAGTATGCAAATTGTAAACCACACGACAATTGTGTACATATTTTCCATAAGAGGTTCGCGCATGCCAATTACAGGAGCATCGAAAAGATGCAGGGTCTATGTGAGGGTATGAAAATGAAACCTTGTTCTAATTATGTGGAATGTGAAGTATGCAGTACAGCAAAGTCACACAGATCTAACATTCAGAAACACAGTGATAGAGTTAGCACAAGAATATTTGAGCTAGTACACTCTGATGTTGCTGGACCATTTGAAAACAGCTATGGGGGAAATAGGTACTACATGACACTCGTTGACGACTTTTCAAGATTTGGATTTGTTTATCTTCTGCAGCATAAGTCTCAGGTTCAAGAGAGATTTGAATCATTTGTTAAATGGGCTGGGAACAGATATAAACAATATCCAATAGGTGAATTGCTCACAGATGGTGGGGGAGAGTACATGAGTACAAAATTCAAGAAATTCTTGGAAAGTGAGGGTATTGGGCACAAAGTCACGGCCCCATACTCCCCATTTCAAAATGGTGTTACTGAAAGACGCAACAGAACACTCCAGGAAATGATGAGGGCTCAATTAGCTGACTCACAGGTGGGAAACCGTTTCTGGGGGGATGCACTGTCAAATGCCAATTACCTGCTGAACAGGTTACCCAACACCACAACTGTGAAAACTCCATATGAAATGTTTCATGGGAGGAAACCAAAGATAGCACACGTGTGCATTTTGGGGTGTAAATGTTTTGTTCATATACAGGCTCAAAACAGAACAAAGCTATCTCCAAGAAGCTTTGAATGTTTTCTGCTGGGGTATGATGCACAAATAAAAGGGTACAGGTTGTGGTCACCACACCACAACAAGGTAATTCTGAGCAGGGATGTGATTTTTCACGAGCAAACAAATGAACAGAAACAGCTGGTGGAATTGCCAATGCATGCAATGTCTGAAACACAGCAGGAAGCTTCTGGGACAGAACAAGCCACTGGGCAGATATCTGGGGAGCAGGAGGGAGGTGAACAATCTCTAAGGCGTTCAACCCGAGAACGAAAAACACCTGTTAGATATCAGGATGAATTCCAAAGTGGGAAAACTGTTGTACATAAAGCTCTCAAAATAGCTTTAGAACCACAAAGTTTTGAAGAAATCCAGAGCATGGAACCAAAGGTGAAAAATGATTGGTTTGAGGCCATGCAGGATGAAATCAATGCAATGCATGATAACAAAACTTAGAGTCTAGTATCATTGCCTGTAGGGCGCAAGGCAATCACCTGTAAATGGGTGTACAAGGTGAAAACAAATCACCAGGGGCAGGTGGAAAGGTACAGGGCAAGACTCGTTGCGAGAGGGTTTGCACAAAAACATGGGGTAGATTTTGATTCCGTGTTTGCACCAACAACAAGGTATGCAACTGTCAGATTGTTGTTGAAATTGGCAGCACAAAGAAAAATGATGGCATTTCATTTTGATGTAAAAACTGCTTTCCTATATGGTGAATTACAAGAGGAAATCTACATGCAGCAGCCAAAAGGGTTTGTAGAAAATCCCAGTCTTGTATGTCGTCTGCACAAGTCCATATATGGGTTAAAGCAAGCAGCTCGGTGCTGGAACCAAACACTAGACAGAGTTTTGATTAGTTTGGGATTCAAACAAAGCAAGGCTGATCACTGTCTGTACACAAATCACACAGAACAGGGAAACTGGGTGTATTTGTTGGTCTTTGTTGATGATATATTGCTGGTAACAGAATCAGTAATTCAAAAAGACAAAATTGCACAAGAATTGCAAGCACACTTTGAACTGAAAGATCTAGGTTTGGTACAACATTATCTTGGAATGCAATTATCTCAAGATGAGGAAGGTTCTTTCTTGGTTGAACAAAGTGGAAAAATTCAGAAATTGCTGGAAATTCATGGATTGGAGGATTGTAACCCAGTTACCACTCCAATGACTCTTGAATATCAAAAGCACACAGATAACACTGAATTTAAGGATATTGGAAAATATCAAAGTGTTATTGGAAGCATGCTATATTTGGCAAATGTGAGTAGGCCAGACATCAGCAATGCTGTAAACATACTTAGCAGGAAAACGCAAAATCCTTCTATGTTTGATTGGCTAGCTGTGAAACGTGTGTTAAGGTATTTAAAAGGTTCCATGAATTGCAAACTGAAATTGTCATCACACACAGAGGGAGGTTTTTGTGTGTACACTGATGCTGATTGGGGGTCTGCAACAGATAGGAAGTCTACAAGTGGGACTGTGATAATGTATGATAACAGTTTAATTGACTGGTACACTCGCAAACAATCTTGTGTGGCTGTATCTAGCGCAGAATCTGAATTCATCAGTTTATCTCAAGCATGTAATGAGATTGAATGGTTCAAACAACTGTTTGCTGATATGCACATACCAGTAGACAAGGCTGTTACAATTTTTGAGAACAACCAGGCTTGCATAAGCATGGCTCTCAATGAAAAATGTAGGCCAAGAACCAAACACATTGATGTTCGTTACTCTCATGTAAAGGACTGTGTGCAAAAAGGGTGGGTCACACTCAAGTACTGTGCAACAGGGGAAATGGTGGCAGATCTTTTCACAAAACCATTGCCTGTAGTAAGATACAGGAAACTAATGACGGCACTAGGCCTCATTGAGTAAATGTAAACAACAATGTACTATAGCATGTGGGGGGATGTTGTGATATGTATCACATTCACAAGCTGGAGCACATTGTTGACAAAATGGAAGGAACAGAATGGCGGAAAACAAGTTTGTTATGTCTTTCTAGAATCTCGTGCTCTCGCAGGGGTTACTAGAGTGTATGGGAAACAGTATGAGCCTGTCACATGGTTTATGCTTTCTGGTGACATACTGACTTGTTTTTCTGTCTGGAGCCATTTTAGAGAGGAGCAGGACTGTTCTCTCTCTTCACTCTTTTCTTCTGACTTTTGCTTGCTGGACTTATGCAATCATGTAACGTCTTTGCTGAGGTGGAGTAAAGCCAACCTTGCTCCACTGGAATAAATGCTTGCTATGCATTGTACTCTGCACATGGACTGTAACTAGGAATGTATACTCTGTAGAATATTACTTGCTAAAGTAAATAAACAGGTAGAATAGACCTGTGGAGTTACAGAGTTATTTCCTTGCTACATGGAATCTACAAACCGGGGGAGCTGGCAGCTGGAATCAGATTACAGGAGCTGGCTGGCTGTTTGCAACCGAAACGCTGCACGCTGCGCAGAGAGGGAGAGAAAGATCTGAACTTCTGTGTGTGGATTTATGGGCGTCTACACACGGGAACAGGATTTTTTAATCTCCCATCTCGCACACACGGGGATCTGCTGTCACTCAAAAGCCATCAGGCCTAACAATGTCCCTGCCTCCAGCTGATATTTGCATTTTTTAAAAACACAACCCTTGCATGTAAAATACACAGACACATTTAAAGTCACATCTAGTTTGGCCCTGAATAAAGCATGCCCAAACCCAATAACCTTTTAGACAGGACACAGGGTAGGAGAACTGATTGCTCCCAGAAGCACTAAATCTCCATTCTGCAAGTGGTGTTCGCCACTTGTGGACAGGCATTGGCGAGGCAGAAGAGAATCGGCAAGGTCATAACCGCCCCTGTCCTGTTTTGACCAGGTCTGAATTACAGGATGACTATCCAGCCGGGAAACCAGCCAGCTGAGTCACTAGTGAAGGTAAGATTGTGGCAAAAACACTTCATTAAAGATAGTTCCAACAAGGTCGTTGGAACAAGAAACAGCCTGGATTACCACAGCTGAATTTTAGAAGAGAGGCAGAAGAGTGGTCAAGCAGACCAGGGTCAAAGAATTGGGAGTACAATATCCAGTAGGGGTTCAACACAGCATAGTCAAAGGCAGTCCAAGGTCACACACAAGAATTGGTCTGGAGCAAAGGATGCAGGAACGAGGTGTGAGAGTTCAGGAGCCAGAAGAGACATTACTTCCCAGCAACTTACTTGGTGTGCTTGTACGCTTTTTAACCAGAAACAGCCTGGATTCCACCCAAGCCTCCGGCTGCAGCTTATTAGGAAGTTTTGCAGTGTAGGCTGGCAGTTTGCTTAAGAGGGAAAACCTGTGCTCTTCTCTTAATGCAGCAGTGTTCTTGGGGGCTGGGTGATCATCCAATCTCCTGATTGGACTCCGAGTTGTCCCAGGAGGGGGGAAGACTCCCACTGTTCATTGCCGTGGGCCCTGCCTCCTCGTCAAGTGTGAGCCTGGCTTCTTCCTGTGTGAGCACCGCTTCTGTTTCATCCGCAGGGGAAGATAAATCCTTGGACCCAGGTAAGTCAGGCTGCTCCTCAGAGGAGGACTCCTTGAGGTGGGGTGGTGGTGGCATGACAGCCCCATTAGATTCTGCACTATCTAAAGTTTCACTTGGAAGCATCTCACATTGGTTGTGGAGAAAACTGTGCAGGGGAGAAGATTGCTTTACAGCCATCTTCTTAAAATTAAACAAAGTACATGAAAAGGAGGAGAAGTGGAGGGTGCGTAGAGGGGGAGGCTGCAGGGGGAAGGAGAGGATGTGGAAATCCCGTCCCACTAGTGGTGTCCTTCCACTGGCAGACCAAAGATTCTGGATCCAAGCCCAGGTCTGGAGGCTGGAAGCACACAGTCTATAAATCAGCAAAAGGCATTTATTTACAAAATTGCTGTTAAAAGGCTGCTTATATTTATCCTTGCAACATTTTTTTTTACCCTCTCTCATAGAGAACTTATTTACAACAATGCAAGCAAAATATTTCTGCTGTAACTTAAGACTCAAGCCCTTCCTCATGGCTGTGTCCTCCTCAGTGAATGTAAATCTTCCGCTTGAGCAGTACAAAATGGGAACACTCAATTCTAGTTTCTCCTGTTGGACAGCATTTCCCCTCAATATAAAAGTCTGTAGACCATATAGAGTGATCGCCATGTCAAGGAAGAGACAGATTGCATTATGTGAGAAATCTTAAAAGAAAAGAAAAATTACAAAATCAGAACAGATATAAATTCTAGGCCTCAAAAGCAATATTGGGTACCTTTTCCGCCCAACCAAAATTCTTAAGATGCAAAGAGAAGGTAAGGAACCTGCCAAAGTAGAGAATGTAATCATCATAGATGACCAACCTCAGATTGGGTAAATTCAGGTCATGACTCATATGAAGGTGGAAATTTTTCTGATGCTCATGCAGGTGGTACAATCCAGAGCACTATTCTCAAACAAGATCGTGTGGGAAGAGGGCGTGAATTGTGGTCATGACTTCTGTTCCTTCAATGAAAAATACAAGCCCTGTTCCTAGAATTTCAGCTACCGAGACCATATACTGAGAGAGAAAATCAGATTTTATACTATAGATGAAGATTAAGAATGTGGCCTAGGAAAAATATCTGTAATATTTTTTTAACCTTTTACTGTCAGCGTATTACCAGAATTTTTGTTGCTGTTAGATGGCAGCAAGATTACAATGATCGTGGTGGATTGCTTGGGGAAGGAGGAGCAGGAATAGAAGAATTAGTCAGATTCAGAATCTGAAAAACTGTTCCATTCCATATACACATTACTTCCTACTCTACAATGACAGCATGGAGGAAGCATACGGAAAGGAAGCATAAGTTAGTTGGCCAACTTTCTCTACATGAACTTCCAGGATGAATATGAGCAATTATTCTTTTTGACTGGTTCTTTTGATTCTGAATGTCTCTGAATCCAAATGAGGAGGGAGATAACAAGGAAAAACTAGTGTGTGCATTAACCCTCAGTACTGCTGCAAATAGACATGTATGCCCATGCATTCTGATATTCATCCTAGGTGTCTATGAGGATAAAGTTGACCAAGACATTGTGCTTCCATTTGTAGGGGATGTCTATCATGTCGTCAGCCTAGCTTGAACAGATTTAGAAAACAACAACAATAGATCTGATAACTATCCCAAGTTTGATGGGTTGTTTAACAATAAAAATGCAAATGTGCACACGAGTAGTCCCATTGACTGTAGTACATCTTACCTGAGCCATGTGGGCTGCATAAGAGAGTGTTGCCTGGTTGACTGGCAAGTTTCCATTTGCATACAACTCTCACCAATGGTGTGACTCGGGCTGTACCTTGGGGCTAAAGTCCAGGGCCCTGCTGCCAAGCCCCCCCCTCCCAGCACCTAGAGAGCAGCAGAGGATGAGGACATCAAGGAGAAGAAGCAAATTCCATGTATTCCTGTAGTCATGATGGTGCTTTGATGAGTGAGTTGGAAATGCAAAAGTGCACAAACCCCTAGTATTTTTTAAAATATAAAATCAGGGTTGGCAAACAGTTTTGCTGTTGTTGTTCTAATAACAACAGCAATGTAGAAACAATTGTAAAGCATGGAATGGTGGCTGAGGGGGAGCAAAGACAAATGTTAGTTGTGTGTCTCATAACTGAAGTAATACACAAGGGCTGTCTAACCCCCCCCCCCCAAGACCATTCAGTCCAGGGTCTAAATTACCTAGCAGCACCACTGCCTACACAGTGAGGAAGAGGAAAGGCTTTTTTCTGTCTAAACATGCATAGGGATTGCACCTTTCTTTTATGATTCAAGCCTCAGATCCCTGCCATGAGGGAAGGGGCTGTAGTTCAGTGGTGGAGCACCTGCTTTGCATGCAGAAGGTCCCAGGACCAATCCTTGGGCATCTCCAGCTTAAAAAGACTAGACAGATGGGAAAGACCTTTGCCTGAGCTCCTGGGGAGCTGCCATTTGTCAGAGTGGTGGGCCAGGTGGAGTCGTAGACTGAGCTGGTGTGAAGCAGCTTTCTATGTTCCAATGATATGCCACTAATACAGGGCTCTCCAACCTTGGGTCCCCAGATGTTGCTGGACTACAACTCCCAGAATTCCTTGCCATTAGCCATGCTGGCTGGGTATACTGGGAGCTGTAGGCCAGCAACATCTGGGGACCCAAGGTTGGAGAGCCTTGCACTAATACGTGCTTTGAATCTGTACCCAGTCTATGGGTAGCAGATTATTTCCAGCCACCAAGCATACCCATTTGAAACTTTCTCATCACAGGGGACATTCTGACGCCACACCTGCAGTCTCCTTTGGCTGCTGCTCTTATAGGGGATTCTTGTTTCTAAATCTATCCAATCCGCGATGTATTTTTCCTCAAGATAATTCAGTCCTTGCATCACCCTGCATGTTCGCTATCTATATTAATGTCCCCCATGATCTTGATTTCATCAACCACATCCTGCAGCATAGATGGTAATGCATAGGAAGGGGAAGAGCAAAAAACTATCAGTTTAAAATGTAAACTTTTTCAGCTGAATTTTTCCCCATGTTGCAGAAGAGTAAATCGTTGCTGGCTTTTCAATAATGCTCTAAAATAATTTGTCCCCCATGCCTTTGACAATTTAGTTCAGCTTTCCCTAATAATTCTCTTCATCCCTAGTTCTGGCTGGGTACCAGGTTGAGGTTCCTTTCCAGAAGCTCTAATCAGTAATATCCTTCCTGAGGAAAGTAGCTAATGGGGTGGTTGGGTGATGATCGGTTTGTGTAACCTTCTGGATTACTTAAGTTCCCTTTCTAAAAAGCAGGAAGTGACATCTATGTTTCTGGCCGAATGCGCCAAACCTATTTACCCAACTGACATTTAGAGGCTGGTGGCATGCTGCCATAAACTAAGTCAGGGCTCTCCAACCTTGGGTCCCCAGATGTTGCTGGACTACAGCTCCCAGAATCCCTTGCCATTAGCCATGCTGGCTTGGTATGCTGGGAGCTGTAGGCCAGCAACATCTGGGGACCCAAGGTTGGAGAGCCCTGAACTAAGTAGTGTGCAGCACAACCCTGTAGTTTACTCAGAAATATGTCCCACTGTATTTAGCTGGACTTACTCCCAGGAAAGTATGCATAGGATTGCAACATTCTTCTAACAACATATGCTCATGGGCTTGGAATCCAAATGCTAAAACCTTCTATGCCTCACTTAGTGCTCAGACAGATACCTAGTCCTATTGCCTTGCTGCTCTGTGACATCACAGCAGCTAAGCCAATGTCAGCCAGAAGAGTTGTTACACCTCTGTTTACCCCAGCCAAGTGTAACCTAAGCACACATCAGCCAATAGCATCAAGAGATGTGGGGGGGGGGACACAGAGGATAGAAGGCATTTTATGGTAGAATGAAAATGCAGCACATGTAACTGATCTGCCTTTGCTGATATACATTTATTAATGATATAGTCCTAGCCAACATAGCCCTAGCCAACATAGCCAGTGGTGTGGGATGATGGGAATTGTAGTCCAATAACATCTGGAGGGCCACAAGTTGCCCAACCGATATAGGTAGAATTCAAATAGCAATGAAAATGACAACATTGATAATTTGTTGCAAAGAAAATAAATGGTCTTCACTATTAAATAAGTTCTTACTCCAATTTAATTTGAATTAGGCTAAAATTAAGCTTTAGCCTCAATCTAGAACATGCAAACTGTTGATAAAGAAAAAAAATATTAAATAGAAATTGTATCCATGGATGGGTTTCAAACAGCTAAAAATAGTACATTTGGTTATGTGCAGAGTTTGTCTTTTGCTTGCCACTACAAGCAGTCTCCACACATCCTAGGCTTAGTAGGATGGATTTCTTGGACTGACTTCCAGCACTTTTCATTTTATAGATTAAACATTGGTGTCAAACTTCAAGTGCCTCGCAACCCTGATAATTCTGCCAAAAACCTGATAATAATTGCACTCCCCTATTGAGCAGACATATTTAGGTGTTTTGAAACTGTATCCCGACCATGGGTACAATTTCAGAAGGGCTCTGGACGAGCTTCACATGGGCAATATTGTCCCTGATCCTGCTGGACACAATGGCAACAGAGTCTATGGGTTGGATCCAGGCTTAGTCATATTTAGAGTAGACCTACTGAAATCAATAACTTAAGTTATACTAAGTATAACTAAGTCTGGATCCAGTGCCAGTTGCTTCCCCCAATGCATGAGAAGAGCCAAGAGTCCATTGAGCCACAACACAACCCATTATCACATTTTCTCTTTTGGATCTTTCCCACAGATGCAGTGATGGCAGAGTAAAAAGATGATTGATTGATTTGATTTGTACCCTGCCTTTCTACCAAAAAAATGGCACTCAAGGCGGTTTACAATCATAGGAACTATAAAAAAGAAAACTAAAATAAAAACGTGATTAGAACAATAATAAAGCAAGTACAGTAAAAAAAAAAAAAGCACACACAATTAAAAACGCAACAACAATAACAGAATAAAAACTGCACCCAAGCCAACACACCAGTTTGCATGCCAAAGTCCAGCTTGAATAAAAATGTCTTTGCCTGCCAGTGGAAGTACAGCAGAGAGGGAGCCAGCCTAACCTCCCTTGGCCGGAAGTTCCGCAGCCTGGTCCCTTCACTACCATCACTGCCACCTCATAGCCCTGCAGATGGGCTCTATGGAAGCTTAGTCAGATTTGCCATGACTTTTCTGCCACTTTCACTCCAGCTATCTGCCAACCAGCTTCATGTAGCCCAGCTTGTCAGTGAACCAAACAGTGTGAGGGGGGCAAGGAAGGGGATGGGAGAAGAAGGTACCAGTGGCACTCTGTTAGTTCCCCCCACCCACCCAACAAACCTGAATTCCATGCCCCAGTAAGGGCATCGAAAGAATTGTCTCCGTACTCCAAGTTAGGAATATACTTCAGATTCGGGCAAATCCTGAACCAAATTGGGCGGATTCAGGCTGATTCAGACAGATTCAGGAGATGTCTGAATCAAAGCAGGACTTCTCCAAAATGGACCAAATCCAAATTTGAACACTTGTGAAGATTCAGTATTTGAAGGGACACAGAGAAATCTGATATACCCCCCGCCGTTGCTCCATATAAGGAAAACAACAGGGAGGGGAGAGTGGACAGACCCCTCCCTTAGTGGGCTATACGGGTGCACCATGGTAGGGATCATGGCTAGGGATGCCAGCAGGCATGGCTTTATTCAGATGGGGTGGGGACAATGTGTCCAACACTGACAGCTGTGTAAGTTTGCTTGCAGCCTTCACTGTATCAACATAAGGGCTATTCCCACCCGTGCAAAGCCAAGTCCATTCATTAATTATAAATAAAACTGCCTCTATGTAATGCCTTTAAATCTATGGTGCAACCACACTTAGAATACTGTGTGCAATTCTGGTCATCACACTTCAAAAATGATATTGTAGAGCTCAGGAAAGTGCATGAAAGGGCAACTAAAATGATCAAGGGGCTGGAACAACTTCCCTATAAGGTTACAATGTCTGGGGCTCTTTAGCTTACCAAAAAAAAAAGGCAAGTAAGGGGGGGGGAGCATAATAGAGGTGTACAAAATTATGCATGGTGTGGAGAAAGTGGATAGATTTTTCTCCCTCTCTCATAATACTAGAATCCAGGGTTATCCCATGAGGCTCAATCATGGGAGATTCAGGACAGATAAAAGCAAATACTGCTTCACACAGCACATAGTTAAACTATGGAATTTGCTACCACAAGATTTAGTGATGACCACCAACTTGGATGGCTATAAATGGGGATTAGACAAATTCATGGACGATATGGCTATCAATGACTACTAGTCATGAAGGCTCTATATTGCCTCCAATACCAAAGGAAGTATGCTTCTCAGTACCAGTATCTGAGTATCAGATCTGTATACTAGTTACTGGGAAACACAAGTAAGAGGGTGCTATTGCCCTCATGTCCTGCTTGTGGACTTCCCATTGGGGCATGTGGTTAGCCACCCTGAGAACAGAATGCTGGACTAGATAGGCCTTTGGGTTTATCTGGTATGGCTCTTCTTATGTTATATTCTTATGTTCTTAAAACGCAACTTCAAGAATGGTATATTCTAGTGAAGAACTGTTAATCCAGTGCCAGTTGCTGTTAATCCAGAGCCAGTGTGGCATAGTAGTGAGAGTGTTGGACTGGGACTCGGGAGATCCGGGTTCTAGTCCCCGCTCGGCCATGAAACTCACTGGGTGACTTTGGGCCAGTCACTGACTCTCAGCCTAACCTACCTCACAGGGTTGTTGTGATGATAAAATGGAGAGAAGGAGGAGGATTATGTAAGCCGCCTTGGGTTCCTTGCAGGAAAAAAGGCGGGGTATAAATATAATAAATAAATAAATAAATAAAATTAATGTTTTGACTCTTATTATATACTGTTTTAAGATGGTTTCTCCATGTGTTCCTCATTTTGCTGCTCTTCAGACATAACCTGTGGCTCATGCTGGCTCAGCTTGTCTGAGCGTGGAAAGCTAAGCAGGGTCAGGCCTGGTTATTACTTGGATGGGAGACCCCTCCTCTAGTTTCCTGCATTAAGCAGGGGCTTGGACTCGATAGCCTTGTAGGCCCTTTCCAACTCTATGATCCTATGATAACTCTAGTTTTTCTCATCTTTGCTTCAATCCCAGAAGTGAGCCAGACTGGGAAGAAAAGCGCCTGAAGCAATAGAGGATAAGGCAGTAAGGAAAGGCAGGGTACAGGGTTCAGTTCCTCTTACCCACACATACATACAACTTGTAAAAAAAAAAAAAAAAAAAGACCTTACCCACCCCATGCTTTTAATGGTGAATGGATAAGACACATGAATGAATAAACATGGCTGCACCTGTCACATCTAATTTTAGTAGTCACTGACCCTCAGTGAGCACAGATTTCCCTAGTTCATACACACATGAGGAATGGTTTCTGTTCCAAGTTTTATTTCTATTTTATTTTTGGATAAATGAAATAGACTTTGAAAAGACCTATGACGCAAGAGGATATCCACGGGGGGGGGGGGGGGGGATCTGGCTATTTAAATGCAAAGTACCGGAAAAGAGGGAAATACTTTTTCAGCTCACTTCCTAGCAATTCTGGACCTGTTCTACTTTCTCTTTTCTTTTGTAAGATCTCTAGACCCCAATCACAGACACAAAAGGAATGAAATGCTTACAGTCAAAGAAGTTGTAAACTTAGAAGAGATATAAAATGTGACAATGGATACTATTCAATTCTTCATCAATGGATATTGCTACTTCCACCAGAAGTAGAAAACACCAGGCCTCTAGAAAACAGAATGCAGCTGATGTAAAACCCAGGCAGGTGTTTTGCATTTTTTTTGCTTTCACAGTGTGAGAAACAAGAAAACAAATGTTCCCATACATGAATGACCCCTTCCATAAAGGAAACCTTCTCAACTCCTGGAGCTGGAAATGAGCTCAACCCTACATCTACATTTGCCATTCAAGGACTCCAGTACTCATGCTCACTTGAATTAGTCTATACCCAATGGTCATAATAAGGTCAAGATACAACTGCAAACAACACATTGTTCTTTGTGTGCAATTGTAAGTTACTGTATCAAGAGTAAGACACCATTGTCCGAAACAGTATCTAAGCTTGTCTTAGCTCCTGGAAAATTGGAGCTCCTTTCTGTACCACATTCTGCTGCTCCCCTGATCAAGGTATCTCATCTTGTCCAGAGCCGAGATACCAACCTTATCCTGAACTGAAATCACTGAGCGACTCCCTGCCTCATCTGTCAGGCATGCTGGTCCTCTGTAGCTCCTTCCCTCTTCCTGCACAGTTTGCATATCGTGGCTGGGTCTCAAGTAGCATGGCCATGTGTCCTACTTTACAGAGGATAGTCCTCTATTGGAAGGACTGCCACAGGACAGTCCTCTATTCTGGAGGCATCCTCTGTTTGAAGGGCTGTCCAGTCCAAGTCAGGTTTAAAGACAATGGACCATAAGAAACTGTAAGAAGGGAAAGCAGGGGCCATGAAGCTGTCTATCAACAGTTAGCACCTGGAAAACAGACTGGGCAGGCACACAAGTCACCTGGTGACCATCTTCCCCACTATGATGGGATGTATTTCCCCCCCCCTAAATTTGCATATAAACATACAAATTAGCACATGCACATTTTATGCAAATCAGCACCCGCTTTTATCCTCTTTTGGGGGGAAGCATTTCCTCTTCTTGGATGATGTATGTAAGCGGCCACCCTAGTCCAATATGTCTAAAACTATTAAGGACACAATCCTATGCCAGTTTGGACCAGAAAAAAAGTCCTACAACTCTCAACATGCCCCAGCCAGGCTTTTTTCTGTCTAATCAGGCATAGGATTACACCCTTAATTGCATTGTCAGTGAGAAATTTTGTTAGTGAGCAATCCGTAAGTGACTATGAAGCTACACCAAGGAACCAACCCTGGTCTTACTGCATATTTTTCTCTTGAGCAACCTGAAGATCCTTGTGCACAGTATGATGACAAGCTCTTCATACACAATACATCCTTTTGAATACCAGCAGCTGGCATTACTATGCATATATTTTTGGAGCACTTACTGCTGCAGTTCCCTGACAGTTCAAAAAAACCTGCAGAAATATATGCAAATTTAAGGGCTGGGAAGTAAATGGAGGGGAAATTTGCGCAACTGCAATAAGTGCTCTGAAAAGGAGCTGCGCAAAAAGCAAGGTTAAGATCACCCCCTTCTGGAGTAGCTGGAGACTCAGGGAAGTGTTGAAAAGGTAGGAGGGCACTGAGAAATGTCTGTTCAACATTTAAAACTGAGAGGATTATATTGCTACAGGGGACATATTGTCCCCCACTTTTGGTGCACCTTCTTTATCTGCTTTTCCCTACTTTATCGGTGGTTTTCACTTGACAACTTGGGAACTGGTCCCTGGCAACTGTACACAAATCAGCCTATATGCAGTATTTCCTTGTCAATTGCCTTGTCTGTTACCTACTCCACTTGCTATTCCCTTTGACAGCTGAAACAGACAAGGAAATTGACCAGGAAAGTCTACACATATCAGACAGCTGTAAGAGCAGAGCAGACCTGCACACTTGCTAAAGACTGACAACAACAACAACAACAACAGTAATAAAAATTACAAACACATTTGTGCAATTTGCTGGGACTGAAAAAAAAAGTGGCGAACCAGTGACGGTCACTCCAAAGTGCTGCTTGGGCATCAGTGGAGGGGCAGTCACTGGCAGCGGCATGGGCAAGATTGCAAAGAGTGGCGGGGGTTTTTTTTGCTGCTCTTGCTCAGTGGCTTGCTAGCTGATTCCTGCAACCCTAAGGACAGGTTGCTTACCTGTAACTGTAGTTCTTCGAGTGGTCATCTGTGCAGTCACACATATGGGCTCTGCGCCTGCGCTGAGCTAGCCTCGGAAGATTCTTTAGCTGAGTCAAAATGGGCGGGAACCCCTCCCCCACGGTGCTCGCTCCTAGCACGGTTCCCGCCCATTCCCTCAGTTCCTATGAGACCGCTTATTGCGACCCCATGAAACGAGGGATCGTCGTTGGTGTCAACCTATGTGTCCTTTGGGTCACAATAGCAACGCAATTTCTCATCTTTGGGACGAGCTGGAGCGATGCACCCAATCTCCACTGGCAGGTCCATCGAAATCGATAATGACGCCAAGCGGGGATGGATGGGTGGGTTGTGTGACTGCACAGATGACCACTCGAAGAACTACAGTTACAGGTAAGCAACCTGTCCTTCTTCTTCGTGGTCTCTGTGCATCACACATATGGGCAGAGTAGCAAGCTGACTTACCGGTGGTGGGACGGCGTCACATGTCATTGTAGCACCGATGAGAGGACTGCTCTGCCAAAAGCGTTCGCTTCCCGGGCTCGGAGGTCAAGCTTATAGTGTCTGACAAACGTCGAAGGCGCAGACCACGTGGCCGCTCTACACAGATCTTGTAGAGGAATGCCCTTTCCAAACGCCGTGGATGTTGATTGCGCCCGGGTCGAGTGTGCTTTTATTGCACCCGGTAACCGTTTGTCGTTCAACTGGTAAGCCAGCTTAATTGTTTCTACAATCCATTTGGCAAACCTTTGTCTGGACACAGGTAGGCCTTTCGATTGTCCTCCATAACAGACGAACAGCTGCGTCGATCTCCTAAACGAGGCTGTTCTGTCCTTGTAGAAAGCCAGTGCACGGCGGACGTCTAGAGCGTGCATTTTCTTTTCCAGGTCCGTTGTTGGACTCTGAAAGAAAGCTGGTAATATTATATCTTGGTTGGTATGAAATTCCGACACTACTTTTGGAATGAAAGAGGTGTCTGGGCGGGCGACCACCTTGTCCCTGTGGAAAACCATGTAGGGTGGATCCTCTCTTAGCGCACATAGTTCGCTTGACCTTCTTGCCGAGGTGATGGCGACAAGGAAGGCCGTTTTCCATGTCAGTAATCGATAGTCTATGGTGGCGAGCGGCTCAAATGGCTTTTGTTGTAGAGCGCGTAGTACCAATGGTAGATCCCATCCTGGCGTCAAGTCCTTCATTGGAGGGATGGTATTCCTTAGGCCTTTCAGGAACTGCTTCACTAAGGGGTGGGTGAAGACTGTCCCTGTAGTGGAGTAGGGTCTGTTGGCCGAGATTGCTGCTAAGTATACTTTTATAGATGAAAGTTTTAACCCTCTTAGCATCAAAATGTGCAGATATTCCAGGACAGTTTGTATCGTGCAAGTCCCTGGATCTTGCCCTTGTGCTCTGACGAATTTTGAAAATGCCAGCCATTTCCTAGCGTAAGATGCTCTTGTTGCTGGCTTGCGTGCAGCTGCTAGGATGTCCTGGATTGCCACTGGCAAGCTTTGCACTAGGAGTGACGTATCCTCCATGCCATGAGCGCCAAACTCTTCAGGTCTGGGTGCCGGATCTCGCCCCGAGCCTGGGTTAATAGAGTCGGCGTGATGGGGAGAGATCTGTATTCCCCTCTGGAAAGGTGAAGGACCTGGGGGAACCACGGTTGTCTGGGCCACCACGGTGCTACCAGGATGCAGTCTGTGCAGTCGTTCCATATTTTCGAGACGACCCGCGTCAACAGAGGAAGAGGCGGAAAGATGTAGAATAGATGCCCCGACCACTGCATCATAAAGGCGTCTGTAATGGAGTCTGGATCTGAAGCTGCCCTGCTGCAGAACTGGTGGCATGCTGTGTTTTCTGAGGTAGCAAAAAGGTCTATTTGAGGGTGGCCCCAAATCGAGAAGATCCAATGGAGGACGTCCGGGTCCAACTGCCATTCGTGGGACTGCAGGGAGACTCTGCTGAGGGCATCCGCTAGGGTATTGTCCTTGCCCGCGATGTGGATCGCCACGAGAGAGATGGACCTTTGGATCGTCCAGTGGAGGATTTTGAGGGTCAGTCTTGTTAGTCTCATGGACCGCGTGCCTCCTTGTTTGTTGAGGTAGGCCACAACGGTCGTGTTGTCCGTGACTACTTGAATGTGATGGTGGTATAGCTCGGACTCCAGCGCCTTCATGGCGTTCCAAACAGCAAGTAGTTCCAGCATGTTGATATGCATCTTGCGTTGAATGGAATTCCATGTTCCTTGCGTGGTAAGTCCTGCACAGTGTGCTCCCCAACCCAGGAGGGAGGCGTCTGTTGTTAGTATCTTTGTTGGTGTTAGTGGGTGGAAAGGAACCCCCTTGTCCAGATTCCTCCTGTCCGTCCACCATAGCAAAGTCGCTTTGACCGTTCTTGGAATGGAAAGACGAGTGGAAGGGGACTGTTTTTGCGGATTGTAGGAGCGGATGAACCAGTTCTGGAGGGTTCTCATGTGCAGGCGGGCGTAGTTCACGACCTGTATCGTTGAGGTCATGTGGCCTAGGAGGCGCTGGATTGTCTTTGCTGATGTGGAGCGAGATTGGTACAGACTTTTTGAGAGGGTAAGTATCTTGTCCAATCTGTCTCGTGGTAGATAAGCCCGTCCTTGAATCGAGTTGAGAACCGCCCCTATGAACTGGATCTCCCTGGCCGGAGTGAGGACAGATTTCTTGGCGTTGAGACATAGTCCTAGATCTTTGAGTAGGTGCAATGTCGTGCGGATGGCCGACTCTAGACGAGATTTCGTGGAGTCCACTACCAGCCAGTCGTCGAGGTAGGGGAAGATCCGGATTCCCCTGGCCCTTAGACTTGCACAGACGACTGCCATGCATTTGGTGAACACTCTCGGTGCAGTGGAGAGGCCGAAGGGGAGAACTACGAATTGATAGGCCTCGTCCCCTATCTTGAACCGCAGGTACTTCCGACTGTCTTGGTGAATGGCAATGTGGAAGTATGCGTCCTGCAGGTCTATCGACGCAAACCAATCCATCTTGCGAAGTAAAGGCAGTATCGACTGGATGGTGACCATTCTGAACTTCTTTGCTGTTATGAAGAAGTTGACAAGTCGGAGGTCCAAGATCGGGCGAAGTCCTCCTCCCTTCTTCGACACTGTGAAGTACCGGGAATAGAGCCCCTCCTGGAGGTGATGTGGGTGGACAGGTTGGATGGCACCCTTCTGCAACAGAGAGTCCACCTCCTCCAGTAACGGTGGAGTGGGCTGTGTGGTAGTGATGCCGAGGAAGGGGGGGAGAACATCGAATTCGATCTGGTACCCGTGCTGGATGATGTTGAGGACCCAGCGGTCCGTTGTAATATGGTGCCACGATGGAAGGTAAGTGGCTAGTCTGTCCGTGAATAGGATAATTGTATTTGACGATTTTGATGTCATAATCGGTGGTGTTGTCACGTCCGGTGTTTGAGTCATGTCCAGTAAGTATGTGTCGATTTGTGCTAAGTCAAAGACGCCGTTTGCCGAAAGGGTTGCCCTTCCTTGGTCCCTGGTACTTAGGTTGGAAAGGCCTTCTTGATCCAGAGGGCTGGCGGTCTCGTCCTCGCAAGTCTTGTTTTTTTTGTGCGAAGCGCGGCCGGAACGGCGCTGTTGGCTGGAGCTTCGTCCACTGTTTAGTTTTGTACCTCTGCCTTGGAGCTGCGTTAAGCCCCATCTTTTGCGCTGTGACCTTCGCTTTCTGGGCTGCGTCGAGGGAGTCATCAGTTTTGGTGTTAAAGAGTCCCTCGCCGTCGAACGGTAAGTTTTCTATACGCGCTCTCGCTTCCGTGTTCAGTAGCGTTGAGCGGAGCCAAGCGTGTCTGCGGAGTGCCACTGAGCTGATGAGCGCCCTCGCGTGGCAGTCCGTCTGGTGTCTAGCGTTGTTCATTTGGAGTGTTGCCATGCTCAGGGCCTCTGCCTGCAACACGCGTGCCAGTTGTCTCTTTTCTTCTGACAGGTCTTCGCATAGGTTGCCCAGCTTTTCCGTCAGGAAATGTTGGTATCTTGCCATTATTGCCTGGTAGTTTGAGACTCTTAGACCCAAGGCGCTGGATGAATATACGCGTCTGGCGCAGGCGTCCAGTTTTTTGCCCTCCTGATCCACCGGCGTGGTGTGTATTTTACTCGAGGTGGACTGGGCAGATTCTACTATGATAGAATTTGGAGCCGGATGGGTGAAGAGAAATTGTGCATCCTCTTTGCGGACGCGATAAAGAGATTCCAGCCTCTTGCCCGTTGGAGGAATCACTGCTGGTTTGTTCCAGGTATTCTTGACGACTTTCAGTAGTGCTGGCAGGTAAGGCACCAGTGCTGGCGATGTTTGCGTCGATTGCATCATGTTATACACTGGGTCGTCATCATCGGGAGACTCGATGACAGTTTCTATCCCCAGGGATGCTGTCATCCTTAGCACGTGGTCGGCGAAAGTCCCAAGGTCCTCTGAAGGTGATACTGCCGCCCTCGATTCGACCTGGAGATCTGGTGACGACTCGAGGGGGCCAGACAACGCAGAGTCTGAGTCAGAGTATGGTAAATCTGACGAGGAATCTGGGTCTAGGTCTTTTGATAGAGCTGGTTTTTCTAGGTGCTTCTTTTTACATAAGGCCTTCCTTGGGGGTGCCTGAGGTAAAGAGAGGTGAGTTTTGGAACTCGTAGCATGTTTTTCTTTTTCCCGTACAGTTTGAGCGGTGTGACGGTATCGCTTGTGTGGGCTCCTACTCCGTGTCGGACCTCTGCGTTTGTGCTGGTCGACATCGTGAGATAAGCTTCGGCGTCGACTGCGTCTGATATAGGGGGAGTCGCGCCGTCGCTCGGTATCGATGGGCGGTGTTCGATGTCGATGGCGATCGATACAGGGGGAGCCATGGCGGCGTTCGGTATCGATGGGCTGTTTTCGACGTCGATAGCGATCCCCTTGGGGGGAGACTCTATATTGACATACGCTGTCGGAGGAGGTACTACGGCGCCGGCGGTATGAGGTGTGTGCAGGTGCCTTTCGTTGAGATTCGACACTTCGACGGTGGTGTCTGTCGGTGTCGTCTGAGTGGCTCCGCGATCTGCAGCGGTGACGGTCGGCATCGAGTGAGCGGCTTCGATGGCGGCGTCGGTCGATGTCGAGCGAAAAATCCGAACGCTTGTGGTCGGTTGGAGCCCTTCGGAGGTGATGTCCGGAGCCGTGGGAAGGGCTGCGTTCGGTGTCGGCCGAAACGCTTCGGCGGCGGCGTGTGCCACCGTAGGGAGGACTGTTGTGGCGTCGTTCGACATCGAGGGAGGAGCTACGGTGACGGCGGTACTCGACGTCGTGTTTGTTTCGGCGGCGGGAGTCCCCGGTGTCGACTGATGAATGTCGATGGCGAGGGTCCTCGATGTCGGTAGCAGTTTGTCTCGGGCTACCAGTGTCTGCCGGTTTTTCTGCTCCGGCTCGTTGCGTACTACGCCGAGTAGCTTCATCTTCGGATGAGCTGTCTGGGCGAGTACTATGAGACCTGTGATCCCTTCGGCATCGAGGCGATCGATGTCGAGGCGATCGATGTCGAGGCGATCGATGTCGAGGCGATCGATGTCGAGGTGATCGCCGCTGAATCGGGCTGTCTTCTCGCCCTTGGTACGTAGAGTCGTCTTTGGATCGTATAGATTGTCTCTTGGACGCTTGCGATCCAGACCGACTGGGGTGCTCAGATGGCTTCGACTGGGGCTCCTCTCCTCTTTTAGGTGAGGTGGAGCGATGCGATCGAGCCGTTTTTGCCGGGGAGTCTAAAATTTCTCCGTCTGAGATGGACTCTGCCCGATCAATTGCTGTGTCCAGCTCAATGATCTTCGGTGTCGACAATTCTTTGTGTAACGATGTCGACCGTTTAGTTGGAGACGGAGATGGCACGCTTTTGGACGTCTCCTGGGTTTTGGACGCTACCGACCCAAGCGGTGATAAAGTCTTTGGTCTCTTTTTAGATTTTTCCCCGCTAGAGGCCTTGTGTGGTTTTTTCTTTTGAGTTTGGTCCTCCCCTTTCCCGGTGACTTTTTTAGTCAAGGGGGATGGCCTCTTCGAAGTTGTGGCGCGTGGGAGAGAAGGGCCGGCCGCTGACAGAGTTTGCTGCCATAGCGTGGTTTTGAGCTTTAATGCCCGCTGCTTCCTGGTCACTTTGGTGAACTTTTTGCAGTGGCGGCAAGTCTCCACAATGTGTTCTTGCCCCAGGCATAAAAGGCATAGGGCATGCCCGTCCGCAGGGGGTAGCTTTGCGCCGCACTCGGTGCATTTCCTGAACGGGGCCTTAAGGGCCATCGTTCGGGGGGGGGGGAAGCCAGAAGGAAGAGTAACGAAGAGGTTTTCTTTTTTTTTTTTTTTTTAAGAGAGAAAGTGAAGAATGAAGGGGAGATAGTTGAATGAAGTTAAGTAGAAAAAATTTTACTCAGCCGATCGAGAGGAATGAATTCCTGGAGAACCTTTCGAGAGCTGCCGGTCGCAATAGCGGTCGAAAAGGAACTGAGGGAATGGGCGGGAACCGTGCTAGGAGCGAGCACCGTGGGGGAGGGGTTCCCGCCCATTTTGACTCAGCTAAAGAATCTTCCGAGGCTAGCTCAGCGCAGGCGCAGAGCCCATATGTGTGATGCACAGAGACCACGAAGAAGAAATGAAATTGCTCTCCCGGGTTTGGACGACATGATAACCCATCATGGTACGAACAACGCGTAGCACAAGCCATAGTTTGTCAGGGTGGCTTGTTTCTGAAGAATAAGCCACCCTGGGGAAGCGGTCTGAGTTCGGATGACAGGACAACCCGTCATGGTTATGGGGGATTTCCTCACCCCACTACTACCACCACCAATTGGGAAACTGCCCCTTCACTGGGCAGTCCCACCTATAGGGTTTCTTATTTAGAGCGAAGGTTTATATTTCTGGGCCTAAGGAACTCTCTGCCACTATAACTCAAGAATCCCACAAGCTGACCCTTTCCTGCTGCCACCGGTTCTGTTAGAATACTTTAAAACTTCCTAGTAGCTGGTATAAGAGGCTTCGGTGTGAGTTGGGCACCAACACTAGAAGAAACTAAAACATTTTTTTAGTGCTACAGGATTCCATTGATTTATTTGATAGAATAATTAAAGCTGTAATGGTTTAATGGGGGGGTATTTTGAACAGAAAGGCTGAATGTTAACCCACTGGACTAAGAATTAAGCACACCCTTGTTTATGTTAGAGTCCATTTTCATTCTAATATAGGACTGTAATAGACAATGAAAAAGTAAATACAGTAGAATGCATTTCCTTCCAACAATTTATAGTAATCTTTGTTTATCAGGTAGAAAACTATTTCATAATTCCTTTGTACATCTTGGTAAAGTTGATGTCATTGCTAAATTACTTCACTCCATGCTTTACTCAGACTCCCCGCACCCCATGTATCTGTTTAGCAAAATCAGCTACACAATGCCAAACTACGTGACAAACATCACATCTTGTTTAGTCCTAAAACAAACCAAGAAAGGCGGGTGTGTCACTTCAAATATATATCAATCATGGGTTTTCCCATTGGAAAAGTAAGTTTAGCAGTGTGGAGAATCAGTCAATGAGTCATCCAGACAATCTGATCAAAGTGTCTGCCTAATTAGGCTTTCTAGGATAATCTTAGGACCAAACTAAATGTTCTTGTAATCATGCATAGCTGATTACTCCAGTGTAAGCATGTGCAGCCCTGATTTGGATCAGGACCATGGTGCTACAGGTGGAGAGAGTTAAGGTTCCCCCCCTGCATCCATTTTTGTCCTGAAATTCCACACACACACTCCCATGGAAGGGGGCAGTGTTAAAATAAGAAAAAACACCTCCATTGAAATCAATAGAAGTGTTTTTTTTGTTTTTTTAACCCCCTCCCTCAAGTTAAAATCATGCTCTGTGTGTTGACAAGAACATTTCGTTTTGTCCTTAGTGACCTCATCAGGAAGACACAAAGGTCTTCTGATAGCATCATCTGTAAAAGAGACCTAGACATTAACTCACCCTGTGAATACACGTACTACAGGAAAGAGATAATGAAAGTTTAAAAATAAATTATTTTATTCCTTCCATTTCATCTCCGATAATTGCTAACTATTGTAAAACCCAGAAGCTTCAAGCAAGGAGCCTTAGCCATATGTGTGTGTGGAAGAGTACCTCCCCTGTGTGTGGGAGATGCTGCTCCCTGCTATTGGGGTTGAAAATATTAGGGCAATACCATTCAGACAAGACATAGTATTTATATGTGGCAAAGGCAGGGCCATGGGACACAGCCACTGCCGTTGTACTTTGCGCCCCCTTTGCTTCCTTACCGGTCTGGGGTGCTCTGCCCTGGCACCCCCAGTTGTTGGAATGGAGTTTGGTATTAATTGTTTGTGTCTAGAGTCCAAAGGTGAGGTTGCTATTAGGGTTCTAGCCAGAGAAGTGTTAGCAATGTGCTCAGCTTCCCATGTGTGTTCGGAGACCTGTCTGCTTTGTGCAAGGTGCTCCCTCTTTGTGCCAAGTGCCCTTTCTCCATTGCTTCCAATCACCAGAGTTCCCTCTTGTAGTGCTTCTCTACAGGAGGGGTTTAACCCACTGCTTTACTGAGGGATTCTTCTTCCGTCTTTATTGTGAGAGGAACAGTGCATCCTTTACACAGGTGTCCCCCCCCCCGGCTTTGCATTTTTCTGCCTTTCTATATATTCTATTAACCAACCACCAGGTGGCACTGTGGTATAGCTGCAGTATAGCGGAATTGTGACTTTACACAAGGCTTTCATTCTGGTTTGTTCTGGTTTGAAATTTAATACCTGAATTCCTTGCTCTAACACACACACCTGGGGAAAACACAGCTGGAAAACACAGGAGAAGCCCTGAAAGATGACGACATCATGAAAAGGCCCCACAAACGTCCGTGAGTGAGGGGTCATGAGTGCACAATAAATGCCTTGTGTAGAGAAGCCCGTAGACTCTTAAGGGTGCATGCCCTGAGGCCAGGGAGATATAGCCGCATGCCTTACCACCTGAGTTACGACTCCCTCTGTGTAGGGCTTAAATATTGGTGGTGGTATTCTGTGATTAGGTACTGAGTTACAAACTCTGCTTTGCCGTGAACATGCAGGCAGGATGGTTGTTGATGTAGGGGCAACTATTTTTCATTGTTTTGCCCTCCCATTGAAGTTAATGCGAGGAAATTCTTTGCACCACGTCTAAAGCTGCGCTGTTGATGGGGCATGGCTGTGGACTGAAAGGGTGTAGGATACAGTGTATGTGTGCTCCTCCCCAGTGCTCTCCACATACCGGCCATAACTCTGCCCCATCTTAGCCATTCTAGCAGCAGAGTATATCCTGCTGGTGTATCTGGGGTGTTCTACTGGCATATTTTTCAAGGTGGTGGTGTATCTTGTGTTCCACCAACATTGCAGGGCTCCAGCTGAATTCTATGGTCCAAACATGGCCCTGCATGGGGGAACCTGAGGACATCCAGATGTTGCTGGACTATTTATATATTTATTTATTGCATTTGAATACGAACCAGCAATGTGATGTGGCTGCAGAAAAGGCAAATGCTATTTTGGGCTGCATTAATAGAAGTATAGCTTCCAAATCGTGTGAAGTAATCAGCACTGGTTAGGCTTCATCTTCAGTACTACGTCCAGTTCTGGGCACCACACTTTAAGAAGGATGTAGACAAACTGGAAAAGGTTCAGAGGAGGGCAACAAAGATGATCAGTGGACTAGAAACAAAGCCCTATGAGGAGAGACTGAAGGAACAGGGCATGTTTAGCCTTCAGAAGAGAAGACTGAGGGGAGATAAGATAGCAAGCACTCTTCAAGTACTTGAAAGGTTGTCACACAGAAAGAGGGCCAGGATCTCTTCTCAACCATCAGAATGCAAGACACGGAATAATGGGCTCAAGTTACAGGACGCCAGATTCTGGCTGAATATCAGGAAAAGCTTCCTGACTGTTAGAGCAATGCGACAATGGAACCAACTACCTAGGGAGGCAGTGGGCTCTCCCACACTGGAGGCATTCAAGATGCGGCTGCACAGCCATCTGTCAGCGATGCTTTGACTTGGGTTCCTGCATTGAGCAGGGGATTGGACTTGATGGCCTTATAGGCCCCTTCCAACTCTACTATTCTATGATTCCTGTACTTCCCAAAAGACTAAGCTGTCTGGGAAGATCACAAAACAAAACTTAAAACCATAAAATATAACAACATAATAAAGCATATTATAAAAACCTTAAATTTAAAACAGAATAACAGACTACAGTTTGCAACTCCCATCATCCCTGACAACTGGCTATGCTTTCTGAGGCTGATGGGAGTTGGAACCAACAACATCCAACAACATCTGGAGGGCCAGATATTACCATCACCACCGCCATCCCCACCCTGCTATAGTGCCTCAGCTATAGTGCACAGTGTGTACCTTAAACAATTCTATTTTTTCTATTATCAAAAATGGTGATTTGAAACTCTTCTTTCACTTCTGGCTTATTTTATCTATAAGTTCTAATTGTTTTATTTTTGCATTTCTGCAATGGTATTTTGGGGGTTGGGGAATTCAGTGAGATTTCTTTTGTTAAAATGTATTTTAAAATAAAGGTTTTTTGTTTTGTTTTTTAATGTTCTTCCTCAAGGAGCAGAAATCATTCCAGGGAAAGTGGCAGGGTGGGTGGGGTGGAACTGCGTAATCAGCAAATTACTATTGAATGGATTCCAAGTAATCTTTTGTTTCCTGGGTTACAGTTAAAAAATGCTGTAAATACAGACCTGTTCCTCCTAATTTTCTGAGGAACTGGGAAGAACTAAAGATAATAGTGATTCACATCTGCTATATTTATCAACCTAGACCTGTTGCATATTGACACACACAAACATTTTCTCAAGGAGCCAGATTCATGACTGGAGGGCTTCGGAAAGCAGGATGTTTGTGTTAAAATATTATAGCCACACCCCTTTACATTACAGAGATAGATGCAACGAATCAAACTAAAATATCAACTCAGTGTTTAAAATGGTTTTTCTAAGTACAGTAATACCTTGGATTGCAAGCATAATTCGTTCCGGAACCGTGCTTGTAATCCAAAACACTCTTATATTATCAAAGCGAGTCTCTGGCAGGCGTGAGTGGGGGCAGGGCCGATTTCGGCCCACTATGCCCGCTCGAGGTGAGCGGTTACATCCCTACTTGTCTTGCAAGACGTTGCTTGTTTATCAAGTCAACATTTATTTAAAAAAATTGCTTGCCTTGCAAAACGCTCTCAGACCAAGTTACTTGCAATCCAAGGTATTACTGTAATGCAGGGATGTTGAAGAGTCCTTGGTTTCGAGTCACGAGTCGAGTCACGAGTCTTTGGACCCAAGTCTCGAGTCCGAGTCCTTGATCCAAAATGGTGACTCACGAGTCACGAGTCACGAGTCACTCCCAAAGCTGACTCCACGAGTCCCTATTAAAATCAATGGGGGGTTTTTCCCAACAAAATAAGGCTATTTCAGATGTGCAGCTTAAATAAATCCTAGGCACAAGTGTACCTTTTTATTTCAAAACTCTGCCACTGATTTTGGCAAGAACAGACCAGGCAAACAAACCCAAAATAACCAGGCAGGCAGAGGAGGCAGGGAACCCCAAAACAGGCAGAGGCCTTTGTCTTGGACAATTCAAACTGTGGAACTGGTTAAGAAGAGACCAGGCAGGCAGAGGAGGCTGGGAACCCCAAACAGGCGGGCAGAGGCAGCCAAACCCCAAATGTCTGAAAGGTTGCATTTTAGGAAAATGATTTTAAAAAATAAACTTGCTGTACTTCCTAAAACCTATCCATGTTGCATCTGAGGAACATGATTTTGAAACACGAGTCCTTGGTCTAGAGTCCCGAGTCGAGTCTCGAGTCCCATTAAAAATATTGGGACTTGAGTCTGACTCGAGTCAGAGGGGGGACTCAGTCCGACTCATGAGTCGAGTCCTGGAGTCTGAGTCCCTATCCCTGCTGTAATGTAAGGCTGCAATCATATAGTCCCTGGGATGGTGTCCCAGGAGCCATAGGACTGATCGAATCTCTCCTTCCAAAAAGAGAGATCTGCTCTTGGAGGAGAAGACCTAACCTCAGACTATCCGCTCTCCCTGCCCCCACAGAAACATCTGCAGCTGGTCCCTCCCTCTCCAAACTTTGACATCAGAGAGAGGAAAGGAGGAGTGGCCCAGTGGGTGTGGCCCAGTGGGTGTGCCAGGAGAGGCTGTGGATATGGAGGATCCACAGCTATCTTGGACCCCCAGACACCCCCACAAACGGAACACAATCCATGCAGTTCTGGAACTGCCACAGATGCCTTCCGTCCATTGGTTTCAATGGCAGGGAATCGGTTAAAGGAAGACAGAACCCCAGCCAGGAAGTGCAGACAAAAACAAAAACGCTGCCCCCTGCTCACAGCTGCCCTGTCGGCATGAGCCTGGATATCTTGAGGGTGCAGATGTTGTAGCTCTCCAAGATCAAGGACAGGACTGACTGACCAGGCTGTCAGTGTTTTCATTTCATGTATGCCTTTCAAATTTAAAAGGTATATTAGCTGAAATGAAATTTGATTTAAGAATGGTTCTTTTCCATTTTCTTCCCCCACTGTAACAACTTCCACAAGTGTCATATTCCAGACCAAAAGATTTGCTAGTGGGGCTAAGTCCACCCTTCACTACTCTGTTTGCAGGCTACAAAGAGGGACTCCTTCTCTTACAGTGACGTTTTGGGGCAAAGTGTTCGCCCTACTTATCATGGGAGGGAGTGGGACCATTGCTCAATGGCAGAGCAAATGGAGGGAAAGCGGCAAAAGGGGGGACGGGACACAATATCTCCCGGTTTGTGATGCAATCCTCTCGATTTTAAGTGTTGAACAGACAGAAAGGGGAGATATTGGTTCCCCCCCCTTTTATGTGTCTCCTTTTCGGAGCACTTACTGCTGCGGTCACTGTGGATCCCTGAC
This sequence comes from Shinisaurus crocodilurus, assembly GCA_021292165.1. Lineage (NCBI taxonomy): Eukaryota > Metazoa > Chordata > Lepidosauria > Squamata > Shinisauridae > Shinisaurus > Shinisaurus crocodilurus. The sequence goes on along the minus strand of CM037881.1, from coordinate 98,728,966 downwards.
AGTTCTAAATATCTATCTATCTATCTATATCTGTTACCTACTCCATTTTGCTGCTCCCTTTGATATCTAAAACAGGCAAGGAAATTGACCAGGAAAACTACACATATCAGACAGCCATAAGAGCACACTTGTGGAAGAAGAAGAAGAAGAAGAAGAAGAAGAAGAAGAAGAAGAAGAAGAAGAAGAAGAAGTACTACTACTACTACTACTACTACTACAAACATCATTGCACAATTCTCTGGGACTAAACAAAAGGGTGGCGAACCAGTGACAGTCACTCCAAGTGCTGTTTGGGCACCGGTGGAGGGGTTGCGAAGAGCAGCAGGGGGTTTTGTTGCTCTTCCTGAGTGGCTCACTAGCCGATCCCCACAGCCAATGACGAAATTGCTCTCCCGGCTTCGGATGACATGACAACTGATCATGCTATGAACAACCCCTAGAACAAGCCATGTGTTCTCAGGGTGGCTCCTTCCTGAAAAATAAGCCATCCTGCGGGAAGCAGTCTGAGTTCGGATAACACAACAATGTTGCGTTGTGGTGTGGGCAGCACCACAAAATGCCTAATCAGTGGATTGCCACTTTGGCGTCCACCTGTTGTATCTATGGATCTTAGACTGCATCTTATTCAGTAAAAAGATTTGTTTCATGTCAATTGGACACCGCAACATCTTTTTAATTCAGCTAGTTGCTGGAGGTGCAGTACAGTTAATGCTTCTTTTAAACATATTGCAGTTGCTTTGTTTTGGGAGGAGGTTATTACACAGCCAAATTTTGTACTGGAACTGTCATTAATATTCTCTGATGTACATGCTCTTTTAAACTATTTACCTGCTTCATGGAAATTAACAAATGGAAGGGGAAATGGATTCTCTGTGCTCTTTTGGCAACTAAAAGGCTGATATTACAAAACTGGAAGGATAAACACTCACCTCCTATATTGAGGACCACTTCGCGGGTGCCATTGGAAGTACCCGCAGGTGCCATGGCGCCACGCTGAGGACTCCTGCTGTAGTCATTGTCTACAGTACCTTGCTTCATTGTCCACAGCTCTGCAGAGTACCAGGGAGCAAAATGGGCTCTGCAGTACCAGAATGGACCCCCCAGGCGCAATCATGTTAATGGCCCTTTGCCTCTCACTGTTCCACAGTGAAACAAAAGTCTCAACAGGATCATCAGTTCTCTCCGTCAGAAAATCCCCCCCCCCCCAAACATTCACAAAACCATTGGATTCCACAAATCTCCACGGGTGGACCATCCTATTCTGTCCCCACCCCTGCATGCTGACATGCATCCAAACTTCACCAGGAAGTGTTCTGTCCATGACAATGGGATCATACCTACCCCTCCCTACCACCAGACTATCTATAATATCACCTGGAGCAAAGACTAACTCAAGGGCATGTCCTGTTCTGTGAGTTAAACTGATGACAACTTGAGAGAGCCCCGTGGTTGCCATATACACGCCATGTAGTGTTGAACTGGACCAGGGGCAACCTCGCTGTGGACATTGAAGTCACCAAGGACCACCATCCAACCAACACTATCAAGACTGCTTCGGTCAGGGAGGCTGCTGGGCAGCAGGGTGGATAGTATACCAGCAACATCCCCAATCTGTTACTCTGGCCCAACACCAGATGCAGGCCCTCCACTCCAGCTCCCAGAAAAAATGATTTCCTGATGATGGAGATGGACATCTAAGGGACCACGGCGACACCCCCTGTTCCCCCTGTCTGCACTGGTGCTGCACCGAGTACCCAGGTGGACCCAGCTGGGTGAAATCAGTCCCACCCAACTCATCCACCCTGTCTCGGCAATGCATGCCAGGTCGCAAGTAAATCATGGACGAGCATGGTCTTATTCCGAACTGACCTGGCATTTAGTAACAGCACCACCAGACCAGAAGGCACAGCAGATGAGCAACCAGGCACATAAGGGTAAGATGTGCAGTTAGTATTAGGAGAAAGAGTCAGAGAACCATCTGAGACACTCCCTTTGGTTTCTGAGACTTTATGGAGCATATAAAAGTTTTTCTCTACAATCATGAGGTCTAAAATTAGCCTTTCCAAAAATAAATAAATAAGCCAAGCTTCTTCCCCCACCCACACCACCCTGCAGACAAATTCTATTCGGTGAACCATATTTTTCACTGAAGGGATTATTAAACAGATGCATACAATTTACACGAGCCTAGATAGGGCTCCCCAAAAAGGTAGGGACATTATGTGGGAAGAGGTCTGTGCAAAATGCAAATCTCCACATATGCTCTTGGATCAAACATGCCCTGATTGCAAGGAGAAAGAATGGTAGAAAGTAGATTCATGAGTCAATGAATAAGATAAGAGAAGATACTCTGTGGCATGCTGTACATATAACATTAGATCACATGTTCCATGCCACTGCTTGATTTTTATCAAACTGTCTCACACTCTCTCTATCTCCCTCCACCCCCGGCTCTAATAGTGATTGGAATAGGAGTCTGCCATCAGTAGCAGCTCAAGGAAATTTGACTGCCAAAGATGATGACTTGATCATTATGAGGTTTCCAGCTGTGACCCTGTGACTTCTTTCTTTATTCACTTCCCACCATTGGATTCATGATCATTATTAGTATCAAACAAGGAATTTAATTTTGTCATCAAACCTAGGGATTATAGAAAGCATTTGGTTAGATGCACGCACCACTAATATAAGAGAACAGGAGGGGTCGCACCACACGATAAGCCACACTGTGTAGAAAGCTACGTAGGGTGGCTTATAAGCCACCCTACCCCTGATGCGCCCAACAGACGATCAGGCACATCCGGGGTAAGGTGTCTCCTCCTCCACCCTCGGTACGCCAGCAGGTATCCCAGGGGACCCCGCAGGAACAATGATGTTCCCCCCCTTCACAAGTAGGCAGAAGCGATGTCAGCCGCCCACTGCCACACCCAGCCATAAGTGGCGGGCAGCGGCAGGGACACAGCTGGCTGCTGCCGATCCCAGCAGAGAAGTGTTTCTTGCAAGCAACCCCTCTCTGCCGGGATTGGCAATGGCAGATGGAGGGAGCTGACCTGCACTATACTCAGCCTACTCTGGAGTAGGCCAAGCAGAGCATGGCTCAGCCCAAACCACCACAGCCACCAGCCCTTTTGGCTGGCAGCCGCTGCAGCATGGGGAACCTCTGACAGCCATCCCCAAGTGCCACTTGGGCACTTTGGAGCAGCTGTCATTGGCGCTCGCCCACAGCTGCTTGGCCAGAGTGGCAAGCCTTATTATTATTATTATTATTATTATTATTATTATTATTATTATTATTTAATAACATAAACAAATCAAATACAATCAAATCCATGCTCCCATCACCTTGGGACCAATATGATAAACAATTACTACTTAAACCTACATTCCAAAAATACATCAAATCTTGACATTGTGTAGTTCCCTTTCCCTCAATTAAAACATAATCTAAAAATAATCTCCATATATCCTTAAAATTGTTTTTCTCTAATTGTCCCCTCTTACAATTGATATTACAAGTCAACATATCGTTTAAAGCCATATCCCACACTTCCTTATACCTGTCAGTAATAGAGAAAACTTGATGAACTTTCCATTTTCTTGCTATCATTAATCTTCCTGCCGTTAACAAATTTACAATTAATTCTTTAACATTTTGAGGACCAGCCACCTTTTCAGTTATTGATAACAATGCTAATTTAGGACAAACCTCTAAATCAATACCAATAATTTCCGATATTTCTTCAAAAATCATTTTCCAAAAATCCAATACATTTTTACAACTCCACCACATATGAGCATACGTACCCAGCTCCTGACAGCCTCTCCAACACATTGGAAAACATTTATTATCTATTTTGTTTAATCTCACCGGAGTCAGGTACCATCTCCAAATTAATTTATAGAAATTCTCTTTTATCCTTATTGACATATTTTTCAATATTCACCTATCCATATCTTATTCCACTCTTCTTTTGCTATTTCCTCCTCAAAATCTCTATCCCAAACTATCTTAAGATTTTCCACTTGGCAAGCCTTTCCCCCCCACTTTTAACAAGTGGCTCTGTAGCGATTTTGGCCACTCCTGTGCTTGTCGTGTCATCCAGGTTTGGACAACATGACAAGCACAGGGGTGGCTTATAAACTCTACAACAAGCCATGGCTTCTCGGGGGTGGCTTACAAGCCCAGAAGCTGGACTTATAAGCCATCCCATAGGAAGTGCACTGGGTTTCAGACAAGACACTATGCCACCTGGGTTTATTGTTGTAAACTGCCCAGAGAACTTCAGCAATTGGGCGGTATAGAAATAAAATTAATCATCATCATCATCATCATCATCATCATCATCATCATCATCGGTGGCTTACCATGTCGTGTGAACCCAGTCAACCTGTTCTTAAATTGGCAGGCAGCCTGATTTATACATGTTCTCTCAGAAGTAAAGCAGTGGGGCTCACCACTGAGAAAGTGTGCATAATATTGCAGACTAGTGCTTGTCTATTAAGACCTATGAGACTACATTGTCCAGAATGCCAGCACACTGGCTTAATAGATTTGAAACTCACTGCAGAGTTTATGATACAATTATATCTGCCAACCTTGGAATATAACCTGTTAAAGGAGGGGAAAGGAACCAGTTCCTTTGAAAATGTTTTTCTCCCTTCACTCCCCTGAACAACCCGATCTCGTTTGATCTTGGAAGTTACGCAGGGTCGGGCCTGGTTAGTACTTGGATGGGTGACCACTCAGGTGCTGTAGAGAGGGACCATAGCTCAGTGTGATAGAGCACATGCTTTGCATGCAGAAGGTCCCAGGTTCGACCCCTTGCCTCCAGGTAGAGCTTGGAAAGAATCCTGCCTGAAACCCCAGAGAGACGCTGCCAGTCAGTGTCGACAATACTGGGCTAGATAGACCAATGATCTGATTCAGTATAAGGCAGCTTCCTATGTTCCTAACCCTAAAGATCTCTATCCTTCCCCACAAGGCAATGCTAATTATAAGAGATATCAACATAATAACATAAGAAGATTTCATAGATCATAGAGTTGGAAGGAGCCTACAAGGCTATTGAGTCCAACCCCCTGCTTAATGCAGGAAACTAGAGAAGGGGTCTCCCATCCAAGTAATAACCAGGCTTGACCCTGCTTAGCTTTCCATAAGCCAAGAGCCATGCTGGATCAGACCAAGGGTCCATCTAGTCCAGCATTCTATTCACACAGTGGCCAACCAGCTGCCTAAGGAAAACCCACAAACAGACCATGAGTGCAAAGCTACCCTCTCACCCATGTTCCCCAGCAACTGGTGTACATAGCCATACTGCCTCTGATACTGGAGGTAGCATATAGCCATCAGGACTAGAAGCCATTAATAGTACTTCCTTTTATCTGTCCTGAATCTCCCACCAATCAGCTTCAGGGGATGACCCCGGGTTCTAGTATTATGAGAGAGGGAGAAAATTGTCTCCCTATCCACTTTCTCCAAACCATGCATAATTTTGTTCACCTCTATCATGTCTCCCCTGTCCCCTTACTCATCTTTTTTATAAGCTAAACCAGTCCCAGATGTTGTAGCCTTTCCTCATAGGGGAGTTGCTCCAGCCCCTTGATCATTTTAGTTGCCCTTTTCTGCTCTTTCCCCAACACTACAATATCCTTTTTTTAGGTACAGTGACCAGAACTGTACACAGTATTCCAAGTGTGCTCACACTATAAATTTGTATAAGAGCAGTATGATATTGGCAGTTTTATTTTTGATTCCTTTCCTAATTATTCCTAATTATAATAATGGAATTTGCCATTTTCACAGCAGTCACACACTGGGACGACATTTTCATCGAGCTGTCCACCAACACTAGGATGGATACCACCTCGGCCTGGTGATCTATTAGCTTTCAATTTGTTGATAAGGTCAAGAACTTCATTTTTGGTCACCACTATTTGTCTCAGTTTCTTAGACTCCCTTGTTCCTTCCTGAAAACATCAGTTCAGGCACACGTATCTGTCCTGCATCTTCTGCAGTGAAGACAGATGAAAAGAATGCATTCAGCTTCTCTGCAATCTCTTTCCTCCTTTAGAACTCCTTTAACTCCATTGTCATCCAACAGTCCAACAGCCTCCTTAGCTGGTTTCCAGCTTCTGATATATTTAAAGAGTTCTTTATTGTTGACATTGATGACATTAGCAATATGCTCATCTCTAATTGCTTGCATTTCCTTTGTGCGAGTTTTTGTTCCTTTTTGTTCTCATTTGGACAAGATTTCCATTTTCTGAAGGAAGCCTTCTTTTAGCTAATAGCTTCCTTGACGTTGCTTGTTAATTATGCTGGTAACCTCTTGGACTTGATGCTACCTTTTCTGACCTGTGGTATACATTCTAGTTGAGCTTCTACTATTGTGGTTTTGAGTAACCTCCATGCATTTTGAAGAGATTTAGCCCTTTTGATTCCCAATCCACCTTACTTTTTAACCAGTTCCTTCTTTTTAGTCAAGAGAAGTTTCCTCTCTTGAAGTCAAATGTGACTGTGTTGGACTTCCTTGGCAGTTTTTCTCTTAAATATCCATTAAATCTGATAGCACTGTGGTCAGTGTTTCTGTTTCCAACTGGTTCAACAACATTCACATCCCAACTAGGTCCTGGTCGGCACCACTGAGGAGTAAATCCAGGGTCACCTCTTCTTTGGTATGACCAACTGTTCTAGGGCACAGTCATTCAGGGCATAGATAAATGTATCCCCTTTTTCTTTGTGACTGGAACATGCATTTAGCCATTCAATGTGTGGGGTAATGGAAGTCACCCTGTGGAAGACCAGCAACCGGGTCTTCTGCGTGAGTTCGGTGCTTAACGGGTTAACCGGCACTGAGATACAGTCCGTTAAAGCAAGTATAAGCGATTTAAACTTGTACGCGGCTTAAAGGAATCACAGGAGCCTATTCGCATCAAAGAATAGACGCTTTTATTTACTACAGGTTAAATGGAGTGGAACTAATAGACTTCTAGGAATACTACACATAAACAAGACCTGAGCGTGACCTCAGATGAATGAAATGGTTCCCAGGCTAGCGTACTGCAGCAAAGCGTTACCTTAGACCAAAGACTTTACGCTGTCTTGCTTCCAGCCTGACTCTGAGCCCGCCCGGCTCGGGGAAGAGAACTGCTTGACCCAGCCGGAGCTGGACTTGGACATTGTCAGCGCACCCGTGTTCCCAACAACCTGCGTTGGGTTGGTGGAGGGGTTTTCTACCCCCATCCTCCCCCTTCCCGCCCCTTGGTGATCAGGTGGGCTTATCCCTGTCCCTTGCGATGAGGTGGGCTTATTCCTGCCCGGGAAAAGGTGGTGCCTTTCGGTGTAGGGAATACTTTACAGCTCTTTGAGACTGCCCTTCACTTCCTGATGGTCCATGCTTCTTTTTGTGGATCCAGCTGATGTCCCACTGAAACTATGCATATGGAGTCACGTATTACCTGTCTGGCCAGGTCTGCATCTTCTGCCCCCCCCCCCCCGGGTGGGGATTATGCAGACAGGGGTTGCCAAGGGAAAACTATGTGTGGTTGTCAAGGGAAGGGAAAACTGTGTCAGGGTTCGCTTTGAGACTGTGTGTGCAGGCTTTCTCCACACACTCATTATTAAAACACTTCCTAGTTTGGCTGACTCCATGATTTCATTTTCCATCTCAAGATCACCCTGAGCATTCTGGTCCAGGGGATGATAGCATGTCCCCATTACTAGATTACTTTTGGAGCCTGGTATCATCACCCTCAGTGCTTCTGTGGAAGAGTCTGCTTTAGGTTTTCTAGTCTACTAGGCTCGCTTTCACATACAGAGCAACACCTCCTCCAGTACGCCCTTCCCTGTCCTTCCTATAGAGTTTATATCCATCCACTATGCCCACTATATCTAAGTTCTACTTTAAAATCAGGCACTCCAACTCTCGCATCTTGGCTCAGAGGCTTCTACCATTAGCACAGAAACACCTATACACTGTGTCCCTCACCAGATGTTTCTGGCATGTGCATCTTCTGCTATGGCCCTTGGGCCTCTTTACTGGCGATCATGTCTCACCACATGCTCATATTCCCTCCTTGTCCCTATTTGAGCAATCAGAAACATGTTCACCTCCATCCCCTAGGGATGATTCAGCCTCATCTGGATGCTTCCCAGTTCTTGTCAGGTTTCCCCCAGGGTTCAGTTTAAAAGCTGTTCTTCTGCCACCTTTTTTATGTTAAGCATCAGCAGTCTGGCTCCATTTTGGTTCAAATGGAGCCTGTCCCCCTGTACAGGCCCAGCTTGTCCCAAAATGTTCCCCAATGCCTAATAAATCTGAACCCCTCCTCTCTACACCACTGTCTCATCCACACATTGAGAGTCAGACTTCTCAGACTTTGCCTGTCTAACTGGCCCTGAGCATGTAATAGGTAGCACTTCAAAGAAAACTATCTTGGTGGTCCTCGATTTCAACCTCCTGCCTAGCAACCTACACACACTCGCCTGGGAGTAAGCACATTGAAAACAATGGGACTTAATTCTGAGTAGACATGTATAGGGTTGTACTATCTATCATTGTGGCCACCTGAGTCCTGCTTTGCAGCTTTATTGAGATAATTTTAAATTGCTTTTCCTGCAGATTGCATTGTTTCAGTATCTTGAAACTGCACAGTGCAACGATTTCATGTGGATCTAGATAGGTGACAACAGGCGAGCAAATCCCACCCATGCAAACCAAGTTATCCTGGCAAAATCCGACAAGGAAAGACAAGAAATGTACATTCAGTCTGGACACATTGAAGACAGCACAGCAGATACACTGAAAGCAATGTGAACCCAAACTGCACAGAAAGTAAAAAGGATATTTGCCCACAGCAGACCAACCACCATAATTTTGAGTGGTGGAGTGCTCCCTATGCCATTGTTAGTGCTGGTTCCAGGTTTTGAGGACCCTTAGGCAAAACACCACCATTGTCTAGGTCAGAGTAAGAAGCGGGTGAATGAACAGGAAGTTTGCAAGGGTGAAAAGGACGACCAAGTCCAGCGGGCTCTTGTCAGTGTGGGCCCTTCTGGGATGTGGGCCCTCAGCAGGAACCATGCCTACCCTTGATGCCAGTCCTGGCCAATATGAAGGACAATGTTGCCTATTTTATATGCCGAGAACCAAAATGACGGAGAAATGTGGAGAACCATGGCACAGAGAAACAAAACACTCTAACTGTTGGATTATTCTTACCTACTGACAAAAGTCCATATATCCTACTCATCCACACTCCAGCAATGTTCCTCTAGAAATTATTCAATTTATGGTTCAATCATACCACCACCAGCTTTTACAGAAAACTAATTGACCATAAATGCTAAAAACTCACTCACTGTGGTTAAAATCCTCAAACAATACATTCTGGAGCAGTCACATTTAAGTAAATAGAAGACATAGAAGATACTGACTGATCCCAAGAAATGCCACACATCTGCAGGAAATTCCCTGCACAAACAGAGGGTTGGATCCATATTTATTCATACTTACAGTAGACCCACTGAAATCAAAGGGGATTTCAATGGGTCTACTCTGACTAAATCAGGATCCAACACAGAGCCTACAGTTAACACCTCCTGAACCAGATATGACTCGTTAGAAAAAATGTCAGAAAGCATGAAGGCGAAAAGATCAAGATGCGCCAACATATGGCTCGTCCACATGTTGCGGTGTGTGCTTTAAGAGATAGCTGGGGCAACAGCACCGGCGCATAGTCAGTGGTATCTCTGTGTAAATGTCTATAATTATGTCTTTAGTTATCTAGTATGAGATAGGACCATGCCTACATGTCACATCTCCAGTTCATACATATGTCTATGAGCCCATAACGCAAAATGCTGCCTTAAAAAGAGTTCCACCATTGGGCATTGATTAGAGGTGACCTCACAATTCCAAATCCTCTCATTTTGGGGGATGGTGGTGTTTTCTTACAAGCCAATAAAATGTTGGGTAATTAAGGGAATGATTCTAAAAATATAAATTAATCACTTTAAATCTTACTACTGCAAGGGGAGGTTTAAATCTCCCATTGAAATAAATTGAACTTAAAAGTGTTTATCTTTATCTGGATTGTGCCCATATATGTATACATTTCCCTTTAAAATTAAAGGTCTTCATATAAAATCGTATGTATCTCAACATCAGATAAGCAACTAGGAGATTCCATTATTCAAGGTAATTTCCCATCCCCTCCACCTCCGTGGGGCTGCTTGACTTTGTGGTGAGATATTAATCATTTCCTTTAGCATCATGTGTGTATTTAAGAGCAATATAAAAGCATCAAAGTATTAACAGGTTCAGAACAAGAAAGTTGATGCTCACTGCTATCACCACAATGCTATCTCACGGGTTGATTTTCCTTTGCATTGGAGTGTATGCCAGTTGTATGCCAGCAAGCGGAGCCCCGATAAAGACAGGCCTTCACGAAATTCAGGAACATGTGAAACATTTGAATAGAGCACTAAAAGGGGTATGTCATAACTATAAAGTTAAGCTAATTGTGTTTGTCTAACCTTTTAACTATTTTCTTTAAATATTTCCATGACTATTTTATAACTTCAATCTGTATTTTGTTATTTGCAGGTTAACGTGACACCCCTAAATGACAGCATGGTAAGTCTTTTGCACACTTAACCAGGAAGATGCCCCCAGGGCTCCACTGGATTTAGTGGAATTTGCAGCTTTTGAGTAAACACACATATGATCAGGCTGTAAACCTGTGTTTTTTCTGAAGAAACTGCAACAATGAGGGGCATGGGAGAGTAAAGGAAACCATCTATGATTTCTATATAGAAATAAATCTGTGGAACCCCAAAGTTTATTCTTTGACAGATCAGCTGAATGTAGATTCTATCTACGTAGTTAAAATTTAATCAATTCAGAGACACTGTGAAGCTGCTGCGTTCTGAAATAAGGGGTGGGGAAAACCATTTTAAAAGGCCACAGGATTTGGAGAGGACAATAATACTTCAGTAAATGGAGCTGAGTGTCTGCAAAACACTCTCTTTCCGCATTCATGAATGGAACTCTGTCAACTAACATGCAGTTGCAGAGGCTGCTCGAATCCATGGACCTGATATGTTCCTATGGAGGAGACACCCTTTGAAGATATTAGATACACACCTAGCAGGGGAAGTCAGACCTTTGCTGATTCATCTTTTTTTTTGCATTTCCACTACCTAACTATGTTTTGTCATTTGCTCTTTGCAGGGACAAGTACAAACCCCTGACAGACTGGAGGTAAGATGTTAAAACCAGCCTTCCAGGATTAAAAAAGGCAAATAATTTCAAATATAACTGGGTTTGGGCTGTTAGGGAAAGTACTCTTACTTTGAAAGGGAATTAGTGGGGGGAAAGGGAAGAATGCTGGTATGGCATTAGGATGTCCTGATGTAAGAAATATCTTTGGAAGTGGGTTGTTTTGAACTAGGAATATATCCTTGGAAAAAAGGGGTTTTCCTTAAAAACAGAAGACATGATCCAGCCAAAGTTAGGCCCCACTGATTTCAAGGGGTCCTCAATGTGCTGGACTAAGCCCACAGTATCAAACCAGTATATTATATTATACATCATCTGCACACAATTTTTGTGTTTTCTGTACAGTTTCAAGTAGAGCATTTACCAAGGACCATGGAAGAACTTAATCATATATTGATTATGACAAAATTGAACAGAATGTAATTGCCTGATATATTATAACTGATGAGTGAAGCAGACTAGCGGTATCAGCATTAAATTGGGGGAATCAAATACATTATTATATATACATAGAGCAGAGCATAGTATCATTAAGAAGCAGCTCATCTAATAACAGGAACACTGTATGTTGAATATTAATGGAAGAGATCGAGCAATTTAAGGTTTAAGAGAGTGCACACTGTTTGATGTGTTGTATTATATTTGCCTATTTTAAAATAATAATAATAATAATAATAATAATAATTATTAATATATTATTATTATTATTATTATTATTATTATTTCTATACTGCCCCATAGCCAAAGCTCTCTGAGCGGTTTACAACAATTCATAAAATACAATAGAAACATTATAAAATACAAATAACAATAAAAACATCATAAAATTTCATGGCAGAAGCTTTAAAAGCCAAATTTTAAAATGAACTAAAACGAGTCAACACAACTAAGCTTGCAGTTGACATACCACCACCCCCACGTGCTATCCAGAGCTGTTAAATGCCTCGGCATACAGGGCAGCCTTAACCTGGGGCCAAAAGGATACTAGATTTGGCACCAGGCGGGCCTCAGTGGGGAGGTTGTTCCATACTTGGGGGACCACCACTGAGAAGGCCCTCTTCCTTGTTGCCCACCTCGGAGGTGGCAGTCAGACCAGACGAAGGTCCCAGATATTGAGAATAGTGTCTGGGTAGATTGTGGTTGGGAGAGGCATTCCATCAAGTATTCTGGTCCCAAGCCGTGTAGGGCTTATAGGTTGAAACCATCACCTTGAATTGGGTTCGGAAGCATACAGGCAGCAATGCAAGCTGGCCAGAACTGGTGTTACGTGTTCAGATCTTCTGGTCCTGGTTATTAGTCTGGCTGCCGCGTTGCGCACAAGCTGCAGCTTCTGAACAGTCTTCAAGGGCAGCCCCACATAGAGTGCATTGCAGTAGTCTAGCTTAGAGATCACCAGAGTGTAGATTACTGAAACCAGGCTATCCCTGTCCAGATAGGGGCATAGCTGGGCTGCCAGCCATTGCTGGTAGAAGGCACTCAGTGCCACTGAGGCCACTTGAGCCTCAAGTGAAAAAGATGGCTCCAGAAGAACCCCCAAGCTACAAACCTGCTCCTTCAAGGGGAGTAGGTTGTGAATACATATGAATTGAAATACCCCTGTTTCTGGAAGGCCCCAGAGTTTGTCAGAGAGCATATCTAAACAAACAGCATCATGAGGACAAAGGAACTATCAAAACAACTCTGGGATAAAGTTGTGCAGAAGCCTTTTTCCTTGTGTGTCGTGTCTTTTTAGATTGTAAGCCTGCGGGCAGGGACTGTCTTGTTAACTGATTATATGTAGTTGTAAACTGCCCAGAGAGCTTCGGCTATTGGGCGGTATAGAAATGGAATAAATAATAATAATAATAATAATAATAATAATAATAATAATAATAATAGTAGTACTACTACTACTACTACTACTACTACTAATAATAATAATAATAATAAATGTGTAGACAAGGACTATCACAAATTCTACACATGCTCCAGGTGGCAGTCTTTTAGTCTTTGATTTGAGATCATAGAGAGCAATCCTAATGGTGTGTGTGAAATGGTGGATCGTCCACCACTTCTGAAGTCCTGCCAGCTCATGCCAGCCAAGCCGACAGATGGCTTTACTAGACTTCCAATATCCCCCCGCTCCCCAGGGGATAGGGCCCAACCTTGGAGCCTCCAGCCAGCAGATTAGGATTGTGCTGATATTTATTTTATTAATTTAAAATATTTCTAGGCCACCTTTCAGGGCAGCAGCCCTCCCGAGGCAGCGTATGACAATAAAATTCATATAATAGATATGATAGTTCCTTTTTGGAATTTGCACTTTAAAATGTAGGGCCTGGCAACTCTATTTCATTCCTGTCACCACAAGGACTACTTGGCAGGGCAAGTATGGGGAAAGAGGGCCAATTCTTCCCATGTGGTGAAAGCGCCTTTAAGGCCTCACTCCTTTTTTATTCACAAGAGAGGCATTTATCTCAATTCATGCAAAACACAGCCTTCCCCAACCTGATGCCTTCCAGATGTGTTAGACTGCAAGTCCTATAATTCCCAGTCAGCATATGGTCAATTGTTTGGAATTATGGGAGTTGCAGTCCAACGCTCATGGAGGGCGTCAGGTTGGGGAAAGCTGCTCTATCATCTATCATGCCTTTGGGGATGGGTAAACTAGGATAAAGCCTCCCACTGGAGCCAATGGAAGGTTTTTCCCCCACAAGACTAATTGCAGTATAGGTAAGGGATGGGATGTCCATCATTTATGGAGGAGTATTCAAGAGACATATTGAACCTAGGTCAGAAAAGACTGGTTATTACTTGGATGGGAGAGCCCTCCTCTAGTTTCCTGCATTGAGCAGGGGGTTGGACTCGATAGCCTTGTAGGCTCCTTCCAACTCTATGATCTATGAAATCTATGAAATAACCTATGGCAGAATACATATTATTTGTAAAAACAGTGGGGATGACTTTCCTGAAAGTTCTTCTGTGGAAGCCCCATTGAACTGAATGTGAGCTGTGCAAGAATACTGTATTGTGTCTTGTCTTAAATAATGATGGCATATCATATCATCTACAGTAGCCTCTGAATTGTGTAACTGCTAAATTTTCACATATGTATTAAATTTGAAAAGGGACCTTGAAGAAATATTCTCATTTCAGGAAGAGTGTGCAAACTTTAACTTGGCTACATTCATCAAGGCATTGCAGTCCTTGAATGTCGAATCTTCCGAAAATGAGGCAAAAGAACACCTGCTTAAAAACCTGAAGACATTTGCTGAAAAACTTGCTGGAAAACTTGCCAATAACTTGCATCACCAGGAAGTAAGTAGATATATTTTAGTTTGTTTTTAAATAATAGTGTGTTGTAAAACAGATTTAAGCTTTTCACTTACAGAGCTCTTGTCAGCTTTACCCCAATGGCAGCTATTGGTGGATCCTTGTTATTGTATTGCTACAAAATCCAGAACCATGACTATGATCATTCACACACATTCAGTTGGTGCAGTCCAGGCTCGTGAAGCCTTCCATCAAAAGTGACCTGATCATGAAGAGCTGCTCTATTTACAGTGACAGTAAAGCTGTGTTTGCACAGCTTCAGCTAATTCAACATCCTAAGCATGGCAAGTGAGTCAGAGATGACCAACTCAGCTCTCTTTATCAGTGAACTATTATAAGAAAAGCCATTGAATTTCTCTGAATTTCCATTAGCACTTCTGTGACACCACCTTAAATCATAATAAAAATAGGTTGCAATGTTGTGCCAGCACTGGGGATCTGGAGCCCCTCCAATAGTTCACAGGAACTCCCGAGAATGCCAGATTCATCTCATTCATGTGTTGCTCTGTAAAAAAAAAAACACACACAACCCAAACGTGCGAACATCTGAGTTGCTCAGGGGCTGGGGGGTTACTGATGCAGCCACCTTCATTGCTAGACCAGGTCCCATTGGGGTCAGGTCCCATCATTGATAGTACAGATGGGTTGCCTCCTGGTGCCATCTTGGGATCCAGCTTCTGCCCTCTGCTACTGGAATTTAGTAATACGCAGAACAACGCCTGCCAGGAAGATTATTGTAAAGTGGAAAATCTTTTAGTTCCCTGGTATGCGCATTTACGATTATGGTCCTGGTTCAGCTCTAATCATAAGCAACAACTAGTGGCCCCAGAAGATGGAGATGCACATTCACAATTGCATCAAAAGATGCATCCTGCATCTTTCCATAGGCCTGGTTGACCAACACGACGTGGATAGAGATGTGTATCCTGGGTTCCGGATCCATATCATATCAGACACATGCACAGAAACCTAATCCTGCATGTGAACCTCCCTTGATGGATTGGGACACATAACTTACTACAGAGGAGAGCTTACTTCATGTCTTTTGGTAAATGACAAAGAAATACACTAATAAAGTGTATTTCTTTATCGTTTTGGTAAATGATAAAGAAAAACACTGATAAAAAAATAGCATTAGTATCTGTGTGGAAGGAAAGGACAGTTGAGGGAGATGAAGTTGGATTAGCATGTCAAGCATATGACTCACTGTGTGATGATTTCAATTTCCTTCTTTGAAAGTAAACTCCATGCTGGAGTTACATCAGTTATGTTCCACTGGGATTAATTAAAATCTGAAAGCCATAGAAATGCCTTTTGAATGTGCTGTCATTTCCTTGTCACTGGTAGTCAGCTACTGTGGCTAACAGAGCAATTCTGTGCATGCTTACTGAGAAATACGTGTCATTGTGTTTAGTGGAGCTTACTCCTTGGTAAACGCACATAGCATTACAAACTAATGACATTCTGGTTTTTTGAGATCAGCTTAATTAAAAGGAATATCAATATGTTGTGATATTTGACAAAAATAAGTGCATTTTAAAGCATTTCTTTAAATACTAGGTGCATCATGCTGTTCAAACGAATGATTGATAATATAGTCTGATAGGTTGGCAATGTTAGGGCCCAAACCGACATTACTTGAAATCTCTGTCTAGCAGCTACATCTTTTTTTTTGTTGTACTCTAAACTAGTGTCTAAAGTAGGTGCAGCCCCCCCCACCCCACCCTACTATCGTTCAAATCTAGATCGGGACTCAGAACTCTAGGGTAAAAATGAAAAAAAGAAGAAGACGTGACTGCTAGACACAGATTTCAAGTAATGTCAGTTTTGGCCCTTAGAGATTCCAGCAACCACCTAATCAAGAAATTTGGGGCACACCACTGTCAGCCCTCTGCTTTGTAGAAGAGAATATTCCAATAGTTTCCTTTAGTAGAGAGAATGTGAGAGACTGTAAACAATTTGTTTTTTCCAACACAAACTCTTCTTTTTCATAAAAGAATTGTACGACAGCACACATAGACCCCAATAAATTGCTGGACGAGCTTGAGGTCTTTCTGAAGGAAGTTCATAACTATTTGGGAAGCAACAAAGCAAGGCGGTGGTGAGTTTGGACTGTCGCGAAGGCTCATTGTTCAAGAAGCTCATGGTATCTTTTTACTGGATCACATTTTGTGAAGAAACCTGAACGCTTGTGGACTCTGTTATCAAAAAAGAATGCTTCTGTAACTTATAACAGTACAGTGCTGTTTTTAAAAATACTTCTCAAGGCTGCAGTCCTATCCATGATTACCTGGATGTCAATCCCATTCAATAAAGTGGGACATACATCTGAGTAAACATGTATAGGATCCAGCTACACCTTTTTTTTTTTAAGTGTGTAGATGGGACTGTTTTATTTATTTATTTATTTATCTATTTATTTAATATAATCTATTTAATTTTCTCTATGTATCATAAATACATATTTATTTCTGCAGAGGAAATGAGGTGGGCGTGGGTGTGGTCAACACTCAGCATAAGTTTGGCACCTCTTTCAGACGGGCACTACCTTGGGGCCATGGTAAAGCCTTGACTTGGAGAACCTCTTGTCTCACTCAACATGGACACCTCCCCTCCTCCCCCACTGCTGGATAGTAGTTCCTCAGGGCCACAATCCAAGAGGAAGGAATTGGTCCTCTTCTGTCCTGCTAAGCCACTAAAGAAGGCACAGAAGGGTGGAGCCAGTTCCAGGGAAATATTGGGGCCCTTTTCAGGATCCTACCCTTCTGAAGGGCTTCATTTCCACAGCACAACCATGTGGAATTTTCCAACATAATATTTGGAGAGGGGAAGGGGAAAGAAAATTATGGCATTTTTTACTGTATTGGTAGACATACGGTTGGATCCAGATTTATGCTGGATCAACTGTGCTGGCAGAAACAGACTCTCTTGCCCCCTCCTTCCCATGGCAGCCTCTCCAGCCCCCTGAAAATGCCATAGAGAGTCAGGAGACCCTGCAGATTGAGGGTGAGCTGTGGTGTGAAGAGAGGGGAGGATCCCCAAAAATCGAGCAGAAGGACCTGAGAGCAGAGCCCTTTCTCGTGCGGAAGAACCTCCAGCAAGCAGAGCCCTTTCTTCCATGGAAGGTCCCTTCTTCTTGTGGAAGGCAGATCTTGTGGACTTCCTCTTGTGGAAGCCCAACCCAGGGGCAGAAGTGCTGTGTCCCCACTACACAACCGCCCTGGTGTTTGAGGGAGCCTGATGGCAAGCACTTCTGTGGATCAAGCCCTAGAGCCTCATTTGTCAGTCATGGCTATAATGTTGCTTATGAAAATATCATTGCTGTAGGGGGTGGGGGGAAGAGGTTGAGGGGAACATATTTATGTAACACGCTACTTTGAATGTATGTTTTAATCACTTTTGTAGAAGACAGTTCTCTAACTCCCTACTTATTTATCTTTCAACTGAAGCCTCATGTTGAGGATAAGAAGTTGAATACTTTGACAAATGTATTCAGAGTGATAAGAACACACATGTTGTTATTATTTTTATTATTATTTGTATGATTAATAATGATAATTTTATTTATAAAGCGGTGCTTCATATTTGGAAAACAGGCCACCAAATAATGTATTTATGAAACTTTTGTAACTAATTACACACACCTGTTTTTTAATAAATTATTTTGTACAAGTCTGGAGTTTTATCTTGATGGTTTGTAAGATCTTTTAAGGGTGAATTTTAAGAATATGTCTAGTAAATATACTTGCACATTGTGGCTTACTCTTCTATCTCTCTACCTCCTTGAAGCATTTATTTTCCTCACCACATTTTCTGCGATTTGTCTGTGAGTTATGTTGATAATGGGGTGAAGAATAGTTTGAGACCATGTTATCTTGTTGTAATGCATTGGCAGCAGGATGGACTAGATGTTCTCTGAGCAAGGGTGCTGAATCTCTTTCAACCCATTGGCCAGATTCCATTTGGGAGAGGCTCTCAGGGGCCACATTCCAATTGTGAGCAGGCCCAAAGGCAAACAGGGCACAGCCAAAGTACCCTATCCATGTATTTTAGCTTAAAGCTTCTTACTGCCAGTAACTAAGCCTTAGAAGTGGCATTTCACTGGTAGAAAAAATTCCACCAAAGCCAGGAAACCATCAATTTGTGGTCAGGGGAAAGGGGGGGAGGGGGAATGGCCTTCCGGGGAACCCCCAGGGGCCAGATTGGGACACCAGGAGGGCCAGGTATGGCCTCTGGGCCTGAGATTCTGAACCTCTCTGCTTTTGAGGTACATTCCCATTCTTTTATTGCCAAAGAAATTTTGGAGCCTATGAGTAAAAATCCTAGATCCAGTGGAACTTCAGTGCATACCGGAACATTCAGTGCTCCCTCCCATGCAAAGACTACCACATTCATTTCAATGGACTCAGTAGATCTGTGAGCTCATTCC
This sequence comes from Shinisaurus crocodilurus, assembly GCA_021292165.1. Classification (NCBI taxonomy): domain Eukaryota; kingdom Metazoa; phylum Chordata; class Lepidosauria; order Squamata; family Shinisauridae; genus Shinisaurus; species Shinisaurus crocodilurus. The sequence continues at coordinate 98,709,949 of CM037881.1, read as the reverse complement.
TTTGCACACCTGAATCAGTTCCCTCCATTTCTAATAATGGATCAGTTTCATAACTATAGTGCAGCTAAAATACAAAAGAAATTTCCACCCTTAAAATAGACAAAATCTATTCCTGTTACAAGGATTGAAGGGCCAAACTATATCTTATGGGGAGAGAAGTCATTTGATTTCCTTTTTCTTTTATGAAGACTTAAAAAGCAGCTATGGAGGCAGGCGGGGGGGGGGGGAAGCAAACTGGATTGGGCAGGGAAAAGGAGTGTAAGACAGCCACATTTTCCCCACGAGGGAGGGGGAAATTGTGCAAAGGGGGAAAACCCTTGTACATCAGCATCAAGACTCCAATCCAGGGCCGGTGCTACCATTAGGCCAACTAGGCAGCCGCCTAGGGCGCAGGCCTTAAGGGGGCGCCAGAAATGCCTTGAAAAAAAATACAGCGCTCTCAAGTGGGAAGGGGGGGGGCGCTAAATATCTGATCTTGCCTAGGGCACCAAGCTGCCTTGCACCAGTCTTGCTCCAATCCAATTCCCACCACCACCACCCCGCTGCTTTTAAGTATTTTTTTTAAAAGAGTGAATCATCTTGTGTATTGTGTAGTTTGCCCTGAAGGATTGCTGAATAGTTCTGATCCCGCCCAACAGAGGGCAGTAAACATACAAGCAGTCATTCTGTAGACTTGCAAGCAACCCACTCATACTTTTTAATGGATAGTTTGTAATTTGAGAACTCTGTTGCTAATAAGTAGAAAAATTATTATGGATGCAGTTTGCCGTTTCTTTCAAAAAGATTTGTTTGCCTGAATAAACTTTATTCAGGGCCAAACTAGTCATGGTGCAGGCTATCAGATCTCCAGATGACTTTTTCGTTACTTCAGTACAGCGGGGGGGGGGGGGGGAGATGTGCTCATTAGATCTGAGAAGCAGCTCTGTGAAAGATTCCTTTCCCCACACAATTTCCCCCAAACAAAATCATCCCCTACTGCCCGCCCTCACCACCAAACAAGCTGCCATCAATCCTAATGGAGAAAATTGAGAAATACAGTAAGGATACCTGGCTTTTTTTCTTTTTTTTTTTAACCTGCCAGAGCTAATAGCAGCTTGGAGAGGGGGAAGGACATTCTGACTTGGGAACTGGCTGCTCTATTAAATGAAAACTCGCTTGCACATAGAAAACCAGAAATCAAGGAGAGGGATTTTAGCCTACTCATTTGACAAGTTATTTTTTCTATGGGGAGAAAATATCTTTTATGGGGGAGCGCTCCAACCTATGGGCTCCCACCTGCAATCTGAGGAGTTAACAGTTCTGGTGTAGGTTAACCACCTCGGCAGCTGTTTGTGAGTCCTGGGCCTTTTAGGTAGGAGAAAGAGTGCATGAGGTACGTATACTGCCATAGGGGAAAATTCTTCCCTAATGTGTGCAAGTGGAAAAACAGACACATAGTACATCCTTCATCCACTACTCTGTCTGTGTACACTTTTTCCTACAGAAGTGATATCACCGGTGGAAAAAATGGCATGTATGAGCAGCCTCAAGGCCCCCCTGACACATGCAACCACAGGTGTAGGCGGTGTGACCACTTGTAATGCAACCTCTGCACATTTTAAACCATTTGTGTGAAGCAGCTCTCCATGCTGTTATAAACTTTCTCTTTTTTGGGGAGGGAGGGGTTGTTGCAGACCCATAGCTCAGGCTTCCTCAACCTGGAGCCTTCCAGTCCAGTGGTGTTTTGGACTACAATTCTTAGCATTCCTGATCATTGGCCACACTGGCTGGGGCTGATGGGAGCTAAAGTCTGGCGGGCATCAGGTTGGGGAAGGCTGCCACAGCTGATACTGGCACAACTGCCTGCAGGGCCACGTCACGCAAAATGGCTTTCCCACATGGAATAAGCTCCGGGTGGGTCATGTGAAGTCCAAAATGCGACAGGATAAAAACTGACTAGCGATCATTAAGAAAGGGGCAATTTTTCAAAAAGGTGCTCAAGTATGCAAGCGTGCCTGCTTGACATAAAATGGTCTCATTTTGAGGCAGGCAACAACCCCCGCCCCCATGAGTAGGCTCTTCCTCAAATTAGGTCTTGCTCCCCACTTCTGCCTGCCCTCCCCTAAGCCAAAGCAGACTTACTGTGGGCAAGGGGGAAGATGGCAGCAGGCTGTGAAGGGCCTGTAAGACCTCTCCTCAGCAGCAACCGATGTGCAGAGCTCTTCTCCAGTACTCTGTGGGAAGTTCAGAGACTCCCAGGGCTTGAAAGAGGAACCTCATAGTCTTAGGCCTGATGAGCTACTTGGGACTCTTCTAGCACAGAAACCAAAAGTGGTGTGGAGAATCATAGGGTTGGAGTAGGCCTTCTGGTTCAACCCTCAGCTTGGTGCAGGAAAACCAGAGCTAGACAACATCCCCAGTAGATGCCTCTGCTTGAAGACCTCCTGTGAGGGAGAGCCCACCCCCTCTCTGGGTAATTGGGTCTGTCATCAAACTGCTCTTAATTTGAAGAGGGTTCTCAACTGAAATTTACTATCTTGTAACTTGAGCCCGTTAGTTCTAGTCCTGCCCTTTGGGGCAGCAGAGAACAAGGCATTACCCTCTCTTCTGTATGAGCATTGACCATTGGGAGACAACATGAAGCCTCTGGATTGGCCAGGCCTGGTATAAACACTAGAAGCCTGGATTTCTCAGCTTGCTGCATTTCAGACTCCGGTTTTGCACTGTTTCTGCTCCTAGTTCCAGTTTCTCCAGACCCTTTAGTGCTAGGTTTGGACACAGCTAACACACAGGCCCATCATTCCCTCTCACACATTTCACAGTTAAAAACAGAGAAACATCCTGTGCATGAGTGAGTGGAGTGGCATAGCCTGGCGGACAATAGGGCCGGGAGCAGCACAATCCAGATGCTGTGCCATTTCCTGCCAGGTATCGTGGGGCTTGTGGTCAAACTCCATAATCCCCAGCAGGAAAAGACACTGGAACCATTGTTTGCTGCTGACGAGAGGCACTGCAGCTCCACCCCTGTGTTGAAGAGGCCAGCTGCCACCTCCAACTGCCCTCTTTCCAAAGCCAAAGCTGCTGGGGATTTTGCTTGGGGGAGTGGGTGGTGGCGTGGGGTGGGGGGGAAAGAGCAGGGAAAGGTTAGCAGCAGCCAAAATTAGCATTTCTGAGTGCATATCAATCAGTCGATTGACATAAAAACATGACACTCAAAAATCCCCATTTCTTTGCACGATGTGTATTATGTACATTTGTCTTAATGGTGGACTGAAACCAGAAAGAGAGGTGGATTTTTTAAATAAATATTTTATTAATTTTGTAATTTTAAAAAACCATTTCAAAAAGAACAAATAAACAGAGTGGACAATAGACAGTTCATTGGGCTCAATACAATTCATTTATGGTTTTTGTACTTGAATCACACAGTTCGGAATGTATCCTGCCAAAGTGTTCTGTGTGTGGCCAGTAAGAGTGGAGGAATTGGCCTACTTCTTTAGCCATTGCCACTCCCTTTAGCCGCCACTGCCTTTTTAGCAACTACACTAGCGGACTAGGAGCCACGATTTTGGGTTGCCATAATGCCCTGCAACAGAAGCCCTGCTTCAGGCTTTCAAAAAAAGGGTTAACAACAACACAGGAGCGCTCCAGCCCTGTCCCTCTCCTCTGTCCCATTTATTGCTCTGTACTTGTGTGGGGTGACCGTCTGCAGCGGGGAGCCTCCTGTATCTGTGGGGGCTCTCCGCACAAAACAGAACACTGAAAAATCTGTGTTCTGGCTCGCACGATGGCTCATGTTCAGGCGGGGCTGGAGCGTTTCTTCTCACACGTCTCTGCTAACCCTTTTTTGAAGACCTGAACAGAACTAGACACTATGCCATTATTTAGGGGCATTCTGAGGCATTATGGACAAAAAGGGAGTTGCCCTCATGTTGTTATCTGAGTGGTGCTCTCTCTATATATATATGCCAATTATCTATCTATCTATCTATCTATCTATCTATCTATCTATCTATCGTATATGCCAATAATCCTTCTTGTGGGGAACCTGGCCTGAAAGGATTACAAAGTTGGCACCAGGCGGGCCTCAGTGGGGAGATTGTTCCAGACCATAATCAGGGTGCTGCCACTTAGAAGGCCCTCTTCCTTATTGCCACCCTCGGAGGTGGCACTCAGAGGAAGGCCTCAGATGCTGAGTGTAGTGTCCAGGCAGATTTAGGTTGGGAGAGGCACTCTGACAGGTATTGCAATCCCAAACTACATAAGGTTTAAAAGGTTAAAACTAGCACCTTGAATCGGGCTCAGAAGCATACAGGCAGCCAATGCAAGCAGGCCAGAATCATATGCTTGGAACTCTGGCCCTGGTTATTAGTCTGGCTGCCACGTTTTGCACAAGCTGCAGCTTCTGAACAGTCTTCATGGGCAGCCCCATGTAGCATGCATTGCAGTTTTCTAACCTGGAAATTACTAGAGTGTAGATTACTGAAACCAGGCTGTCGCTGCCCAGATAGGGACGTAGCTGGGCCACCAACCAAAGCTGCTAGAAGGCACTCCGCGCCACTGAGGCCACCTGAGCCTCAAGTGACAATGATGGCTCCAGGAGAACCCACAAGCTACGGACCTGCTCCTTCAAGGGAAGTGCAACCACATCCAGAACAGGTCAGAAGAACCACCCACTAACAGCAACTTAGTCTTGCCTGGACCGAGCTTCAGTTTGTTAGCCCTCATCCAGTCCACTGTCACAGCCAGGCATTGATTTAGCACATCGACAGCCTCACTTGCTGGAGATGAAAAGGACAAATAGAGCTGCATGTCATCAGCATACCAGTGGCAATGCACTCCAAAACTCCAGATGACCCCACTCAGCAGTTTCATGTAGACGCTGAATAGCCTGGGAGACAAAACTGACCTCTGGGAAACTTCATGCTGGAGAATCCATGGGGCTGAGCAGTATTCCCCAAGCACCACCTTCTGGAGCTGGCCATCCAAATAGGAGCAGAACCACTGCAGTGCAGTACCCCCTACTCCCAACTCAGACAGCCGCCCCAGAAAGATACCATGGTCGATGGTATTGAAAGCCGCCGAAAGATCCAGGAGTATCAGCAGGGTCGCACTCCCCCTGTCTCTCTCCCAACATAGGTCATCATCCAAGAGCGCCTGGAGATGGTTGGCCACCACCCACTCAAGGACGTTGCCTAGGAAAGAAACATTTGCCACAGGCCTAATGTTGTTAAGATCTACCGGGTCCAGAGAGGGTTTCTTCAGGAGTGGCAACCTAGGACCACTCCTTCTCACAAGGAAGCAATGATCACTTCCCTGACCCAGCTGGCTACCCCCCCCCGCTAGTTTTTATAAGCCAAGAGGAGCAAGGATCCAGTACAGAAGTGTTTGCACAAATCTGTCCAAGCACCTTGTCAACATCCTCAAGCTGTACCAACTGAAACTCATCCAAGAAAACTTGACTAGGCTGTGCTCTGGATACCTCACCTGATTCAACTGCTATAACACTGGAGTCTAAGTACTGGCGGATGCAAGAGATTTTATCCTGGAAGTGTCTAGCAAATGTATTGCAGCGGGCCTCAGACAGGTCTAGGATGCCCTTGGTGCCTATATGTAGTAGGCCCCAGATGACCCTAAAAAGCTCTGCTGGGCAGCAAAGAGAAGATTGAATAGCGGCAGTGAGATATTGTTTCTTTGCTGCCCTCACTGCCCCTAAGTATGCCTGGCACATACCTGGGTTCGATTGCATCTACTAGGAGTTTTTCCTCCATCTGTACTCAAACCATCTCCTGTTTTGTTTCATTGCTCTCAATTAACCATTTCCTATAACCAAGGGGTTCTGGAACTTTTTCATAATTAGCCTTCACAAGTGAAAAGGGAAAGGTTATTTGAAAATGTGTATTTCTTTCCCGTTAGCGAGTGAAGGTACTTCCTTCAAACTATGTGATGTGGGTGATGACAGAGCTATAAAAGCATCATAGTGAGCAGACGTACTGATGACTTAGAGTTTTGATAACCCTTTGCCTTTAGGAAAAATCACTTCTTACACCTTTCTTAGGTTCCCACCCCCACCCCCTGCCGCCCTGGCATCCTTTTCTATTACCCCTTTCTGCCTTCGCTTACAACCTCTCCTTATGCCCTCCCACAGGATTTGCCATGGGTTGGAACCAGATCCGGTGTTCCGCCAGCACAAGGATACTGACAGAGGAACAAGCCTTCCACGTCCTCTCCTCCCTGCTGCAGCCCCTCATGTGCCCTCCAGATCTGCTCCAGGCAAATCTGGATCCAACCCCATTTGTTTTTTTAAAGGCTGCATTGGCTGGCTAAACAATATTTCCAACTTGTAACATGCTATTTAATAGGAATGCTGTTTATACAGAAACACATGCTTTACCTTATTGTCCCTTGCTCTGATCATTCAGCATTTGATCCCTACTCAAAACATTTATGTGCAGACGTCCATACACCCCTCCAGGCCAGGCGGTATACAAGTGACTCTGATCAGTGGCCATAAACAAATGCAAATACATTTTTTAAACTTGATTGCAACTGAAATGCAGTTAAGTGCTTTCAGTTGCACTATAGACACATTGATTCCTGTACGAAGCTGCCTTACCACTGGTTCCTCTAATTCAGTATTGTCTACAGCAGCCTTCCTCAACCTGGTGCCCTCCAGATGTGGCAGACTACAACCCCCCATGCTGGCTGGGGATGCTGGGAGCTATCATCCAACACACCTAGAGGGCACCAGATTGGGAAAGGCTGATCGACACTGGCTGCCAGCTGCTCGTCAGGATCACACAGAGGGTTATTTCCAGCCCTACGTGGACACAATGGGGATGAACCTGGGACTTTTTGCACATACCCTAGCATTGAGCTACCCATCACTCTCCTCATATTCACTAGTGCCCTCTCTGTACTTTACTACTGGCCCATTCCCGGATTTCTTCAGGTGAAATGACCTATCACTCCTGTTTATTTCTACAAGGTGGAGAAAACATCTGCCAGGAAATAAACCACTTTTAGAACATACTTTTTTTTCCGGTGTGGTTTCTACTCAGAGACTCTCTGTTTCATGCTAGCTGCCTTTTATTTTATCTTTTTTATCTTGGTCTGAACACAGGGCCTTAGAAGAGAAAACAAAAAGGCATCTTGAAAAAGTAGCGCAATTTAAAGACAAGTCAGAATGAATAAGGCATGCCATCTGATGCATGTTTAGACAGAAAATCACATGGGGTACACAGGTAGAGCCAAGTAAAATTTACCAATGCTCTGAAAACAGAATAACAGTGCAATCCTATGCATATGTACTCAGAAGTAAGTCCCATTACGTTCAATGGGACTTACTCACAGGAAAGTGTGTATATTTTAAAGCAATCTACAACACTGACCATCACATCTTGTGGCAGCAAATTATGCATTGTGTGAAGAAGTATCGTGTAATTGAGGGATAATTGTGAAATGCTGCTTCTTGCTAGAAGAGGTAGCAGCAGCAGCAGCAGTGCTAGGATGACCTTTCCAGAATTATATTATTATATAATATCTTATATATTATAATTATTACATTATTATATTATATATTATATTATAATATTTTATAAGTGGCTTTTGTAATTTTTTTTAACCTTACTTAAATCCTAATTATTGATATCTGGTGTTTTAATGATGATAAATGTGTCTCTTGTTTTCCTCCACTTTACAGGGTTCACACAATCATGTCTAAAGATAGTAAAAATAATAGTTATGCTGTGTTTGACAAAACTCAGTTACTTAGAAAGCATATTTTAAATATGTGTTAATTTTAAAAAATTGAACAGCAAAGATGTCAGGTTGGATACAGACTAACTGCACAATTTTTCATAGATCATAGAGTTGGAAGGAGCCTACAAGGATATCGAGTCCAACCCGGTCTCCCATCCAAGTAATAACCAAGCCTGACCCTGCTTAGTTTTCCACACTCAAACAAGCTGAGCCAGCGTGAGCCACAGGCCTGTGCATGTCTACTCAGAAGTTGCATTGAGTACATTGAGACTTAACCCCAGATAAATGTGTATATGATTGCAGCCTAGCAATGCAATCCTGTGCATGTCTACTCAGAGATAAGTCCCATCGCACTGTATGTTAATAACACTTTAGTCCCATTGGGACTGAAGTTAGTTGTGACTAACTTGCCCTACTGTTTTCAGTGGTACTGAAGGAAGTCTAACAGTTTATTTTATTTATTTAAAAGATTTATAAACTCTTCCAAGGCAGTGATCCAGCCCATTACACACACACACCCACACCCACACCCATATATATATATATATATATATATATATGAATGAGAGGTGTAAGAGAGAATGGAATTATTTATAATTAGAAGCCAGTTAAACGCGCACACACACACTTCCATGACTTCCTGTGGTGAGTATAGCAATGATGTGTTTCTGCTCTCTTAGAATACTCGCTTTATGAAACAAAATTTCCAACTATTAAAACGTTCCCAATCACAACAGCCTCCTGGTCTTCAAAATATCTTTCCTTTACTTATACAGTCACCCTTCTGTGGTTAACATCTTAGTTTCTCTAAATCCACAAAGGTTTTCTTTCTTTCTCCTTCTTCTTCTTTTGTAGCTTACCGTAACTAATTCCAGCCTTCCATTTACCTGTTTGTCAAAAGCACCAATAGCAGCAGTAACTGCAGCAGCAGGACAATTCACAGCAGAGCTTATTCATTTATTTCTTTTTTTTTTAGAAGAGTGGTAGCCTGCCTTTAAACTGATTGACTCAAGGCAGTTTACAATAGATTGTAATGCTAATCACTTCAAAGTCAGCAGAGAACGGATTGTAGCCTAGTGCCCTGATCCTGTGAACCCTTGTGCCAGTTCAGCCTCTGATCCTGTTTACGGTTGTGCCTGAAGCTGAAGGTCACAACTGCCATATTCTGGCATCAGGATTCAGCTCCTCCAGTGCTGTACCAGCAGCAACCATTGGCACTGAGGTGGTGTTGCTTGGCCCTTATCATCCAATGCACATGGCATAAACGGCCATAAGAGCACCTATGCTGCCCTGCTGGAAACGTAATGGGGGCAGAAATGCATGGTCCTCTCTAGGGCCTATATGTGGCATCTTATGTGCTCTTTTGGAGCCATCAGGGCAAAGTGGAAGGGGGAGGGGGAATCCCAGGAATGTAGGATGAGCCATTTTCATATTAGGGATAGCATGCTATAGCTAACATTAGCACCTATCCCATATACTTGCAAATATCCCCAGAGTCCCCAGATGTTTTTGGGTCCCCAGATGTTTTTGGGTCCCCAGATGTTTTTGGCCTACAACTCCCAGCATGCCCCAGGCCAAAAACATCTGGGGACCCAAGGTTGGAGAACACTGCCCTAGAGAAAAGCAAGCTGTTGTGAGTGACTCTTGTATGTGAAGGGAGAGCTGAATAGCAGCAGTTTGTCTGTGAGCAACCTGAATGGTTCCTGCGTTCACATCTATTGGGATCAGTACTCGATACCTGTGTGCTTGCTTCTCTGCAGCCCTTCTAGGCACCAAGAGAAACTGATTGAGAAAATCTTCTCGGTTGTTTGGGGAAGGGAAGGGTTAAAGCTGTGATTTGGGAGGTGAATGGATGAGTGAGTGTGAGAGGAGTGTGTGTGAGTGGAAGAAAGTTAGTGGGGGTGTATGTGAGTGTGGGGCAGAGGGGGACCTTGCTCCCACCCAGGGGCATTGCTAGGCCTGGGCCTATGGGGCCCTGGCCCCAAAAATATTTATCATGGCTCAGAAACTATTCCACAGAGCCCTGAGTGTTCATTGGTGCTAATGGAAGGTTTTTGCTCATCTTAACTGCCATGTAGGGGAGCAATTTTTAAGGGGGGTTGCAGCTGTGGAGGGAAGGGTCAACTCTGCCCTTTCCACATGCTGCCCCCCCCAAATATTCCCTTGCATGACAATTAAGTTTAGGAAAACATTCCATTGTTTGAGATTATCTGGTCAGGGTGCAAATGAATTGAAGCATTATTTAATTTGAGATTATTTGGATGAGAAATCAATTGGCTGGCTTTTCCTCCTGTGAAATGTAACTAAATCCTATAATTATTTATAAATTTGCATATATATAAATTAGCATATGCAGATTTGTGCCCTTTGGGTTCGGGTCCTGAATCTTTTAAGTGCCCAGCAGTAGCAACACTCCTACCCATGTAGTTTCTGGAAGATTACCACTCAGGGAATATGGTGCTCAGGGGTAAAAGGGTTGCCCATCTCTGCTGTAAAGACTGCCCTGAAGTGTGTGATTTATTCCTATTGACTGATCTGCTGTTAGCTTCTTTTAAAGTAGTAGCTAAGGATGGGAGAGGGAAACAGCTATGTAAGAGAGAATCCAATTGGCAAAGTCCAGTTAGCAAACATGCAGGAGCATTAATTAAGCTGATCTGTCTAAACCAGGGGTGGCCCTCTAGATGTTGTTGGAGTGCAGCTCACATCTGCCCTAGCCAACATAGCCAATGGTGAGAGATGATGGGAACGGTAGTCCAACAAACTCTGGAGGGCCACACAGGTCTCCCCCCCCCCCCCACTGGCTTAGACTGATGAACTTAACACTCCTGCACATTTGCTAATTGGACATTGCTAACTGGAGCCAAATATTGGTGATAGCTCTGTGGATGTACTGATTTTCATATTTCTTGGCATACACTTTTCCCTCTTCTTTCAAAGTGCCTCAAAGAAACTGCAAGCTTGATCCATAACATCTTCCAATTTTTGACGTGACTCCACACCAGGACTAAGTCAACTTCTTTAGGACTGAACAGCTTTTAAGTGCCTCTGAGCAAACATATAAATGTCCTCACTTCTCCGCCAAGAGCTCTTCCCTCCCTTCCATACTTGGATTCCCCATTTGTCCTTCAAGGATTCTCTGATTTGATTTCTACTCTGCCATACGTTATCCTATATCCATCTCTGCTATTTCTCCACTCTTGTTGTACTTAGCCTAAACTGAAATGAAGTGAACAGACAGGAAAGCAGGGTCCCCCCACGCCTCTCTGTGTGGGCATCTTATCTGAAACATGTGTCTTTTTCAGAAGTCCCAGTCATCGTCCCCCCGGCTCACAACACAAGCAGGATATAAGCACATCTATAACTGCAAAATCAAAACGAACTAGTAGCCTATATTTTTAGTATGACTACCATTAAGGCTTGATGCAACTACTATCGTAGAAGGCCTGACTTGAAATTCCTATTAATTTATTTGTAAAGGATTGCATTTGCATGTATTATTAAAGAGAGAAACAAACTTACCTAGTGATCATATACAAGGTGTCAAGACAAATGCAGCCTCTCCCATGATTGTATCTTTTGTGAATTAAACCTGCTTTCCTGTCACTGGATTCAACCAAGGTGTAGAATCTGAAAAGTGAACTGTCTGCTTGTATGAAACAGAAGACAAAACTAAAACCAATGTGATGTGTTGATAGTTGCAACCCTGCCTCAGATAGCAATTTGAGGAAGGGAAGTAACACTCAAAGGATACATTAGTGGTCATTGCTGCTTCTCATTGCTTCCTGCTCTCTCTTATTGAAAAATGGTAGTTATAAAGTTGTGCTTTCTTATTGCTAGGATGAAACCAGGATCCCATGACAGCTGAGGGACCCACTGTAGGGTGGGGGAAAGGAATCCCTCTCTATCTCCCCCTAGCAACAACCAAAAGGGACATGTAGCAAAGCCTTATTGAGCTGCATCCAGAAAGGAGTGGATCCTGAAAGGAAAAGACAGAACTAGAAGTTACCCCAGTGGCTTGACAGACAGCAGAGTAGCAGGTGTGGTATTCCTTATGGACCCAATTCCATAAGGCACCACTGTCTATTATGGAGCATGCAAGAATGCAGGGGCCTACCTAGAACAATATTGCCACCCGTGCACAACTACAGGTGATCGCAGCTATTTGTGGGCGGCAATGGGCATCCTAGGTGGCTGCTGGTCAGGGGGAGGTGCCTGCTGGCAAAGTCCAGCAGGTACCCACCCTGTCCACTGCCCCCTAAAGGTGTAGGTAAGTAGATCTCCCCCACCATTTCCTTTTGAAGCATTTGACAGCTGTCAAACTGAGCTGTCAAAATGCTTCAAAAGCCCAGGGAGATTGTTGCTAGCGAAAAGGCAGACTCACCCCCCCCTTTTCACAGCAAGATTTTTTTGGCGGGGTCCCATGTCTCCCCAGTGTCCCCTCCATTTTGGCAGTGTTCCTGAGATGCTGCCACCTCAGGAACATGCAAAATTAATGGGGAATCCCGGGGGGGGGGGAATTGCTCTCATTGGTAGCAATTACTCTCCCCCCCCCGGGGAATCCCCACTGATTTTGCATGTTCCCTGGGGTGGTATCACCTTGGGAACATTGCCAAAATGGAGGGGACACTGGGGAGACATGCCCCCCCCAATCCCAAGTGTTGCTGCTAAGGGTGTTACTTTAAGCCCCCCCCCCCCCTTTTAACATCCTGCTCTCTAGAGCAGGTTTAGAGGGTGCTGCAAAGTTTCTTTTTGGCAGGAACATGCACATTGTTGCGGGGAGGGGAGGAAAGTCTGGATCCTCCTGCAGTGTCTCATGGGATACCTGCGGGAGGACTGAGCGGGGAGGAGGGGGCTAGCAAACCATGGTGTGCCCAATCATCTGTCGGGCACATTGTAGGGCCTTGGGGGATTGACCCACACTGCATGGCAGTATGGATTATCATGTTGTCTGAACCGGCTGGTTGAATTCTTTATTTTTCTTTCCATTTTGCTTAAACAAGAAGGTTAGAAATCAGCATAAAATATTTCATGGTGGGGGCTTCTGTAGTTGTCCTAAGGCAGTGTTCTCCAACCTTGGATCCCCAGATGTTTTTGGCCTAAAACTCCCAGCATGCCCCAGCCAGCAATGCTGGGAGTTGTAGGCCAAAAACATCTGGGGGGGGGGACCCAAGGTTGGAGAACATTGTCCTAAGGCAATATCTGAAATTTGCAAGTGTTAACACTGAGGGCTTAAGGCAATCAGAGCACAATGGCTGGCTAGAAAGTTATATTCAAGAAGTCTGCATCTCCACTTTGGACATGCAACAAGGCCTCAATATCCTATGGAACTTGCTTTTCTGCTCTTCTCCAAGATCAAAAAAACCTTACTCCCCTTCCAGATATAGGCCCCTCCTTCCCAAAAGAGCAGAATTTGGGGGTGTTTCGTAACAACAGTTCTCAGTATAGTAGTACATATGCCCACCCCATTAGACGACCTGTATTTATGTTTGGGCAGGTTCTGCAATGATTCTCCACCCATTTAGGACTCTGCCACAATAATTTTGACTACCAGCCTGTTCAGATTTGAGTTATGGCTTTTGATAAACCAAAAGCTTACTAGGATCCACCATCTAAACATCCATGCCATGAACCACTTGATTAACACTAGTAATCCCAGGGGGAAACAAAAACAAAATGGAACAGCTGTCCATTGCATTTCAGCTACTCTCTAAATCAGGGGAAGGCAACCTGGTGTCTTCCAGATGTTTTGCACTACAACCCCCATACTCCCTGAACATTGGCCATGCTAACTGGGTCTTATGGGAGTTGTAGTCCAAAAAATCTGGAGGGCACCAGGTTGCCTTCCCCTGCTCTAAATGGATCAGTATTCAAATTAAGGCGGGGAGCTGACCCTTACCTTTTTTAATGCCCCTTTAGCTATTGTTCTTAAAAGACGATATGGGAGGCATGATTTCATTAAAATTGGAGAGAGTCGGGGGTTATGTTATTAAGGAATCTTTTCTCTCCCTTATCTGCCATGACACTGTAATGGCTATTAACAGGCAATGGCTTTCAGATCTCCAGTAACTGTCCAAATTAAGCTCCATTCTTAGTGCAGTGCGGTCAACCAACAGTGCTGAATGTATGTCACTCATATTCATCTCCTGTCACAACCAGGTCATGCAAGAATCCCCTTTCTATACAGTCATTTCATTTTGTATTCCACTCTCTACAGAAAAAAAACCACGCAGTATGTATGGGAATTTTTTTGTTGTAAGATGTCATTTCAAAACAGATTGTGACCACACTCACATATCATTTATTTTTTGCCCTCATTGTCCTGGACCTGACCTTAGTATTTCCCCCATAAATACATATATCTTCATCCTGGAACTGCATGCCTTCTGAATAAGCACTGAATTTGCATGATTATATCCATGCAACAATACCTACCCCACTAAATTTGATATAGTATGTAAAAACAACAAGACAAAAGAGGATGTCCAGAGAAGGATACTATAGGCAGCATTGTGAAGAAGCTGGTTTTTAGTTTCTGCCAGTAGACAAAGTTAGCACTGTGTCTGGGTGAATGGGTGCATTGGATCTCTCTCTTCCACACATGTGTGCACCTGCACACACACACACACACACACACTGTAAAAGGAAAAAGGCTCTGACAGTCAACTAAAACTTTCGTTGATTAATTGAAGGAAGCCAATTATATAGCTCAGTCCTCAATTGGCAATGACACATTTCAAGTAGTAGGACTCAGATTTAATGGCACATGGGACCAGTATAAAGGTCTGATAAGTCCAACTGCCTCTTGCCTGCAAACGGTATTAGATGAAATGCAGCTAGACTATGATTTAACACTTGGAAAGCAAGTAATTTGTTTAGATATAAGGATTTTGATAAATGATGGAAGTATGATTCTGTTTTCAGCTGTTAAGAACATATTAAGCCCTGAAAGACTGCAATGGTATGAACATTTCAACTGGGAAACATAATTTTAACATTTTTAAGGGAGAATGAAACACTAAAGATGCAATCCTATGTATGTTTAGACAAAAAAAAGTCCTACAACTCCCAGTATTCCCCAGTCAGCCAAGTCGTAGGACTTCTTTCTGTCTACACATGCATAGGATTGCGCCCTAAGAGAGTTAACAGAATTTGAAAATATAATCGTAAAGAAAGGTAGACATCAACTAAGATATACCATCTTTTGTTAAAATACAACTGTGAACTAGAACAGGTGAGGGAATGCATGATAGAATCGTATAAATTGTGAACCGCCCAGAGAGCTTCGGCTGTGGGGCAGTATAGAAATGAAATAAATGAAAACGAAATGAAATAGAATAGCAGAGTTGGAAGGGGCCTATAAGGCCATCGAGTCCAACACCCTACTCAATGCAGGAATCCAAGTTAAAGATAGAAAGTGGACACAAGATATTGGAAGTAATAGATCTATGGAGGTATGGGAGAAATTATGGAGAACAGATCATAAATTTTCTTTAAATGGGAATATAAGGGAGAACTGTTTTAAATGATGTCAAAATGATATTTAATTTCTTTAATCACTGGTACAATAAACAAGCACATTCTAAAATCTGTTGGAGATGCAAAAAGGAATGCGGAACTGTCTAGCAGCCATAGGATTGCCCCCTAAGTGTGTTAAGTATTATAAGTGTATAAGATTTGTTTAATATTTATTTTCAAGTCTTCTATTTCATGATGGATGTTGTTAAAATTAACTGTAAAAGAAATTAATGAAATATATTTGAAAAAAAACTCATACACACCAAGGAATACAGTTCTGATTACTCTATCTCAAAAAGGATATTATGGAGCTGAAAAGGGAAACCAAAATTATCGAGGAGTTGGAGCACCTTCCCTATGAAGCAGAAATTATTGTGATGTTTCAGTTTAGGGGAAAGAAAATTGGCCTAAATTGTGGGGACACAATAGAGATTTAGGAAATTGTACATGGTGTGGAGAAAGTAGATAATTTTTTCCTCTTTCTTCGAGAAAGTACTAGAACTCTGAGTCACCCAATTAAACTGATGGACAGTAGATTCTGGATGGGGGGGTGTCAAAGAGTACTTCTTCACACAACACAATTTATGGAATTCACTGCCACAAGATGTGGTAATGGCCATTAGTTCAGATGCCTTTAAAGTGGGAGTAGACAAATTCATGGAGGATAGGTCAGTCAATGGCTACTAGACATGATGGCGAAATGGACCCTCCAGGTTACAGAAGCAGAATGCCACCAAATGCTGAAGACATTTTTATTCAAACAAGCCTTCCTTGACTGACCAGTCATGGTTTTATCGGCATAATTTTATTCTAAATATTTTAATTCTGTATTTTTCTTTCTTTTTCTTGTTCACCACTTGGGAATCTATTAGCTATAGAGCAGTACATAAATCCTGCAATGAAAGAAAGAAGAAAGAAAGAAAGAAAGAAAGAAAAAGACTAATTGCAAGGCAGCCATGTCATGTGTCCTAGTAAGCATTTTCACTGAGATCAACCTTTCCATCCCTAAATAATAAACTATTTCAAGGTAGAGTTTCTACAATTTTTATTCTACTTTTAAAAAAATACCCCAGCAATTTCCTCAGATCACTTCATGACAACTGACAAAACTGACTACTGAAAAAGCAAGGGACCCAAATTAATTCCCTAATGTCCAAAATATTTGTGCTGAAAAGGAAGTAAGCTTATGCAGTCCTTGCAGTTTCAAAGAGACACATTAGTTCCCCTTGCTTGCCAAGTAGGTGGCAGAGTCCACAGGAATTCACCACCTTTCATCCTTCCTAGCCTGCAAAAACCATTTATCGATACACTTTGCTGCTCGATGCAGATCAGCAATTGTGCCCCCCCTCCATCAAAAGTCAATGTGCATAGGAACCTAGGATGGTTAAGTTAGTTTGGCACCTGAGGTAGAGGTTTCACAAGTGCTTCTTCCCCTTCCTGACAGTAAAAATGCAACCATAATAAATTAAAGACCTGTTACTTGCCCTTTCATGACTCCTGCTGCCTGAGGTGGCTGTCTCACTCTGCCTAATGGTAGGACTGGCCCTGTCCTATTCTCTCGCCTGCTTGTTCCATTTCCCAGCAATCTCTGCTATTAAGAGGAAACAAAGGGAAACTCGTTGAATATGATCAGAATATCATCAGTACTCTGAACAGCTTCGATGGCTTTCGATAAGAAATGTGCATGAACAGGGCCATTCTCAAAATTCTCCACCTTATCTGTGGACAGAGTAGATTTCATAGATCATAGAGTTGGAAGGAGCCTACAAGGCTATCGAGTCCAACCCCCTGCTCAATAGAGGAGGGTCTCCCATCCAAGTACAGTCATGCCTTGGATTGAGAGCATAATTCGTTCTGGAAACGTGCTTGTAATCCAAAACACTCTTATATCAAAACGAAATCCCCCCAAAAAAATTTGTACAGAGATTTTTAATTTAAGCCGTACTACAGTGCTTGTATTGCAAGACGACGCTTGTATATCAAGTAAAAAAAAATTAAATAAATATTTAAAAATTTGCTTGTCTTGCAAAACGCTCTCAAACCAAGTTACCTGTAATCCAAGGTATTACTGTAATAACCAGGCCTGGCCCTGCTTAGCTTTCCACGCTCAGACAAGCTGAGCCAGCGTGAGCCACAGAGTAATTGGGGTGCGCGTGCGGAACATTTCACCAAATGTCTTCAGGGGGAGGAAGAATTCTCCAGCAGTTTCTTGGGCCAAGAAACTGCTGGAGAATTCTTCCTCCCCCTGAAGACATTTGGTGAGCTCATCATTACCAACGGTAGTAGCACAGCTTCTCCTCCCACCCTGTTATTGTCTTTCTTTTGCTGCTGCTGTAAGTGGCAAGAGCAGGAATTATGTGGGCGGCCTGCCTCCGCTGTTTTACACCCTCCACAATGCCTTCTTGGACCTAGCATCATTCTGGGCACGGGGGGGGGGGGCTGGAGCAGGGCTGGCAGCCGCCACAAAAATGAAAAATGAAAAAAAATATGGTGTAGAATATTGGGAGAACATTCTGCTAAGTGGGGGCGAGAGAAGAAGAAAAATCTCAGAAATGTTCACAGAAAAATGTCTTCTGATAAATTTTGGCCGAGCTCTAGTTCTGATATGTGCAGGTGAGAATTTTATTTACATTGTGTGGGGGGGGCCCTCCGCAAAAATATTGCTTCCCAGAATACTTCTGTGTGAAACATCCAGCAGTTGGGAGAAAGAGCAAAGCCTGCCCTGCCCCATGCCCATCATCACTGGTACGGAAGAAAAGATTTGGTTCAGACGCTCTTCAGCCTTTTGGAAAGTGGGCTGATTCCACTTGGACAGCGTTGATTACGAACCCAAGCAGAGCCTCACTTCAGAAATTCCGAGCCTTTGTATGTCTCCCCTGCGACTTACATAGGAGAATGAACAAACATTTTTTTACTTTTTGATAGAGTTGGATGAAATCTGCAGGCTTGGTAGTCCTTTCTGAACAGATGAAACCTACCAAATGTAGGGCAAATAGGTGCAGGGATTTCTGTACATGGTGCCTCTACAGTGGTTGGTTGGTTGTTGTTGTTTTTAAAGGGGATGCATATAATGATTTTCTTTCTTGGCAGGATTGGATGAACTTTGCAGGCACAATTGTTGTCCCTTCTAAGGGGATGAAGCCTGCCAAATTTCAGAAAGATAGATGCAGGGGCTTTTGTGCGAAGCAAGTCTTTAAAGTCTGGAGAGCGGGAAAAGGGGACTCACTGTGGCATTTGGGACCATTTATATAAAAATGGCATAAAGTGTATGTAAGAAATTAATCTGCAAAATTTCAGAAAGACAGAGACAGTGGTTAAGTAGTGATGACTGAAAACCCATTTGAGGCTTTTTGTTCTCTGCTCAGTCGACACCAGCTGATATGTTCCTTCCACATTCCTCCCGAAGACACAGTGGGCGGGTCCACATGTCACAACAACCGACCGTGGGGAGTTACCACAATGGGTTGGTTGTTCCGTGAAGCACCCATGATGAGCCCAACAGATGATTGGGCTCATTGTGAATGCTTTGCTCCCTCCCTTCCCCTCCTTCCCCCTTGGTCCTCCTGGCAGTATCCCAGGGGACATTGCGAGAGCAATGAGTCCCCTTTCCCTGACAGCCATGATCATGAGCCAATTTTGGCTCGCTGCTGCTGCCCCTTTAAATTGGTCCTCACCCCACCCGAGATCATGAAAGCCAGCTGGAGAGCTGGCTTTTGCAATCCCCTTAAACAAGGGGGGAATGGATTTCCAGCCTCGGCTGGGGTAATGTGCCCTGTTGCAGCATGCACCCATCTGGACATTGTCCCAGCCGAGGCTGGAAGTTGCCCCCATTGCGCATCAGTGAATGAGCACTGTTGCACAACAGGGACAAATAAGAAAATAATAATAATTTTTTGTGCCCATTTGCGGGCACACAAATTTAAAAAAATAAAAATAAATAGTGAGCAAGCACAGGCAACCCCTCCTAGGTGCTGCAGGGCAATTTGAAGGGGCAGCTCTTGTCTGCCCCTTAAGGGGATTGTGAAAGTTGGGTCTCCAGCTGGCTTTAGTGATCTCCCCCCAAAAGGTGGGAGCCACGGTGAGCCCGAAAGGGCTTGTGATTGTGGCGGGGAGAGGGGGCAGCCACTGCCAGCTGCCCCAAAGTGCTGCTTGGGCACTATGAGGCAGGCTGGCAATGGCAGTCACCCAAGAGCTGCTTGGTGAAAGTGGCTAGGTTTTTTTTGCTGCTCTTGCTAAGTGGCTCGCTGGCAAGTGGGGCTCACCCATGGTGGGTTGTGTTGTCCGTGTTCCTGGGAAAACACTACCTCACTTTGCTTTTCTTTGGATGAGAGAATAGTGGAGACACATACGCCATTTTGTAATATTTGCTTTATTTACAAATATACAAGTGTAAATGGATGCAAAAACCCCAGACACTTGTATGTACCCAACATCACTTTCCAGAGACAGGCCCCCTGTATGCCCCATGGTAGGGATGGATAGATCAAGCTGTTTCCTCTCCGTGTCGATTTTGCATCTGTTCATTCATATGTCCATTCCATCCCATTTTCTCATTAATATGCAAATTTAATATAAAAATTCATTCCAAAAGTGAATATACAAATGTGCATTTAAATACATATTTTTAATGTATTTTATCACAAGTTAAGTTACACATTTCTAAAAATGCATTTTGGTATCTTATTTGAGCTGAGAACTGCAATGCAAAATTCAGAGAAGGGCAAAATCCAAAGGATAATTATGTTCCAATCTGCACATTAGTCTGGGGTGTGTGTGGATCAGGTCAGTTCTCACTGGAATTCACAAATATTGAATTCCTCAAGTAACCGTCAGCTGCCATTGAGGAAACAATATATAAAATAATTAAAAAAATAGTAAAAGGTTGGATCCAGATTTAGGCACATTCAACTGCCCCTTTCTGCCCACGGTGGCCACTACAGGCCACTGGAAATACTGGACAGAGGATCAGGGGACCCTGCTGAATGGGATGAGCTGTGGGGGAGGGGACAGGGAAGGAGAACCCCTCCAAAATTGGGCAGAGGCACCTGCCATAAGTGGAGCCCTTCCATTCATAGAAGGCAGATCCTATACTACCTATATTGCCATGATATGGACCTACTTCAGACAAAATGGATGGAATTTTAAAGCCAAATCAAAAAGATCGATGGTAATTAGGTAGAAGGGATTTCTCCAGCTACTGTCTAGAGCAGGGGTGGGCAATTTGTGGCCCCCCAGATGTTTTAGCCTACAACTGCCACCAGCCCTAGCCAACATAGCCAATGGTGAGGGTTCATGAGAATTGTGACCCTCAGGACGTTTTGACCTAAAAGTTGCCCACCCCTGATCTAGAGACTGGTATCATTTTCACTAATTTGCACAGTTGTTTCAGGCAGCAAAACACACTATGGTAACTTTGTTACCATAAAGTTAGCATTAAAACAACAACAACAACCCAACTGAATTTGCAAACTAGTTTATTGGTGAAAGAAATATTTCTGGGGCGATAATTTTAGCATGCGGCATTTCGTTTTGACAATGGTAGAATCTCTTTATGAATCGGAGTCCTCCGACATCATCACCTTCATTCACTAACTGAAAGCACCACATTGTTCCCTAATCCAGAGGCTGAGACGCATGAGAGGGACAGAAAAGCAAAGAAAGAAAATGCAGCATGGTGGCCTGGTCTAAAACCTCATGATGGGTCAAGTTCACCACACACCAGAGAGATTGTTCTTCCTTTTATTTAAAAGCTTTGTTACCCAGCCATGATGTAAATCAAGCAGGATTTGCGAATGCTGTAATAGGAACCAGGCGTCCGACTGATGTGCTTGTTCCAAAGCTTTGTGCTGTATATGTACAGCTTGTTTTCATACCATGCATGAGCAGGATCCTGTTGGAGACTGCTCAAGAGAGAAGTCTTAGCCCAGGCAGGGCCGGATTAACATAGGGGCTATTGGAGCTGCAGCTCCAGGCCCCTACCATAAAACAGGCCCACAGCCGGCCCGGCAGCGCGGGAGCAGCGTTTTAAAAATTATTTTTTATTTTAAAATCTCTCCTGGGGTTGTGCGTCTTTCCTTTGCAGAGCAGGCAGCCGAAGTTGCAGCCAGGGCTTTCCATGCCACGGGCGGAGACGGGTCAGGTGACGGTTACTGGGCCAATCACAGTCGCGCGCCCTTTCTGCAGCAGCAGTGGGTCGCCTTTGTGAAAGGCCTGGCGAGGAGAGCCCAGCTCCGGACCCGACCGCGAGGAACAGTGGTCGGGTCCGCTGCAGCAGCAGAAGGTTTTTTTTCTTTTCTTTTTTTCAGAGCGGAGCAGCGTTTTAAAAATTATTTTTATTTTATTTTTTGAAGAGAAGGCTGCAAGAGCGAGCAAGCACCGTCTTTTCTCCCCACCCCCCACTGAGGAGCCCGCCAGGCAAGGACTCGCGTTCACGGGTGGTGGGTGTGGGGGGTGCTTGGCGGTGGGGGGTGCTTTGGCACAAGCAACCCTTAGAACTTCTAGCCCAGGCTTAGGCAACCTGGTGCCCTCCAGATGTTTGGACTACAACTCCCAAATCCCTTTCCACTAACCATGCTGACTGGGGCTGATGGAGCTGTGGTCTAAAACATCAGGAGGGCACCATATTGCCTACCCCTGGCTTAGAGGATACACACTCCGTATTGCACCTTCTCCAAGTCCAATTCCCCCTCCCTGGGTATCTTTTCAGGATCGAGGTATGCCTATGCACACCAGTTGCCTACTCATGTTCTAGCCTATAAGTGAGATGTCTGTTTGTGGAGATTAAATTGGGGGGTGGGGGATAGAATAAGAACAGTCATGCTGGATCAGACCAAGGGTCTATCTAGTCCAGCATTCTGTTCGCATGGTGGCCAACCAGCTGCCCACGGGAAAGTTAGCCCACAAGCAAGACAGGAGTGCAAAAGCACCCTCTTACCCAAATAAAGTTTCTACCGATGGTCAAGACCCCTTAGGAATACAGAAAATTATCAAGGGTTAGACCAATCCTCCATCTCCCCCAATTCCCATGATCCCTGACCATTGGCCATGCTGGCTGGGGCTGGTGGGAGTTGTAGTCCAAAACATTTGGAGGGCACCATAAACATCTGGAGGGCACCTCTGGCTTAGGAGATATACACCCTATGTTGTACATTCTCCAAGCCCAATTATCCTCCCTGGGTATCTTTTCAGGATCAAGGTATGCCAGTTACTGAGGAACATGGGTGGGAGGGTGCCGTGGGGCAGCTTGGAGGTGGCGTGATCTAAGCTGTGGTGGCTTGTGCGACTCAACTAGGATTTCGCTGACCCGAAGTGGGCCCGCGTGGCCTCCGGGCCTCTTTCTGCTCATCCCAGAGCTTAGAGGCGGGGTCGTTTCTTATGTTTTCTGTGCAAGATGTGGGAGTTGTGGGTCATTTTTGAATTTCTTGGAGCAAGATGTGGTGGTTGTGGGCCGTGTTTTTTAAAAACAGAATCTGAGCAAGACGTGGTGTGGTGTTTGTGGGGCAGTAGCATTTCCTCTGAGTAAAATATTTGCAGGGTGCTTGGGGACTTTAATCATACGCCTTTCCCAAGCCCACTGCAGTATCCTGCTCAGGAGACAGGCTGGGGCCCATCGAGGTTGGTGCTGGTTGCTGCAGCACCTTTTCTTCCTTATTTTTTTAAAAAATATTTTATACTCTGCGAGCACCTGTATGGGCAGGTGCACGGTTATAGATGCTCATCTTTTTATTTTTTAAAGACTTATTTCAAACTAATTATTTACTAAATTTATTTTAGAGTATTGTTATCCCGCTCCTCAGTCAAATAGACTCCTGGCGGGGCTTACATATGATCAGTAAAGGAAGACAGTCCCTGCCTGCAGGCTTACAGTCTAAAAAGACACAGCACACAAGGAAAAAGGAATAGGGAGGGATGAGGGATGAAAAATAACAATGCAATCCTGTGCATCTTTAGCCAGAAGTAGTAAGTCCTTCAAGTCTCAGCATCTGCCAGCTGGCCATGCTGGCTGAGGTATTCTGGGAGTTGTAGGCCTTATTTCTGTCTAAACCTGCATAGGACCTTTTTCTCCTTGGGGGCTAATGAGCATGAACATGTCTTTTTCAGGTGCAATTTTGACTAGGGAAAAGACTTGGATTAACTCTGTGTGTGTGTGTCTCTCTCTCTCTCTCTCTCTCTCTCTCTCTTTCTCTCTCTCTCTCTCTCACACACACACACACACACTTCCCCCATCAAATTTATGGAGGAGAAGGATATCAATGGCTACTAGTCCTGATGGCTCTATGCTATCCAGTATCGGAGGCAGTATGCCTATGTACACCAGTTGCTGGTGTGAAGGCTAAATGCAGGTTGCTTGTTGCTAGTTGAAAGCAATATTTGGAGTTTGTGAATGACCTTAACTTTGTTGACGGTGTAACTTCTTTGCTGACTGTTCTTCTTTGCTGACTAAAATATTTAATTTGTTTTAATATAAAATTGCGTCTTCATTTTATTTATTTCCATAAAAAGGCCCACCAAAATCCTCAGCACCAGGCCCATAATGCTCTTAATCCGGCCCTGAGCCCAGGCATGTCTTCTTCGGTGTAGCCCTTGGGACACAACCAGCACATTCTTGGTGTCTCAGAACACACCCTGTAGAAATCAGGAAGGGGTTATTGGGGAATTAGGATTCCAGGCAGATGACGCAGGGAGACACTCAGGGACTTCAGCTTCAGTTTCTTATAAGTGCTCTGGACAGCAAGGGTGTCCTGATCAGGAGAGCATATGAAGTTGCCTTATACAAAATCGGACCACTGGCCCATCTATCCTGGTACTACCTACTCTGACTGGCAGCAGCTGTTCAAGATCCCAGTAAGAGGTCTTTCCCAGCCCTTCTGCCTGAGACAGGACTGGCAGCCTCAGGCGGCAGATGCTGGGGAGGGGGTGGTGAGGTGCTACACTCGTGTCCTGCTTGTGGGTTTCCCGTGGGCAGTTGGTTGGCCACTATGTGAACAGAATGTTGGACTAAATGGACCTTGGTCTGATGCAGCATGGCTCTTCTTATGTTCTTATGACAGAGCTGTGTGTGCTGCTTGGCCTGCCCTAAGCTAGCTTGCTGCCTCAGGTGTGGTGTAGGATGTTGTCCCATTGCTACTGCTGTTGCATGGTGTCCTGTTGCCAGTGTTGAAATAAGAGTCAACTGCCACTCTGGTCTGATTCTGTATGCAGAATTGGGGGTGCGAGGAGGGATTTGTCTTTCACCTCGGGTGGAAAATTATCTTGGGCCAGCCCTTGATCTGGATATGTCAGGAATTGGACCTTGAACCTTTTGCATGCAAAGCATGTGATCTACCACTGAGTTACAATCCCGTCCCCCCCATAAAACAGGAACCCTCTTGTGGGGTCTGGACCTGGCAACCCTGTAAGAGATACATTAAAGTGAGAGAACTAGTTATGGTGGTGATTTGGGATTTGGGTCTTGTCCAAACCAGATTTTGGAGACTTTGGTCAGGCATCAAACCCAAAGAACTTTTCATCAT
This sequence comes from Shinisaurus crocodilurus, assembly GCA_021292165.1. Classification (NCBI taxonomy): domain Eukaryota; kingdom Metazoa; phylum Chordata; class Lepidosauria; order Squamata; family Shinisauridae; genus Shinisaurus; species Shinisaurus crocodilurus. The sequence goes on along the minus strand of CM037881.1, from coordinate 98,685,182 downwards.
ATAGTTGACTATGAAGCAAACGTTGTGTTATGAGTAGATATAATCTTAGCCATCTGGCTATGATTATGACTTGCAAGGAAGACCACAGCAGGCCCCGGCAACAGTTTGGTTAGGTTTGGGTTTGTGAGAAATGAGTAGCTAAGCCACTGGCTGGACTGGCAAGGTGAGAGAGAAGATGCAAATGAGGGCTTGAATGGAGAGTGATTGGATTCCTAATAAGGCATGAATGGGTGGTGGCTGAGGTCTTGCAATGATCAGATGGCCTAAAGGCACAGGAGAGAAACTCCTAAAACTGAAATTGAAACAGCCCTAGAAAAAGGATGGCCTCCAACCAATGGCAGGATTCAATCAGAGCCTTAAGTTAATCAGGTAAGGGGAGCCCACAAAAGGCTTCCCTCTATCAATAACGCCCATTCACATATCAAGGGCCCACAGGCCTCACACATAAGACAAGATACCCTCAGCAATAGGTGCACAAAGAAGATTAAGGTGGTAAGCACTCAACAGGGTGATCAATAGCGATTAAGAACATCAGGGAAACAAAAGAGACCCCTGCCCCTCTCATGTAGCAAGGAACTCAGGGAAAGGTATAAGGACTGAGGTTTGAGTAATGGGAAGGTGTGTTGGGAGAGAGTCAAGAGAGTCACCCTAAGCCGTCTAGCATGAGGCGTGTTGAGACGCAGACCTCTTGCTCATCTCCTGCCTCCATGGGACTATGGTTGGGAATCCACTGCAGGGAGGGAGGGACCACCAACAGACAAGGTAGTAACCGGGCCTTCTTTCTCTGACTATCCCTTTAGATCAGGGCTCTCCAACCTTGGGTCCCCAGATGTTGCTGAACTACAGCTCCCAGAATCCCTTGTCATTAGCCATGCTGGCTGGGTATGCTGGGAGCTATAGGCCAGCAACATCTGGGGACCCAAGGCTGGAGAGCCCTGCTTTAGATGGAAGTCTTTCTTCCACCCCTTTCTCTCCATAGGCTACTAGGGCATAAGGGACTCTTTTCTCTCTCAGAATTATAGAGTGCGTTTTGCTGCCTGAAATCATTGGGTTTACTGTAACACCAGAAATAAGACACTGTACCTGTTCTATATTTAATATTTCATAAACAACTCTTTGTTTCTGACGTCAGTGTGCGTGTGTGTGTGTGTGTGTGTGTGTGTTAAAGGGCAAAGTGTGCACTTGACCCAGCTGCACGTGTCTTTACCGCAGCCAAAGATCCTAAATCTTTTGCAAGAGTGTGGGGTTAGCCTCTCTTCTTTAAGGGAATCTAATGCCCAGATTATCTGTTGTAATAGTTGATAATTGCAAGCCAAGACAGAGGCTGGTACAAGTAGAGAGACTCCAGTCTACTATAAAATGTAAATCAGAATTTGGATGTCTCTTGCTGGAAAAGTATGGCCTTGCTTATCCAAGAGTTGAACAGAAAAGTGTGTTACGTGCCAAACTATTTAGGATCCAAAATGATACAGGGAAATGTATGCATTAATATACATTATGTAAATGATGTATGGAGGTGTAATGTATTAATATACATTGATAATGTATTTAGGGGATTTGTGTTCCATTTCCTAGCTGTGCTCTCAAACTGGCACACATGTATAATAATCTAAGGACAAAACAATATTAAAATCAAAGAAAACAACACCAACCTATTAAAAGGCTTGGATTTTCACTTTTTCTGTTCAATTCAGGGAGGGAAAAGACTCTCCTAAATACAATAGTCATTGCCATCCTGGAGCTGGCAAGAGAAGCGTTTCTGGGAAGGGTATAGCACAGTTCTGGTCCCATGTGTCATACCTCTGACAGCACTATTACCTTCAGTTCATCAGAAGATATACCATCACAGGGAAGCATATATGGAAGAAGGTCCCTTCAGATAATCAGAGCCCAGATGGATTAGAGCAGTGTTCTCCAACCTTGGGTCCCCAGTTGTTTTTGGTCTACAACTCACATTACGCTGGCTGAGGCATGCTGGGAGTTGTAGGCCAAAAACATAGGTCTGGGGACCCAAGGTTGGAGAACACTGGTTTAGAGATTTAAAGATTCGAGACCAGCTCTTAGAATTGTGCTCAGAAAGTAACTGACCAGATATCAGCGCATATTTCTGAGGGCCAGTGTAATTGTAATATGGCCTCTCTGTGATGGATAAGAAGCAGGCCATTCTGCATAGTGTTGATGGTTTGATTGTACTTTGTTATATATTTGTGATTTTAGGGTTATGATTTTGATGTTGCTTATGTGTCATATTGTGTTTTCTATAGGTTGTTAGCAGCCCTGGACACTTTGTGAGGAAGGGCAGGATATAAATCATTTTTTTAAAAAAAATCTAATCCAGAGCATAGTAAAGTATGCAAATAAAATAATTACATATGATGGAGGTAAGAGGAGTGTTCAGACAATTCCATACCACATTCAGTGAACATGAAGGAGGAAGCATGATGGTGCCTGCTAGACCTGCTCCTCTGAGATTCAGCAGTAGTGTGAAAACCTGGCCCAATCACTGAACGGGAGGCCTGTCTGAACCCCCCTTTCAGTCTTTACCTTCAGAGACGGCACAGATGGCATACCAGGCATAATTGATTAAAAAAAGAGGTACTTATAGCCATTACTGCCACCTCCTCCAACATTTGTTCAAATAAGAAATAATGGAGATTGGCCAATAAAGATCTGGATTAGATCGATCCAAGGAATGCTTCTTTAGCAGTGCCCTGACAACTGCCTCTGTAAGAAAGGCTGGGAACTGAATATGATGGGGTTCTAGCAATTCTTTTACAGCAGGGCAATACTTGCCCGTCTGGTAGGTGTTTGATATCATTCCATGCAAAAGGAATACAAATTTCCACAGATTAGAGAAGCCTTCCCTAAGGTAGTGCCCTCCAGATGTTTTGGAATAAAATTCCCAGGATTCTTGGCCATTGGCTATGCTGGCTGGTGCTGATAGGAACTGAAATTTCAAACATCTGAAGGGTCAGACCCAGAAAAAGGAGCTACATTTTCTGCTGCTAGGTGCGCAGCCAACAAGAGGCCTAAGACCCAAAGACAAAACCTTGGCTGCTGCTCTAGAAGCGTCAGTCATTAGGGGTGCTTCCAGGCATCGTGATGTAGCAGCACCCAATTTTTGCTGTGTTCCTTCAAGCTTCAAGTCGAATAGCTTCCAGACCATCCAGAATCCTAATGAAATTCTGTAGCCAGGTGGGCAGTTCCCTTCCCCGGCCCCAAATATGTGGGTGGGGGTCAGGACTCGGGACAATGACATGGAGGTTAAATATCGCCTGCTCCATCGCTGCAGTCCCAGTCAACATTGCCCAGCCCACAGTGACAGTTGATTTCAAGAGACGAGGGCCAGGCCACAGAGAAGGAAATGGCCAGAGCAATCTATACAGGCCATAATGGCCCCCCATAATTTTCTGAGCCCTGGGGGGGAAAAAGGAAGTTGAAGTGTGAAAATATGGGAGGAGGTTTTGCCCATCATGCAGCTGCCCCTTAAAAAGTGAGTGGACAAAATGTGGTGGCTATTCCCTAGTAAAATGCCTGGTGTGCTGGCCTGGAACCAGCCTCAGCCGTGTCTAAGGAACATACCGTAATCTCACTAGTATCATGGTCTGTGCTTTAGAAACTGGATGCATGTTGACTTCTTAAAGTTTTAGTATTTGGTAGGTTGGATACAGTATGAGAATCAAAATGCACATATGTATGACATCTGAATGGGGGGAGGGGCGTGTACTTTCATGCCAGTGGAAAAATGTAGATTTGATAGCAATATATTATTTTTAAAACTTTAGCATTTATTTATTATCCTATGCATGTTTAGGCAGCATGGCTGGCTTGGGAATGCTGGGAGTTGTAGGACATTTTTATCTGAGCATGTGTAGGATTGCACCCTAATACACTTTACAGGCTGCCCTATAACCAAAGTTCCCTAGGCAGATTGCTTTGCTACCATGCTCCATGAAACAAGCTTGCTCATTTTCTGATCCTCCCACCTGTGGTGCAAATAGGTTTAATTTTTCCAAAGACATTGTGATTTAAACCCAAATGCAAAGGCCAATGTGTGGAAACAGATTCCATCACTGTACAAGAAACCTATTAATTCTACCAGTTTAGGAAATTACCTAAAATCGAAACATACTTTATGGAAGACAACTGTACTTTAAAAAATATATATGCATGCATGATTATATCAAGTATTTGACACTGTTACTAGAGAAGAGGATGTGAAACACCACCTTGATTATAGATTAACCATTTTCGTTGTGGATATTAATAGATCTAACTTCAAATGATGGGAAAGAATTGAGAGAGCAGAAAAGGCAAGAGATGGCAGGTAATCTGTAATACTAGCTACAAATTTGGTGACCACCTGCCATTTGCACACACAGTGAGCACCCTTGAAATGATGTCACTCAGGACCGGATTGCTGAGATGGGTGCCTATCCTGCATATGCAGGGTGCTTTCTTTTCTCCTAAGTCTATGCATTTGGTTTCCATTACTTAGGGTCAAGGCGAGTAGGAAAAAAATCCCAGGTGCCGACGGAGATCTTAAAACTTTATTTATGCCCAACGCGTTTCGGCCTAAGCCTTTTTCAAGGGCACTTGTTTTCCTATAGTATTCGAAACAAAACAGCTTCATCAGTCCCATTACTTAGGGTGCAATCCTATGGCTGCTAAACAGAGTCTAAATGGCCATAGGAGATGTTGGAGTCCCAGCTCTGACCTCGGAAACACACGCCGAGGTCGGAGCTGGGACTCCAACCTGGGAGTGCCCTCCCTCCGCCCTTGCAGCTGGTGTGGAAAGAACTGCGCCAGCTGCAGCTTCCAAGGTCAGAAGACTGACCTTGGAGTCAAAAGTTTGAGGGTGTTCTGGTGGGGCGGGGGAGGAGACAGGCTCTACCAGCCTATGTAGTATCTTGGTGGCACCTCAGCCTCTCTGCTTGTGCTCCAGGGCAAAATACTTAGACGGCTGAAACCAGCGAAGTCTTTTGCAGGACAGGAGCAGCACAGAGGCGACCTTCGCCTCCATGCTCCTTCTGCCCTCCATTGGATGCCTGTAATCCTCCATGTTTGGAAGGTTACTGCCCCCCCCCCCCATTACAGGTTACGTACTTAAGACATTTGCCACTGTTGAACCCTTTCGTTGTACTCCTACTTCCCTACAACTCAGGAGTCTGCCCATAAATCTGTAAACCAAGTTGGTGGTCAGACTCTAGCATCACACCAAGAACCTGCAGCCAAGAATATGTGGGGACCGGGATGTGCAAGATCAGGCCTGGCTCAGTTCTCAGTACAGTAATACCTTGGATTGCAAGTAACTTGGTCTGAGAGTGTTTTGCAAGACAAGCATACATTTATAAACAAGCGACGTCTTGCAATACAAGTAGAGGGATGTAACTGCTCGCCTCGAGTGGGCGTAGAGGGCCGAAATCAGCCCCACTCACGCCTGCCAGAGACTCGCTTTGATATAAGTGTTTTGGATTACAAGCACGGTTCCGGAACGAATTATGCTTGCAATCCAAGGTATTACTGTAACTCTCATTGCATTCAGTAGCAGATAGCAGCCTATCTGGAAAGGGAGCAGGGGCAAAACCTCAGTCCAGACACTGCTCCTGCTCCTGGAAAGCGATGACAAAGGCAGAAGACTTTGATGTAATGTTATCGGTTCCAGGCTGAGTGAACTGAGAGCTGGCATATTATAACCTTGAAGATCAGAGGATGAAATAAAGATGCCTAACTATTATGAATCTGGCTTTGGTGCAGGGGATTGGTCTTGAGAGATTACTTTCTTCATTTTGCTCTTCATTTGGTTTGTTAAATAAAAGCAGATTAAATACTGGTTTGCCACATTAAACAAATGTAATGGTACACGTGTAGGTGAGGCCACAATTGACTGGAACAGAAAGCCTTGCAAACTTGTGTATTCTCTCCATTTCACACATGCTCTGAGTAATTTCTAGCTGCCCAGCTGTGTAAAATGGTGGAATCTTCAGCTGATGGTTATTCTTGGTCTTTAGCCTGAACAATCATAGGTTTCTGGGAATCTGAAAAGATAATGGATTTGCCTTTGGTTTTCCTAGCAGGACATTCCAAGAACTTTCAATCTGAAGCTGTGGTTTTGGATCCATCTCAACTTCATCTCAATGTTTGCATGTCAGCCATATGGTGCACACATTGCTATACAGCACAAACACATTGTTCCATGTGTTACTGTGAGCCTAGATATCTGTGTGAATGTAGCTACAGCACAACAAAGGAGTTTTGTGGATAGCCAGAGACCACAAAATTACGTAACAACTCAGGGCAGTATCCTATACCTATGGCAGCATCTTATGGTTGCACTGCTGATCCACCATGGCCCTGTAAGCATCTCTTAAGCCAGCCTCCCCCAACTTAGTGTCCTCCAGATGTTTTGGATGACAACTCCCAGCATTCCTGACCATTGGCCTTGCTGGCTGGGGCTGATGACAGTTGCAGTCCAAAACATCTAGAGGGCACCAGGTTGGGGAAGGCTGCCTTAGGCAGTCACAACATGAAGGGCCAGTGGTCTTTGTGGCCCCACACTGTCCAAAGGTGGGGCTGGATGTAACAAAGGGTTAAATCTAATGTTACACTGGCAGAAATCCACTCATGCAATGATTTTGAGGGCACAAGGGGGGGGGCGCAAAGGGAGGGGTAATTGCCCCCTCCCAGTGCTGTTGATGGAACTACTTCCGTCAGCAGAATGATACCATTGGATTCAACCCAAATTTGGGTCCTAGAATTGGTGTCAGTGCACCTTGTATCAGCAAGATTAGCCAAAGGGGGAGAAACCAACAAATATATATATGATATTAGCTGTAGTGCATTGTTTTAATTTTTTTCATTGACATTATGTTTTTTTCAGCAAACAATTCCCACAACATGTGATTTAAAGTCTGCTGAACATGCTGCATTGCAGAAGCAACTGAAGTCTGGGACTTTGAGATGTTCATACACACACACACACACACACACACACACACACAGCTCCTATTTCCTATCTCTGTAGCACAGGAAGTCCGATTTCTACAACCATTGCAATGCATAGGCCTGGTCTTCCTTCTGCTCCTTCACAGCTGCTGTGTTATGGGAATGATAAGAATACAGAACACCTTTGCCATTAATGAAATAAACACTACAAAAGCCGCTCCTTTTAAAATAATAGTTTTATGTTTGCTAAAAGTTGCACACCCTAGAAAATACAATAAAATTAAAAAATGTACATTTGAAAAATTGGTTCATTGACAAATCTTTAATGTCTAAAAAACACTTGGAGGTACAGAAGGCACAAGACCAAAGTGCCTGCAGCCTGACAGTTTCAGCTGTTGCTGCAGAGACTGACAAGGGCAGGGAAATGACAAATGTAGATAACGTGGGAAGAAATAACCATGTAGCACCAACTGTACGAAGAGCGCTCTACCTTCATTGACAGACACTGCCTTATCTTTAAATAAATAGTACCATCATTTTTTCATAGTAGAGTAGGAGTCATTTCTTAGAAATGAACTGGACCATGCGCAAAGACGTGGGCAGAGGGGAGGGGAAACCAAACTGATACGTAGATCTTTTTCAGTCGACTTCCGTTGTCCCGCATGGTCTTAAGAATTCATTTCCTCTCTCATGGAACCACTTGTTCGATACTGTGAGTGATAAATTGTTTTGTTAGGACCGTAACATCAGGCCTATGCGTGCAGCATTCTCATGTTGGGCTTTAGGGACCAAAATTCTGCTAAGGCAACAACACATGTGCAGGCGCATATTCCCCAACACACCCCCAATAACGCAGAGAGTAGCATCAAGCGATGCGACTGTACTGGAACCAGCCCCAAATCCAAATTTCACACATGCACGCTTCAATGCTTACGAAGAACATTAAACAAAAATTTCAACATTATGGACACGACCCATCTCCCCCCAGCCCAGTAGGTGTAGATGTGTGCGCAGAAGGGAACTGGGACAGGGCTCACCTGAGCTCTCTTCCTCTTCCTGTCTGGCCTTTGGCCGCCCAAACATGTGCTCATGCAAGCCTGGGCCCATGGGGTGGAGAGGGACAGCTGGGTGTATCTATGGGCCTCCTGTTGCACATAAATGCTGGCACACTGTAGCCCAGGTTCATCTGGGTAGGAGGAGGCAGGGGAGACAGCTCATAGGCCCATTCCCTCCTGTGGGCACATACTTTCAAATACATACAGTATTTTTCCATGTATAAGACTATACTTTTTCCTAAAATCGTTAGACTAAAAATTGAGGGTCGTCTTATACATGGAAGTAAGCCGAGGAGAGAACTGCGTGGTTGCAAAACTGCCCAGTGAGGGGCGTCTTATACATGGGGGCGTCTTATACACGGAAAAATACGGGTAATTCAGTGCTTAACATTTCAATGAAATGTTGAGTTCTTCCTGGCCATTCAGGTCCAGTTGTTACCCCCAGGATTAAAGCAGCCCATATTTTCTACTTTCTTCCTTTTTTTAAAAGACGCTATCTAGGAACTGAACATCAGAGTCATAGGCCCGGTTTGCATGATCACAGGGTGGTTAACAAGCAGGTGCCACAACAACCCACTGTGGCTGTATAAGCCACAGAGGGCTGCAGTGATCGTGCAAACCAGGTCACTAACACACACCAAACAGCAAAGTAATCTTGATGTGATGTGACATAATCGAAGAATGTTTCACAGCAGTGCCCAAATCATAGGTCACACATGATCCAGTACTTCAGCCCTTAACTACTTAGTGAACCTGTAATATTGGCTCCTAAAACAAAAGAGACCAATTATACTTACCCCACTTACACCCTACTAATACTGGGCATGCTGCATGTCTTGTTCGATAATCCCCTTCTCCACTTCTGAAGAGGTTATACCAAAATACTGCAGTCCCCTGAAAATGAAGGAAAAGTCTTCACTGATTATGTGTGCATGTCTGTGTGTGTGTGTGCGTGTGCATGTGTGTGTGTTCTCATCTAAAGTCTATTTTACCTAAGAGATCCCTAATGTGCAGCCATTCCTAATACAGGGAGTCCACACAGGCCATTCACATCTGGTTACATCATTGATACATTTGGCTATATATTTCTACATGGTGTAAAATGGACAGAAAAATAGGGGATATTTAGAGTGAAAACAGTGTTTGTGGAAATTTTAGTGGGAAAATATTAGTTACAAACTCAGCTGTTACCTTTTTGGGCCAAATTGCAGCTCCAAAGTCTGGGAAAACTGTGGCGCCTCCAGCTTCTACATCACTCATCTGGGAAAACAATAGGAAATACCAGTAAAAGCCATTGATGATCCAGCATCACAGCCAGCAACAGCTACAAGACTCTTCACAGATTAATAGATCAGAAATATATTATTCTTTTACTCTATAGTGATGTTAATCAGCACAAAGGATTAATTGGATTACAGGATGTGGATTTATCAGGATAAAAAATACAGGGGAAAGTAATTTAAAGACTCTTATTAGCCAGTGATTCATATTTACAGGGCTGTAAAGGTCAGGAGCAGTAAGGGATTTAGGTTTTGGTATAAAAATAATTATTGTGCCTGATCTTGCTTGAGATTAACAGCACCACCCTATGCGTTTTGCAAGTCTCACTCTATTCAGTCGAGTTTACTCCCTAGTATGTGGGTTTAGGACTGCAGCCTAATTCCCTTCCTGAGCTTTTCTTTTATGATACTTGCCAGGGAGAAAAAGTGACATGGCCATCTAGTCACACATTTCCTTAGCAAATTGGAAGCATACCTTGGCACTGATCACACTGCTTAATTATATGCGTCTCTGAAAGATCCATTTATGGGTCTGACATATGGCAATAAAACTGACACAGCTCTATTTCTGCGCTAAGGAATAATTTCAGGCCAGGGAGCAACAAATTCTATTAACACAGTATGGGTACCTCCATCGTACTGTGAAGAGCGGTACTTCCATGTAATGGTTTGGATCCTAAGTTGCTCTTCCATTCATGCAAGCCGGGTGGGGGCTGGGAGAGCAATTTCCATCAACTCCCCCCTCCATCTGCAGCAGCTCCCCATAGCACGACTGACACCACTCCCAAGGGCCCCACCCCAATCCCCAAGGGCTGCTCCAGAGGGAAGGGAGAGGCAGGAAACCCCCATTCTGGGTCCAAGCCATTATGTTTAAGTTTAGGGGAAGAAAGATGTCTCTAAGGAGATGTAATTGCTATACTGGACATCTGATTTTGCCAATTTCAGAGACAAATCCCAAGCCAGAAAGGGTAGTCAGAAGTGAAATATTTTGGCTCTACCTGGCACTGTGTTTCTGGAATAGTCGTTTTAGGTCTCAGATGAGAAATTCTGAATTAATCGGTTTGGAGATCCAGGGCAATTATCCTTTCAACACTACCAGTAATATAAATTCCATTATGCTAATGTAAGTGACTTCTAGCATAACACCAATAGCATTTCTTGGAGCGCTGGGCTCCCCCAGCTATTGGTGTTGTGCTAGAAGTCGCTTACGCTAACACAATGCAATTTAAATTACTGGTAAACTGCCCTCAGAATCCCTGTTAGATATGACCCTGTTGCTATATAGTGGTTCTTTTGACATAGGTGTATGCATGCACTGCACATTTAAAAAGGCAGCGGCAACATGACAGCGGTACATTTGTTGGCATCAGCAAGCATGGGGGAAGAAATCAGAAGCACCCCTCTCTAAGCCAAATGTCTTAGAAACTCAAACCTAAATATATGCCCAGTTGATTTCGTTGGATGTTACATAATTCGAAGATTGTATAGCAGGGAGTGATATTGATAAAACATGAGTTATGGTTATGCCAGTCAAACTGCAGACAATATCTATGGTAAACTTTGTTAGTCATTTTGTAAAATGTTTTCTACGATGCTCTCATTTGGGGGCAAGTTTTAAAGCAAACGAAAGACCTGCAACACTAAATGTTATCAGCTGCAAACAAGAAGGAAAATGAATTCTCCTTCACAGATATTGTTACTGAATGTGATGCTGAGAGGACTAGGGAATCCCCACATTCAGGATCTATAATTTCTAGTAAGTTTCATGCAATTGGTTATATTTATACTGGCAGCATGAGAAAAAAAAAGGTCTCACTCAATATATACAGAATTGGTCATACTTACATAATTTAAAAAAGTGGCCACACGATTCCCAGTCCCTAAACGCTTGAAAGCATCAGGTTCCTCTTTCTATAAAATTAAATAAAAGTAAACTGCAAACTTCAAGCACGCAGACAAGGACACAGAGGTACTTACATAATTAAGAAACGTCGCTAGCCTATTTCCTTCCGTTTTGAGTGTGCTGTCAAAGGGTCGCTGAAACAAACAACAACTTTAACCCAACTTTTCAAACTAGTTGCAGGTTTGTAGCTTTGGAAAGAGGACGTGCAGCCTGATCCTACGCGCATCCATTTGGAAGCAAGTCCCACTGATTTGTGCAAAGGGGCTTATTCCTAGGCGAGTGCGCACAGGACTGAAGCCTTAAAGTCCCAGGCCAAACAGCTTGATACAAGATGTGTTAATCCAGCATAGCATACAAAGCCAGCATTGCAACACAAAGCTAAAACTTTGTGTTTCATCCTGTCACCAGGCCAGGTTTACTCAAAGCAGACACCATGCATGCTTGGCACAGCACAAGAAGCTTGAAGTCAGTTCTTGTTCTTTAGCTATCAAATCATTTGCGTGGCAAATTCATGGCTGAATGGTAATATTGCATAGGTAAATACTACAAACATCTTGGGAAACTCATCATAATTGGCTGTGATCTGTTTCTAAATCACAGCCGGCTGGAGCAACAGAACAGGTCTCATTAACTTCATATATGGAATAACAGATATAGGATGAAAGAAACACAAGATGTTTCCACTGAGAAAGGGATTCTTTTGGGTTTCTTGTTGAGTTTTGCTTTGACGGAATATAATAGCAACCAGGATCTCAGCTCAAAACATGGCTAAATTTCTGGTGATTATGAGAATTCGTTATTGGGGAAATGTTTGAGCTTCCTTCATTATTGATTCAGGCCACACAAGTGCAAAGCTCTGGATGGGGACAATTTTTATTCATCTTTCCCCTCAAAAGCTACAGTTAGTTTGCATGGCCCCCAGTGCAAATGAGAGATTTTAGCCAGAAGATGTCAAGAATAAGATGCATAGTTATTACAAGGTGATCCACAAAGTGTTGAAGGTTAGACTGAACAAGGAAGGTAGAAAAGCAATAAAACAAAATTGTGAAACCAGTTTTTGTTTTTTAAAAGAAAGACTTTGCACTGGGTTCACACAAGGTACTGTGTTCATAAAATGTTACTCTCTGAAGACCCACGCACCAATTTCTAAGACAATATTTAAGAACTACGCTGGCTTTGATAGGAATATTTATGACAGACCAGGCTGCATCCAGATTAGATCTGTATACACATTTCTCATTTACATTTCCAGTGAATATATAACGGTTCCCTTTAGAACAGCCTTGAAAATATAAGGCCTGCAGGCCTATTGCAATCCTCTTCCTGTCTATTTGTGGCCTCCTGAAGGAATAGCAAATGCCATTGTTTGCAGCCATGTTCCCACATCTACAGAGAAGCATCTAAAACCAACCAAATCCCACTGAAAATGGGAACACAGAATGCCTGCATCACTAGGTCTTCATAGTTCTTCCTCTCTGGTTAGAGGTTTTGGTGCCATTTTTCCCAGGCTGTTGTTGCAGGCTCACCAGCATCTGAGACTTCTACAAAGGTATGAATAGCTGGTAGAGCAACAGGCTTGTGTGCTGTCGAACGTAATGACGACTAGATATGTTTAAGGCATGGGGGATGCAAACTGAGCAAGAATAGAGACTGAAGGAAGAAGGAAACGGAAGGAGCTGAAGATGGGTGTATAGATAGGCCTGTGCAGTAGGGAAGGAGAAAAAGAAGGTAACAGAGATGGGGTACAGCTGCGTTCCCCCTACCTGGTGCCCTCCAGATGTTGTGGATTTCAACTCCCATCAGCCCCGGCCAGCATGGCCAATGGTGAGGAATGCTGAGAGTTGTAGTCCGAAACATATGGAGGGCACCAGCTGGGGAAGGCTGGAGTAAAGAGACCTAGGGTGGTGTAGGGAGGAGAGAGAGAGAACTAGGGGGTACAGAAAGAAAAAGGGGGCAACAGGTTGCAGAGAGGCCCATGGGGTGAAGAAATGGGTGACGGGGGTTGAAGTACAACGAGACCTGAAGGGTGGAGAAAGAAGGGGTGGTAGCTGAGAAACTGGGGTAAAGAAACAGAGAAAAATGGACGCAACAGAAATGTGGGCACAGAAAAACAGGACTGGTGAATTCTGTACAGTAAGAGAGGAGGAAATCAGGAATGGAGCTGCAGAGAAGCCTGGGGTCGGGGAGAGGGTAACAGAGATGGGAATGCAGACCTGTGGGTGGTGCAGAGGTGTGTGTGTGTGCGTGTGCGTGCACATCACACTAAGCCACCCTGCTAATAAGCCACGGTGGGTGGGTTGTTCACTGAACAACCCATGGTACGCCTGACAGATAATCAGGTTTACCATGGGTTGTTCTCCCCCTCTTCCCCTTCAGTCCTCCAGCCAGCTCCAGCACGTATCCCAGTGTCCTTTGTGGCAGAACCCATCTTGCCTCCCCCTCTGTGCTCCGATCACTAGCCCCTTTTGTTCGCCACTGTTGTTTATTTTTCTTTTTTCTGGAGCCTCAAAAAAGCTCAACTGAGGTTGTTGTTTTTTTAAAATGGCCTCTGAAAATTGCACAACCTCCTTTGTAATTTTTTAAATTATTATTTTTGTCCGTCTTTTGCTAGTGCACCCTTACTACTGTCTGGTATGTGGTCTTGCCTGGTCAATTTCCTTGTCTGTTTCAGCTGTCAAAGGGAGCAGCAAAGTGGAGTAGGTAACAGACAAATAAATTAACAAGGCGATACTGCATATAGGCTAATTTGGGTGCAGTTGCCAAATGGCATTCTGTCCATTACTAAGTTGTCAATTGAAAAGCTCAAGTTAATGGGGTGGGGGAGTGGCAAAAAAAGGGTGGCGAATAGATTCATAGATTCATAGATTTTTAGAGTTGGAAGGAGCCTACAAGGCTATCGAGTCCAACCCCCTGCTCAATGCAGGAAACTAGAGGAGGGGTCTCCCATCCAAGTAACAACCAGGCTTGACCCTGCTTAGCTTTCCACACTCAGACAAGCTGAGCCAGCGTAAGCCACAAGTACCACTTGGGCATCACTGGTGGCAGCAAGGGCGAAATCGCAAAGAGCGGAAGGAGGGTTTGCTGCTCTTGCCCAGTGGCTCATTAGTTCAGACGATACAACAACCTATCATGGTACCAACAACAACCCCTAGAACAAGCCATGGGTTGTCAGTGTGGCTTGTTCCTGAGAAATAAGCCACCCTGCAGGAAGTGTTCTGGACGACACGACAATCCACTGTGACTAGTTCACCACGATGAGTTGTCACGTCATGTGACCAGGTCAGAGAGAAAGAGAAAAAGTGGGAAGTTTAACAGAGAATTTAGAGAGAACTGTGGCAGTGCAGAGACAGCGCATTAGGGAATGCAGAGTGAAGGGGGGAGGAGGTGGTTACAGGATTACAATACACTGAGTTAAAATGGTAACAAAATGTTTTTAGATTGTTAACGTCTTAGCAAGGCAGCACTGTTGAGTTGATAAAAGTACAAAGTGGCTTTTGGAATGATTCCAGTTGTGCTCCCCCCATCTTTAGGAGAATGCACATTAGGACCGGATATCAAAACAACTTCATAAAAGTGTTCAGGGAAGTAAAAACAAACAAACAGCTGCAGAGCTGCTTGAGAGACTGTAATCACCGTAAAGCAGCAGAAAAAAAAAGAGCTTCAAATTTTAATCTGAGCTGCATACAGAGCCAGGAGGACCCGTCCAAACCCATAATAAATCCAACTGTCCACTTTCCTTAGCCTTGGCAGTTCACTGTCAGCTAAATTCCAAGTGTGACTCCTCCCCAGCCCAATAGCCCAAGGATGAAGATCTCGATTGTTTTGATGCCTGACTTCCTTGCACAGATCTACATTAGCACAGAGGCTTTACATGTACTTTGATTAGTATCAAAGCACAGTGGCCCCACTTGGAGAGTACCCTGCCCTACCTTCTCCCTGTGAGAAAAGGCAGGATCTCACTTCCCCAACATGCACAGGGGGAAGGGCGGGAAGAGTATCACCCAATCCATGCCAATGCAGCTGCAACAAAAGCAACAGACAAATGGTGCTGCTGTTGCAAATTTAATTCAGAAATGCCAGATGGTGAAGGGGGGGGGGGTGCTTTAGGACTGATTGCTTCTTACAGCAACAATTAAGATTCCAGTCTTGCATTTGGTCCCTTTGAATGAGCTGACATGATAATGAAACCAATCTAATGGTGTCTGAATGCAGACGTGCAAGCGAACAGAAATAAAAGCAAAACTGGATTCTAGCTCAGCTTTTCAAAACTATCGTTGCGCCAAGCTGTTACAAATGTTCTCAGAAAGCAGTGGATGATAGAAGTTATGATGACACTCTAGGTCTAGGCTGCCTTAAAAGGGAAGGGAATAACGTTTCTAGAGGTTTGCTTAGGAGCCGTATTAAAAAGTGTGAGAGCTTATTTGCACGCTTTTCTTTTCTGCTGCAAGTATTAGGGTGGCTGTACATCTTGCACAGCAGGCACCAACTGCTAGAGTGCTGGTGTCTGCCACCACAAACACACAAAGTGTGGACAACTTACTTCCACCTTTGACACACCTGCAACGGGCTATGGCTCCCTGGGTGTTCAAAGATGTGCATGTATCATGCACATTTTACCTGCTTGCTCCAGGAAATGTATTTGCAGCAATCGTGTCTACAAAGTAAAAATTGAAGCTACTCTGACTGCCTAATCACAGAACTGCAGAACAGTCCCATTTAAGTCAAAGGGCTACTGTGCACTTGGAAGATGTGCCCTCCCTCAGTTGTAGGCCCAAGCAACATATCACAGGGGACGACATATCGCTGCCCACCACAACCCAATTATCTGGTGACATTTGGATGAAGAGGAAGTGTGATCTGAATGATGTTATCATACTCAAGAGTTCCCTATCCTACATCATGGGCTCCCACATGCAGGGGGTGGGGAAATGCCATGGTATCATGTTATGCATCTTAAAGAAGGCCACAACTAATATTTGTTAAAAATTGGCAGGGAGACATGGGAGGAGAGTCGGCTCAGTAACAGCTACACCTTTCAGCTACTGCTATGCCATAAGTTCAATATACCTACCTACCTACCTACCTACCTACCTAAAAGATCACTATGCCCATTTTATATACATACAGGTATGGGAAAACTAGAAGGCTTGCATGCTGTGAGAAAAACAATGTACCGTTGTCAGCGTTATCTTTTTTTTGACAGTGCTACATTGTCATCAAACACATGATCGCAATAGCCATAGCACTGCAGACAACTGAAAGTGTGAGGTGGTATTTTAGAAAGAACCTCACAAGAACCACACACAGTGTTCTCCCTTCAGTCCATAAAACTAGCCCTCCAGTGCACAAAGTTCCCTGAATACAGTCAGTGCCACCATCAGCAAAAGCAACTTGTATTTCAGTGGCAATCTCCTAAAACAAAAATCTCCACTGGTACAAGACTGATGTCTGTTGATGGTCACCATTCACTTAGGGCTAATCGAGAGATGACTTGGGTCTCTGTGATTGGATCTCCTGCATCTTTTACTTTGCTCAAAAGTAACTGCCAGGGGAGAGGAAGATGGATCAGGGCTGAGGCACTGGGGGGAGTATATTTTATTTATATTTATTTACCATTATTTTTAGGCTGCCTTTAAGGGCAGAGCCCCCACAAACAGACTCTTTCCCCAAAGACAGGGCCCCTTATTGCACTTGCCTTTTTCCCTAAAAACAACCGGGGAGGGGGCGTTGCTGGAAGCAATTTAAATCTGGGAAATGGCAAGGGAGAACAGGGTAAAGTCCCCTCCCTTCCCCAGCGTTGCAGGCCTTATTCAAATCAGCCTTGCCCCACAGCTGCTTTTGAGCAAAGAAAAAAAAAAGATGCCAGAGTTAACGATGAACCTCCATCACCTCTAGTTTGATCCTTACAATATCGGATATGCTTAGCAGTAACACAGAAAATATCTGAAATTAAGAACCTACCCTTGAGAAGTCAAAGTGTGGTTCATATTGTCCTCCCATGCCATAATTAGCAACCTAAGGCGTGGGAAGAATGAAATGTCTTTAGCAAAATAAAAATTTATTCATTTTATTAAAAATATAAGAAAATAAAACATTTCTTCAAAAGAAAAAACTAGATCATCATATCATCGTCATCAGCAATATTATTTATATAGTGCCATCAATCTGCACGAAGCTTTACAGAATACAAGAAAACAAGTCCGTTTATCTATAATTCAACACAACACAGGAGAGACAGAGGACAAATAAAGAAGAGCAGGTGTGTAATGGCACAGACACATAATTAGGCATAGTTGCAGTAAGGGCAGGGATGGGGGAGCGATGGCCCATGGGCCAGACATGGCCTGCAGGAGGCACGCCATCTGGACCACCAGCTTTCCCCCTGCAAGCCCCCCCCCCAGGCCCACTTCCTCCCTCCCTCCCAGACAGGGGATTCTCTTCCCACCTCCCTGATTGGAGATAAGAGATTTTCCCGACTTCCCTGCCCACCCTGCAATCAGGCTTTTAGAAAGCCCCACTGGTGCCAACTGAGGTTTCTTAAAAGCCTAATTGCAGCCCAGGGGAGGGGCATGTGTTTGAATAGGGCCGCTGCTGGAGAGGGAAGGGCTAATCCTCCCCTCCCCAATGCTATGATCCCTCCATGCTGCAACTAGGCTTTTAAAAAGCTACCATGGATGCTTTTTTAAAAAGCCTAATTGCTGGTAGGGGGACATTTTCAGGAGGAGTGTGTGTGTGTGTGTGTGTTTGTATACACACGCACGCACACACACACACACCTATATAGTGTGTGAGTAATCACATTGGGGGGCGGGGGCACAGCCAGCAGTGGAACCCACTGAAAAGGGTTCCCCACATCAGTGATTTGAGATGCATTTTTAGGCATAGGGTAGCAAGAGAGAGTTGTTTGAGGGAGCAGCAGAACTTCAGATAGCTGAGAGTGGCGGACCTGGGTGACTGAAGGCCACAGGCTGGAATATATCCAGATATAAAAGCAAAGTAATGAGGTGAGGGTGGACAAGCCCATGGAGGGCTTCTGCTGGATCCAGGAGTGGAACGGCAACCAATTAGTGCGGGGATTTAAGGAGGGTCATCCTGGTTATCAAAGGGACAAGAGAGGTGATTGACTTGGGCAGGGGGGTATTGTATCGAGGTGAGGAACTGAGGCAAGACAACAAAAGACCAGAGAGAAGAAGGTGGCAGTAGTCACGGCAAGAGATGGCCAGGATGTAAACCAGAGTTTTGGCCAAGGAGACAAAGGAGGAAGAAGTGCCATCTTTTTGTAATGTTGTAAAGGAGAAGTGACATTACTTGGTGATGGACTGAATATGGGGAGCAAAGGAGAGAGAGAGAGATCAAAGGTTCATGCTGTTCAACAGGGTGGATGGTGAGATTGTCAGTGGATAAGAAGAGTTTACAAACAGAAGAGGGCTTACAAAGAAAGAGGAGAAGTTCAGTCTTGGACAGAATGAGTCTGAGATGATGAAGTATCAAATATCAGACAGGCAGTTGGAGATGTGGCATGGGAGGAACAAGAAAATTCTATGAAGCGAAATTGGCTTATGGCTGTGAGTTTCAGCACATTTTTGTCCTGGACAGATGTCAAAAACAGCAACTGGAGGAGACATGATCTCCATTATTCAACATATTAGCAGTTCCCATTGGTGCAGATGTCCAGAACCTCAGCTCTTTGACCTGTTCCATCTGCCAGAAACTACAGGATTACTTGGTACTCCGGTCCACTGAACTGAGCTGAACCCAGCAGATTTAAAATAATATGGAAATTCCTTGGTACTCAAAATCTTTACAGAATGAGATCATGGTCATAATCAAAAGTAATAATTTATGTGCAGGACTGCTTAATGCAGAGCTAGAGGTTCCTGGGACATTTTATCGCCAGCAGTTTCCATTCAAAAAAAGTTCTCATTTATAAAATAATCGATAAACAATCAAGAAATGAAAAAAATGGCTCGTTCTCTCTCCATGCCCCCTTCTCTTTTGCTATCTTCCATTCTATAATTCATGACTCCACAGAGTCAACAAGCTCCTCACAGTTCTGCTTCACAAACTGGAGCATGAAAAAGAGCAGCACTAATAGTTTCCCATATATACAGAAGGAAAACCTGTAATGTCCTTTTGTACTTACCTGCAATAATTCAGCTGTTTTTTCTGTTAATCCAGTGATTTGCTCCATTCGATGATTCACTTTGGCAACAACCAGATCATCGTCTTCCTCCAGCCATGAACTTGAAGAAAAGAAGAATACATACAGGAATTAGAAAACCCTCTCCAAACATTGTGAAATCAAGTATACAATTTCCCTAATTATTTTGCTAATTTTTGGGGTGAAGATAGGGGGTTCTATCTTCACCCCAAAGTGTATGTATATTTACACATATACATACACTTATTAACAGGCCGCCTTTTATGGCATAGCCTTTACACAGCATCTTCCATAATAATAAAAATATAAAATACAATTTAAAACCAAAACCACAACAATTATCTGACAGTAGAAAAAAACATTATTTAAAAGCACAGGTCAGCAAAAATAATTAATGCAACAAAAAAAAACAACCCAACAAAACAAAACAACCTCCCCCCCCCCCCAAATATTTCAAACAGCCCCTTGAATCCTAGACCTGCAGCTTCTACAAGTTTTGATTATTTGTTCAGATTTGAGAGTGGGGCAGGTCCAAAGCAGAATGTAAAAATCCAGACCTTTCAAAGTTTTAATTTGTATCAAAATATTTGGAAATTACTCTTAAGAAAAAGAAAATGATCTTTATTCTCAGTCAGTTTACCTTTTAGACACCCGGTAGCTGGCTACAGTTAGTACCCCCGTCTTGGGATCACGTACAGTGGCTCTTGCCAACTATATCAGAAGAAATGCAAGGTTTAATAGCGGAAGTAGCACAAAAAATACATTACAAAAATAAGTTTCACCTTCTGTCCTTCATTCACATCCTTCACATTCCTGTATCAGGTTAAAACTATGTGTGAAATTTTTATTGTATGGCTGGAATACTCTGTACTCTGTGAAAGAGGATATACTGCATTACCGACAAGCAAACATTCATCTCATGGGCCCATCATAAGATTTATGTAAACCATACTGCCTAATAACCAAGTCCCCAAAACAAAACAAGTACCTTCGACTACAGGCCTGTGGCTCACGCTGGCTCAGCTTGTCTGAGCGTGGAAAGCTAAGCAGGGTCAGGCCTGGTGATTACTTGGATGGGAGACCCCCTCCTCTAGCTTCCTGCACTGAGCAGGGGGTTGGACTCGATGGCCTGGTAGGCCCCTTCCAACTCTATGATCTATGAATCTATGACTTTCAGCTGTGCTGAAGTCTTGATGATTAAAGGCACAATCCTATGTATTGGATTATGATTAAGGGCACAGTCCTATGCAGTGTTGGCTGGGGAATGCTGAGAGTTCTAGGACTTTTTTCTGTCTAAACCTGCATAGGATTGCACTTTGAATCTTGCTTTAGTCAATACGACATAGGAAGCAAACAGAAAATCATTGTATGTAAGAGGTAAGGGAGCCACCTATTTATTTATAGACAAGTTTGAGGTTATGCTAGATCAGAGGTGGCATTCCTGCTGCTCAGGGGCTGCATGCAGCTGCCAAACTCTCCCTTGGCATCTCTGGCCACCGTGGGTTGCCCACTGTGAAGAGCCCTTTGAAAGCACAGATCCCACTGCAGCTGTACATTCAAAGGGCGTCTCTGCCTGGGCAGGAAGAGGTCAGACCCCTCCCCACCGAAACAGAGAGAGAAGAGCCCTTGGAAAGCATGGATCCCACAGAGATTCCTTGGCATTTCTAATACACCCATGCAATGGACTTTCCAGGTAAAACAGGGGTAAAAGCTAGGAACTCTGAAGGTGAGCAGCCTCTAAATCAAATCTGGCCCTTGAAAGACAGAATCTTGCCCCCAATTGCTAAACTAGTGACAGGAGAGGTGAGTGTAGGGAATGGTAGTTATGAACATGGGACTTGATAGCAGTCCGTCTTGGGCAATACTGTGACCCTCCAGTAAAATTTGTTGCTGTTCAGCAATTACAATGTTGCTACAAACACTTATTTAGATCAACAACATTTGGCTAAGTTTACTTAGCCTTAGCTTATTTAAGTTTACTTAGCCTTAGCTTATTTAAGTTTACTTAGCCATTAGAATAGACCCTTGAGCCATAATTATTATCTACCATATCATTTTTTCCTCTCATGTTTGATAATATTTTCTTGACATTTTCTCATTTCTTTTTAATCGCGTGATTAATTTTCTTTTCATAGAATGTAGCTTTTGGCACAATGAAGTGCCAGAATCCTGACTCATCTGCTATTCTGTTGCAGACTCCTGCTCCACAAATCATGGCTGGAAACTCAGTATGCTGAACATTAATTGTGCAATAAAGTATTGCTTGCAGTAATGTAATTCTGAATTCCTCATTATGCATGCAATTGACTTATCCTTGCCATATGGTTCCTGTTTGTGGGCTTCAGTTGCTCTAAACAAGGAAGACGTTAAAGAACACCTCATATATCCTTACATTAATTAGTGATGAGTGAACTCCTCAGCTCAATTTGGAATTGGTCAGCAACTATGAGCATCATTAGGGCACTGTTGAAAAAAATACTTATTTCCCCCTAAGAGTTATAAATTGACTCATAATGTTGATTGCACCTTCCAATATTAAATCCTGGACACTAATCTTAGCTCAAGCAGAGCTAAGCTGACACCACTGAAAGGTTATTTTTAAGGTTCGAGGTAACCCAGGGAAGTCCAGGGTAGTTTCTAAGCCGGGGGGGGGGGGGGATGAATTGTGCAGTCCATAAGCATTATGAGCTAGGCAAATTTATATTTCAAACTTTGGCAGTTTCACAATATAAACTGGTATTTCTTTTGGTTGATGGTGGACTATTATCTCTGCTGCAATTCTTGCCTACACTCCAGTGTATATTACAGATGGTGATTAACAGAGGAGTGGCAAGTGAGAGATGAAAAATAAAATTATTTCCCAACCCAATCATATATGTGTTTGATAGAGAAACTATATATTTTGTAGAGTTGGTGCAATTAACATCAATGCCAAAATATTTGTTCCACTAGTAGCTTCACTTATAAATATGGTAAAACAGCTTCATTTAAGCGAAAATATCCCTTTAGTTTAGTCCTTTTCCCCCATGGGCTAAATCACCATAGCTTTAAAGTACAATGCTTTGTACAGACTCTAAAAGGAAGTATCTCTGCCTCAAATGTAGATTTGTTCTTTTTGGAGTTCCTGCACAACTCTCAGTGTGACACCATGGGCCAGTTCGGACATCATGATACGCCAGGATTCCAGAGAATCCTGGCTTATTATGATTGAACAGCATGCTGGGAATCTCTGACTTGGCTCCTTCCAGCAAGTGTGGACCCTTTGTCCATGGTTTGTTTATTGCGATGTCCAAACTGGGTGTTCTGGCTTGTCTTTCCCCAAAGAAGTCAGAGTCATAACCCATGGTTTCTTCTTGTCTTATGACTCCAACTTATTTGGGGAGACCCAAGCCAGACTCTCCAGTTTGGATGTCACAATAAACAAATCTGGATGCAGAGTGTTAGCCGCTCCCAAAAGCAGGAGGAGCCAAGTGGGAGTGATCAGGCAGCATGCACCAGTGTGCTTGCTCAATCCTGATAAGCCAGGATTCTCCAGAAGTCTGGCGTATCTTACCAGCCAAACTGGGCTCATGTTGACTTTAAAAGAACTATTCTTTGTCAAAACTAGATATGCCTTTATTTTAAAACTAGGGGTGGCTTCACATACATTTATCATGCCGAAGACTGCTATATTGGGGAAGTGTTATGCTCCTAGCTGCACATAACACTGCACATTTATTTTGAACAACATGCATGGAAAGCACACCTGCTGCTGCCTTTCAGTTTTGTCCAATGCTTTTTTTTTTTAATGTATGAGGTAATAGTGAACCATCAGGAAAATATCTAAGTTTATAGAAGGGAAAGCTGAAAGGCAGGCAGAAGAATTTCAGCCAAGCCAAACTGGCTGATGAACAAAGAATTGTGACTTTAGAAACATCTCTATTAAATGCAGAAGAGTTATACTGACCCTGCAGTACTATATTTCTTTGAGTTACAGCTACATGAGCAATAAACGCCATTACAGTTTCAGTACCAGAGCCTTGTTGTAGCTAACAAAGCTAAAGGAAGTAGTCACCCAGGTACACTGCAGTTCACAAGCTTCCTGCACCATTCCACCTCAATGTCACGAGATGAGAGGGCTCACTTTTGAAAACATGTAAAGGGGTGATGTGAAAAACCTCTGCATGAGACCTTGTACAGCTGCTGCCACGTAGTGTAGATAATCCTGGGTTAGATAGATGAATGGTTTCATTCAAAGGCCTTGTTAAGACATACTGGGCCTCTTCACACGTCACAGCAGCCCACTGTGTCTTAATTTACCCGCGGGGGCTTCGTGTTGTATCGGGCGCCCCCAGGCACCATTTTTGCATGGTGCCTGTGGGTGCTCAGCTTGCTGTGGCTTGTTGTGTTGTGCGAACCCAGGAGGGAGGGGTGTTTAAGGGTTGGACAACTCTCAAATAACCCTAAAACAATCCATGAGTTATTTGAGGACTGTCTAACCCTCAAACAACCACTGCCACCTGAGTTTGCACAACATGACAAGCCATGGCAAGCTGAGCGCCTGCAGGCGCCATGCAAAAATGGCACCCTCGGGTACCAGGCACAATGTGACAGTGCCCGCGAGTAAATGATGCCATGGTGGGTTGTTGTGTTATGCAAACCAGGTCAATGTTAAACTATGGTTTAGTGTTACATGAATGAGTCTTGGGCTTGTGCATTCCCCTCACTTCCTCTGGCATGGCAGTGAAGAAAAGATCTGAAGCTTTCACTTCTGTTTTAACTAACTGCAGTTCCGTTTTTAGCTGTGTTTAGGTTTAACTGACACAAGCCAACTTTAAAATGTGATGTAAGAAGTTGGCTTGCTTTCTTAAACCATAGTTAAGATTAAACGTAAGGTTAAACTAAACTGTGGTTAACTGAAATGGAAGTGAAAGCTTCTGATCTCCTCTTCACAGCTACACAAGAAGGGAGAGTTTGGCGGAGTTTGGGGTGGGGGAGTGCACAAGCATGAGGCACATGCATGTAACACTAAACCATAGTTTAACATTACATCTGAACCATGCCAACATAAGGCAGTGTCATATGTTCCTATGAATTCCTGTTTCCATCTCACATTAGAATGGCCTTAAAACTGTATTCAGGGGAACTCAGCAGACAAAGTAAATAAACACTCTCACTGTAACAGTTATAAGAATCGTTGGGAGAGGAAGACAAAAGGTTTTAAAAAAATGAAAAGTTCATTGCAAAATAGTCCAATAGAATTGTTTTTCATTTTATTTCTTACTAGGCTGCACAAATCACAATGAATAAAACACTAGAGTAGACATCATTAGTCTAGAGCTGGCATAAATTTTATATTGTGTGGTTTAGCAACTAAAAGCAGAAAATTTTAGCACAAGTCTAACAGATATGCCACCCAAGACTTAAAACTGCAACCAAAGACCTCACTATTCATCATATACACAGCAAAACTGTGACCAACACTTGCAGTTTTAAATCCAAAAACTATCTCTAAAAAAGAAATAAAGAGAAAGAAGTTTATGCCTGATATCAGCACTTCACTGGAAAATGATTTTGCTGATGGTTCGGGGAGAACTGCTCCCTGGTCCAGCCTGGAGCTCCAGTGAAATTATTCAATTTGAGTCTGGGCTCACTAGGCCTGTTGTAACCAATGTGCCCCAACTATCCCACATAAAGATCTGGGATAAAATTCGTTTCAATATATTACAGCAATCACACTCCTGGAACTAGGATGGTGGTTTCTGACATCCCCAAGACACCCAAGTATGCTACCTCAATAAGTTAACAGGTCATATTGATCAGCTGGTTGAAGAAGTGGGACACTTACTTTTGGTTTAGCCAGCTCCTTAATTTTCTCTATTTCTTCATCAGATAAGACATCATAGTATCTGACAATGTGTGGACTGTCCCATTCATCTTCTTCTTTAAAAGGTGCTATAAGTAGGTGCGGGTTTCGGTTTCCATTGTGGTACCTACAAAACAGCCTCTTTTGTCTTCGAGGTGTCTAATAAGAAAAAATCAAAACAAATACACTATTTTGAATGTTGAATTTTATGTTCAGTAAAGGTTAGGTATTTATTTATTTATTTATTTTATACCCTACCTTTTTTCCTGCAAGGAACCCAAGGCAGCTTACATAATCCTCCTCCTCCTCTCCATTTTATCCTCACAACAACCCTGTGAGGTAGGTTAGGCTGAGAGTCAGTGACTGGCCCAAAGTCACCCAGTGAGTTTCATGGCTGAGCAGGGACTAGAACCCGGATCTCCCAAGTTCCAGTCCAACACTCTAACCACTACACCACACTGGCTAGGTAACATCTAGCTTAGAAATACATGGAACAGAGATTGAATAACGTATGTCACAAACATATTTAGGCATTGGAAGTATAGTGCTTATTACGTAGATATGGATTCACAGCTAGTTGGAAAGCTGTAATCAGAGTGCATTCATCAATTGTTCCTCTTCAAACCCGAGAGAGGTTTCAAATGGGCTGCCTCAGGGCTCTTCAACATTTTTGTGAATGACTTAGAATCTAAGACTTAGATGAAGGAGTCGAAAGAATTTGCTCATAACACAAAACTGGGATGTAAAGCTAACACTTCAGAACATAAGAATATAATTAAAAATGACCTTGACAGTATGGAAAACTGGACTGAAACAAAGAAAATGAAATTTAAAGAGAAAAGTAAACTTCTACATTTAGAGAAAGCAAGCAAGTGAGCAAGCACGCACAGCTAAAGGATGGTGGACACCTGGCTTGGCAACAATACATGTGAAAAGGAACTTAGGCTGTCGCAGCTGAACATGATTCAGCAGAGTGATGCAGCTGTGATTTTAGGCTGCATTAACAAAAACACAGTTTCCAAATGGCTCCCCTTTATTCTGCACTAGTCCAACTTCATCTGGAGTACTGTGTCCAGTTCTGGGATATAGAGGGATATAGACAGATTAGAACAGGTTCAGAGGAGGGCAATGAAGATGGTCAGAAGTATGGAAACAAGTCTGATGAGGAAAAGTTGAAGGAACTGCAAATGTTTAGCCTGGAGAAGAGAAGATTAAGCAAAGACAAGATAGCACATAATAGAGGGCAAAGACTGGTTCTCTTCTCCCCCAGAGGACAAGATTAGATCTAATGGGCTTAAGTTACAGGAGGTTTTCAATTGGACATTAGGAAAACCTTCTTGATATTAAGAGCAGTTTGACAATGGAACCAATTATGCAGGGAAATGGTGGGTTCTCCCTCATGGGAGGTTATCAAGACGGGCCTGGGCAGCCATTTGCTAAAGATGCTCTAGCTCCTGACTTCCTGCATCAAGCTGGGGGTTGTACTAGATGACCTGATTATATGTACCATGTTTGGTGGTTATGTTCAAACATACTGGCATTATCAACAAGTAACAAGGGTGAGAATGAAATAGGATCTTAATAATCTGGAAGATTATTTCTTATGAGAAAGTTAAACTCTTGCCTATGAATCTTTCAGTAACTGCCAAAATTATCTCAGCTTGTAACAGGAAGTCTCCACTGATACCAACAGCAGCAGAATGGTTGGTTAAGGTACTTGAGACTGTAATTATAGATAAATTGTTGGATAAGACTTGAAGGAGGAACAGCTGACTCTTGTTCAGAAATGGCAACCTTTAAAATAATAATAATAATAATATTGGAACCAGGATTTTGACTCAGAAAGACTGGATAATTTTGTTGCAACTTGTGTTAAAACCCCACTGAATATATAACAAGCCAAAGGGAATTATCGACTTGTTTTGGGAATGCATTCGAAGAACAACTACTGCAACGTAAGTGTTTAAATCTGTAGCCTTTGGGATTCTCTCTCTTTCTCACCATTTTCACACCTTCTCCTCTGCAAAGGGCCTCATAGATTTCACGCTCCGGCAGGTAGTCCTGGGGCCTTTCATAAATTCCACCGTATGTTGTTGGCTCGATTGTGTTTGAGGTTTCATTGAACGGGCTTCGCTTCTTTTTCGCTTTCCAGCAGCTTCTCAAAGTATTGCATGTTGCTGCCTGCCCTCTCATGATTGGGATCTTGGTTGGGAAAGAAAAATGAGAGAGAAGACAGTTAAGTTACACTATCCCAGACTTCTGTAAGCAGAAGTGTAAGCAGAAGATAGTGTAAGCAGAAGGAGCCTTCAAGCCAACAACACCACACCAGTTACTTTGTGCAGGCAAGAATCCTCTCCTCCTTTCTCCCAACAGTACCACTTTTAAAAAAACACAGAAACTGAGTTCTCTGGAGTCAATCAAAGTTATCATCTTGATTCTAATGGAAACAAATTAAGGTAAGAAATGGGAAAAATTGCTCAATGCAATATTTCATTGTGATAAAGAGTATCATTCCCTGCTACACCATGTATAGCACCTCTCTGCTTAAAACGGAGCACAAGTTAACCCATTTTCATTGTGAACGATCCAACAGAAAATTCCAGCTTAGTAATGGTATAAGCAGCTGTGCGCCATCTACTGAAGAATGTAAACCTCTCTTTCTATAAAGTGCATAGTGGAGGGAAATGAAAAGATCAACACAAAGGTTCAGAATGTTATGGACATCACGTCAAAAGACTTCAGAACTGGCCCAACAGACCTGCTAGCGTTCCACAACCTGGTGCCCTTCCAAATGTTTTGGACTATAACTCCCAGCATTCTTGACCACCATTGCCTATGCTGACTGGGGCTGACAACAGCTGAAGTCCAAAACATCTGCAGGACACCATGTTGGGGAAGGTCGGACTAGGCTTAAAAAGGAATATACCTACATCTGCACTTTAATCAGATCTTCCCTATTTCAATACAAAATTTAACATTTGCACATCATTGTTCCTATAGGATTCAACATCAAATTTTTACCCATTAAGAAAATACTAAAAGGTCTAAATCTAAGGCTCTGTGAGAGAGGGCCCTTGGGACAACAATCAATGATCAAGAACAGGGCAAGGTATGTTAAGCACAAATCGGTGGGGGTTTTTTGTAAGAGAGAAACAATACAAATTGATGCTTAGATGGTATCTAAACAGCAACAAGGCTCAACAGGATGTTCTCAGTTAATCACTTTCATTGTTGGAAACATAAGACACTTAGAGCAGGGTGTCAATATGCACAGTCATACTGACATCAAATATGAAACATGACTGGTCATATAATTAGTTTCAATCCTTTATTGAATTTATTTAATGTAACAGACATAAATTTGACGTATTTATAAGGTTATTAGTATCAAATTTATTAACTGTAGCAAAAAAAAAAAAAGAAGTCTGGGCAAGAAATGGGGAAAGACCTCAACTCCCCCCACAACAAAATGACTGTTGATGTGTTTAAACTTGGCAAAAACTGTATAAGTTAACTGAGGAAGTCCATAGGAAGGAGGGAGTTGACTGGGTAGACAATGCAGCAGATAAACTGTTGCTTTTGTTATATATCAGAATATGTTTTATGGTTGCTTAAGACTGGAAAGAAGTCTGTTTGGTGTTTTTTTTTTTTTAAATTAAGGAAGAGAGAGGGGAAAAAAGTTACTGATAAAAAAACAGAACAATGTTCAACTTAAGTGATTCCTGGCAGAAATAGAGTGAATTATTGTTCCAAGTTGGGTAAACTGAACTTTAATCCAAGTGACTAACTCCACTGACTGGTACCAGATGTCATGAAACCTTCAGAGTCTGCTAATCTGCCAACGTTACCATATGCTTCTAAAAGGAATCTGCCATAACTGTCCAAATGTGTGGTGACATTGATGAATTGTGCTTTCTAGAAAAATACAGAAATCCTGCCAGAGGCTATCACATTGATATTCATTTTTACATTGGATATAAAACATTAACATTTGATAGAACATGACACTTCAAACTAGGTAAGGATCACTTCACGTAAACACACTTTTAGGGTACAGTCATAAAAGTCAACAGCTATTTAACAGCAAATAGCAGGCAAGAGATACCAACAAAGGCCAAGAAAGAAAGAAAGAAACAAACTACAGGAAAGGAAGCTTGAGGAAATGTAGCAGCTACTCTCAGGTCCAGCAATGCAGTTCTATGTAACTGTGCTTTAAATGTCTGCCCTTCCTAAGCACCAGGAGATAAAAGTCAAATTATTGTGACTCTGAGCAAAGTACAAATACTAATCTAAGTGTTTATGATCTGGGGAGACAACCGCTACTCTGCTGAAACAAAATATTAGTTAGCAGAAACTTCCCCAACAACCAACTTGGGCTGTGTGCAGCACATTCCTGTCACAGGACACACTAAGTTCAGTGAACCTACTCCAATCTATGGGTATATAGATTTGCAGCCTTAGAAAAGAAGCGCAAACTTGGAAGAGAAAGCAGAACTCTGAATTTCGGAATATAATGAAACAATTTGCCCTCCGCTCCCTTCCATTCGTGGCAGGATTGAGGCCCCTTCCGTGAATGGATGGACTCCTTTGTTTGTGGAACAGGTCCACTGGTTCCACACCATTATCTAGTGAATGTTTAAAAACAAGAGGGGACCGGACTGAGCTTCTAGTAGTCAGGCAGGCATTCTCCTTCCTCAACTTATGCTAGGTTCCCTTCATCAGCTTTGTAGTTGGGGAAATAGCGGGATGGAATAAGTACAAATAATCTGGAGCAGGGCTGGTGAGGTGTGCGGCCTGGGGAAGAGTCTGGAGGTCCAGACTGAGAGACCTGGAGATCTGCATTTGGCCCATAGGCTGGAGGTTCCCTATCCCTGCCATAGGTTAATCTAAGTATAATTTAACATAACTTAGTGCCCTTTCAACCAGTAGCATGAGAGCTCATGTGTGCTGCTGCCTGATGCTATGTGCTGGTGTGGCAGGAGACATCTGAACAACATCACCAAATGGACATGGCTGATCATAGAGCATGGGTGCAGAACTTCAGGTCTGCCTTGGGGACCAAATCTGGTCCTCTGGGGTTTCCCAGGACGTCCATGCCCCTTTCCCTGGCCCCACCCACTTTCCCCTGACCACTGATAGTTGGGAGGGAGGGGCCGTCGATAGCATATAATGCAGGCCACATGCTGAAGCTAAGCAGGTATGAGCCGGGTCAGTGCTTGGATGGGTGACTGCCTGGGCTGCCCACATCTGTTCTCCTGCACTGAGCAGGGGGTTGGACTCGATGGCCTTATAGGCCCCTTCCAACTCTACTATTCTATGATTCTATGATTCTAGGTTTACATCCAGAAGGGCCCAGGTTCAATCCCTGGCATCTCCAGGTAGGACTACGAAAGAATACTGCCTGAAACCCTGCGCAACAGTTGCAAGTCAGTGTTGATAACACTGGGCCAGATGGACCAAGTGGTGTGACTCCGTATAAGACAGCTTCCTCTGTTCCTAGTTTCCCAGCTTTTGTGCAGCCCCCCCCCCCTTCTGAAAGGTTCAAATGCTCCTCTCAAGGCCTGCTTAAAGGCAGTAAGAGCTTTAAGCTAAACCACGCTTGTTATGTGGCCCCAGAGAGCTTCTCCGAAAGGGACTTCAGCCCTTGGGCTGAAGGAGGTTCAACACTTCCCGACACGGAGCATGAGAAGCTTGCAAGGGATGGCGAGGGAGGCCTAGATGGCGATATGAGAGGCACACACAGAGGTCCAACTCTCCCCTCCTGTCCCATCATGCTACTTGCGCGAGAGGCCAGGCACACCTAGGCAGGGGAAAAAGGGAAAACAAGGCTCCATTGCCAATTGCACGGGAAATACTCATGTGATCGGACCCACCCAAATAGTCGCATCAGTCACATGCCACCCTCTGCAATGCAGGTTCATATCGTGGTGCAGCTGCTCCCATGCTTTCCAGAAGCTAACCATTTTTGGTGTGGAGTAATGACCATGGCTTTAGTCACTAAGGTCATAAGCTATGCTTACGGTAATGAGGCTCTACAAAAGACAGTAAGAAACCGCCTCCTCCTCCTCCTAGTAGCAAGCAGTTGTATCCAAAATAAGGGCACAGTCCATCTGCACAGCAGAGGATTCCATCAGGGCTCCGGTGCAGGCCACCCGAAGGAGCCTCATCAGAGGCATGGGCATCTCATATGCCCATCAAGCCCTTCTTCTGCCTTGCAAGCTACTCTAGCTCTAGGCATGAGTCCCCTGCAACACACACATAGGAAGAGTTAGATGGGAATATGGGTGGTGCACACAGACCTTCCCATTCCCCCGATGCTGCATCATGCGGTGCAGATGCAGAGGAGGAGGAAAAAGAGGGCTCAGCCATGCCCTGTGAGAAATGCACTGCACCTACTGTGCAAATGCATCCTGCCATAAACATTTACTGTAATGCAAAAGGGAGAACACTATGCTAGTTCAGCTTCTCCATAAATGGAACTGTACTTGAGTTGCAGCTAGCTCTCCATGACATCTGATGATTAGAAGAACACAGGACATGTCCTGCTTACCTAGGGAAACCAGCCGCCTCGTGAGCTCCATAGCCCTGTGTAGGTCACCAAGCTGAAAGACGGCATAACTGAGGTAATCCAGTATCTCTGCCTTAGTGATGACTGCCTCTTCACCGTCATCGTGCTGTCTCAATGCCTGCTGCATCCACAGCACCGTGTGGTAATAGTCTCCATCATTATAGGCTGTTTTCCCCATGCCAAAGCAGTCATCCACGGTCAGGACTGATCTGTACCTTGTTCCTGAATTGAGAAATGCAAGTGTTAACTACATATTACAACTAGTGCTGTGCCGAACCCTGCCCTGTATTTTCGTGAATTTTTTCTCTCCCTGTGAAAGATGCAGTGTTTTTTCTCCTTCCTTCACAGGGTAGGGGCAAATTTTGAATAATATTCTCCTTGGGGAAGGGGGTAGGTTTTCCACATACCTTTTTAAGTTTATAAGGTAGCTGAGGGATCCCCCCCCCCCACTTTAAAAACATGCCATGCACTTGCAGCATCACAGGACTCTTTACAGAGCAGCTTCTCCAGCCTGGCAGCTCTTCCTGAACTCCCATGGGATTACCTGATATTGCTCTCTCTCATAGGCATTCAGGAATAGCTGCCAGGTGACAGAAGCCTCTGTGCAAAGAGGCCCGGGCTGCTGCAAGCAAGAACAAATGAAACTTTTGGAGTTTAGAAAAATTCTGTTTTTGCTTGTAGAAGCACAAGGCTCTTTGCAGAGAGGCTTGCAGCCCAGCAGCAGGAGTTCCTGAATTCTCCCCTCCCCAGCTTCCTTCACCACCTCCCAGGCACTGGAAAATGGAAGAATCAAAATATCTGGCACAGCACTAATTAAAACCTAGCACTTCTGCTTTGAGAACAGTTTTGTGAGTTTCCTAAACACTGAAATCATCTGGAATCTATTCTATTTATCATTCGCTCTATTTTCAAACAGGCTGTGCTGCTGCATGCAGACACGCTGAGCAGAGGGATCCCGGAGGGCTGCAGAAAAACCCTGGGTTTTTGAAATTATCTCTTGCCTCCCCACAAAACCTCCAAAAACAACTGGAAATAAGGGCCTGTGCGTGTTCACTGCCCTCATACTGCCTAGTGGCGGCAGCAGGTGCAAATGCTCTGCTACACAAGCTGGGAGTTGGGCTGCTCTCTTGACTTCAGCCTTGCTTTCCTTCAGCCTGGGGCCTAAGCGGGGTAGATGTGGGGCCGGAAGACACTCTCCATCCAGTCATGACCTCCTAGTTCAGTCCCCCCCACCCCTAGGATCCTTTAAATTGCCAGGCAGAATGCCACTTGCAGTTGAAAGAATGGGGAAGGGGGGAGAGAACACATTTTCTCTTCCCTCTGCCTTTCAGAGTGAAGAAATGAGTGTCCCGGGGAAAGGACGTCACTTATGTTTTTCAGACTCTTTGCTGATATGTACAGGTGCATGGACGCATAAAAGAAATTACTTGAAGACCAAAAGCAGTGATACTCTCTGACGCAGTGCTCACTGCCATCAGTATGAGTGACAACAGGGAAAGGAGGAACATGAACAAAACTTGGAGCCCAAATTCCTCCCTCTCAATGTGTCCCTTAAATGGCATTTAAAAGATGCAGGAGGAGCGGTTGAATTCAAATAACAAGTGCTCCAAAGCATGCCTTCTCCAAGCCAAGGGTCTCCCATGATCTTTTCAACTGCAAGGGAGAATTACCTCTTCAAACTTTAAAGCTGGCTTCTGGCACCCCCGCTGCAAGCC
The DNA here is from genome assembly GCA_021292165.1 of Shinisaurus crocodilurus. Lineage (NCBI taxonomy): Eukaryota > Metazoa > Chordata > Lepidosauria > Squamata > Shinisauridae > Shinisaurus > Shinisaurus crocodilurus. The sequence continues at coordinate 98,651,710 of CM037881.1, read as the reverse complement.
CAGTGACCTCCAAAGAGAACGTCCGAGGCAGATTAAAAAGGAACATTGGGTTGGATCCAGATCTGTTGTTCCACCAGCGGAAGGATACCGCTGGTGGAATGGGGCTCCCCAGTCCTCTCCTGCAGCCCCCACACACCCTCCCAATCTGCTCCAAAGGATCGAGGAACCACTCTGGAGTCGATTTGCGGGGTGCACAGGGGGCTGCAAGGGGGAGGAGAGGACGAGGAAGTCTCATCCCACAAGCAGTATCTTTCTGTTTATTTATTTATTGCATTTTTGAATCGCCCATCTGGCCGGTGACCTGGCCACTCTGGGCGATGTAGAATATATATAAAAAATACAATAAACAAAATATAAAATACCACTATGGCTTTAAAATCCTAACCCACCCCAACGACGGTTCTGGATCCAACCCAGGGTAAATCCGATGCAAATCTTAATGTACGGTAGGTGTAGTGTATCTGCTCTGCATGGCTTCCAGTTCAATGCACATCCAAGCACACATTCCCTGAAAGCAATATAGTGCAGATACACAGCATTCAGATTGACCCCAACACAAAAACAAACAGTGGCCATTTCCCCCTAGGGTCTGTTACACTGGTTTACTACATTTCTATCCTCACATTTGCACACACAGGAATTATCCCTGTGTGAGGTCCAAGGACCTCACATTTGCACACACAGGATTATCCCTGTGAGAAAGCTTAGGCTGAGGGACAGTGACTTGCTAAAGACCTTGGCCACCCATTGAGCTGCACGGCTGAAGAAGGATTTGATCCCACATCTTGTGTTTGGATGGCAGGATGAGAGGAATAGAAAAAGCACATTCTCGTGGAGATCTCTCTGAGATGTTATGTTCTCTGCACAATTAGGAAGCCAAGGCCCACTCCCAATCTCTTTATACATAGAAGTTCTGAGTGCTATGTACCCGCTATGGTGCAAGCACACTTGGAATACGGTGTACAGTTCTGGTCACCGCACCTAAAAAATGGACGTTGTAGAGTTGGAAAAAGTGCAGAAAAGGGGCAACTAAAATGATCAAGGGGCTGGAGCAACTCCCCTATGAGGAAACGTTACAACACCTGGCATTGCTTAACTTAGAAAAAAGGCAAGTAAGAGGTGATAGAGGTGTACATGATAGAGGTGTACAAAATTATGCATGGTGTGGAGGAAGTGGACAGGGAGACATTTTTCTCCCTCTCTCATAATACTAGAACCTGGGGTCATGCCACGAAGCTGACTGGTGGGACAGATAAAAGGAAGTACTTCTTCACACAGCACATAGCTAAACTATGGAATTCACTTCTACAAGATGTAGTGAAGGCCACAAATTTGGATGGCTTTAAAAGGGGACTGGACAAATTCCTGGAGGATAAAGCTATCAATGGCTACTAGTCCTAATGGCTATATGTTACCTCCAGTATCAGAGGAAGTATGCCTATGTACAGCAGTTGCTGGGGAACATCGGCGGCAGGGGGAGGTGCTATTACACTCATGCCCTGCTTATGGGTTTCCCATGGGCAGCTGGTTGGCCTCTGTGTGAACAGAATGCTGGACTAGATGGACCCTTGGTCTGATCCAGCATGGCTCTTCTTATGTTTTCTCTCAGGCTAAATAATTTTACAGAACTGTTGTGAATCTAGAGCTTTTCTGAGTTCCTTGGAGGGAAGGCAGGAGACAAATTTAATAAAAAATACCCCAACTCCAAGACTCAGTACCCTTGCTTGAGGAATTAAGAGGTCATGGCCATAATTCCATGATATTAAAATTATATCCAGAAAGTCATAGTTCTTAAATAATTGCTAAATAAACTGATCAATGTTTTAGCAAATAATTGCTAAATAAACTGATCACTGGAAGAAACCCCAAGGTAACATGATTTAAAAGCCAAATGCTGGCTTTTATTACTTTTATTGTATTTCAATACAATAGTATTGAAACAGGAAATGGGTTATTGTTCAAATTTATGTGTGTGTAAGCCACCTTGTAAGGGATTTGGCTGTGAAGGCAGCATGTGAAACGTTTAAACAAGTGAAACAAACTAATGTGTTTATAGTCAACATGAAGCCTATGTTATTTCCCATGCTTTAAAAACGTGTAAACACATATGAATCTCAGTGTACACTAGTGTTAATACTCAGTTTGCCAAACACTTGTTCTGCCTGAAATGCTATGTGGTGACATTAAAATGCCCTCTAGTCCAGTAATATTGAGCCAGCATGCCAGCTTGAATTAAAATAACTCTAACAATGCTTTGCATTAGTGAATAGAATCTATTTTAACAATCTAGATTGTATGTCTTGGTTTGAAATGTAAATAAATCACAACAAACTCTTTATGACAAGAGCATTATACATTTCCAGACTGGTTTCTGTGGCTTTGTGAAGATGCCATAGATGCCAAGTAGGCTTTTCTGAAATCTCTGGAGATTACAGAGGTTTTGAATGGCTAACCACAGTTCTGGAAATGCAGAAAAACTGGCACATTGCTGTGATAAATGGTATCTGAAAGGAGACACAGTGGGTTGGCTCCAGATTTCGGTGCGTGCAAGGTCAACTTCCCCATGGCAGCCCCTCTAGCCTCCTGAAAGTGCCACACAGAGGGTTGGGGGACTCTGCAGAATGGATTGAGCTGTGGTTTGGGTCCCTCAAAATTGGGTGGATGCACCTTACCAGAAAGCAGATTCTGGATCCACCCCAGGGTAGAAAACAATGTAAAGGTTTCATGGCTTACATGGTTGTTGTTAGCATTAAATGGGGAACCAAAACATAAAGAATCAATGTGATTAATAAAGCTGTCAAGTAGCATTACCTGGAAATTCTCCTTTTGAAATTGTTTCAGAGTCTAGCTTGTATGTGTCCTGCAAGCGCATTAATGCCTTGGCAGCTCCTGTCTCATCTTCTTCATTTGGGAAGAACTGACGTTGAATTGTGAGATTTGCAATAAAACCTTTATTCGAACAAGGCAGAAACAGGTTAGCACTGTGTGTCACAGATGCATATAATCCATACCAGACTGATCTACAATTGGGAACATCTGCTCTGTTCCACAGCATACCTCTCTGTGGGATTCAAATAGCTGAAGTTTAAACATAAACAAACAATGTTCTCATCAGGCTCTCTAAAATTATACAGAATACGTTGTGCTTTGCTATTTGGCATGAAGATAAAAAAATCCATGAACAAACATGCAAAAGACATCAAGCGGAACAGATCTGTATCAGTAAGCAAGTAAAAGTGATTTTAGGCAACAGCAAAGCGACACTCACAGTTATGTCATGGTGGGTCCCATGTATAGGAAACCAGGTCTAACTCAATGGCCACTATGTTTTCCCACCACACAATGGTCCTGTTTAGATGTAGTAAGACAAATCATGGGTGGACGGTTGGGGCTGAGCCTCAGGCTTGCACATTCCCCTTTCAGATGCTCCAATTCCCTCTCTCACTTTTTGGTTTGGAGAAACCACTGTTTGCCATTACATCCAAATCTGGCAAACTATAGTTTGCCTCCAGACCAGAATTAGAAACCCACTTCAGATCATGGCTTCTGATTCTGGTTGGAAGGCAAACCATGGTGTACACAGACCATTGTTTGCACAATTTAGATGGAATAGTGAACTATGGTTTGCCCAACCCAAGAAATGAGGCAAGGAATTGGAAAACGAGAGAAAGGAGACGGGGGAAAGGAGAGCCCAAAGCTCAGCTCTGGTGGTCAACCCATGGTTTTGTCACTATACCTAAACCAGGACAGTGACGTGCTGGCAGCATGGTTGCCATGGGATCCATCACACACAGAACCTATTAAGAAATCCTGTTCTAAATGGATGAGATTGTGGTAATTACCTTGTGGTCATTACTTGATGGGAAAAGTGCTTGTCATCTGAATCCACCTTAAATATGGATTTTAATTATGTCTCTACTTTACACCAATAGTTCTGGTCTTCTCTAGTACAGCCTTGCCTGACCTGGTGCCTTCCAGATATTTTGGACTTCCATTTCCATCAGCCCTAGCCAGTGTGGCCAATGGTCAGGAATGCTGGGAGCTGTAGTCCAAAATATATGGAGGGTACCAGGCTGGGGACAGCTGCTGCTCTAGTAATACTTCAAATAAAAACAGAGTTTCAACATTTTGCAGAGTTGCAAGTGCAGAGTTTCAACATTTGTGATTCAGAAAGAAGAGACCAAAATTCAGCTAGGGGCTGCTAACCTAATACATGCTAACAATAATACAGGGTTAGATCCAATTTCATACCAGCAGAATCCTCTAGCATGATGGGACTTTCTCCCTTCTCTCCTCTCACTTGCAGCCTTCCACACCGTCCCCTGCAGCCTTCTACAGTTTCCCAACCCTCTGGATCAGATTTTGAGGGTGTGCAGGGGGCTGCTGGGGGATTCCTCTCCCGGTTGCAGCAGAAAGATAGTGTTGGATCCAACCCATAGATTATGAGGTATTATTTATTAATATGTATTTTTACGTATAGTTCCAATAATGTATGTGGCACTTAAAAGGGCAACATAATGCCCTCTTATATGGGCCTATCAGAAGCAACAGGCTCCAGAAGCAAAATATCATTTCAAGAAAATTTCACAAATGGCAATAGCTGATTAAAAATCAGGACCATTAAATACATTAAAAACAACAACTGGGGGCAGGGAGTTCTCAACAATGAACAGTCCTTGAAAAGCATCGCTCTGAAGCAGAGGTGGGCAGAAGGTAAATCTCCAGATGTTTTGGACTTCCAACTCTCAGAAGCCCCTGCTAGCATGGCCAATGTGGCATAGCGGTTAGAGTGTTGGACTCAGGAGTCCTGGGTTCTAGTCCCCACTCGGCCATGAAGCTCACTGGGTGACTTTGGGCCACACTCATTGACTCTCAGCCTAACCTACCTCACAGGGTTGTTGTGAGGATAAAATGGAGAGGAGGAGGAGGATTATGTAAGCCGCCTTGGGTTCCTTGCAGGAAAAAAGGCGGGATATCAATATAATAAATAAATAATATGTCATAATAATAATGGTCAGGAATGCTGGGAGGTGAAGTCCACAATGCCTGGAGATCTACTTTATGCCCACCCCTGCTCTGAAGCACTAGAAATGCATAGAACAATGGCTCAGATCTATTGATGAGATGATTTGGCAATAAGAGGCATAACAGAAAGGATACAGTGGGGTAGCGAAGTACTTTTAGATTTTAGAATGATCTGAGTTACAAGGAGTCAGGCTGCACAGTCCTTTCAACTGTTCCAACCTCCAGTGCTGAGAAATAACAGACAGAAAGGAAAGAAACGTATGACAGGTGGCCCCCTTCCATACACATACACAGTTCCAGCGAACAGTGTATACGGCCAGATCTCTTGCTTTCAGCTACGGAAGGCTAAGGAACCTCAAATGTAAGCCATTCCATAGCAAGCAGCAGGCTAAGCCTGGCTGCACTCCCAGTACTCACTCACATATGGCCAATTTCTTAAAAGCAATGGAACCATGAACCATGAATTGTAAGGCGACCATCTTCCCCTATCACTTTTGTACTTCCAGCACAAATCCTTTTGTCGGAGAAGGCAGTCATCTTCTTCTTGCTCTGAAAGCTTCAAGAGTTCATTTTCGCGTAGCAAACTGCTGCAACATATGCTGCACATCCTGGCTGGGAAAAGTACACTTCAAAGCTTCTACACTTTTAGCATAAGCACCAAAACAAAAAACAAAACAAAAACACCAAAAACCATATGCGGTTGATTTCTGAGAAACAGCATTTCCTCCTTAATACTCGAGCGTTAAAAAAAGAACAAAAAACCCCAAGCCTGTCTTGTCCAAAAGCTGCTTTGCAAAAAGATCGGCTTAGTAAACAGAGCATTTCTAGAAGAAAAAGTAGTGGAAGATAGTTATATATAGTTGCCCTTAACGCTGCATTTTAGAAGACAAGTGATCGCAAGTTCTTCATTCTGTAAAGTCAAGGACTCCTGCAATTCACATATGGGTGGCAGAATTTAACAGCCATGTGCCACTGTTACCTAACAAGGCCAAAGGAGAAAAGCATCAAAGGCTGTTTGTATACAAAAGAAAAAGTGATATTGTACAGATTATCACTTGTATGCTGCGAGACCAGATTTGGGAGGAAGGGGAAGGGGAGAACCTGCCCTTGTTCAAATCCTGTGCTTGGCAACGTAAGCATATTACCACACACTTGATGGGGAAGAGAGAGGGGAATGAGGTATGGTAATCTGCACTTTTACTGGCTTACTGGCACAAAGCTTATACCTGGAATGTTTCTGGCATGTTTAGTGCATAGGTTTGTGAATCTTTTTGAAAAGGAAGACTTACTAGAGAAGGGCTTCCCATTCATTAGGGTCAATACTCACAACTTGCAGGTGGTTTGCCAGGTGGCAAATAATGAGTTTCAAGAACAATTCAACACAGATATCACTTGCTGGTCAGGCAATAGAAGCAACAGATGTTTTGAGAGAACAACTGCCTAATGATATCCTATGGGGAAAATTGGGGTCTTTGCTGTCAAAACATCTGGGCGTGCACTATTGAATAAAACATTGCTGCTGTAGTACCATTGCTCCTAATCAAAATTTCAGCAAACCAAAGGGCAATTTAACTTGGGAAAGGGATGGTTTAATCTTCCCAAGTAATGTGAACAAGTTGGACCCGGAGAAGGCAACAAACATCAGTGCAGCTTGCCCTGTCTTGAGGCCGAGCCAACGCAGTGAAGCGGCAAGGTTTGGATATAGGAAACTGAGAGTACAGTTTAGTATTGACTAAGAACAAGAGTTTAATGGGAATTCCTAGTTAGTGGATATTACTAGCACTGGGTGAATTTATTTATTTATTTTTAAACCCAACCATCATAGCATTATTGTGATTGAGAAGAGAAGCTGAACTAGCAGACAAACACACAGATGTCAGTGGATTGGGGGGGGGGGGGAGACTAGCACTGATGGGGTGACAAGGTTTTTGAGAGGAAACCAAAACAAAAAGGAATGTTGCTTTCCTCATTTGTTATTTTAAAATGTTGGTTTTCTTAAGGTCCTCACCCTTGGTTGCATCCTCTAGAACCAGATTCTCTAGCTCTAACCATTCTGTGTTTAGACGCTTTACCAGTTTATAGGCATTGACGGGGTGTGCAAGATAACCCTCTGGATCTGAAGTAGATTTGATAGTTAGGGATTCCATCTTCTCAGCCCAACTGGAAAATAAAAATATATGCCTCAATTACAGAACATTATGCTTTTGATATTTTTAGCCCACCTACTCTGAGTGGGTAATGATATAATAATACGAAAGCCCCAATTACTTTTCCTATACCCATTTAGCAGTGCATTTGCCCCCTTTCTTTTTTGGATTGTGATAATTACATAGCTATTGACATATGACCTTTTCTTTTGAAATTTGCTAGTTACATAGTAAACTTTACATTTGCAAAGTGAATCATCACAGTGTAAATTAATTTTTTTTAAAATAAATAGCTATATTATTTCTTTCTTAAACACCCTTTTTCTTAAGCCATTGCAGTGAAGCAGGAGCTGATAAGCCTCAGCCCTAGAGTATCCACGGTGACTTAAAGTCACCTCCAGTTCGGTTCCGCTGCACAGGTGCTGGGATCAAACCCCAGCCCTGTATTGGCAGCAGAAGTATGTCTTGTACCACCGATCATTGCGCTGGACAGTTCCATCATGCTCCTTCAGGCCCACTTGTGGCAACTTTGGGGCATTTTCTGGAGCATATGAAAGTAATAATTAAATGTATATAAGCTGGAGGGAAATAAACATCCCTCACATTATTGTACTAGTCATGAAGGGATCCCTGATCTAAAGTGTGTAAAAGCCAAGGAAACAACAGAGAAAACAACAAATTTTGGTTCACTGGGCTGCAAGAGGGACTTCCTCAAAATGAGGCCAGGGAAAAGACTGTAAAGATAAATAAATAAATGGAGTAATGCCAACTAGAGTTAAGCTTTGAGGGTGTGGACTGACACCTGATAGGAAGCAAGATGTGGTGCAGAAGGTTGAAATAACTGGTGTTAGGATAGCACTGGAAAGAGGCAGGAAAGTGGTCAAAATTCAGAACACATTTCCTCAACCTTCAGATGAAATTAATCTTTAGCAAAGAGCCAGCCTGTGGCTCAATGTGGAAATCTCCAGGACCCATTATAGATCAAGAGCTAAAGGAAGGAATGTGCAGGAAGGTGAACAAGGCTGCACCTGAAAACAACACACTGGGCGGGATTGGACAACATGATAACCCACACTGCAAAACAAGCAACGTAGTGTGGGTTGATCGCCCAAGGGCTCACAATGCACCCAATGGACGATCAGGCGCATCGTGGGACCTTGCCCATCTCCTCCCGTGGGTATCCCAGAGGACCCTGTGGGAGCACTGAGGTTTCCTCCCCTCCCTGCCGCCGTGAGCCATTTTACCTAACCATCTAGCTGTCTCCCCGAGAAGAAAAACAAATTAGAAAACATTAGGTCAGACCACCATCAACTCACTTTTGCTGGGGCTCGGTAGTGAAAAAAGTTCCAATGGGGTTGGCCCCAGAGTAAGTGGGGAAGAAATCTTGAACCTAATCCAAACACAGGATTGAGGTTCAACTCTATAGGGCATATAGTAATTTGACCTGAGGGCTACTTCACACATTATATTCTCTCCTCTCAACAATAAGAATAATCTGTGTTGAAATAGCTACCATTTACAGCACTATCCTATACAAATCTACTTAGAAGTAAGCTCCATAGACTTCAATAGGATTTACTTCCAGGTAAGTGTGTGTGCACAGGTTTGCAGTCTTTACCTATCTTCTCTCCTTGCTCAGATACCAAAGACAACACAGGTGTGACAATAGATGTACTACATTAAATTGGAAAAATAAAAATGTGCCTCATCCCTTTACCTTTTAATTTTAGAAAGCTTAGATTCTTCTTCTTGGATATATGCCTTTAACGACTGTACCAGATCTTTTTCTGCATAAATTAGGTCTGTCATCTGGCCTTAAATAGAAGGAAGACAAATATTATTAGAGATTTAAAAAAGAAGAGGCCACCACCACCCTCTGCAAGAATAGGTAGAGAACGAACAGATTAAGGGAACAGGTGAAAGGACTCAAAAAGCTAGTTCATTATGTATGAAAAACGGAATATATATAGCAGGCTGGAATTTATGATGCTCCTAAAACATTTGTTCAAGCCTAGAAAATTTATTCTGCCAATATTCCTGGAGCTACATTTCCACAATCTCATTATCTAGGGAAGGGAGCTTTCCTTGCACTCCTTTGCCAGGGTCCACCTTCATCCATCTTTTAGCGTTTTATTGCACTGTTTCTTTTATTATGTATGCTGCCTTAGGAGGGTTCCACCCTCAAAGGTGGTCTAAAAATAATCTTAAATAAATAAATAAAATGGAATACTACCACAAAAAAATAAAGAAAGAAAGAACACGTATAGCGGTACCTTATGCTGGACCAGTTAATGTTCAAAATAATGGATGCCAGTTTTCCAGTTCCATAGAAGCATTCTGAATATTAACTAGTTCAAGAAAGGCATCATTAGCCAGTAAGTACCATGAATTTGGAACCCAATCTGAGCCTGCCCGAGTCTTATATTTTGGGGGGAGGCCCCTCTCTTGATACTGCTGCCATCAGAGGCACGTCTGGTGGGGACGGGAGAGAGGGACTTCTCAGTGGCTGCTCCCAGTCTCTGGAACTCCCTGCCAAGGGAGGCTAGGCTGGCACCCTCTTTGTTGTTCTTCTGCCAGCAAGCAAAGACATTTTTATTCAAGCAGGCCTTTGCCATCTAAGCTGGTTTGCTACTGAAAGGGTTTTTCAGTGGTTGAGTGCTGTCTATTGCTTTTTATTGCTGTGTTTTACGAATCTGGTTATGAATATGAATACTGGGAAATCACGTGATCCCGACGGGTTTCCAATTGAGTGGTATAAAACATTTTCCAGCATCTTAGTTCCAAAGCTTTATTGTCTTCATAATCGTACAGTAATTTAAAATTGCTGTGTTTTAATTGTGCTCTTAATTGATTTGTTTTAACATTTTAATTGTGATTGTTATCTGTATTTTACCATTGTTAGCTGCCTTGAGCACCATTTTTGGCAGAAAGGCAGGATATAAATTTAATCATTATAAACAAATAGATAAACAAACAAACAAACAAACTGCTTATGTCTTTTCCTTAACATGGGGTGTCTATCCACATATATATGGGATCACAGCCTGCAACAAGACAGAAAAATGTACATAATGCACTCAAAAAATGTTATTTAAACTACATTTATAGCCCATCCTTCCTCCAAGGAGCTCAGCTTCTCTCCCACACTTTCAATTTTATTCTCACAGCAACCCCATAAGTTAAGCTAGGTTAAGAAAGTGTTACTGGCCCAAGGTCACCAAGTGAGCTTCATGGTTGAGTGGAGATGTGAACCTTGGTCTCTGAGGTCATAGCTCAACAATGTAACTACTATACCCCCACTCAAACTGACCACTAATCTAACCACTCCCATTTCTCTAAAAAAATGTTATGTATGTACACAACCTAGGTGAGGCCACAAGGCTCAGCTAGAATTACATCTCAATCTGATTAAAATTAACTAAGGAAAGACAAATACAAAAAAAGTTAAAGTACTGCTATACAGGTTTAACTATAAACTTTCAAGGATTTGAGTCACTACAAGTCTTTTGTTCATAGCTCCTTCTTCTCACAAAGATTTCTTCCTCATGAGCCTACTTATTTGAAGCAAGTATGCACTCTCATCACTACTTAAAATTTGCTTGCTTAAACGTAAACATGATCAGGTTCAACTCTAGCTTTCTTTTCTTTTTTTAAAATTATTTTATTTATTTTTCAAAACAAATTATAACAAAAAATATATATATAACAAAATACAAGATTATCACACAAATATAACATAAACAACATACAATAAATCATGAAGTGCACCCCCCCACCCTCCAAGGGACCAATTAATATACTTCTATCCTCTTGATCAAATAAATTCTAAATTTCATCTCTAGCTTTCTATTTTCTACTTGAAATATGTGATATTCACAGCTTTGCCAACTTTCATCCACAGGGAGCAGACAAATGAAAAGCATCGCTTTCTCAAAGAAGGGCTTTTGTGACCGATATTTCTTCACTAAGATATTTCTTCATAAACTCTCACTGTTATTTCTGTTCCATTAGTTTATGAAGCAACACTTCTAACTGCACTGTGACCAATATTGATATACTTGTGGTATAAGCCTGTCCAAGCTTGTCATGTAATTTTCATACCTGATCCCTCCTATTTGGCCTAAGACATAATCACAGGATGAGAATGACTGTTGAAACTAGAAAGCATTCTTGCGGGGAGGGATTTGGGACAAAAACTGTATCTGAAATGTTTGTTGACTGCTTTCCCATTTCAAATAATTCTGCTATGTCAAAACAGCAAATAAAGCCACTCTATTAAAAACAGAACGTATCTAGATTTGAACACACTGGGGCTGTTCTGGCATTCCTCATCATGCACACTGAGGGGTGGGGGGTGGAGTGGGACCGTGCTCACTTGCCATGACCCCGAATGCTGCCAAGAAGGGAAAGATTGCTTAAATGTTACTTTTGGTTTAATGTCATGTCAAATGTAAGTTGCTTCTTAATATCTGTGGATTAACATTGCCCACACCAGCCTTGCCCAACCTTGGGCCCTCCAGGTGTGTTGGGACTGCAACTCCCATAATTCCCAGCCAGCATGGCCAATGGAAATGCAGACTGAGAATTATGGGAATCGCCAGGTCGGGGAAGGCTATCCTACACTACAGTACTTTTCAGTCACAATTTGGTTAGTGCTGAGGGACTCTTTACTGTTTTTATTCTCTGAATTGGTATTAAGCATTGGTAAAAAGGACTAGAAATGAAGAGCAGTCCAAAGCAGTAATATCACGTGAAGTAGGAGGGCCAGGCTCAACTAGACACTGGAGATCTGTGATCACATTTCTCTGAAATGCAACCGTAGGGTTGCCTGAATAAGATCAGAACTGTGGCACTGGGAGAGAATTAATCCTTTTGAAATTTATAAAAATATGGTTAATACATCACAGCTCCAATAAACGGCCATGCAATTTTCACCCCCTAAGAGTGGAGTGGCAATTCTAATCTTGGCAACTGTAAGAAGAAAAAAAGAAGAAGCAGAGGATGGAATTTGATACAGATGGCTGCATTTCTTAAAAAAAGAAATTGATTTTAAGACCATGTTTCACCATTCTACTATCTCGCCTGTGCTTTTCCATACCTATAGAAGTGAAAAATTCTGCTCGTATCTGCCCCATGCAGATAATGCAGGTTAACAGTAATAGTTCAAGCCACGGAGTCATCTCGAATCAATGGAATATCTGCAAGATATCAAGAAAAGCAATTAAACTCATGATGCCTGAAGGAGAAAAGGAATACAAACCCACATCTCCACAATCGGTGTTAAACATTAATAAAGCATTTCAACTTTATCCAATTCAAATGTTCAGTTATACATAAGAAAACCCACATCACACATTCCAAGCACATTACTAAATTAGAATGCTCGGGTTTGCTATGACTATTTATTCATGCACTTTTATAGATTCAAATTTGCAACCAAAAAGATAACTCCTTAATATCTGAGCAATGAAGGTTAAAATCCAAGCTTACTCAGTTATAGTGCCAAAAGAAAACATCATATTTTATGCCAGGGATAGGCAACTTTGGGAGGCCGGGGCCCAATTTCACTCCTGGGTCCTCCCTGTGGGCCACACAGCCCCAAGTTCCAAAAACAGGGGGGGAGGGAAATAAAAAATAAAAACAAAATGGCATTCGGAGCTGCTACGGAGCACCAAAAGAGTCAAAATTGGCTTGCAAACAAGCTGATTTTTACCATTTGGGTGCTCTGTAGCAGTTCTGGATGCCATTTTGTTTGAAAAAATCCAGGGATGTTGAAGAGTCCTTGGTCTCGAGTCGAGTCACGAGTCTTTGAACCCGAGTCTCGAGTCCTTGGTCCAAAATGGTGACTCACGAGCCACGAGTCACTCCCAAAGCTGACTCCACGAGTCCCTATTAAAATCAATGGGGTTTTTTCCCAACAAAATAAGGCTACTTCAGATGTGTGGTTTAAATAAATTCTAGGCACAAGTGTGCCTTTTTATTTTTTTGTTTCAAAACTCTGACTGCAACTGATTTTGGCAAGAACAGACCAGGCCGAAAAACCCAAAATAACCAGGCAGGCAGAGGAGGCAGGGAACCCCAAAGCAGGCAGGTAGAGGCCTTTGTCTTGGACAATTCAACTGTTGAACTGGTCAAGAAGAGACCAGGCAGGCAGAGGAAGCTGGGAACCCCAGACAGGCAGGCAGAGGCAGCCAAACCCAAAATGTCTGAAAGGTTGCATTTTAGGAAAATGATTTTAAAAAATAAACTTGCTGTACTTCCTAAAACTTATCCATGTTGCATTTGAGGAACATGATTTTTTCTACATGTTTGGCCCCCATTCTGGAACGGTGAGATCTCATCACAATTCCACCCTCACTGAACACCCGCTCCACTGGTGATGAACTTGCTGGAACCAGAAACACACTCAGAGCAGCCACACAGAGTCATCTCAGGTCCTTCTTCTGCCTCTCCCAAGTACGCAACACATCAATCAAAATAAATCTTGACACACTGTTGGGGCTGCACTCCTGGTAGCCGTCCATAGTGGCCGAGCAGCGGCACACCTCGCTTCCATGCGCTCTTCGCCGGCAATCACGCTCCTCTCCACTCCTTCTGGCACAGCCCAGGGATGTTGAAGAGTCCTTGGTCTCGAGTCCCGAGTCGAGTCTCGAGTCCCATTAAAAATATTGGGACTAGAGTCCGAGTCGAGTCAGAGGGGGGGACTCAGTCCCACTCACGAGTCGAGTCCGAGTCCCCATCCCTGAAAAAATCTTTTTTTAAAATCCTCCCCCAATTTCAGGAGTGGCGGGGACCACACTGGGGGCTGGGGGCACTGCATGCAGCCTGTAGGCTGCATGTTGCCCACCCATTTAGAAAAATCAAAGCAAGGTCACTGGGGATTGTTTGTGGTCAGCAGCAGAAAACCAAAACCTTGAAAGATTTGGATTATAATGGATTTGAACACACTGGGGCTGTTCTGGCATTCCTCATCATGCATACTGAGGGGTGGGGGGGTGGAGTGGGACCGTGCTCACTCGCCATGACCCCGAATGCTGCCAAACACTGGTGCCAAGCACCAGTGAATGTAGTGTTAACAAATTCGGTGTTAATGGGAACGTGTCCGACAAGTTTAGAGCTCTATAAATGTAAGGCCCTTTCTCATGAATGCCGTGTGTGGTACCCAACAGCCACGGCTGGCAGAAATGTCAGCAGGGCTAGCAGGGGCCACCCCACTCCTCCCTTCATGCATTCAGTAAACATTCCTATAGTCAAGACAGAAAAGGGGAAATGGTAAAACCATCCAAATGTTTATAACCAAAAGGCACCCGATGTTTGCACATCACAATAAAGCCCAATTAGAGGTTTTGGAGTACTGTATTGGCCCGACTTTTCAGGGAGCATTCAACAAAACTGCATACGTGTAGGTGAACTAGTTAGCTCAGCGTAGAGCCCAACAGTACAATCCTATACATGTCTTTATTTATTCATTATATTTATACCCCACCTTTCTTCCTGCAAGGAACCCAGGGTGCCTTACATAATAATCCTCCTCCTCTCCATTTTATCCTCACAACAACCCTGAGAGGTGGGTTAGGCTGAGAGTCCATGACTGGCCCAAAGTCACCCAGTGAGTTTCATGGCCGAGTGGGGACTAGAACCCAGATCTCCCGAGTCCCAGTCCAACACTCTCACCACTACGCCCACTTAGCTCAATGGGACTTACTCCCAGGTAAGTGCGCACAGGACTACAGCCCCAAGTATCTTGAATGACTTCTTGCTGTCTAACCTCAGGCTACGTGTTAAGCAATGCAGCACATTGGCAAGACTGTCTGAGACATGGAACACCAGACTCCACCCATACCTGGGCAGTCAGCAGGTAGGGAGAAGCCATTTTCTTCATAAAGGAAAGGCACTTCGTACATACTTAGGGACACCCTGCTGTCATATACTCCCCTATATAGATCCAGAGAGGAATGGTAGTCTCATTTGCTCAAGCGGTCCCTGAGCATGTATAGAATGCTCACTAGAAGCCATGACGAGCTGGGAAAATACTCAGAAAAATTCAAGGCTGTATCTGTGCTTTCTCATAACAAAAGTACTGAGATTTCTCTGTCTCTTGGATTGGAGCCAAAACAGGCGATGTTCCTCTAGGAACCTTGCTTTCCTGATAAGCCAGTTTCCTGGGAGACTGAAAGGTATACCACACTGTACTCAGTCGTTTTATTCTTTTCTCTTAGGGAAATCAGATGCACTCCACTTGGCAGGTCATTTGGAGAGGGCTGGCACTGTCCCTGTGAAGTGCACAGGAATGCACTGCCTCCCCTACTCCCAGGATTCCAGGTGGCCACAAGGAGTGCGGTCAGTCCCAGTCCTTGTGCCTGAGAGAAATATCCCCAGCTCTGCTCTCTCTCTCTTGCTATCTCTCATATATGCTATGTTGGCATTAGTCTGGAGATGCACAGCCCTTCCTTCTACTACATCTATGGACTCTTTGCTAGTACATGAAAAGCAGCTTGCCTAAATGACGTCATGTAATTTGAACTCCTCTAGTACCTCCCAAAAAAGAAGTAATAAAAAAAATGATTCAACTCCTAAAGTAATTCACAGGTAACCTGAGAGTTTTGTAAGGCTGAGTGACAAGTGCCATGAAGGGGTCTGCCAAGACTAAAACCACAATAAACGATCTAACAGAACGGCAGAACAAGCCAAAAGAATTCTGGAGGTGCGTATATTTGGATGTATTAAACCACGACAGCCCATCTGAAGAGCTTGTTCTTGTTTCCTGGAGACATTACACACAGCTTGGCTAAGTGACTATGAAGGAATTTTCCAGTTAGACAGCAATCCCCTCCTCATACGCTCCCTCCGTTCAGACTAGGGCCAAGTCAAAGAACATTATTGACTTCATCCAGTGGTTTAAATCTTGCAGAGCAGAGCCTGGCCATCGCAGACACAGAGTTACAGGCATCAAAGCTTTCGGTAAACACAAAAGATGGATTTCATTGGGAAGACGGAAAACACCTGGCCGTGGAATTTTACACTGTTTGTGTGCATTCTTTCCACAGCTGCTCAACTTCAAACAAAAGCGACAAGTCGTTAACACACCAGCATGAATATGGCTTCATAAACAGGTCTGCAAACAGCGGGAGGAGGATACGCACACAGAGATAGAAACAAACCCCTGCTTTCCCAAGAGCTGAGCTTCCATATATAAAAAGGGGGAAATGAGGTACTGTATACGGTAGCTACATGAATAGCTACAAAATTAACCTGTTCAGTCAGGCACAGAAATGCAGAACGTCCACCAGCCAAGGTCCACCAGTCAAGAAATGCTTTGAATTAGCAGATAAGGGGAGTGGGATGTTTGATATTCAGAACACTTACAGTAATACCTTGGATTGCAAGTAACTTGGTTTGAGAGCGTTTTGCAAGACAGGCACATTTAAAAATATTTATTTAATATTTTTTTTACTTGATATACAAGAGACGTCTTGCAATATAAGTACTGTAGTACAGCTTAAATTAAAAATCTCTGTACAAATTTTTTTGGGGGGGATTTCATTTTGATATAAGAGTGTTTTGGATTACAAGCACGTTTCCGGAACAAATTATGTTCTCAATCCAAGGCAGGACTGTACTCAGTTTTACATGCTATATTTTATTTATGTTCACCAGGTAACAGAGAAGAAAATGATCTGATATGACCACTGTATTTGCTGAAAATTATGCTCCAGACATTTAAAAGCCCACATACATGTGGTTGGCTGACACAGCACCAAAAATCTACCTCCTCAGACTGGCATGAGGATCTCCCTCCAGAGCAGCCTTCTCCAACCATCCGAATGTGTTAGACTACAACTCCCATAAGCCCCCAGTCAGCTATGCCTAGGGAAGGCTGCTCAGAGGAATGTTTGTACATTCCCCAGGGGGCTGTTGGCAATGGCAGCAGGAAGATGGAAATCTGCCACGTACAACAGCGTACAACAGCTCAACGTAGCAAAAGAGCACTGGCATTCCTCCACCCCACCCGACCTGCCGTTTTTGTTATTTTTGCCAGCTGCTAAAATGTCTGACTCACTCAAGTGTCTAGGGAAGTTATGTTTTGCAAGTCTCATATTCTCACCCACAAACTTATCACCCTGATCATTCAGGCCTAAACTAGATGCTATGTTAAATGTGAAGCATCTTGGTGATCTTGACTCTACTGTAAGCAGGCAGAGGTCTGATCCACATCAGGACCAACATGCATAATTTTGGGGAGGTTATACTTCCCCCCCCTCCCAAGTTATACTCCCCCCCCACCCCCGACACACACATGTGGAGCTAAAGAAAGGGGGGGACTCCATTGGCACCAATGGAGGCTTTTTTCCTTTCTTTAGCCCCTGGGGGGGCAATTTAGGGGGGGGAGCAGCTGGGTGGGAAGGTAGAATCATAGAATCATAGAAAGGTAGAATTGGAAGGGGTCTACCAGGCCATCAAGTCCAACCCCCCCTACTTGCATGTGGTGGTCCCAATCCAGTTCAGACTCCAAATTGCCTACAGTAGAGTATGGGGGGAAAAGTTAGGATCACCTAGACGCTACACATTTAATGTCGCAAGTAGTTTTGGGTCAGAAATTAGCCTCCCAAACAGTATCTTGTACTACATCTCCGTGCCTAACAAAAAGCCTGGCATATGGGGCTACAGAGGGCACACCAAGATCCCACAATTACTTTGTTGTGAGCTCTGTCCCCAAGAGTGCCAATTGCCATGGATCATAACAGATTTAGGGCTGCCTTATATGTTAACTTTTTTCTTTTTTTTTCAAAGCAGAGATTAACGTCTGTGCTGGAAAAAAGCATTTCAACTAACACATGAAGGTTGGCAGAAAACTCAGTCCTATGCCCATGATAAATGCACTCTTTCCCCCCCTACATGGTGATTAATAGCCATGATTTCTGTTCAGAGCTCCAACTAATCTCTCCATATACAAACAAGTCATGTATGAAACAGCCTCATTTGTTGTGATAGCAGCTGAATGTTGTCACCTAGCTAAAATTTTGCTGCTAAATGATCTTCTTGACATCCTATCAGACAGAACATTTCTGAATATCCACAGTAGAAGTTGCTAAAGGAAGAGATCTGTGTTTTTTTGAATGCAGGATCTCCTGATAGCATGAGATATATTCTTCTATGATATATAATTTGTGAAACAATAAATGCAAGTCACAGTCTTAACTCCTACCAATAGGATGGCAAGAGTGCATTGGAGGGCAGGATAGACAGCTCACAATTCTGCGGCACGCTCCTGATCTCAACTTGCATAGAATTCAAGGGGCAAAGTAGTGTCTGAACAAGCCCACTGACACACTGGTAGTTTGTCACAAGTCAATTGCATCAATACTGAATTACAAAAACAACTGAGGATCTGGGGATACTGAATAGCCACAAAAAACAGTATGCTGCAGACACTGAACTCTCACCTCATAGGATCATAGAGTCGGAAGGGGCCTACAAGGC
This sequence comes from Shinisaurus crocodilurus, assembly GCA_021292165.1. Taxonomy (NCBI): domain Eukaryota; kingdom Metazoa; phylum Chordata; class Lepidosauria; order Squamata; family Shinisauridae; genus Shinisaurus; species Shinisaurus crocodilurus. Next base: position 98,633,057 of record CM037881.1, on the reverse strand, counting down.
CATCGAGTCCAACCCCCTGCTCAATGCAGGAAACTAGAGGAGGGGTCTCCCATCCAAGTAATAACCAGGCTTGACCCTGCTTAGCTTTCCACGATACAACTTCTTGAATAAGAAGAAGACTGTACAAATAAGACTGTACAAATTTCAGATACAATCTGTAGATCTGAAGATCTAAGCATACCGTAACTATAAACTTACAGCCACCAAATGGAAGTTTGGGGAAAGATTCAAACTCTATCGCTGTTACACATGTTTCTGCTTTAGGAGCCTTTGTCTCCAATCCTACAAGATGTAACCAGGCAACGCAGCTAGAACCATAACCCAGTAATCTGATTCATGGAAATCATCAGAAGAATCTTGGTTTTGAAAGGGGTGAGGGGAGGAGACCAACAACAACAAGCAGAGTTCTGCTCTTTCAGGCAAATTTCAGAATAGACAATGGAATTAAAGGGAAAACATGAAAGCATTCATTAACAGCAGCCTGTAATTTAGTTATTATATTCAATTATCTCTCACATATTCTGTGTGTGTGCCTTGCAGCCTGTGTTCTAATGAGAAGTAGAATAATCCTAGCACATTCCAGCTAATAATCTTGTGGTTTATCAGGGGCACAGCTAGGACTGAACCACCAGGCGCAGGTCTGGGGTCCCACACAGCCTGGAGGGGCCTAATCCAGTTGCCACACGCATTGGTGTTTGTTTGTTTTTAAGTTTCAGAAGAGATCCCTCGTCCATCGGCACTTTCTGTCTACAGTCTTTTCCCACATGGTGGTTGTTCTCCCCCTACTCACTCTCTCCTTGCCCCACTTTACCAGGCAGCAGCACCTTTTCTCGCTCTGTCAACTTTTGGAAGGGGTTGGGTGCACTGCAGAGGAAGCTGCAGTCACACCCAGCACCTTCCTTTCTCCAGAGTGCCTCTAGAGCAGGGCTCTCCAACCTTGGGTCCCCAGATGTCGCTGGACTACCGCTCCCAGAATCCCTTGCCATTAGCCATGCTGGCTGGGTATGCTGGGAGCTGTAGGCCAACAACATCTGGGGACCCAAGGTTGGAGAGCCCTGCTCTAGAGAAATGCCCCCATGTGGACCCAGAGGCACTCTGGGGAAATCAAGATGTTGGATGCGACTGCACCTTCATTCTGCAGCTTACCCAAACACTTCTAAAAGAGAGAAAGAAAAGGTGCCATATGGCGGCCTGGGGGAGGGAAGAGAGGGAGCCCAGGAGAGGAGGGAAAGGAAGGGCAGAGAGGAGAGAGCTCTTCAGGGAGAGAAAAAGCACCTGGAGAAAAGAAACTGAGAGGGTTGAGGAGGGCCCAGCAGCATGTGTGGGTCCCCCAGAGGGCATCTTGTCCAAGGCCCTTTTAACCCAGGTAGAACGACTGATCATTCATGCCCCTTGGTGTCATCTTGCTCTTTACAGTAGCAGATATTGGCTGGGATCCTGATTTTGCTTCCATTGGCGGGAGCGTCCCCTAAGCAGAGTTCCACTGGTAGGATGCTCCTGACACCAGAAGCATGGGGGGGGGGGGAGGTGGCTTTCAGCAATTCCCATTCAGCCCCTTGTGCCCCACGAAAATCTGCTCCAAAGGGCTGGGGGGGTGCTCAAAAACAATGTGGCGAAGCTGCAGCGGGAGGGGAAAGTGATGAAAATTGTCTTCCCTGCGACATATACACTGGTAGAAGCCTCCGCTTGATATTGGTCCAATCCGTCAATGAACTATCCATCAATGAATGGAGCCTTTCCATTTGCAGAAGCCTAGTGAAGATCCAAGCCACTGGTTTAAGTCCGCAAATCCAGACTGAAGCAAATATATTCCCTCTTTTTCCAGTTAGTAACATTACTTCGCTTAGTTTAAAAAAAAATAAAAAAAAATAGCCAGGAGAGACCAAACAAACACCAAGTCAGACACTGATAGATTATGTTTCTAAATAAAGCTCAACCCGGCCTAGAGCAAGAGTCACAATCACAATCATCTTTCTCCCTGCCACAGGAAAAGAAATGGTTTCTTAATTTTTTTGCACACTCTAACTGTACATTGCCCAGAAGTTACCTGTCACACACAATTAGCTAGAAAATATACCAGTGCAGATTTCTTGATGACCGTTTCGAAAAAGAGAAACTTTAAAGAAGCTATACAGTTCCTCATATCTCAGCTGTGGAAATATATAAACACTCTGAAGACTCATGTGTTCTCCATATGGCTCTTCAGAATCTGTTTATTCAAGTTTACCTATGGCTTGAGTTTCAAGAAGCAGATGCACATGGAAACGCCAAATGCACTTAGCATCTCCAAAGCCCAATTGTTTACAGCATGATCCTATGCAAGTTTACTCAGAAGTAAGTCCCACTAAGTTCAATGGGACTTGCTCCCAAGTAAGTGCCCACAGGATTGCAGCCTTAATCCCTCAAGTAGACAGGCAGTACAATCCTTTGCATGTCTACTCAGAAGTAATTCCCACTGAGTTAAATGGAGCTTACTCACAGGTAAGTGTGTATAGAAAGGGTGGGGAACCATTTTTGGCAAGAGGGACACATTTCTTTGTGGCTAACCTTCTGGGGGCCACATGCCAGTGGTGGGTGCCCCCCCAAAAAAAGCGGGTGGGCCAAAGCAAAAGTGGGCAGGGTCACTCCACACTTTCTTTCTCATACACACACACAACATATCTGTGTATTTATTTATTGTTTATAATATTTATATACCACCTTTCCACAGGCAGCATTCAACAAGGCAAATAAAAACAATAATACATAAAGACACAAGAAGCAATAAACCCATATTCAGACATTAAAACAACATTCATTCCTTCATACACACGCAGGAGGCTATGGGGAGCTTGGGAAGGCCCCACAGATCTCATCTGGAGTGTGGGCCACCAGTTCTCCACTCCTAGTGTATAGGATTGCAGTCGAAGACCATCTAACGGGCATCCTACAAGCCTCATCCAAACTGGCACCAACTTCTTATTACACATAAAGAGTCAAACCAAATTCGAATGAACTGGATCCAACTCTGCCTTTCTTTCCAAAACTGGAACAGAACACACCCTGCTGCCTTGACCCAAATTCAGTATATCCAGTTCACAATAAGGGCTTGATATATTTTTTTTGGAAGTACAGATATAAAAATACTAACCGGAAGAAATTTTATACATTTTATGTTTATCCAAACTTCCGTACTTGGTCGTCTTCAACAGAATCAGCAGGTGGGATTGCGGGGTGAGCTTTGAAGCTGCAATCCACTATAGAGCAGACTGTAAAGATTAACAGATTCTGTTGGTGGGGAAAGGACCTAGTAATGAATGACCGTGTTTGGAGTTTGTGTCTGGAGGAAAGGACAATTTCTTTGAGTATGGAATGTTAAGGTGGGGCGGTGGTTGAAAGGAGCATGAAATGAAGGTTTGGGTGGTGGTGGGAATTTTGTCAGTTGACAGTTGGGAGAGGGAGAGGGAATTGGGTGGGTGGGGAGAAGTTTAAGAGATCACGTGTTCTAATTGCATTCACCCCAGACTTCAGTTTACTGTGAATTTGTTTTCATTGTTCCTCAAGCAAACATCTTGTCTGCTGTTAACTCCTGGGTAATTGTTGGTGAAACCAATGCTTAAAGGGTTTGAACACTTACTCTGTACCAACATTTACATAGTGCGGTTATCCATTTTGCTGCTGAGGAAAAGGACAAGATGGCGCCCACTCACCCCGTCCCCACTGTCCACACATAGTGTGGACATCTGAGGCAGGGAAGACTTCGCACGTAGCCTTCACACAAAGGCCTCCACGCCTCAAATATCCACACTAACCCATGGGTGGCCAGGGTAAGGGGGTGGGAAAGAGGACTGTGTGTCATGTGAAGGCAAAATTCAGGTTGCTTGTTGCTAGTAAAAAGCAAAATTTAGAGTTTGTGTATTACCTTAACTTTGCTGACTGTGTAATTTCTTTGCTGACTGTGTAAACTTGCAGACCTGGTTTAAGCCAGCACAAGCTGAGTGAAGATGTAACTTTTGCGAGGAAACCAGATAAGAATGAGAACACATTCTTCCTGCGCTAATAACCAATCACAATGTAGATTCGTCCTAACATCATCCTTTTCTGCTTGCCTACCAGAAAGTATAAAAATTCCTTCCTGGATTTGTTTGGGGAACTGGGCGTGTCCAGCTTCCACACAGCTGTGTTAATTAATAAAGTTTTCTCTCTTTCTGCATCCAAGGATTACAAATGGAGTTTTTCCTTAACAGTCATTAGGGCCAGAATCATGGCCCCTGAAGCCCCTTTATACAGCCCTTTTGTCTCTTCGCACAGACAACACGGGGGTTTGTGCCAACGTAACGTCTATGCACTACAGGGATGTGCCTCACTGATGCTGCAGTGTTCAACACTTTCTTTAGTTCTTACAGCTGTTGCTGAAATCTGTTCTCTCTAAACTTTGGTCCAAGTGTCAACATATACATAGTTGTTTATGCTATCGTGACAGGCCATATCTACAGAGGTTAAGACTGAAGGTTTCCAGGTGGTGCAGAGTGTTCTGAGCTGAGGTAGGAAGCTCCAAGAGCATAAATGGGATCTAGCATGTGTGTGTGTGTGTGTGTGTGTGTGTGCGCGCGCGTATGTGCGTGTGCGCACGTATGTGCATGTGCGCGTGCATATGCATAGGTGCATAGAAATGGATATACTGTACGATTTAATTTAAACTGTGGTAGAATTTTTCCAACCATATTATATCTTTCAATTTCCACATAAATACCTAGGATCAATATACTGCTTTCTCTGTTCTCCCTACCAGAATCCAACTTCCTGTACACACTGTAGGCAATTCTGAATGAGTTTCTGGAACTTCGTTAGCCTGAACTGAACCAGAAACAAACTGGAATGTCACACAAATCTAAACATTTGTATTGGATCATTTTGAATATGAACACAAATATCTGATGATCCTAGTCCCTAATCAGACATGGAGACCCAGTTTAGACGCAACAGGGCCAATCGAACAAACAATCACACCACTTCAACAGACCACAGTAGGACACTTATACTTCCCCCAGACAAGGATCCTATCCTGTCAATAACAATTGTGTGTTAATTATTCTTCCCAGGAGGGGGAAGCAGTACATATACTTGTACATTTAGTTGGAAATATTACTGCACATTTTGTGCTAAAGTGTTTTTTTAAAGAACAATAATATTTTGGCCATAATATATATAATCAGTTTATCCTATTGAACCAACCTCCAGCCAAAATATCCCTAAGTACTCAGAAGACTTAGGGTGCAATCCTATGGTCCATGGGAGGGTGTCCCAGGATGTATAGGATACTGCACAATTCCCTCTTCATGCGTAGAGAGGGAGGACCCGCGAGTAGAGGTCTCTTTATTTTGATGTTCTTGTTGGCATCCCTACATACTGTTTTAGGTATTTCCTACTGCAGGAGAGAGAACCTCAGGGCCGGGGTCTGAACCTGGTGGCCCCCTTGGGTTCCCAGAGGTCCCAAGGCCCCACCCCTTTCATCCAACCACCAATCATTTGGTGGTTTCCTGGCTTTTGTGCAGTGTTTTCCCTATCCTAAAAGGCTGAAATGCCTCTCCTAAGGTTTACTGTCAATAAGAGCTTTACTCTTTACTTTACCACCTTTACTATGCTGGTATTTATTTATTTTTTGTATTTTGGCCTCACTCCTTTTGCCTTGGGCCCTGCCCACCACGAGAATGCAGCCCCCAAAAGCTTCTCCGAAATGGAATTTGTTCGGCCCTTGGGCTGAGAGATATTCTGCACCCTTGTCCTGCTGGTTAAATTCTATGCTCCTGGGTACAGCACTTGATTACAGAGGAGCCAGAGGGGGTCCAGCCCCCTTACCTTTCATGATTTCCCCCCTTACTACTGGTTTAAGAAAAGATCCAGGAGGGCATGATTTGGCTAAAATCAAGTGACAGGGCTTGTGGATATTATTAAGGGCCCCATATATTTTCACCCAGAATTCAAGCACTGTTTAAGTCTGAGACTCACTTCCACCCATTTTAGCAGGCCAAGTTCCTGTAGCTAAAGCCTGAAAGATTTATCTACTGTTTTAACAAACCTGGTATTTCTACCTAAACACAAAATCTAAATACAACATTGCTTCTCAGTGTATCTAAACTTAAACTGGATTATGTCAGAGTTTAATCAGTCCTTATAGAGATGAATGCCTGTACCCAATTCATACATGATGTGTAGCATCTGCTTTGGGGGTGCAATCCTGTACTGAACCCATGAAAACATGTCTCCTATATAAACAGCAATTTGAGGTTAGACTCTGCACAGGCCTTGAAGTGGGCATGAAAGATTTCCCCTCATATAGGCACTTTCGATTTCATGTATGGAAGCGATGAAGAGAAACAGCAACACTCTAAATCCACATCACGGTTCATTAATTCATTATTTCCCCCCTTGATTAATCAAAGGGGCTTTGCTTTTTCAGAGACCAAGACCTATTAAATACAAAACATGTGTCTCACTGCTGTTAAACCACGTGGCTCCAGTTATGTGGCGAATAGCCTGAGCCTACGTATGCTTACTCAGAAGTAAGTCCCACTGAGTTCAATAAGACTTACCGTAGTCCCGTGTAAGTCTGTGTAGGACTGAAAACTAGGAACATTTAAATGAAGAGTGCAAGTGACATTTAAACACAACACGCATTATGAGTAACCAAATTGTGAGTGAGCAACACTGAACATAATTAGTATTGCATGAAAAAGTTATACTCTGTAAGCTGAAGGAAAGAAGAGCAATATTAAAAACACTCTGCCTATATTGGCCAGAATCTAAAGAATTGTGAAATTAGTTCCGTGAGCCCCGGGCACTTGGTGTGTGTTTTAAAACCACAATTTTATTGGTGCAATTTACAGCACTCAGCAGAATCTCACCTGCTCAGGGAAGACTGTTTTAATGTTTTAATTGTACAAATTTTAATGTTGTGAAGCCGCCTTGAGTCCCAGCATTGGGAAAAAGGTGGATTATAAATAAATAGAAGAAGAAGAAGAAGAAGAAGAAGAAGAAGAAGAAGAAGAAGAAGCAGCAGCAGCTGTACACATTCCTAATAAAGATATAGTCCTAAAGCACTTTCAGAGGTCCTGGTTACATCACCAGTGCCAGTTAACACACGGCCAATCTGTTTTGGTATTCCTTTACATTTATTTATTGATTTGATATGATATGATTTGTACCCTGCCTTTCTACCAAAAATGGCACTCGAGGTGGCTTACAACCACTAATAAAACTTGATGATAAAAATAAGCAAATGCATTAAAAAAAAAACAATTACAAACTTTTAAAAACACAACAATAACAGAGTAAAAACAGCATCCACCTCAACAGTCTCCCTTACACACCAAAGGCCTGCTTGAATAAAGTGGTATTTGCCTGCTGGTGGAAGGACAGCAGAGAAGGAGCGAACTGAGCCTCCCTCCGCAGGGAGTTCCACAGCCAGGGAGCAGCCACTGAGAAGGCCCTCTTTTGCATTGCCACCAGGCAGGCTCGTATGAGAGAAGGAGGTCTTTCAGGTAGCCTGGTCCCAAACCATATAGGGCTTTATAAGTCATAACCAGTGAAACTGTTGTAACAAGGGAGTCGCGTGCTCCCTGTAACCAGCCCCGGTCAACACTCTGGCTGTAGCGTTCAGGACTAGCTGAAGTTTCTGAACAGTTTTTGAAGGCAGCCCCACGTAGAGCATGTTACGGTAGTCCAAATGGGATGTAACTAAGGCATGTGTGACTGTGGTCAGATCAGACATCTCTAGGAATGGGCTGCAGTGGGCTCACTAGCCTCAGTGGTGCAAATACACTCCGGGCCACCACCAAAACCTGGGCATCCAGGTTCAAGGCCAAGTCCAGAAGTTCACTTAAACTACTATTGTGGTATCTACCTGGAAAAATATCCATCAGTGAGTTAATTTACCCTGTAATTACTATCTCTGATTAATACCTCTGCAATTTCTGATTTGAAGCCTTCCAATCACAGAGAGGTCACAGAGAACAGACAGACCTGCCCAAATATAGAATTGCCCTCAATCTGCCCTATGTTTCTCCAGAAGAATATAGACTCATAATTATGAAAGTTTTTCTGGTCCAACATAATGTGCTGATTAAAGCAAACCAGTTTCATCAGCATATTACGATCAAACAAACTACTATTATATTAAACAAACTACCATGTCTCAGTTAATACCTAACTGAGTACCCCAGATTGCTTTTTCATTGTTATGTAATACATTAACAGTACAAATCTATGTATGTTTACTTGGAAGTATGTTCCACTATGTTCCATGGGCCATACTCCCAGGTTAAGTGTGCATAGGACTGCACTCTCGTGTTTGAAAACACCCAAATATTAGAAATCGAGAATAAATATTTCAGACTCCTAGGCCTTGTTTAAATTATATTTCCTCCACCACCACCCAGCCAGACATACCTTGGGAAGAATGGAAGTGGGTCCTGAACCAGGAGAGCCTGCATTTATTTAATGCTAACCCTGTGAGATTAAATCCTCCTTTCCAGGGAAATCTCACAAGATCCCACATTCCAAGAAATGCATTATCTCCCACTTCTGGAATTCATTTGTCCTTGTGTCAAGGGGAGCAGAGTGGGAGGCGCAGGAGAAGATGTTTGTGAACCTAAGGCTACAACAGGAGGGGAATATCAACTGTACTGTCCTCAGTCATGAAAATGGATGCTACATTCTAAGCCCTTTGGCAGTGTACTGGCAGAACTTGCTAACGCTCATCCCTTGAAGCCAAGAGCTTTCATACTAAACATCCCACTTTTTCCCAGAGATAACTGTCTTCCAGCTGGCTCTGCACTTCAGAGTTCAGCATTACACCCACAAAACGTTCCCTCCACAACCCTTCCACATGCCTGCGTCACCACCTCCCTTGCCAAGTGCTTAATGTGCATCTGCAAATAATTAAACAGCTAAATGCTAAACAATCAATAAAAACGTTTGTGTTAGGGATTCTTTTTTCCATAACAGCATTATGAGGACGTGGTGCTTCAAATGCTGTCTGTTAGCACAGAAACTAGCAGGGTCCTTTTCCAATGATGTTAGTAATCTTGTGACTATGTAGTTATGTAACCTTAAGAAATACCAGCATCGGAATCAGCTTCCAAAGGCTCCTTTAAGTTACAACAGACATTGCATTTCCTCAGCACTTTTTTTTTAAAAAAAATAACAACAACGTATTAAAAAGCCCTTGCTCTGGTACTTTCTAAATCCCACTGTTCTAGCCTTTCTTACCCTCAGATAAGAGTCTCAACACAGAAATGCATATAATAATTGCTCAAATCAAATGGCAAGCACAGAGCAGAGTCTTTCTTGTCCAATTCATATATTTTACCTTCTGCACCCAGAGCTAGCCAAAACCTTGGCGTACCAGACATATAACTGCCTTTTGCTGCTCACAGCCCAGAATGTTAATAAGCAACATCCCTTCAGATAAGTCTGAAAATAGCCTTGGAATATTAAAAGATGTTCTGAAGAAACCCATATTGAAAATCACTCTAAAACCCCAGTTCTAAAATACCTGGGAAGTAGGTTCCAGCGTAAATAAGCATGCTTAGGATCATAGCGTAAGTACTCAGAAATATTTCACTTAAAATTATGGAATGTTGTCCTTTCCCATTAGGTCAGCCTCCCCCAACCTATAGCCCCTCCAAATGTGTTGGACTACAGTTCCCATAATCCCCAACCAGCATGACCAGGTTGGGGAGGCTGCTTGAGGTTATCAACAAACAACAGACAAGACCAGATGAAGCAAACCAGCAAAACTATTCATACTAATTGAAGGAGCAATCCTATGCAGGTTTAGACAGAAAAAAGGCCTTACAACTCGCAGCATGCCCCAGCCAGCTCTTCCTCATGATGCAGAGGAACAGAGACTCTTCCTCATGATGCAGATACAAATGTAATGATCACCTCACCTAAAATAAGAGAGACTTGGGAGGAAATCTTTTTTTTAGGTGTAGTCTAACTGCTGCCTAGGAATGATAGACCTAGTTCTCACCAGCAGCAAATGAGGTGGTTAAACCTGTTTCAAGCCTGTGCCATTTCAGAGTCCCGGGGTGCCCCACCCACTTTTCCCAACCACCCAGCCGATAGCCATCAACTGGGGGATTGGGTACAGATCCCAGCAATTCCGATGCAAAGATTGCTGTTTCCTTGCTGCTAATAGTTCCATAGACAGATGCCCTAAGCCACTGTACACAAACCATTTCTAAACCAAAACAAATTCAGAATCCATCTACTCTAGCCCTTACAATGATGTAAACCTGCCTGAAGATGGCTCAGAAAACCAAAAAGCTTTCAGTGGTCAGAGAGTGTAACCTCTGCTCTATCCCAGCCCTACTTTTGCCCATATATATGTAATCCTTCCAATGACCACTCTAGTCCCTGCTGGAAAATTTAAACTCTGCCAGTACACAGATTTTGTTAAAGGATCAAAATCTGGGCACTGGCAGAGTTTAAATTTTCTGATAGGGACCAGAATGATACTGGGTGCGTAAGCACATCACGACAACCCACCCGGCGAATAAGCTACACAAGGTGGGTTGCTCATGAAACAACCCACAGTACACCTGACAGTCGATTGGGCTCATCATGGGTTGTCCCTCCCTCTTTCCCCCTCAGTCCTCCCACAGGTATCCCAGGGGACTCTGTGGTAGGACCGACTTGCCTTCTCTCCCCCGCCATGATCACAAGCCCTTTTGGGCTGACCGTGGCTTCCCCCCACTTTTTTTTCAGAGATCACTTTTTGCAATCTCCTATTTGATAGCTAGTGAGAGCCCCTTCAAAGCGTCCAAGCAACACATTGGAGAGGCTGTCACTTGCGTCAGTGTGCACTTGCACAGGTCCGAAATGGCAAGTCTCGCTTGCGCAATGTCCTGAGGGATGACTGCTGTCAAAGTGCAGCCGGCACCCACCATGGGCATTGACCCAGAGAGGGTTGCAGAGAGCTTTATTTTTCACTTTGCTTTCTCTTGACAGCTGTCAAAAGGCGAGCTGTCAAGAGAAACCAAAGCCGCGAGCGATCTTCGCTCACGAAAAGGGGGTGGCCAGGATCTCGCCACAAAGGGGGTGATCTATTGTCCACCCCCTTTCGCTCGCCTTTTGACAGCTCACCTTTTGAAAGCAACATGAAAAATAAAGCTTTTTATTTTTGCAGCCTCTTTAGACCAATGGCGGGTGCCTGCTGCACTTTGACAGCAGACATCCCCCCCAGGACATTGCCCAGGTGAGGCTTGCCATTTTGGATCGCACAAGTGCGCACGCACATGCACACGTGTGCAAGTTTGACTAAAAAATAAAATTTAAAAAATGTTCAAAAAGATTTGCACAAATTTCTTGCAATAAAACAAAAAGGGGGGGGGAGTGACAAAGCAGTGACAGACCCTCCAATGTGCAGGCACTTTCAAGGGGCTGTTACTAGCTGTCAAATCAGAGATTGTGAAAAGCGATCTCCAGGGGGGGAAGGGGGGGGAAGCTGCGGCGAGCGCAAAAGGGCAAGATATCCAATAAGCATGAATCATGTTGAGTATATTCACTCATTTCACTGGCATGACTGACTAGAAGCAGGAAAGCGATAGTCTTGATTAATCTTAGCAGTTCATTGAGAAGTATAAAACTGTACTCATTCATGCAAATACTCTTCCCAATCATACAAGTTGCAGAAATCAAAGAGTTCAAACAAGGTTAAGAACCAAGCCTGCAGACACATTATCCAAATGAAGGTTGGGTTAAATAGCAAAGTTGAACCATACTAATCTTAAAAATAAAGATAATGAAACGACACAAAGTTATTAACCATGAGAGAGAGAGAGAGAGAGAGAGAATGCAGCAGAGTGGTTAAGAAGTCTCCAGTTCAAATCTCAACTTAGCTATGAAATCTTAAGGCGGCATTTGGCAAGCCACTGTCTCTCATTTACAGCTCCCCATTTATAATATGGCTATAGCAATATTGGTCTAGCCTACAAAGCTGTGGTTGTAAGGATAACTAGGACTAGAATCCTATGCACGCTTACATGGGTACAAGCCCCACTGAACACAATGGGACAAACTTCCAAGTGACATACGTTAAGATCGGGCTGCCAGATACTGTGAAGCACTGGAGGGGCGGAGGGATGCTATAGGCATGCTATATATTAGTGTTACTTTTATCTGACAACTTAAGATGTGACCTTTTGCTGGTCAAATAACAGCTGTGATTACTTATAATTCATTCTGCAGGATCTGCTTGAAGAAATCATGTACATAACTAATCTTACCTCCTGAAAATTATTGCCAATTCTTTTGTACAGTTGACTAATTTCTTTCTAATGAACCTGTAAAACAAAACAAAAAAAGAATTCATTGATGTAAAACACTAAATGTCAATGCCTTGGAAGAAATCTCAAGCCTTTCTCTTCCTAAATGGTACAAACCTCTGTGCCGGAGATAGCAGACGGATGACCAGAAGGTTCCCAGCAATATCAAAATGTGTGGAAAAACTGCTGCTCACTTTGTATTCTGATTAGCAAAATACATGTTCTTGGAGTGCTGACATATAAAGGAATGTGAGATGAGTATGTATTTTCCATCCCAGAGACAACAGATTAAATTCTAGTGACAGTACACTGGTACACACATGCAAATTCAGTGCTGTGCCAAACAGTTACCTTTATAAGTAACTAGCTTTTGCCCGCAGCTTCGCTCGCGTGATGAAGAGTGACTGTGCCAAGTTTGCATGGGTTGTCATTTTCCTATAGGCACTAGTTGTTCGAAATTCCTTAAGGTTGCTGACCGCTGTTTTGAATCGCCCCAGCTGTGGTTCATATGAACATTCTGTTTTGACGCAGGAGAGATTTGCATATCTGCTCCTGATTGGCCCCTGTGGCAGTTCATATGAACATTCTATATCAGTGATGGGAAACCTATGGCACCGTGCCACAGCTGCAGCCCCATCATGGGTTGGGTTGGGTGACAGGCACTATATTTGAACTGTCTCGTATGTGGCACTTCGACCATTCTCGTTTCACCATATCTCCTGCGAAGAAGAGACCGTCCCCTTCTGTGCAAAACAATAATGATCTCGTTCTATACTTCTGCACAGTGTCGAACACAGAATGATTTTATTCTAGAATTCCTGTTTACAGAATTCTTTTCTACATTGTTATCACATTGAAAAGATTTTGAAGACATGATGCACAGAGCATGGATTGACATGTAAAGACCCTAATCAGTTGACCTGGAGTGCTGCATGTGTTGCTCTCCAACCTAACTGAGTATGAGCCAAGGTTTTGACAAAATTATCAGGCATGCATTGCACACGTAGCAAAAATCACATAATTGATGCAAAAGCACTGCCTAATGCAAACTTTTACCTAATGCAGTGTTCTGCATGTCCAAAGACTAAAGTGTTTTAAAAGGTGTTAAGCACATTGAGTTTTCTTGTTTATCTTTCTCATGCCTAGTACAGGTTGACTTTTACTTTTATATCCGACACCTGTAGAAGCAGGGAAAGGACCCAGAGTAAAGTTTGCCCCATACAATTTCAGTCTGGCATATAATCATATTACAAGTTGAGAATCCCTTATCCAAAAATACATGTGCCTAATTATTTAAAAAGTTGTATAAATTCCCTTCAGGCTATGTGTACAATGTAGTATAATAATGTTTTTTTAAACTTTTAATTTTATTCATAAAAAACCAACCAACAAACAAACAAACAAACACAAACAATAATGGACTTCCAATCTTCTCCACAGCTTACTCAACACAGTTATTCTTAAAATCTTTTCTGTTAACAAAAAATCACTTCCAGTTAGGCAAAAAAGAACCCTAAAAGGAACAAACACCGGTATAATAATTTTTTGAGTTGATTTTTTTTCCCAACAAAAAAACTGTTTGTATCATTGAAAGCTCTGTTATTGTGTTTTCTTTAAGACAAAAGGTGTTAATTAGTTCGGACAACTGTATGAGTTGTTTTTCTAAAACTAAAACCTCGGTATTCAGGTTTAATTGCAGTGTTGGCACTTTGAAATAAATAAGTTGGTTTTGTGTTGCAGTTTGGGCACTCGGGCTCAAAAAGGTTCGCCATCACTGTTCTATATGTTGTTGGAGCGATTTGCATAACCGCTCCTGAATGGCCCCTGTGAACATTCCAAGTGACACCATTGGCTCTCATCTATTTTGGGCCGTGCAGGCGCAGCGAGGATTTTTCGGATATTTGAACCCACCAGTCTTTGTCCTTGGGTGATGGAGAGTATGCGTGCCAAGTTTGGGGTTATTTGCATAACTGCTCTTATTGGCTCCTGCAGCAATTCTGAGGTGAGGCCGATTTGCATAACTGCTGCCCTGTTGTTTTGCCCATAGGAGATATGAGAATGGGGCGATTTTGCCCTCTTTTTTCACCCCCTTAGGGATGGAATTTCCAAAAACCGTTCCTTAGTGGGGCTCTACGTCAAAAAAGCAATGTCCCTTCAAAATTTCACGTTCCTAGATTAAATGGTTTGAGCTGGGCGTTTACGAGTCTGTCAGTCAGTCAGGACACTTTCTTTTACCGTATATATATAGATTTTGATAAATGTAGCAATAAAAAACAGTTCTCTGCTCTAAGATTTCCAAAACATTTCTACATTACTGCAGATAGACTATTGGAGGGTTCCTCTTCCTCCCACTGTCTAATATTAACAGCAGCAGGCAAAATAACATTCTTAACTAGTCCAGTTTTGAGTCCCTACAATCCACATCAACAGGAAAAGGGAAATGTTTTGTAACTCCCTGAACATCTGATACTTTAGACTCAGTTTTGACTGGAAAACACAGAAAGGTGGGAAATACTTCTATCTGTTTAAAAATGCCAAATGGGCAAGAACAAACAGAGGTGACAAGGAACTGGAATTTAAAAGGGGAACAGATTGACGGGGCAGGGCAAGTGGAAGAATAATAAGGAAGGATTTTTCACTGAATCTGAATATATGTTTGGTGGTTAGAAACAAATTCAGCTTCACATTTACAGCTAAAGAAGAACTTCAACATCAGAAACTGAAACTATAAAGCATATATAAAGTATAATATACTGGAACAGGCCTGTGGCTTACGCTGGCTCAGCTTGTCTGAGCGTGGAAAGCTAAGCAGGGTCAGGCCTGGTTATTACTTGGATGGGAGACCCCCTCCTCTAGTTTCCTGCATTGAGCAGGGGGTTGGACTCAGGCTTGTAGGCTCCTTCCAACTCTATGATCTGTGAATTTATGAATCTATAACACCCAAAGTATTAATTTATATTTATACAAATATAAACTACCTACCAATGCCACCACAGATCCAGTGAATGCACTGTATCATACATTACTAAACAACGTTTCATTAAAAAAAGAATTAAAATCAAAAGGCATTATGGCAGGTGTGATAAAAGCCCATTGCCTTGAATTTCAGAAAATCTTTTGGCTTGAAATTCAGGAAATCTTTTTTCAGGAAGGATGGCTGCAAAGAGCCGACACCAAAATTTGCTTCCTGGGAGAGTGTTGTACATACTACTTAACATACTTAACTCTTCCCACTGAAATCAATGGGACTGAAAAGTCTTAGTTGGCTTCTTGGATAATGCAGACCAGAGCATTCGTGAATCATGAATAACAGATTGTGGTTGAATGAGAACATGTAATGTAGAAATGAGGCATCCATTTGGATCCAAACTTCAGTTACCACTTCCTTTGGGAATTACTAGAGCCAGTGGTGGATCACTATTACGAATTTTGCTTTTCTACTTTATTCTGTGGAATGTTTGGGTGGTAGTTTAAAGATTCTTCTGGTGCTCATAAACTATGCGCAAGACTATGTGGACCACAATCTAATGGAAGTGATACTGATCTTCAACACCTGACAAATGCTAGTCTTTCAGAGCTTTGAAGGGAATACAGTCATGCCTTGGATTGAGAGCATAATTCGTTCCGGAAACGTGCTTGTAATCCAAAACACTCTTATATCAAAACGAAATCCCCCCAAAAAAATTTGTACAAAGATTTTAAATTTAAGCCGTACTACAGTACTTGTATTGCAAGATGTCGCTTGTATATCAAGTTAAAAAAAATTAAATATTTAAAAATGTGCTTGTCTTGCAAAACGCTCTCAAACCAAGTTACTTGCAATCCAAGGTATTACTGTATGATAAATGATGGCTACTGCCTGTACACAGCCTGTATTTGCATGGCCTGGCTGAGTACTGACGCACAACATGGACTTGTGTGATCTGTATCACATTGCAAATTGCTTGTATAGGGATATGCAACCAAAACCTGGGATGATCCACACTGCTCCATTATTAAAGCCTGGGCAACTCTTACATAAAGGAGACCATTGTGTGCCCTGCTAGTGAGGCTGACCTTATACTGCCATCCACCACTACCAAAGGAAGTTTGTAAAATCCTAAAAAGCCTTTCTCTCCGGAGCACTTGAGAACGAAGAAGGAGGAACACATGAGTCTAGCTGACGCAGTCTGTATTTTTTTGCATTACGACCCCCACCTCCCAAATACCTGCATGGCCAGCTTAGGATAAAACCTCATGCCTGCGATGAAGTGGACTCTAGCCTACAAGAGTTTATGCTGTAATACTTTGTTAGCGTTTAAGGTGCCAGAAGACTCTCTGCTGTTATCACTTGAAGAAACAGTGTAAGAAGAAACTCTGGCATCTCCGGAGAACTTCAAAGTGTAATTGGGAAGAGGGCTAAGGAGCGCCAGGCTGTCCAAACAAGGAAAGTTAAGTCAGTACCCTCAATTCCTCACTCCTTTTCTGAAAAGCATGCAAAATTTGCAGGCAGCACTCTCCTGTTTTCTTGTGTCACGGAACAGCTACGAGCACAAGGGAGCCTGTCTTCCCACCCTAAGTCCCCTCTCAAGCTCAGAGATGAAATAAATGCTTTGGGGCATAGGATCAACTCTTCTGCCTTTCCCAATGAGTCAAGGCACTATGAGTCAATGCTCTGGTTCGGTGCTCCTTGGCCCCCACACCTTTTCCCATCTCCAACTCAAGGTGGCTTTCCTGCCTCAAGGTCCTACTCTTGACGTTGACAGAAGATGCTTTACATTATTTGTCATGGCCTCTCGGCAGCCACTGCACGGCTCTGAAAATATGTCCACCGGAAGCATTCCGGGGTTTTGCGTTTTGAAAAGCCAGCCCTACCAGCAGCTATGATATTTTAGCTGCATTTATCCCAAGGGAGTTCCACTCAAGGTAGGCTGCGGGTTGTCCCCGGGTCAAATGAGGTCTTTCTTTCGGGAAGACACAGGAGTGGATGTGAGACTACCAGGAGTGGCTACTATGTCCCTCCCCGGGGATGTGTTGGACTACAACTCCCATGAGCCCCAGCTATCCCTGTTCGTTGGGGATGACAGGAGCTGTAACCCAATATAACTTGCGAGGGTGGGGGGAACCAGGCTGGGGAAAGCTGGCTACCACGGTACAGCAGGCATTTTGCCTGCTGCTGCTTACCTGGAATCCAAGCTTTTCCCAAACTCTGGGGCTCGTCCACAACCCCGCAAACATTCTGCAGGGAGGGAATCTCCTAGAAAGAAGTTTCCTCTAAGGACACCTCCCCTTTCCTTGACTCGCCCGCCCCCAATGGCATATCAACTCGCGGGTGTCCAAGGGGATTTACCTGCTGCTGAAACCGCTGCCGAGAAGACGGTCGCCTCGTCTGGTCTGCCGTCTGTCACTGAGCCGCCCCTGAAAACAAGTGAGGCAGGAGTTTATTATCGTGTGGAAACATGCCAGGCTCCAGCTCGACTCCGCGATGAAGTCATCCCCTGCCGCTTTTCCATTTTACGCCTCCGAAACCTGCACGTTGCCGGTGGCTTCGGGTTTCGCCGGTGCCAGTGTTCACAAGCCATGCTGGGCAACGCGAGGCCATGCAGTTTTGCCTGGGGCTGCAAGCCTAGGCACGCCTTACGTGGGAGTAAGTCCCATTGAACTCAATGGGGCTTCGGAGCAGGCAGCTCTAGGATCGCACTGTTAGGCGCCCTTGGCGCAAAGGGCAGCAGGAAGGAGCGGGGGGGGGGCACATTCACAGCCAAAGGGGAAGGCCGGATAGTTAGGAGCAAGGGGAGGAGAGGTGGGCAAAAGAGGCAGGCTGGCCGACCTGGGATCTGGCGGGAGAGCAGCGGCTCCCAGACTGGCAGAGGCAAAGGAACGACAGCAGCCGGTTTGCCCCCCGCGGTCCAGGTCAACGCAACGTACAGGGAGCCCCGCAAGGCGCGCCCTGGTCCTGCCCTGCCGGCGAGAAGCGCCTTCCGCGGCTCGCCTAAGAACACGCAGCCCCCCCTTTCCCGGTCCGCGCTTTCTAGAACAGCCCTGGCATTTCCAGCCGGAGCTGCGCTTCCTCCTCCCCCTTCGCTGATGCGCTTGGCGTTCTGCGCTCCTATTGAGCGGCTGCCACGTCGGAAACTCCGCCTCCTCCTCCTCCCTGGCACAGACTTCCCAAGCGTCCAGACGGTACCGTAATGCTTCCAATAGCCGCCAGGCGCTCTGGAAAAGGGTGGCAGTGACGGAGCGGAGGGCTGACCATGGACGCTGTGACTGCGTCCTCCTGCACATCCCGCACCAACTTTCCATCCAGTATCTCACTCTTAACGTGAGGGATGAGTTTTCTTTGACAGCTTTTCTGCCATCCTTAAAAATGGGCATGGGATGGGGAATGTGTGGTCCTTCACATGGTACTGGACTGTAACCCCCACCATTCCTCACCATTGGCTATGTTGGCTAAGGCTGATGGGAGTTGCAGTCCAACAACATCTGGAGGGCCGTACATTCCCCATCCCTGCTTCAAGCGTTCTTGGAGCAAAGGGCAATTCACAGTCTAGGTCTAGGATGACAGATAGGAACAAGGGGAGAAGAGATGTACAGGCCTCACGGAGTGTGTGTGTGCGGGGCTGACTTGAAATCCAAAACGTTGCCCAAAACATGCATAGCAAATTTTATTCCGATGGCTTCAAGGGAGAAATCTCATTGGGTTGTGCTTCCATTGCATGTTTCTTCCTCCCTTTTGAAAACAGGTGTGTGGATCTTGGCAGTATTTAAACTTGAAGCATAGAATTGTGTTCTCAATGTGTGCACCAAATTTCATTCTGATAATATCTCTAAACAAACTGACAACAGAATGCTGAATATTCAAGTAAAACCACAAGTCTTTCATTTATCTCACTTTGGGCAACCAGTTATTCACGTGGTGTCAAGAGGAAATAAGCAAGTCATTTTTATTTATTTATTTTGGCATTTTCTTGGGTCTCTTGGATGGCAACTTCTGCCATTCAGAATCCCTCAGTAAGCAACAGCTGTTTGCACCTTAAAGGGTTAGGGAATAAGATACACAAAATAGGTAAGAAATACACCAGAAGAGTAGAAGCATCAGGGCCAAGCTAGAGTTTACATGGGAGTTGCATATAACGGTCTCCAGTTTGCTTTGTTTTTAATGAAAAGTAGGCAAGAGTGGCTGAACTGGAGTAGAGGAACAGCTACTTACAATGTCCCCTTCCCATTTTTCCACCTCTAGCAGCAGATTTATGGCAGTAAGCTCATAGTTATTTGTTATCTCTCTCTTCCATTTCTACTGTGGAAGTCATGGTAGCATAGTGTTGTGAGCAGACGGCTGGACTAGATGATCTCCAATTTACCTTCCGTGGTGGGCCATTGTGTCTTGAGAACCCAGTCAAGGATTCTAAGATTGGGGCTTGGACAGGAAAAGGTTAATGGACTGCTGTAGTTAAGAAGGACTGCTGGAGATATTACCTTAATAGCCCTGGCAAATATCACTTTGGTGGGTAAAGGATAGGTGATACGTTACCATGGGAGCTAATTAGTTGGCAGATTGCTCTCCTCCCAATTGCTGGCCTTCTGAATGGCTAGCAAATACCTAAAAGGGAGACACCACTCTTCCCAGCCCACCTACACACACAGCGTAGCTAAGGATGATGTAAGCAAGGCGTCTGTGAGTGAAAAGAGTCATAGACTAGCGGTTTGAGTCAGACAGACACAGAAGAGAGTCAGAGAGCTGAGTTTTTAGTGTGAAAAGGCAAACTGTATCTTGCAGTGCTGGCTGTCTCACTGGAGAGCAGATGTGGAAGCAGTGTAAGGGTTCTGTTCTTAATCCTTTTATGTCTGTCTAACTTTTTATCACCCGAAACCCCTTTGTTGTTTTTTCCGGTTTTAGTTGTTTAGTTACTTATTATTAAAGTTATGTTATGTTATAGCTTATTTCCCTGCTGCCTTTCAGCCAAAAAGACCCCCCAATGCACTTCACAAAAGTGTCCCCTTTGTTCATTATGGGATGTTGTATTATATAAATGGAAATGTTCTTAAAATAAAGAGTATATAAAAGAGGAGATGGAAGAACTGATACTTTTGAAGTACCAAGGAGGAAAAGGAGATGCACACATAAACATCCTCTATGGCGTAAAGGAATGTAGACTTATGAATGTTCAGGACAGGTGTTCCATTTTGATAGTGACTCCTACTTTTAATTCTATCTTTTTTAATTCCATCCTGTTTTTAATTCTGTCCTAAACTCTATCCTTTTATAGAGTTTGTGTATATGTATTTGTGTGTGTGTTTTTGGTTGATATGACCGTGTTGAAACAACAAATAAAGCACAAAGATGTAGATGTGTGCAGGAAAAGTCACGTAAACATCTTAACTCTGGATGGTTACAAACTTAAAAGTGTCCCTAAAGATACGATGGATTTAAGAAGAAGGGACACATGAAACACTATGCCATATGACTTACATTTTAACCATGCCATTACTGGATGCCACTATGCCATAAGACTGCCTTGCTTGTTATAGAATGGACAGTTGTTGTTTTCAAAATCACATGTCTCCACCAAGGTACTCAGTGCAGCTTACACCTCATCCTCCCATTTTACCGTCAGTCAAGTCTAGCAATACGGGATGATGACATACACCTGGTGAGCTTCATGGCCAAGGAGGGGCAAACAACATGTCACACTGTGGCCCCAACAGCCCGTTCTCTATTGTAAAGCACCCCTGGGAGGGAACGATGTGCATCAGGGAAGAGATGGGAGGGAAGGGAATGTATTCCCTGCCAGTCACTCACTCACTCTCCTCCTGGAGCTGTCCCTCCCCTGGCTGCTCTAAATCCTGTGGAATTCCGGAGCCATGGGGGCAGGCAAGGTCAAGGGATTGTTAAAGTCAGCCTTACCCAACCAGGTACCCTGCAGATGTTTTGGACTTCAGCTCCCATCAGCCCCAGCCAGCACAGCCAATGGTCAGGAATGCTGGGAGTTGTAGACCAAAACATCTGGAGGGCCGAGGAAGGCTGGTTTAAGTTGAGAGACGCTTGCCTCTCCGAAGGACATTGAGGCAGCAGATCCGACCTAGAGATTCACTGCAACTTCCATGATTCCGCACGGTACCTACAATCATGTCAAGCTGAGGAGCCGATCACTCAAGAGATCACAAACAACCTGCATAATGCATTGTGATGACAGCTAGAGCACCATGTGTGGGCATACTTACACATAGCTCTACATTCTTTCAGTTCCAGTATTCTGGATCTTCTATACCAGTGTTCTCCAACCTTGGGTCCCCAGATGTTTTTGGCCTACAACTCCCAGCATGCCCCAGCCAGCTATGCTGGCTGGGGCATGCTGGGAGTTGTAGGCCAAAAGCATCTGGGGACCCAAGGTTGAAGAACACTGCACTATACCATCATCCTGCACCTTTGACAATTGTAGCATAGAACAACCATACCCCATTTCCAAGAAGAAGAAGAAAGATTATTTATTTATTGTGCTTGTAAACTGCCCAATAGCCCAAGTTCTCTGGATGGTGTACACATGACATTAAAAACAAAATACAAACAATAAAACAATGAATAATAACAGCATACAATAAAACAAAGGTAAAACCAGAAACCAAGAGTAAACTTTCCAGAACATAAAACCAAAGTAAAACCTGCATCAATACAAGTGCAGTTATCTAAAACGGTTCTTAAAATGCCTGGGAGAATGAAAAGGTCTTCACCTCGTGCCATAATGCAGGTGCCAAGCAAGCCTCTATTGGGGAGGGCTTTCCACAGATGAGGGGCCACCAATGAAAAGGCCCACTGTCCTGTAGCTACCTGCTTTGCCTTATTTGGCAGGGGCGCACCTGAAGTGAGGCCTCAGATGATGACCGTAGTGTCTGGGTATGGGTAAATATGGAAGGAGACACTCCTTCGGGTAAAAGATGGGGAAACTGACAATTCTGGAGTCATTTCAACAGATCAAAGTAGGGCTTTCTTCACTGTCCTTTGTGATAGCCTCTGCACTATCCTCTAGGAAGCACTTCAGTTTGGGAAATGATAAACTCACAGAATTACCATTACAGTCATGCCTTGGATTGAGAGCATAATTCGTTCCGGAAACGTGCTTGTGATCCAAAACACTCTTATATCAAAACGAAATCCCCCCAAAAAAATTTGTACAGAGATTTTTAATTTAAGCCGTACTACAGTACTTGTATTGCAAGACGTCGCTTGTATATCAAGTCAAAGAAAATTAAATAAATATTTAAAAATTTGCTTGTCTTGCAAAACGCTCTCAAACCAAGTTACTTGCAATCCAAGGTATTACTGTATTATCATTATTAGGATTTCTATCCCACCTTTCATAATGTATACCCTCCCAAGGCAAGTCACAACAAATCAATACAATAGATAAATACTCCAGATTTTAAAATTTCAACACATAGGATAAAATTTCAGTGAAGCAATTATCAAATCCAACATGTATCTCTTTGCAGCA
The DNA here is from genome assembly GCA_021292165.1 of Shinisaurus crocodilurus. Lineage (NCBI taxonomy): Eukaryota > Metazoa > Chordata > Lepidosauria > Squamata > Shinisauridae > Shinisaurus > Shinisaurus crocodilurus. The sequence continues at coordinate 98,610,277 of CM037881.1, read as the reverse complement.
TGAGAAATTTAGTTCAGTGTTTGTCTGCAGGGCTATAACCAGCATCCTTTGATTTCTGGCTTCAGTTCCTGATGATTTTCACAGATGTCTCTGTGTGGTTCATTCATGAGAAACATGAAGAAATACACAAATTACCTCTAATAGAAACAACTTTCCACTGAATACACAGATGTATTATAATAGATGCATTTAAATAGAATTATAAATATTTCTTCTGTCCTGCTTTCAGATGAAAGTATTGTGATTCAATAGACAAAAGTAAAATACGGTACTTCTCTATATGCTGTTATTTTATCTATCAGAAATGTGTTCACTGACAGTCCTTTAGAACTGTATTCTTCTAAGGATCATATGAATTCTTAAGGATTGTATTGATGTTAAATAACAAAATAAGAGCAACATATGGCTTTGAAATCACCCTTCAAGCTGGTTTGGTTTATGTTAGATTTTGACTTACCAGTCAACAGTAGGCAGCACTGTACCTAGAATAGTCACACTTAAAATACACTGGTTACGCTGAACAACAACACATACACCATGTATCAGTTTCAAGGTTCTAGTCCTTATTATTTTAATGCCCTCCACTTTTCTGTGATTGCATCTTCTCCCTTGTCTTGCCCTTCTTGCTCATTCTGTTAAGCACAAGCTCATCTACTGGTGGTTCCACTTGTCTCCTCCCACTGCTGTTGTTGTCATGCCTCCTGCCATATTGCTTTTTATGAGCAACCTTCCCCTTTCTAGAGATCTCTCCCCTCTGCTCATTCAAATCAGAGGAGCGGGGCTGCACACACACTAGCCCTGCTGCCATTGTCCTTGTCCCCACCTGATGCAGCCTCAGACCCTTGCGTACTCAGCTGAGCATGCATAGAACTGAGCATGCATAGAACGTGGGAGGGTTTAAAGTCCAGACTGGGATGGGGCCATGAACCCTGGACCTGCCCCCTACCTCACTGGCATGCCAGCCCCGCCCCCCCTCAGTTCAGACCTTGCACATGTTGAACCACCTTATCAGGGTTCCTGATCATTTCAAGCAAACTTGAGATTTGCTTCAAGCAACTCCCTTTTGGGCTTTGCCATTTCAGTGTGGCAAGGTCTGAACCGAAGGGAGCGGGGCTGGCATGCACGTTAAGTCCTTGCGCATTCTCTTGAACGCCTGTTCAGGGCTACAGACACCTATGCATGTCGGCTTTCCACGCATTCTGGAACTCCCATTGTGCAGGGTTGCAGAATGTGTGGAAAGCTTTTCTGCAGATGTCCACACCGAATGTGTGGACATCAGAGGGAGGGCCAAGGAGTCACATGCCCTTGGGGGCAGAGGCCTTGCTCTGCAGCCCATTTTTCAATGTGATGCCCCTATCGTTGTGCTGTCTGGTTAGTATAATCTCTGTGTTCCCTACAATGTTCTGCTTATGTGATCTAAATACTAAAAAGCAACAGTAAATCACTTAGCGCAGCTCCAGGATACTACAATATTAAGGTGTGGTGGGTGGCTACAAGAAAGGTGGCCTACTTGGTGGTGGCACTCCAACTGTGGAATTCTCTCCTCATGGAAGCTCACCGGGCGTCTGCCTTATATCACTGCAGTGCCAGGCAAATAACTTTATATTTTCCCAGGCATTTTAATCCTCTGTCCATTGCCGATTTTATGCTGATTGGTGTTTGGCGAAATGCCGCTGACTGCTTCTATACTGTGTTTATATTGTGGTGGTTTAATGTTTTCACTTTCATTCCTTTTACCACTTAATTTTAACTTTTTGTAAGCCACTCTGAGTCCTGCAAAATAGCCCTGAAATGTTGATGTTTGTATCCAGCAAATGTAATTAGTAAAAATATAGCCAAGCCATAGAGATCTTCTTATTTTTCTAGCAAAGTTCTAGTTAGCATTTAACGGAACAAAAGCCATATGCAGAGTTACAAAAGAACAAAATTCCAGGCTGGTTGAAACAGCCATGTGATGGACTTCCGGGTGAACATGGAGTCTTGAAGTCACACAGAATCTCTGTGGGACAACTGATACAGCGTTCCTGGCCAGAGAAATTCTGACTGGGGAATCTACTTCTGATAAGAAGCTAAGATTTGATGTTACCCCCAAAATACCTTGCAGGGTTATAAATTGCTTTCTGTTTGCCTTTTGACGGACAGATTGTCGCTGTAACCTGGGGGGGGGGGGAAACGGCGCCGTATTCAGGAGATCAGCTTGTACCGATCATTAGAGGTGTACGTGTTCGCTTCCAAAATGATGGATTATATCTGGACTGGCCGATTTGGAATCTTTCTACAGCACAGTAGGAATTATAATTAACTGTAAGTTGAATGTGGGTATATCTGGGAGGCAAAGAAGATAAGAAGTGCTAATTGGAAGGAGGGCTATAATTCTTTTATGTGCAGTGGAATTTTGGAAGTACAAGGGCAATATGACTTCAGCATTTATGTTGCCCTGGAAAAAGTTGGAAAACAATATTCTAAATAAACTGGAAAGAAGAATCCAAGTTTGGGATGTAAACTTTGAAGTAGACTTAACAAAAAAAAAGACTAGAATTGGACACTACACAGGAGGAGAAAGAAGTAATTAAGGATGTTGGAGACTTTCCAGAAATTCACAGAGGCGCTGAAGTTTTAACTGGACTGAATTTGTTTAAGGAGAATGCTTGGAGAAAAGTTATGACGCAGTTTTTAAAACCCAAGATGGCGAATGCTGAGATTCACAGAGGCTCTGAACTCGGGACTGGACTGAATGTGCCTGAGAAAATTTATGAAGCCGGTGAGCAAGATTATCCATTTGACAGAGGGAAATATGAGCTTTTTTTAAAAAAAAAATCTGATTTTGTTTTGACTGGGAAAAGATACAAGGTTGTTGTTTATTGAATTATTCAGATAAAGGGATTGCCTATATGATTTGTATGGACATTAAACATTTAGGAAAAGGGATTACTTATATGATTGGTCTGGATTTCAAATATAAATGGTGATGTAAGAGAAAATATTATTATTAAGATATAAGCATATTAGGTCTGTTTGGAAATATTTACTTAAAAATGTCTTTTTAATCTTGTGTGGAATGTTTGACATATTGAAGGGGAAGGTTGTTCTTTGTTTTTGTTTTTTGGAGGTTTTTTTTTTTTTTTGTCTTTTACAAGTAGAATGATGACTTATGTGCTTCTGTTGTTTGGTTAGCTGTTACTTACTTTTTAACTTTCAAACTTTTCTTTAAAAAAAAAGATATCTTTAAAATTAAAAGTGAAGTGGTTTATGGATAGATAGAAAGAAACAAGGAGTAAATGTACTATACTAAAGAGGGATTCTTAATATTCTTAATAATGGGATTTTAAATTGGATTAAAATGTTGTTTTGCTTTTGGTTTGCCATAACTGAATGTGAGGTTTTTGTTAACAGAAAATGTTGTAAGAATAACTGTGGTTGCTTAAGCTGTGGAGAAGATTGGAAGTCCTTTTTAATTGTGTATATTGTTTGTTATATATGTGTTTTTGTGTTTGTATGAAATGAAATTAAAAAATTCACAAACAAGAAACAGCCATGTGATGTGTGTAATGTTTTGGTGTTCTTGGGCATAGACAGAATACTCCAGACACAGGATACCAAAAGATAGCTTTACTGAGTGAGTCACGATACAAACTGACATTCATGCCTGCTTACAGTAACAGGTGAGTCTTTTTATAGTAATCAGTGTAACACTCAAATGAACGCATATCATTATATCTCCCCTTTCCCCCTTTTTTCCCTTTTTATCCCATTCATCATAGTCATACCTCAGAAGTTTTCTCACTATTCTTCCTCTCTTCCTTCTCAATCTCCCTATCATGACTTTCCTCAGGTATCTTTTCAGTCCTGTGCAGATCCTTTCTATTTTTCCTATACAACTTTGCATCCTGAGTTTCCACCACATATGATCTAGGAGTTTGATGATGTTCAATTACTTTTGCAGTTTGCCACACTCCCTCTTTTTGAATAGTAACTTTTTCTCCCACTTTCAATGGTGGCAAAAACTTAGCCCCTCGATCATAATAATGTTTCTGTCTTTCCTGTCTCTTTCTTAACTTGTTCTCTAAGGTACCATTCCATTAAATCTGTTCAGTCTGGGGAGCTTACAAAAAGATAGCAGAGCTCTGGACTTGTGGGTGCAATTCATTTGCTCTTTTTCTGGATCCCAGTTAAGGATGGGTTGACAGTGTGAGGTTTACATTAGAAATAAGATGCATCAAAAGTGCAGATAAAGGTCACTGGGTAATATGTCCGTTGCAGAACAGATGAATTTGTAAAGCTTAACAACTAAGTAAAAACTGGAGGCAAGGCAGAGTTACTCTGTAAGATTAGAATGTCACACACTAGGAATGGAACTCACTGTGTGTGGTGGTGAGGTGGATCGAACGGTAGATAAAAAAGGTATAATTATGCAAAGCTCGTAAACAGAGAAGTCCGTTTTTGGAACCAACCATCCAAATGTGAAGCACTGGTACATAGCCCACTCAAGAAATCTGAACATTGCTACCACAATGATATCTTCATTCACATGCAAATGTATGCAAGAGTCAAGTGTCTCCTTGCCGACAGATGAGTGCTGGCCAAGTCGAGCGCCTCCTTCCTGCCCCACTCTTGACCTGAACACCGTGAGCAGTGTGGGAAGAGACTTGGCCAGGACTGCAGGAGCTGGTCCTGCAAACCCTGGTCAAGTTTGGGGGCATCGTCTTGTTATTTCCGATCGCTAATTCCCCCTTGTATTCTTCCATCAGAGGGGGTTGATAACAAAGGAGATTCCTCTCCCCAGGCCAGGAGGCAGAGGTTAGGGAGGAGGGGAGGGGTCCAAGAGGGTACCCAGTGCCCCACAGGCTGCGGACTGGGCAACCCCTCAGGCATGGGCTGGAGGTTGTCCTCCCCTGATTTAATTGAAACATGAATGCACACCTCATTCTCCTGCCTCCACTCCACTGATCAAAGCATTTATTTCTACTTCGTCTTTCTGGCTTCATACACCAGCATCAAGGATTTTATTTCCTTTATTACGGTTTGACATAACCCAAAGTTGGAAATGCAGATAAGTAGTTGTATGTTTTGCCCCATGAGGCAAATCGTAGTTTTCGAGGGAAAATGCTAAAAATTGTGTTGGGGAAAGTCTTTAATCTCCTCTCCTCCAGCATCATGGTCCCACTCGAAATTTGATGGCCCCATATGGCAGCTTGAAATGTACACATTTACACAAATTTACTACAACAACAACAAAACCTACGATCTGTTACTACAAATTTACTACTACTACAACAACAAAAGCTACAATCTGTTACTACAAATTTACTACTACTACAACAACAACAAAACCTACGATCCAATCCACAGATCTCCCGTGTCATGATGAGTTTACCCCTCAGCCGTGGAGTAGTGAGCCAGGACTCACAGGACTACTTTGTTTATTAGTAGGGGTGCTGACATCATCTGCCACGCCACGCCCCCCAATTCCCTGTTCCCTCTGAGCTTAGCGGCAATGTTCACAGTAGCTGGGGGGGGGGGCAATGAATTTTCCCAACACCATGAGGGCATGGGGGAGGGGGGCACAAACCCTGCCCAAGCCCATTGCTGGCTCTAGCCACACCCACCAGCATGCCCCCCCCACAAACCTGCTGCCCGCTGCTGCATGCAGCCCTTGGGGGGCAAAATGGTTGGCCAGCCGTGGTCCTGTGGTGTAGTGGAGCCAGGGCTCACAGGGATGCAGCACGGGCACTCTTTGAATAGCAGGGGTGCTCACGTCACCTGTCATACCCCTCAGGCTTCCCTGTTCCCTCAGAGCTTAGCGGCAATGCTCACAGTGGGTGGAGGGAAATGAATCATCCCAGCTACAATATGTCGTTCTCTGTTGTAATGCAAAGTATTTTGCAGTGGCTTGGTCCTTTATGGGTCATTGAGACCCATTCTCTTTACAAAGGCCTGCTCCTGGTGGAATTTAAACTGCTAGAGCTGGTTTGTTGAGATCACCACAGCTGCCTGCATTTTTGGACTCTCCTTGGTTCATTTGATCTCGGTTCCGGTTCCGGTAGGGTGAGGCAGCACATACGCGCAGTCTGGTAGCTCTCTTTTATTTTATCTTATTTTACTGTTTTACTCAGTTTATCTGGTTTTATTTGTTTTAATTCTTTTAATTGCTTATCTTGGTTCTGGTTGCAAGCCCAGCTTGGCTTTTATACAGACTCTGCAATCGGTATTTTTATTACTATCATAACAAAGGGTTTTATGGTCTTTTCTGTGACCTTCACGTTTAATTTTTTTTTAAAAAAAAACTCAACCACTTTTTAGCTTACAGATTAATGTCTGAAGTTTGACTTTTTATCCTGGCACTACTATTAGTGTCTCTTTTTATATGAGGAAAGACAGTTACTGAAAATTGTTTATCTGCTTATTCTCGGCCTTGTCAAACTCTTCTGTAACTCCCTCCCCCACTGTAGGGGAAGGGAACCATTTTACCAGCCACGCCCACTGCAAGCTTTTTATCCTAAGAACCTGAGAATTTACACTGGACATGTAATCCTTTATCACCAAGGAATGTAATCTGAGTCTGGTGGGACTCTCCTTGGGGGCGTGGCTCTGGGGACTGCCATGATGAGTGCCTGCACTTCAAAATTTACCACTATACCATTGCCCCTCAGTGATCCGAGATGCATTGGGGGCTTTGGCTTCCTGTGATTGCCTTCCTTGATGGCACAGAAGTCACTTTTTGATGAAACTGAATGAAAACAATTACAGCACCAGAATTATATTCTCACTATAACAAGCTGAAATGGGGAGGTTATTTGGGTTCTGGTAGGACTGTGGGTGATTTGCAGTACATTGGCAAGCATTTCTGAATTCCAATGGTTTAATAGTAGCAACAGCAAAATGACACCACCACCACCCCAAATAAGTCTGCTGAACTGAAGAAAGCTTTGGGTAAGCAGGAATGGATTTTTGTGTGGAAGGTCTGTGAGCTCAGCTCAGGTCTGGTACTCGGAACAAATACCTGTGCTTAGCAGCTGCTCAGGACCAAAGCAGACATTCTGTAAATACAGTGCATGTAGCTACATATCTGGCTTGGCTTTAGTTCAGGGATGGAGAACCTCTAGTCCGCAGGCCGGATCCAGCCCCATCTGGCCTGTGAACGAATGTCTTCTGCAGGCTCCTAGTCCCTCCAGCTCTGTGAAGAAAATCCCTATTCTTCTCTCTGATCACTGATCGGATGTAACAGTGATTTAAAGGTTTTTTGTTTTTTTTTTAAAGTTTTTAATAAGTGGAAAGGGGGGGGGGATAAATCGAATGAATGAATAAAGGCATTTAAAATTTTAATACCCTGCTGGGCATTTCAACGTTAAATACCTTTACATTTTAGAATTGAGCTGTACTTTGCATGCTTGAAAGCGGTTGCACTGGGGCTTACTCCTGAGTAGACATGCATAGAATTGAGCTGTGGCTTGTAGGGTTGGTGGGGAAATGTCCAAACTGGTATGAATGACACTTTGCTGTGGCCCCAACCACTCTGCCCTTGTCCCTGTGTGCTTAGCTGCACCTACTGCTGGAAGGTGGCCCGCAAGCCCCTTCCCAAATTGGACTTTGGCCCTGAAAAAAGGTTCACCACCTCTGCTTTAGTTAATTAGGGGCGCACAGAGGGAGGAATCCTGATCAAAAACACTGTGCATGGATAGGGTAGGGTCATGTCTGTACTCCCCAGTGCAATCTAAGTTTATTGCCCCCACTCCATGTGTGGCTAGAACACAGTGTATGTGTGTGTGTGGAATTCCATTGATGCCAGAGGTACCATGTTCTTTAATTCTACGTGTATGTATTTTGCACCTGGCTGCACCTGGTGGATCTTCAGGTTCTGGTATAACACAAAGTAGATCCCACAAGCTCAAAGTCTGTGCTGCCCTCTTCATCCGTAAGCCCTTTCACTACTGCTAAATTTAAGAAACCAAGCGTTGGCTGGATACAAAGCTACTAGAAACATTGAAAAGCTACTACCAAAGGAATTATGTTGGTGGCTTGTATTTCTGTTTAATGTAATTATGGTAAAAGCAAATCGTCGTCTGGCAGTCTTACAAACCGTGCCCTCCTGCACGTTCACAGTGCCACTTGAAATACGGAAAGCTCCAGCAATTGCCCAATGGCTTGTTATATTTTTAAAACATCTAAATGTTACCATGTGGCCAGACATCTTTGCAAGAGTTCAGAAGTTGTAATGCATATAAAGAAAAGATGAGTTGATTTGTATTTGTATATGCTCTAAATATAGGCCAAGCAGTCACCACAAATGCTTATTTCATTTATTCCACATTGCCAAAGCTACAGCAACATTTTTCATGTCATATATGAAGGCACAGGTCTATATTTTAAAATCAAGATATGATCCGATTCTTCTTTCAGACATGAGAACGCCAAATAAGAACCCGTGACATTTGAGGGTGCAATTGGATGTCATGCATCTCAAAGAGAATTTTCCCATTGTCTTTGATGGTTTGTAAATTACAGCTGCAGCTTAAAAATAGGCATGACTACATTTCTCAGTGTATAGTTACATACAATTCTGGTCAGAAGATAAATTCTGGAATACCTGACTTTCATATTTTATTCTTGGCTGCTGGTTATACAGTATCTTAACAGTATCTCAGAAACACACACACACACACACACACACACACACACCTAATATTGACTGTAATTCGGGAGATCCAGGTTCTAGTCCTCACTTGGCCATGAAGCTCATTGGGTGACTTTGGGCCAGACCAGTCTGGGTTCACACAACATGGTGGGTTGTCGTGTCATGCAAACCTGGGACGGGTTTGTCATGGTGGCTTATTTTAGGCTTATAAGCCACCCCGACAAACCATGGCTTGCAGTAGGGTTTGTTAGACCTATGATGGGTTGATGGAAGTCAGTCTATTTTGTACTCTGCTTGAAAAATCGAATTCATTGGGAGTATTCCTGTACCTGGGCTTTGCAGCTGGATGCCCAGGTAGTGGCTGTGGCTAGGAGTCCTTTTGTCCAGTTTAGGCTGATGTGGCAACTGTAATTGTTTCCGGGGGAAGCAGATTTGGCCCTAATCACACATGCCTTAGTGACATAAAGTATGGATTATAGCAACATGCTCTTCATGGGCCTTTGAAAAGCTTCCAGAAACTTCAACTGGTATGAAATGCAATGGCTAAATCCTGGTTGGATCTTGTTTTGGAGAGGATGTGGTGTCTCTTCTGTATCATTTCCACTGGCTGTTGGTCAATCTCCCAGGCCCAGCTCATTTCAAAGTGCTTGTTATTGCCTTTAAAATTCTAAATGCCTTAGGATCTGCATACTTGAAGGATCATCTTAGTCAAAGGCTGGGTTTCTCAGGATCATGGCAAAAAGAAGGCATGGTGGCTTCTTTTCCCCGCCCCCGTAGTGAGCTGGTTGCGTGCCACGCAATTTGCCTAATTACCCTTGCAGCTTGCTGTGTCATCCGAACCTGGGGAGGTGCGGGGTGGGGGTGGCGTCCAAGCCACCCCAGAAACCATGGCTTGTTGTAGGGTTCTGTGGTGGTTTGGAAGCCATCTCCCACCGCACACCTTGCTGGGTTTGGATGACATGGCAAACCGCGCACCGCAAGGGTAATTAGCTAAATCGTGCCGTGTGCGACCTGCTCACGCAGGGGCAGGGAAAAGAAGCCACCCAGGCCAATGTCCCCTTCCTTGTAATCTGAACATATTGGTTTGGCTCCTATCCTTTGGAGCAATGGAAAACAAATTTGCTCCATCACCTACACAAAAGTCTTCAAATATATGAAGATGCCTGTCATATCACCTCTTAATCATTCCAGGCAAAACATACCCAACTCCTTCGACCTTTCTTCCTAGGTCCTTGGTCTCTAGAGGTTTTTTATTTTATGGTTTTTAAATTGTATTACCGGTATCCTCGTTGATTATACCTAGTTCTGATGTTTTTGCCTGTGGTGCTTCTGTTTGTGTCCCTTTTGCTTTCACTTTAATTGCGTTTTAAAAATTGATCTTTTAAATTCTGGGCGTTGACTGCTTTTGAAGTTTCAGCTTGAAACAAAAAGGTGGGATATACGTATTCTAAGAAATAAGTAAATACATAAATAGGCATGGCCCTTCCTTTAAAATGCAGCTATTCTAAATGACTGTGTGATCCATACAGTCAGGTAGAATGTCACCATGGGTGGTGGGGAGGATGTGGCTTTGCCTTCTCCTGTAGCACATCACTTTGCTCATTTCCATGAGTCATCCTGAGATATTGCCATGTAATCATTCTGCACGGAACCTGCCCTTTGCTTGTGGAACTCTGCGGTCTGCAGGTGCAGGGTGATTCAGGCATGATGGAGCAGGGATGGGGGTGGCAACCAGCCCTTGGGTAAGGGGTTGGATCATGGTCTGTTGCAACTGTGGTGCTATTTTAAAAGCACACTTGTTTTATCATGGTTTTTAAGGTTCAGGGAAAGAGATAATTAACAGAAGTAGCTGAAGACCTTGTTGGGTTGTAGGTTTTTTTTGGGGGATAAATAATATTGCAAGATGGGGATAATTTACAGTACAAGAGCAACCTTCTTCCCATCTACTTTGTGTGAACACCCACGCTAAGCCACTTACCAAGCACTGACATAACTACTGGTATAGTTTCTTGCCAAAAAATAAAATAATAATATTTTAACCCTTTGTAAATCCCACTTTAAAAATGGAGCTGTAACTTTGACAGGTGTCAAAGTTAACTACTCCCATAAATGGGATGGCTTGCACTTTGGCATGTTCCTGAAATGGTAGAATCCTGGGAACAAGTGCAAACGTGAGGGCACCCTTGGGACACATTAGTCCCAACCTCCCCACACAAGGATCTTGCTGTGAAGGGGGTGAATGACATACCACCCCCTTTTCGTGAGCTAAGAGCACTTGCACATTTGGTTACATTTGACAGCTGTCAGATGTAACCAAAGGGAAAAATAAACTTACCTGCCCCAGTCTCTTTGGGGCAATTGCCAGGGTGGGTACCTGCTGGACTTTGCCAGCAGGCACTCCCCTGCACATTGCCCACCCAAGGTTCCCCATTCCCACACCCACGCAACTGCCAACATTCGCAGTTGTGCAAGTGCAGGTAAAAATAAAATAATTATTTTCACAAATATTTGTGAAAATTATGTGGAGCAAAAACATTTTTTTAAATGTTGGGCAACCATGGGCAGCCCCTCCAAGGTGCCACTGTGGCACTTTGAAAGGGCTGTCCATAGCTATCAAAACAGGGATCGTGAAAGCCAGCTTGACAGCTGGCTTTCGCGAATCTCCAGGAAAAAAAAGTTTAAAGGTGAAAAAAGCCACAGTGAGCTGAAAACAGCTCTCAATCATGGTGGGGAGTGGGGGGGGGAGACAACTTGGTCCTCCTACGGTGTCCCCTGGGATACCCAGTGAGAGGACCGAGGGGCGGGGAGCCAACATCCCACAGTGAGCCTGATCATCTGTTGCGCTCACTGTGTGTTGTTCGCATGACAACCAACCCACCGTGGCTTATTGCCAGGGTGGGTTAGCGTGACGTGCGAATGTGGGCAGGTTGTTTGTCCTTTGCCACGCCTCCATGGTGTTCATTTTGTGCTGGTGCCAAGGACAGTTCCTCAAATTGCCAAATGCACCCAAAAAGGTTGCCTACCCCTGCTGTTCCAAAATATACTCTGTGCAGTAAATTCCAAAATATACTCTGCCCATATATGTGTGCTATATTAAGATCACAATACTACTTTCAATATCCTCTGCCAAAACTCATAGCATTTTCTAGCGGGAGGGGGGTGTCAGTAGCTTGATTTTAGAAAAGAAATGACTGCTGACCAAGGTATCCTGATGGCTAAATCAGAAGGTTTTATCCATCACATTATCAGTTATTAGCACCAAAAAAAGAAGTGAAGCATTAGAGGTTTCTTTTGAAAAATGATTAACGATGGAATTCCAAGAGCACTTCCTGGAGTATCGTTTGATTTTTAAGAAAACGTCCTGGAGTTATAATGCCTTATTCGGTGCTGGGTAGTAAAAAACCACTGATCCTGTTTGCTCAGCATAAGTAAACATTGGAATGACTGAGCATGTCAACTCTTCAGAGGGCTGGTGTATTAAATAAATTATCCAACACACTTCATGTGAGCTCTTATAACACGAAAGAATCTTCCCCCCCCCTTCAGTGTTCATGCATAAGTACATGTACAGTTCCTGTGAATATTTTAAAAGGGACTTTTTAAAGGCTAATCCCAGAACATAGGAGCAGAAATTTATCCTCTGTAACATTTTTGAACTCCTTCCATGGTTATGCAGTTAACAGTACGTGGTAGTTTAGAAATTCAATGTATAACTTTCCAGACAAATTATAAAACTTTAAAGATGTAAGAGTTCCATTCCATCCTCTGCGTTTGGACTGATGGTTTCTGCCCTCAGAAATATTCATCCACAGCTTCTTTGGGGCTCCCTTTATCTGTCAGTCGTTTGTGACACTATTAGGAAGATGGTGAGACAGTCAAACATTCAGAGATAATACAGGATATTTTTTTTCATGATCATGGCTCTTCCTTCCTGCACCAAGGTCTTCATATTTTCAGCATGCACCTAAAGTGTGAATACAACATGCCTGTGTTTGAAAACCCTGACATTATACGCATATTGGGTTGGATCTGGATTTAAGTTGGCTCAACTTCCCACCCACTCCTTCCCAAGGCACCCACTTGAAAATGCTGCACAGAGAGCTAGAGGAGTTCCTGCTGAATGGGATGAGCTGTGGTATGATGGCAAGGGGATCCCCTAAATTGGGGGATCCCCAAAAATCAGACAGAAAGACCTTCCTCTCTCAGAAAGTTCCTTTCTGTCACAGAAGGCAGATTCTGGATCCAACCTATTAGGTTGAATCCAACATCTGTCTTCTGTGGACAGAAGGGCTCCTCTCACAGAAGGTGGCTTCACTTGATTTGCAGGGATCTCCCCTCCACCTGCACTGCAGCTAATCCCGGATTGAACAGGAAACACCACCACCCCAACCCTGTGGGCTGGTTTGCACAACTGCAGCATGGTTAACAACAAGACACAGTGGTGTGTTTCCCCACACCGCGCATGCCTGTTGGATTTCCCTAATTACCTTCATTGGTATGGCTTGCCATGTCATCCAAAACCAGGCAGAATGTCTTGTTTGGGTGGGGGCAGCAACCCCAAAATAACCCAACAACAGCTCGTGGTTGTTAACCACGCCACAATCGTGCAAACTGGGTCTCTCGTAGCATTTTCAGGAGGGGGCAGGAAAATTTGCTTCTGCCAGCTAAATATGGATCCAAACCAGCCCAGGAAGTGGGACTGGCTGCAGCTTGCAGTGAAGAATCAATCCACCCAGGCTTACCCTCCAAGGTGTGTGAAGCAGCCTTTGGATGGATGTTTATTGCTTGGATGGATTGACATTCATTGCATGACACCATTTTAGAACACTCACACAATAAAGGCAAATAGCTGTAGGGTCAGAGAGAAGAATGCTTACATAATGATGCTAGATGTAGATAAGTACTTGTAGGGTCAGGATGATTCATTACTGAGCTTGCTGTGGCATGGAGCAAGTCTTTTCTTGTTCACCTGCTCCTGTGTGTTCCTGAGTGCTGCTGCCAGCCAGCGTCGACAATACTGGGCTAGATGGACCAATGGTCTGACTTAATATAAGGCAGTTTCCTATGATCCTAAATTAATTTTGGGGCTTGGGGGCAACTTCTAGGCTTTGTAAATTAATTTGTAGGGGCTCCTATTAGAAGGACAGTTGTTCATTCAGATATTTTCCCTTTGTTCTGCCATCTTTATTATCTCTTCTTTGTAAATATTACAACATCCCCCAAAACTAACTTTTAAAATCTCAGATCAAAAATAAGATGCACTTTCGAGCATTACATAGGGCAATTTTCTGGTATGACAATAGGCTTAATTTCCTCTATATTGTGCTAAAATTTCCCAACCCCCCTTTATCTTTGGGGTATTTCATAACCCCACCCACCCCGACCACCCTGGACCAGCATTTATGGGTTCCGACAATATATTTCAAGCCCAAAAGTGTTGTCTGGCCAAATTGGTTTGGGTCGAAACCTTGACTTATGTGAACAAAATAAGTTCACATCCTCCCCCCCACCCTTTTCCTATAAACTCCCAGCTGATCATGGTACTGAACTGAATCTCAGCTTGGAGCTGGCTGCTGGACCAATGATAAACTTATGGTTAGCTGGTAACATCTTCCTGAAGAATGAACACTGTGTACATATAGCAAGATTTTTCCACAAGGGGGCACCAAAACATATGCCATTATAATAGCTAAAAGTTAAATATTAAGACTTCCTGGCCTGGAAATAGTTGCTGTTGTTCCCACCTCAGAGTACAGGCAAAATACATTATACTGGAGTTGTGTTTCTTTTTAAGAAACAATCTGATACCAAATACGTCAACACTTTTCTGGCATCTGAATAATGTTTTCTGTGTCCCTACAGTGTTTTGAGAGACCTTTGAGTGGGAGAGAGCATCTAACCCCCAAAAAGGTGAGTGGAAAGGGGCGTGGATTCTGACAGTGAGTTTTCCCAATCCAGTACTATGAAGAACAATATTGCAAGGTATTCAGCAAAGAGAAATAATGAAAGGTGATCTCAGTAATTAAATCAGCAATCCCAGTGCCATATGTTGTGAATAATAGCAAAGTTTGTGTGTTAAGAACATAAGAAGAGCCCTGCTGGATCAGACCAAGGGTCCATCTAGTCCAGCATTCTGTTCACACAGTGGCCAACCAGCTGCCCACGGGAAACCCACAAGCAGGACATGAGTGCAGCAGCACCCCCTATCCCACTCATGTCTCCCAGCCAGCACCTGATGGACATGGGCATACTGCCTCTGATACTGGAGGTAACATATAGCCATCAGGACTAGTAGTCATTGATAGCCTTCTCCTCCATGAATTTGTCCAATCCACTTTTAAAGCCATCCAAATTGGTGGCCATCACTACATCTTGTGGAAGTGAATTTCATCATTTAACTATGCGCTGTGTGAAGAAGACCTTCCTTTTATCTGTCCTGAATCTCCCACCGATCAACTTCATGACATGACCCCGGGTTCTAGTATTATGAGAGAGGCAGAAAATGTCTCCCTGTCCACTTTCTCCACACCATGCATAATCTTGTACACCTCATGTCTCCCCTTACTCGCTCTTTTTCTAAGCTAAACAATCCCAGCTGCTGTAACCTTTCATCATATGGGAGCTGCTCCAGCCCCTTGATAATTTTAGTTGTCCTTTTCTGCACTTTTTCCAACTATAATGTCCTTTTTTAGGTGTGGTGACCAGAACTGTGCATGGTATTCCAAGTGTGGTCGCAGCATAGAATAAGGGCAGTGTGATCTTGGCAGTTTAACTTTCAATTCCTTTCCTAATTATGCCTAACATGGAGTTTGCTGTTTTCACAGCAGCCGCACACTGGGTCGACATTTTCATTAAACTGTCCACCACAACCCCAAGGTCTCTTCCTTGAAGAGTCACCGCTAGCTCAAACCCATCAGCATATACTTGACGTTGGGATTTTTTTGCCCCAAAGTGTGTCACTTGTTCCACAAGTGGATTTTAAAGCAGTATACTGTAAGGCCTTATGTATCTGAACAGCCTAGTGAATAACATGTATTTGAGTAATCAATAATAAATGGGAGTTTAATGGAAGTGCTATTTGCTTACATTTCCAGTACTTTGGGCTACCTGAAGGATACACAGCAAAAACAAGTAACAAGGTACCAGGGAGAGAGTGAAAATCAGTGTGGTCCAGTCGGTAAATGGCTGGATTTGAAATTGGGACACCTGAATTACAATCCCATCTTTAGTCTCATAGTCACTGGGCGGATAGCCATGGGAGTCATCCTTCTGCAATTTCATGTCCCCATCTATAATACCGAAATTAAAGTTAACTTTAATTAAAGTCACAAGACTGTTATTAGGATGAGCCAACTACAGACTGTAATAGTGTGATCCTAGACATCTCTACTCAGGGGATCCTAGACATCCCCATTGAGTCCAATGAGACTTGCTCCCAGGTCTTGCATATAGAATATACACACTTTCCAGGGAGCAATCCCCATTGAGCTCAATGGGGGTTGGCTGCCAATCCTATAATAACTTACCAGGGAGTAATTCCTATTGAACTCAGTGAGGCTTACTTCTGAGGATTGCTGCTGTAAACTACTTTGGCACATTAAAATATGATTAATGATGACTGATATCCAGATAATCGGGTTTCATTGTACTGTGGCAAATTTGATGCATGAATTTAAAATGCTTTATTCCCTTGCCCTCCAATATGAAACCACATAAGACGTATTTTATTTGTTTTATTAATTACATCTATATTCTGTCTTTCCTCCAAGCAGCTCAAGGCAGCATACCTGGTTCTCCACTCATTTTACCCTCACAACAACCCTGAGAGGTAGGTTAGACTGAGAGAAAGTGTCTGGCCCAAGGTCACTTAGCATGATTTCATTCAGAATGATGGAAACACGAAATAGTAGTTGCAGGAAGACTAGGATATGGGGTGGATGCCAGGATCCTAAACTTTACAAACGGCATCACTTTGTGCCACAGGTGTGATTACGGTATGTTCCCCCTCATAAACTGTAAGTTAGAATGGCCATTAGGGGGAGCCCTGGCCTAACCTATCGTCCTATACAATATTATTATAGCCCAGTAAAGAAAGGAGCAAAGAGCAAAGAGCAAGGCTTTGAGAACAGATTCTACCCACTGAGAGTAACACTACAATATTACTTGGGTAATTCCCAGTACTGCACAGCTGGCGGCACAGGATGCGTTCCTGGAAAAGGCAGGGACTTCTCTCTGGGGCATCCCATGCTTCCAAATAGGAAGTCAGTGGGCAGACACTTATCTGGAATGGTCACTGCGCAGCTGTGTGAACCAAAAGGGAAGCAGGGCCATTCCATTTGCTTTTTTGTTCTTCCCTGCCCCTCCCCTTTTCCTCTGGTGTCATGTCTTTTTAAACTGTAGGCCTGCAGGTAGGGACTGTCTTGTTTTTATTGATGGTATGTGAGCCACTCCAGGAGCCTTCTTGGCTGAGGAGTGGAAATAAAAATGCTTTAAACATAAACATTTTAAAAAGACAAATAATGTGGGCAGATGTACCCTTGGCATTAGTACTGTGGAGGCCATATATGTAAGTGGTGAAACAGTGCATCCAATCCCTACATCTTTTGGGTTGTTTTTTTTTGACTGGGCAGGGTAACCTCCCTTGTGGACTGTGGGAATGCTGTGGACATAATATATCTTGACTTCAGCAAAGCTTTCGACAAAGTGCCTCATGATATCCTGATTAGCAGGCTAGCTAAAAGTGGGCTAATTGGAACAACTATTCAATGGATCCACAGTTGGCTACAGAATCGGACTCAAAGAGTGCTTATCAATAGTACCTTCTCAAACTGGGGAGAGGTAACGAGTGGGGTACCACAGGGCTCAGTCCTAGGCCCAGTGCTCTTCGACATTTTTATTAATGACTTGGATGAGGAGGTACAGGGAATGCTTATCAGATTTGCAGATGACACAAAGTTGGGTGGAATAGCTAATACTGGGGAAGACAGAAACAAGTGATCTCGATAGGCTGGAGCGCTGGCTGGGCTGAAAACAACAGAATGAAATTTAATAGGGATAAATGCCAAGTGCTGCACCTAGGGAAAGGAAACCAAATGCAGAGTTACAGGATAAGGGATACTAGGCTCAACAATACTACAAGCGAGAAGGATCTTGGAATTGTTGTAGATCACAAGCTGAATATGAGCCAGCAATGTGATGTGGCTGCAAAGAAGGCAAATGCTATTTTGGGCTGCATTAATAGAAGTATAACTTCCAAATCGTGGGAAGTGATAATTCGCCTTTACTCGGCACTGGTTAGGCCTCATCTTGAGTACTGCATCCAGTTCTGGGCACCACACTTAAGGATGTAGACAAACTGGAGAGGGTTCAGAGGAGGGCAACAAAGATGATCAGGGGACTGGAACCAAAGCCCTATGAGGAGAGACTGAAGGAACTGGGCATGTTTAGCCTTCAGAGGAGGAGACTGAGGGGAGATATAATAGCACTCTTAAAGTACTTGAAAGGTTATCACACAGAAGAGGGCCAGGATCTCTTCTCAACCATCCCAGATTGCAGGACATGGAATAATGGGCTCAAGTTACAGGAGCCCAGATTCCGCCTGGGCATCAGGAACATTTTCCTGACTGTTAGAGCAATATGACAATGGAACCAACTACCTAGGGAGGTGGTGGGCTCTCCAACACTGGAGGCATTCAAGGTGCAGCTGGACAGATGCTTTGACTTGGATTCCTGCACTGAGCAGGGGGTTGGACTCGATGGCCTTGTAGGCTCCTGCCAACTCTACGATTCTATGATCTTGGATGGGTTTGGATATATCTGATCTCCACACTGGTATATAGTTGGTTTCCCACCAGCACGACTCATCTGCACTGTTGCATCTCGCTCCTTTCTGCTGCAGCACAGCGATGCAAGGGAATACAGCAAGCTGCCTTATACCAGATCACACTATTCATCCATTTAGACCAGTATTGTCCACTGACAGGCAGCATCACTTCAGGGTCTCAGGTCAGGATATTTCTGGTCCTTTTCAACTGAGATGTTAGGGACAGAAATAGTAATGCAGGGCCGACCACTACCATGCATACGTTTTGTCCCTCCCTCATCCCCTGCAAAAGGGAGAGAGATTCAGCTATTTGATCAAATCAAATACCTTTTGCACAGAGGGTGTGTGTCTTATTTTTTAAATACAAATTGCCAAGGGTTTTTCTTCATGTTAAGAAAGAAAGAGAAAAAACTATTGGCACCTCATATTTAAAAGGTAACACCCCCCCCCAAATAATTAGAATTTTGTGCCACCCCTGCAAAGATCTGCCGCTAAAGATCACATCCATCTTAGGGGGCATCCTCATCCCTTCCCACCACCACCACTACCCTGAAATTGCTGAAAAAAGCTGGGCCAAAATATTAGAACAAAGGTGAGCATCTTTGGAGGGGGTGTCCATGGGCCATCCCTCCCCCCGAGCACCCTCCACAGGCCACACTCCACAGGGCACCGCACAGCCCTGGGAGTGCTTGGAATAAAAATAGCTGGTTTGGTGCACAAAACCAGTCAAATTATCTTTCTCTGAAGCTAGAGTTGAGCCTTTTAGCACTTCATAGTGCTACAGATGCCATTTCTTATTTTTAAAAAATGCTCTTTTTTGCCACTGCTCTTGAATTTGGTGATGCATCGGGGGGTGCACTGGGGCAGTGGGGGTGCATGGGCCATGTGTTGCACTCTCCTTATTTAGAACGTGGTACCTTTTGCATGCAAAGAATGTGCCTTGCCATTGAGCTATGGTATCTCCACAAAGGGACTCTCCTGTGTGGCACGACTGGAGAGAGGATGGGCCCTGGATAGCCCCACGGGCCATGGACAGCAAGTACAGGAAAGCCAGCACATTCCTGAGTCTAACTTTCCAAACAGTCCATGATCAGATATTGAGTTATCCTGGCACAGAGCAGAGCGAGATGTCTTTTGCCCAACATGCCAGGGTTAGGATATTGCTTTAACTGTGGCTGCACAAAGCTCTGTTTATACCACCACCATTGCTAATGTGGACATATGGATTTAGACTGTCCAATATCTAAAATGTCAAGAATTTTAATAAAAATATGAAAACAAAATAAAAGAGTAAAATGCCAGAATGTTTCTCCATGTGAGATCTCGTATGGAATCTTGTTGCATGTGGAAAACAAGGGCAAATCCACTGCTCTGCCTTTCAAGCACAGAAATCCACAACTGATTCCTGTTGTGTGCAGGAAATAAATAGAGTTGACAACACAGAATGAAAGAAATCTGAAGTCAGTTCACAGTATGTGTATTAATGGATTGATCAGTTGATCAATTTATTAAATCTGTAGAAATGTGTATATGAATAGCAGTAGTTCTGAAGAAGAATGCCCTTTGTTGTTACATGTGAGGCAGCAGACCCCATCATAGAAGAGGGATTCACTCCTGTATAAGAGAAAAGCAGGGATACCTCTTCTGAGATGCTGCCTGCCACCCAGTTTATGTAAATATGTGCATTTACTTTGCCCATTTTCCCTTGCTGCCCCTTATTCCTGGAACTGCCTCTCAGAAGACCTCCATGCAACCACGTCCCTTATTTCCTTTAAGTTTCTCCTCAAAACTCACCTTTCCCAGGAAGCATTTGGTTCAACCCCCTAGTCCCTATACCTTAGTACAAATAAGCCAAAGTATTTGTAATTGATGCCATCACACATTCTTTACTTGCTTACCCATGCCTCCATTTCTCCCTTCCTCCGTTATTTCTCTTTGTCTAACTTCGATTGCAAGCCCCTTGCGGTAGGGCCTGGCCATGCCTGGTTTTTGTTTGTTGTTTTTGGTAAAACTCCACGTACAAAGGTATAGGATACAAGAAAGAATGAATTGACCATTAAAAACCCCTTCCCAATTAATCAGGGGAACCTTTTTAACAAACAAACAAAAAGAGTTTTGATCAACTAATCTACCTGACTGCACCCTCACTGCTCAGAAACCCCCAAACTTGGAGGCTTAGAATAATAGAATCATAGAAATGTAGAGTTGGAAGGGGCCTACAAGGCCATCGAGTCCAACCCCCTGCTCAATGCAGGAATCCAGGTCAAAGCATCCCTGACAGATGGCTGTCCAGCTGCACCTTGAATGCCTCCAGAGTGGGAGATCTCACCACCTTCCTAGGTAGTTGGTTCCATTGTCTTATTGCTCTGACAGTCAGGAAATTTTTCCTGATGTTTAGGTGGAATCTGGCTTCCTGTAACTTGAGCCCATTATTCCGTGTCCTGCAAACTGGGATGATCGAGAAGAGATCCTGGCCCTCCTCTGTGTGACAACCCTTCAAGTACTGGAAGAGTGCGATCATATCTCTCCTCAGCTTCCGAGTTTCCTATGCCCTGCTGGGCTAAAGTCGGCAGGCTGGGAGGAGCAGCAGAAACTATCTTTGCCTCCCCATCCTCTGATCTTTGATTTTTTTTGTCAGATGGACTTTTCGGCCCATCTAGCGAGGGTGCCTCAGAGGGGGAGAGGCAGCGGCTGGAGGAGGCTCAGGATAACTCATAGCCTGGCCTCTCTGGTCTCCTCCCCTCCCCATCCACCAGAACACCCCCTTTCCCCCAACCATCACCGAGGCTAATTTTCTGACCTCAGAGAGGTAGCCAGCACAATTCTCTTTGAGCTGGCTGGGGGGGGGGCAGAGTTGGAATCCCCAATTCCCCCTTCCAAGGTCAGAGAACTGTCTCCGACCTCGGAAGGAGTTTTCCAAGCCATCCTATGGTCCCTGGGACGCTTGCTCAGGGACCATAGTACTGATTGCTCTCTAAATGTTGTAGTCCTGGTAAGGAAGGTAGGAAACCCATGTGGAAAGGCACAGTTGGTCCCAGGGTATGGTCTAAAAGCATGTGAGGCAGCCGCCCACCTGTGCTGAAGCTAAGCAGGTCTGGGTCTGGTCAGTGCTTGGAAGGGAGACCACCTGGGAACCGCATGTAGTTCCATGATGGAAGAAAGGTGGGATATAAATGTAATAAAATAAATAAATAAATAGGTAAATAATACAATGCGTTGCATGTGCAGAAACAAGATACAGTGTGAATGCAGCACGGATGGCCCGTGTGCCTTGCAAGAATGGCGATCTGCATCTTAACGCATGTGTGAATGGCTTGCCCATATCAAAGCACTGTATGTGATGTTAGTCATATGCAGCACCTTTTTGCATGTGTGAGTCCCTCTCAATGAAACCCAATGTTTTTTCAGAGCATTGTAAAGTTTCTAGGTTCTGTAAAGGATTCCAAGAATCCAAGATGGTATGCAGATTTAACAAAGAATATCCTTTGAATGAAGCTTAGAGGCAAACAAATGTATTTTAGAACTACGCCATAAAGAATTACACTGCTTCAGATGCACAAGCTGTTCAACATACTTCCCTGACACACTGCAGTGCCTTTGGTAAGCTCTCATAAAAAACCCTTTGCGTAGAGTGCAGCCAAGGAGTTGCGGCACGACTACACAAAGCCAGGTTATTCAGACACAGCTGACAGCTCATTTATAACCCTTGCAATTGTGCCTCACTTGCTCTTTACTTACTGCCATCAGGTCTTATTTCTGAAATATTTCCTGCGACTGTAGTCATTGGATACTCTTTGAAAATGGTGGGAATTACGGAGCAAACACCACACCCAGCCCTTTGAAAATGACTGCATTCCATTCCACGACTCCTCGTCAACAGGAAACTTTTGTTTCTCAATGTTTACTGTGGGCTCAGCGCTAAAGGCTTCCATCAGTGTTTTCTTCACCTGGGAAATGACATTTCTAACTACATTGAAATGGATATAAAAAGCCCCTGCTATGCTATATGATTCAAAGTCAGGATCCCTCAGAATACCAGTTGATGGGGACAACTGGAGATGTCTACATTGTCTGAGCCAGCCTTCGCTGACTTGGTGCCCTCCAGATGTTTTGGACTTCAACTCCCTCAGCCAACATGGTCAGGGATGCTGGAAATGGTAGTCCAAAACAACTGGAGGGCACCATATTAAAGAAGGCTGGTCTAGGCCCATAATACAGAACAGGGGTGGGCAACTTGTGGTTCTCCAAATGTTTTGGCCTAAAACTCCAATCAGCCCTAGCCAGCCCAAGCTAAACATCTGGAAAGCCACAAGTTGCCCACCCTTGATATAGAAAGACAGTAGGTTTGAGGAGAGATGTGTGTGTGTTTAAACCCTACTGTTTTATATTCAAGCAAAGACAGTCTCAAGGGTTGGCATAACTGGGCACCTGCTTAGGGCCTACACCCTAGCAGGGGGCCCACTGACAACAGTGAGAAGAGCCTTTGCAAGCGGCTTGCCCAGACAATGGTGGTAGAAGGAGGAGCAGTGGATGCCATGGCCTGCTTGCTCATTGCCTCTCTGCCTGGCAAACAAGCAGATGGTAGCAATAATGAAGAAGAGAAGCAGCAGCAACTGACCAAAATGCTGGTGAACAGGTGGAAGACAAGGGCCCCATTGAGGGTGTCTTGCCCAAGGGCCCTCCAAAACCTGGAGCTGGCACTGTACTCAAGCAAACCTTGGGGTTTTCCCATTCTTCTTGGCGGACTAACAACTCAAGCCACAAGGTTACATATTGTCAGATGGGATGCTACAATACAGGCAGTCCCCGAGTTAAGAGTGTCCGACTTACAGGCAACCCATACTTAAGAATGGACTTCTGGGTTCCCCAGCACTACGTTGTTTACATAGATACATAGCATAGTATACTACGCAATTTGCCGATTTTAACGTATGCTGTCCCGACTTACATACAAATTCGACTTAAAGACATTCTTAAGAACGGAACTCGTTCATAACCTGGGGACTGCCTGTATTTCACGGCCAGCTTGCCTTCTCAACTGTCCCTTAGTTGAACCTCCATTGTAAATATCTTCCTCATTAGCATTAATAAGCCTTTGACTTTTACTGTATGCATCCATTCTTCTGGACTTGCTTGCCACTAAGGCCCCTTTCTCACTCTACCTGGACTGTACCACTTCAGGGTGGTGGTGCTCAAATGAATGGATGCTTCTCCATACAAAAACAATTTCCTGCACATAAAAACTGAGTGTCAGGGCAAAAGTCAGGCTTGAACCCTTTTCCTTGGCAGTGTGTTTTCTATGTTGAAATGTTTTGTTTGGCGGAACATTCAATCACGTGAGACCCCACCCGAAATAATAGAGTCCAGACACACTTTTACTACCTTAGCGAAACCAAATCCAAATCTGTTTATTACGCTCCATGACCAGATTGCTATCTCAGTGAGAACTTGGCCTAGCTCTACTTGCTGATACAGGACCTTCAGGGTGCCAACCAAGCTAACAATTAAGGGGTGTTTTGTTTCATTTTTGCTCAGCTGTTTTTTCCTCCCACCCCCTATAAATTCTTCCAAAGAGGCTCCCTGCCAGTTGTTCATAAAACATCTCTTCATTTAACTGTGGATTTTACTGATTATTTATTAACAATACATATAGGCCAGCCTGTAATAAAGTTCTTACTCAGAGTGGCTTGCAACAAGGAATTAAAAAAGTAAAAGTCAGCAACAATAAAGTAGATAACAATAAAAGTAACATGTAGCATAAAGCAGCAGAGAGTAAAGCAATTTCAAGCTGAAACAGAGTTATGCTGCAATCCTATACTTACTTACCTGGGAGTAAGCCTCATTTAACTTGATGGTACTTACCTCTGAGTAGTAGACACACATTGGATTGTTTATTTATTGCATTTCTGTACTGCGGAATAGCCAAAGCTCTCTGGGTGGTTCACAAAAATGTATTTAATTGTTGGTGGAAACACTCCACACTAGCACACACCCCCCCAGATCTCAGTGGAGAGATCATTCTACATGGTGGACACCACAAAGGAGAAGCCTGCCCTCCACATCACAACCAAGTGAACATTAGTGGACTGTGGTATGGTAATCAAGGTCTCCTGCTCAGAACATAGATTTCAGAGATCATATTGCTGGAAGGGGCCTACAAAACCATGGAGTCCAACCCCCTGTTCAATGCAGGAAACTAGAGGAGGGGTCTCCCATCCAAGTAATAACCAGGCCTGACCCTGCTTAGCTTTCCACGCTCAGACAAGCTGAGCCAGCGTGAGCCACAGACCAGGGCAGCCTATATGGGAGTTGTTCCTGTTGTTACAAAGTTGGGAGTCAGAATCCCTTGCCGATCTAAAGCACCCAGACATCTATTTGTAGATCCTGATCTACGTTCTGCCCACCACTGCTCTGCAAAGATACATTTTCCAAAAAAATAATAATCAGCACTGTCACAAATATCAAGGTGTTTGATGTTACTGCATGCTAAAAGGATACCATCCATGTACATAAGGGAACTCTCTTCGTTTTTCTCAAGCTGCTGTTACAAATTTCCCATTCTGTTTTCTGCGGAAAGGCATTATTTCAGACAAGAAATGACATGAAAAGACAGCATCATGGACAAATGAGGATGACATAGTGGACATTGTCTGGCTTGTCAATAGAAGGCCATCTGTAAGTATGGCAGTTTACAGGTCAGACGTTTGCCAGATGTTGATGAGAGGAGCAATTTATATTAAAAGGTCAGAATGAATTAAAAGAGGCAAGCAAGTGAATGAAAATAGTAATTAGTCATTCAGATTTAACATCTTAGCAGCTACTCTGTTTTCCAAGATCAGAGCTCGCGATGTGGCCTAATGTCATCCTTCTTCACTGCCACCCTTTCATATTTTTGGTGAGGAGTATGGTTCCCACAGCAACAGACATTAGGCCATTCTTTCTTCTTCTCCCCCCCACTTCCATCTGCTCATGTAATTTCCACTCTGCTTTGGAATGGAAACCTATGTTACCATGTCTGTGAGTAGACAAGCATGCCTGTGTTTGGGATCTTAAATGCTGGGGCAAAGAAAAGACTTTGGAATGATGATGAGTCAGACCCTCACCAGGCATACACTGTTGGCAGGGCTCGTCTGAATACTCAGATGCTGAAGCTTAATTCCCAACACCTTGATTCGGTTCCTATTCACTGTGAATACAGATGAAATCAGAGAAGCTAAAGTCAATACTGAATGGATTACATGTTTCAGGGACTTACTTTAATATTGGCCAGGGCATGAAAACATTTGGAATGGATGAGAATTAAGGCTTTAGACAAGACACTCTATATTTTAAAAATGAATAGATTTCATAGATCACAGAGTTGGAAGGAGCCTACAAGGCTATCGAGTCCAACCCCCTGCTCAATGCAGGAAACTAGAGGAGGGGTCTCCCATCCAAGTAATAACCAGGCTTGACCCTGCTTAGCTTTCCACACTCAGACAAGCTGAGCCAGCGTGAGCCACAGGCCTAATCTTAAATGCCAGCGCCCTAGGCCCAATGATCCCGTGGGCTGGATCCAGGATCCGCCTTCTGCGAGAGGAAGGACTCCACTTGCTGCAGGTGGTCCTTCTGACTGAATTTGGAGGATCTCCCCTTCCCCCACACCACAGTTCACCCCATTCATCAGGGTTACCCTACTCTCTGTGTAGCATTTTCAGGGGGCTGGAGGAGTGGCCATTGGAAGGAGGAGGTGGGGAATTCCACTTCCATTAGTGCAGTTGATCCAGCTTGAATCTGGATTCAACCCCATGTCTATTACGTTGTCTAGTATCGATGCCCTGCTTCCTTGTGCTGTCACTGTGCATTATGGAACCCTATGCAAGCTCTCTCTCAGCTTACGCTTTGTTGTAACTCTTTGGGGGCAAAAAGGATTAGTTGTAGTGTAGTATACAAAGAGTTGCAGCCACTTCTCTAGGGGTGTTGGTGGTGCACTGGACTACTAGGCTGCTACCATGGAATAACGGCTGCAATACTGTCTGCCAATCTTTGTTCCGCCTCCCCACCCTCCTGCCTGCCACCGCCGCCGCGCCTCCCCCGACCGCCCCTCGTCGCCGCTGCGCCTTTCCCCCCTCCCGCTCGCTGCCGCTGCGCCTCCCCCCGCCCTCCCTCGCTCCGCTGCACCTCCCACCGCCATCGCCACCCCCCAACCCCCCGTCACCTACCTTCTCCGCGTCGCGTTGCTTCCGGAGCCCCGCCCGCGTTGTTTTGGCGGGAGGAACCAGGGCAACAGGGCTTAAACAGCCCTGTTGCCATGGTTTCCCCGGCAAAAAGCAGCGCGGGGGGGTCCCGTTGTGTCACTTCAGGAGGAGGAGGAGGAGGCAGCAGCCGCAGCAGCTGCAGCCGCCGCCGCCACCGCAGCCAGGGCGGGGGGGAAGGTAGGTTGGTGGTGGCGGCGCAGGGTTTTTTTTTTTCTGCTTTGGAGAGGGGGGGGGCGCTAAATATTTTTTCGCCTGCGGCGCCAAACTGCCCTGCACCGGTCCTGGGTTGTGAGCAAGTTTGGTCATACCTGTATAGAAGCTTTTTGTGGCCAGGACCAGCCATGTTCATGCTTCAGCTCTCTCTCTCTCTCTCTCTCTCTCTCTCTCACACACACACACACACACACACGCACACCTCTCATCCCAGTCTTCTTATTCTAAGCTCCGTAGTGGCAGGCAGTAGATAATAGCTCATGTTTCTCCTCTTATATGGGAGGGAGAATGGTCAGGACTTTAAGGGTTCAATCCTATACAAGTTTAGACAAAAAAGGCCTACAACTCCCAGCCTGCCCCAGCCAGTATGGCTGGGGCAGGCTGGGAGTTGTAGGCCTTTTTTCTGTCTAAATTTGCATAGGATTGTGCCTTAAGAGTTTTACATTGCAATGCTATGCACATATCTCCGCAGAAGTAAGCCCCATTGAGTTCATATATAACAACACAGAGAAAGGAATTTGTGGCAGAGTCCAGATTTAAAGCAAGGGGAGAGAGCAATGATGATGGTGTTGATGTTGATGTTGATGATGATGATGATGGAGGAGGAGGAGGAGGAGGAGGAGGATTATACCCCTCTGCCTCCACCCACTCTATATAATGAAGTTTACATACTGGGGTTGTGCTGTGCTGTGCTGGTTCCTCAAAGTAAACAGAGAAATAACTAGCAAGTAAGCTAGTAAGTGTGTGTGTGTGTGTGTGTGTGTGTGTGCGCGCACACACACACACACACACTTACTCACTTCCTTTTTTTGTCTCTTTTCTGGCTTAATGCTTAATGGTTGGCTGCCTTGGCTCAGCCAATGAGCCAGCTAGCAATGCCCTCATGGGCGACAACCCCATCCAGGGATGTTGAAGAGTCCTTGGTCTCGAGTCACGAGTCGAGTCACGAGTCTTTGGACCCGAGTCTCGAGTCCGAGTCCGAGTCCTTGGTCCAAAATGGTGACTCACGAGTCCCGAGTCCTGAGTCACTCCCAAAACTGACTCCACGAGTCCTTATTAAAATCAATGGGGTTTCCCCCCAACAAAATAAGGCTACTTCAGATGTGTGGCTTAAATAAATTCTAGGCACAAGTGTGCCTTTTTATTTCAAAATACTGCAACTGATTTTGGCAAGAACAGACCAGGCAGACAAACCTAAAATAACCAGGCAGGCAGAGGAGGCAGGGAACCCCAAAGCAGGCAGGCAGAGGCGTTTGTCTTGGACAATTCAACTGTGGAACTGGTCAAGAAGAGACCAGGCAGGCAGAGGAGGCTGGGAACCCCAAACAGGCAGGCAGAGGCAGCCAAACCCAAAATGTCTGACCCTAACCCTAACCCCCCACAACAACACATCAATCAAAATAAATCTCAACACATCGTTGGGGCTGCGCTCCTGGTAGCTGTCCATAGTGGCCGAGCAGCGGCGCGCCTCGCTTCCATGCGCTCTTCACCGGTGATCGCGCTCCTTCTGGCACAGCCAGAAGACTCGTCAACAGCCCAGGGATGTTGACGAGTCCTTGGTCTCGAGTCCCGAGTCGAGTCTCGAGTCCCATTAAAAATATTGGGACTCGAGTCAGACTTGAGTCAGAGGGGGGACTCAGTCCGACTCACGAGTCAAGTCCTCAAGTCCGAGTCCCCATCCCTGACCCCATCACACAAAAGACCCCCTCCCTTCTGGAGGGAAGGGGTCTTCTCTAATTGGATTTCTTTCT
Organism: Shinisaurus crocodilurus; assembly: GCA_021292165.1. Lineage (NCBI taxonomy): Eukaryota > Metazoa > Chordata > Lepidosauria > Squamata > Shinisauridae > Shinisaurus > Shinisaurus crocodilurus. The sequence goes on along the minus strand of CM037881.1, from coordinate 98,581,621 downwards.
CTATTTTTTTGTGCCCCAGGCAGCAGGTTTGCCCAGCAACTGGGCTGCCTTGTACAGCCTTTTGAGGTTCTGCGCATGCGCATGCATGTACAGTTTTAAAAAGGAAGCTGCCATGCTGGGAAAGGATGCTTTCAGCATGGCAACCACCTCCACTGCTGTTGCAGCTGAACACAACGGAGAGCAGCCAGCTTCCGCAGAGCGAAGCAGCTCAAAAGGGTTTGTTTGGTTTTTAGATACAGGGAGGCAATGTGGCACCCTAGCATCCAAAGAAAGGATCCACCACTGAGCATACTCACATTAGAACAATTGATAGCTTCAGACAGAGTTGATGACTTGTCAGCTGAGAAGAGTTAAAAGCAACTGGCAACTCTTCCCTCTCCCACTTCCTAGTTCAGGCTGCTTCAGAGGCAACTAATTGGCAGGGATGGGGACTCGGACTCGAGGACTCGACTCGTGAGTCGGTCTGAGTCCCCCCTCTGACTCGACTCGGACTCGAGTCCCAATATTTTTAATGGGACTCGAGACTCGACTCAGGACTCGAGACCAAGGACTCTTCAACATCCCTGGGCTGTGCCAGAAGGAGTGGAGAGGAGCGTGATTGCCGGCAAAGAGCGCATGGAAGCGAGGTGTGCCGCTGCTCGGCCACTATAGACGGCTACCAGGAGTGCAGCCCCAACAGTGTGTCAAGATTTATTTTGATTGATGTGTTGCATACTTGGGAGAGGCAGAAGAAGGACCTGAGATGACTCTGTGTGGCTGTTCTGAGTGTGTAACTGGTTCTAGCAAGTTCATCACCAGTGGAGCGGGTGTTCAGTGAGGGTGGAATTGTGATGAGATCTCACCGTTCCAGAATGGGGGCCAAACATGTAGAAAAAATCATGTTCCTCAAATGCAACATGGATAAGTTTTAGGAAGTACAGCAAGTTTATTTTTTAAAATCATTTTCCTAAAATGCAACCTTTCAGACATTTTGGGTTTGGCTGCCTCTGCCTGCCTGTCTGGGGTTCCCAGCCTCCTCTGCCTGTCTGGTCTCTTCTTGACCAGTTCCACAGTTGAATTGTCCAAGACAAAGGCCTCTGCCTGCCTGCTTTGGGGTTCCCTGCCTCCTCTGCCTGCCTGGTTATTTTGGGTTTTTCTGCCTGGTCTGTTCTTGCCAAAATCAGTTGCAGAGTTTTGTAATAAAAAGGCACACTTGTGCCTAGACTTTATTTAAACCACACATCTGAAGTAGCCTTATTTTGTTGGGAAAAAACCCCATTGATTTTAATAGGGACTCGTGGAGTCAGCTTTGGGAGTGACTCGTGACTCGTGACTCACCATTTTGGACCAAGGACTCGGACTCGAGACTTGGGTCCAAAGACTCGTGACTCAACTCGTGACTCGTGACTCGAGACCAAGGACTCTTCAACATCCCTGCTAATTGGTGCTTCAGGCCCTGATACTCCCAGGAAGATATTTCACAGATCCTAGGGGAGATTTCTGAGAACAATGTTGAAATGTGAGAAGAGCCAATGGCAATGAATGTGGCCCTCGACCATTGCAATCCTATCAGCGAGCATGGTTACTGTGTACAACAAAGGCATTTAATATGGAAACTGGCCCTCTGCCAAATAAGAACAAGCATCATAAGTGAACTTTCTGGTTCAACAGCATGTTCATATTGGGGATTGGGGGGATTTTCAGATGCCGTGAATCCCTTGACGCTGCAGCTCTGCGTCTATGCGTATAGCTGTCTTCCTAGACTGAGCTGAATTCATTCAAAGGATAAAAGCTCGTCCAAGATTGTTGTAAAGTGGTCAATTAGAGTCAGGAAATAACAATCCTTTGGAATGCATTTACTTCACTGCTTTTCCAATTAGATTTTTGTTATGAAAAAGATGCTGAGATGAGAAGGTCAGGAGGGTGTGTATGTGTATGTGTATGTGTGTCGGTGTTTGGTGTTTGTTTCCTGCATTTTATTTTTTACACACTCATCTGTCTTCCATTCCACATAATTGTGGCATAGAATTCTCAGACCGAATGTTCTCCTGAAATCTAAGGACAAGATGCCAAATAGTTCAGAGCAGCTGAAACCATATTTTGTGCCATCATCAACCTTCCAAATGAACCAGGCTGCCAAAACAGCTAGCAGCAGGCACATAAGCAATGTTGTGGTTGTTTTCCACAGTAATCAGATTTGATCCATACTAACATGCTTTAATTTCAAAAAGCATTTGTTGTATGATTGTGGCAAGTCTGACGGTTCACATCAGCACAAAATAAACAAAGCGGCATTACCATTGCTAACCTCATTCCCATGCTTTGGATTTGGTTCTGCTCTAGCCTTCAACATGTGGGATATACCTGCCACAAACACCAGTGATGTGGGGACCTGCTGTGTGCCTGCTGTTTTGTCTGCTGTTCAAATACTAACTGTTGATGGGCTGCTTCAAGGCCTCTGCTCTCCCTTCTGATGGTTCTTTATCTTTGAACTGGACTTGGAATGGACATAGAGGACATCTCCGAATAGAAGACAGTCCTCTGACAGCCCTTCAAATGGAGGACTGTAATGTAGGACAGATGGCCACCCAACTTCCTGTTGTGAGCAGGCCAAATTATCTACAGTCCCCTTTTTCTGTTGTGTATATGTAATGCAGGGTGTTGGATGTCTTTACATTGTCTCTGTTTTCCTATTGGAACATTCCTGTCACTTTACATAATTCCTGGATCATGTTTTCCATTAATATAAATTAACATAGCTACACACTGGCTTCAAAACTGGCTTAGCACAGCTGAACATCTGTTTCCTTATGCACGTCTCATTTCGTCTTCGGAACCTGGTAAGAGAAATGCCACATGATGATTATAATCTTAAAGAAATCCAGGGGACATAATATTCTACTCACCTAAAAACCTGGTTTATGTCAGCTTTCTCAACACTATGTAAGCAGAGTTAAACTGAAATGGAATCAACTGCTTCTTTCAGAATGCATGCCGATTTGAGGCATAAACCTACAAAGATTGTTTTTTCCCCAACAAGCTTGCAACTCAAGAGGATCTTTGCAGGGAAGAGGTGGGTGGACTTCATTTTCTCTACTCTTGCACTACAGCTGCCCAGTTGCCTAGCTTCTTCCTACACCTTCCATGTCCTGGAATCTCCTCCATGCTGCAGAAGTATGGAGAAGGCCAGGGGAGATGCTCAGCACCTGTAATGCTGCACCACCAGAATAAGGGAAGCCAAACCTACTCAGCATCTCCAATGATCACTAGGAAAGTGAAAATCCTAGAACCCAAGGAACTATTTCATTTCATTTATTTCATTTCTATACCGCCCCACAGCCGAAGCTCTCTGGGCGGTTCACAATAGTGTATACATAAAAACAACAATAAAAGCATACAAAATAGTTTAAAAGATTAAAAACCACATTTAAAAACACTGTTTAAAATAACAATCCAAAACTAATAAAACTGAGCCTACAGGTGACAATCCCCCCCCCCCGCGCTATTCCAAGCTCCTAACTATTAAATGCCTTGGCATAGAGGGAAGTCTTAACCTGGCGCCGAAAAGATAGTAAGGTTGGCGCCAGGCGGGTCTCAGTGGGGAGCTTGTTCCATAATTGGGGGGGCTACCACCGAGAAGGCCCTCCTCGTCATTGCCACCAACTGAGCCTCTCTTGGAGGTGGCAGTCGGAGGAGGGCCCCTATTGTCAGCATCAAGGGTAGGCATGGTTGGGCACCTGCCAAGGGCCCACACCCTAGCAGGGGCTCACTGGCAAGAGCCCCCTGGACATCCTCTTCCTCTTCCCCATTGCAGCCTGCTCATTCACCTGCCTCTTGCTCTGGCTCAGACAGTGGTGGTGATGAGAAGGAGGAGCAGGAGATTCCACTGCCTGCTTACTCACTGGCTCTCTGCCTGTTAAGCAAGCAAGTGGGAGCAATAATGAGAAGGAGGATGAGGAGCAAAAACAGCTGGTGGAAATGGCAGTAAGAAGAAGGTAGACTCAGTGAGGGAGGGGGGCCCATGGAGGGGGGCCTTGCCCAAGGACCTTCAAACACCTTGAACTGGCAGGCCTAGGGATGGGAGAAGCAGGGACACTGGAGCTCACTGAAATGATCTGAGCTTCACTTCAAAGGTTGGTTTGGCTTGCCCTGGTTCTCATTTGTGACCCGTTATTTTGGTTCGTTCAAATGGGGAAAGTGTGCATTTTCCAAAAGTGTGCACTTTCTGATGATTGACGAAAGCATGAAAATGCAAATTTTTAAAAGTGTGCCATTTTAAAAGTGTGCATTTCTTAACGTGTAAAGCACAGATTTTTTTAAAGTGCACATTTTGCAAATGCGAATGCAAGTATGGGAATTTGCAAACATTTTGGGAGAACATGCACTCCGATTCGCATTCAGAGTTGCAAACGGGGCATTTTCAAGTGATGTGTGAACTGAAACAATATTCTCGTACATCCCTAGCCCGGAAGCAGTTTGCTCTGTTTTGTTCCGACCAGTTTTTCTGCAAGGGGAACTTGAGTGAAGCTTACAAGCTCACACTAAAGTAAAGCTTCACTTGCAAGCTTTGGTAAAAGAAGTTGCCTCAATAAAAGATACAGATAAGTGCATAGTTTGATTTACCCATAAACAAGTCTTTAATTTGTAAGCATCTTAATTGCTGCCTTAAACCTAATGTTTCTTGATTCTAAAATTATATTATGTCCGCCTTCATCCTTGAAGTCAACAAGAATTACTAGACTGGTTGCTAATGTCTATAACTGTGCATTTAATGAAGGAATAAAATGGATGGAAAGGCCCAGGTTAAGAAAAATAAGGAAGCGTAGCCTTTGTATCAGGCTCATACTTTTGTGTAGTTGACTTGGCCCTTTAAACTTCCTGGTTATAGATATGTGGTGAAATGGGGGCATTTCTCTTTACAAGGGGAAAGAGCTCATATGAAGAAGCCATTGGGAGTGATGTCTAAGGAAGCACTACACGATATTTTTATTTATTTATTTCTTATATTTCTGAATCGCCCATCTGGCCAGTGATCCGGTCACTCCGGGCGATGTACAATATATATATATATATATATATATATATATATATAGTATGTGTATGTGTGTGTGTATATATCTATATCTATCTATATCTATATATATCAATAAAACAAAATATAAAATACCATTACAACTTTAAAATCCTAACCCATTAAAATCCTAACCATGTTTTTAACGCACGGCAGAAGCTCATTAAGGAGGGGGCATGGCAGAGGTCACTAGGGAGAGAGTTCCATAAGTTGGGGGCTGCCACAGAAAAGGACCTCTTCCTAGTCCCCACCAGCCTGGCTGCTCTGGCTGATGGAACAAGGAGAAGGCCGTCCATGGCAGATCTTGTTGAGCGGCCTACTTGATGTTGCTGGAGACACTGCTTGAGATAAACTGGACCAGAGCCATATAGGGTTTTAAAGGTCAAAACCAACACCTTGAATTCGGCTCGGCAAGCAACTGGTAACCAGTGCAGCTCCTTAAGCACTGGAGTGATGTGATCACGCCGGCGGCTGCCTTTAACCAGCGAGCCGCTGCGTTCTGTACCAGCTGTAACTTCCGAACCGTCTTCCAGGGTAACCCCACGTAGAGCGCATTACAGAAGTCTAAGCGAATATTTGCTCAGGAACACAGCTCTAAAGATCCATCTCAAGCTATTCTCATCCTCTGAGCACATGAAACTCCCATTAGCATTCCTGGGGACTATGCCAACGCACCAAGGGGGGGGGGATTGAAGAAACAGTGCTGTTTGCACTTGACAATAGTGTTGCTTGGAGCATGCTCCATAAGTCTTTAAAACAGCTGGAGCACGTGTGCAATCAATCCGCTTCCCACCATGACACTGTTTATGCTAAACCTCAGGCTTTCCTTGTTAGCCTGCCAGGGCTGGACCAGACCTCTAGGAGAGGCTTAGATGATACCCTTTATGGATTATATACACCCCCAAGAGCTAGAGATATTCCAATATATATGGATATATACATAGACACACACACACACACACACACACACACACACACACACACATACATATATTAGTGTCATTCTGGGTTTGCCTAAGAGTACATCTACTCAGAGCCAAAGTAAGGAAATACACCCATTGCATCTAAACGCACACTGGACCTTTGTCCATTGTTGGATATTTATTTATCCAAGTATTTGACTGCAACCATTTGCCACGACTGTGTTTCAATGAACAATTTCCAAAACAAATTCTCTAATGTTGCCATGGCTTTCATTTGTTTAATGAAAGAAAAGTTTGGTAGCCTTCCCAATCAAGGATTTAACCCATGCTGGCAATTTTAACCAAGATAAATACTATAATTTCCAAATGGTCTAAGGCACACTGGTAGGCCAGAAATGGATAGAATATTCTCAGGGCACATCCATGAGCACTTGTTTAACCATGAAGATTTATTGGAGCAGAACATGATGCAAGCTCCTTTCTATATCTAACATGCACCCTTCAATTTCAGGGCCAATTTTACACAGATCTCACCAGAAAGATCTGTAAGCCAGAGACTAGACTCATTTTTGCTCCCAGATGTTTCCTCTAGAATCACTTTGCTTTTGTATTACAGAACAAATATTTTCATGTGAACATTCATCTATGCTGAAAAAGAAAAGTGACTTTGGAGAGTCAGCATCTTAAAAAAATAAATTAAGGAAGGGTTTGTTCTGACATAATCTAAAGGAGTATTCACGTGGGATGCATGTTATCCAAAAGTCTGTAAGACTCTCCTGTCTGATTTATGTTGGGAGGGTCAAATATCTCTTATTGCTATGGGATATTTCAGTGCTTGGCACCTCTGCATTTGATCTTGGAGGCTTTTCACCCTCTTACAACATGGATACAGCAAAGATATGGTGGCTGCTTGTAACAGGAGAGGCAAAAGCTAGGAAGGCTGTACCTTTTACTGGAAGAAGAATGTTCATGTTTCAGGCTTCAAGGAGGTTATCTTTAAACTGGAAAACAAGGCACACAGGGGTGGGGGTAGGGAATGAGAACAAGCAGATTTAGCTTGCAATGGGGAGTAAGCCTCACTGTGCACAATGGGACTTACTTTTGAGTAGACACACAAAGGGGTGCCCTGTCAGGAAGCAAAATGGAAAGTGCAGGCCAGAAAAGCAATAGGAGACAAGAACCAAAGGGCAAATTGTTGAGTAGATTTCACTAAGATGTGAAATATAAGTCCAAATGAGAAAATGCATCTACGTATTATCCTCAGGAGTATAACATAAAATGGGATTCTCAGTGTTTGTGTGCATCTGAAGGTGGAAGCACATGGTCATTAGCACCATTTCTCTGCTTTTCACCAACAGCGTAAATGGTCTACCTACAGCACAACAGGCGCCATAGTAGCAGTTTGTAGTGTTCCTGTACTGGAGAGTATCAGCACACCTGGCTCTGTCATAGAATCAGCCTTGCCTACCTCCTCCCTGGCTCAGTTCAATGCAGGCAAAGACCGACCAAGGCATGGAAAGGAGCTGCATATATATACTGCCACACATACAAGAGTGGATCTCCATGAGAAATTTGAAAGGAATTATTCAGCTTGATTTGTGTCACACTTGTCAAATAAGATTGGCCATTGCTGCTGTACAGGAACAGTACACATAGAACAATTAAGGCATTTCTCACCTCTTGATGAGCTTTTCCTGGAAACAATGAGAGCAGTGACCAGGTTTGGACAACAAACTGCAGCTCATCGTGGCACAGGTTATTTAACCCATGATGAACCATGGCGCCCGTGTGTGCCAGGTTGCATATCCAACCTTGCTCGTGGGTTGTTGTGTCATGTGAACCCAGTGAGTGTGGGTTATGTGAAGGTTAAACCCTAAAACAGGTGATGGGTTATGTGAGGGTTGTTTAACCCTCGCATAGCCCACACTCGCCAGGTTCACACGACCCAGCTCCTGAGCAGGGTTGCATATTCAAAATGGTGGCTGCATGTGCCGTAGCCTCACCATCAGTTAAATAACCCATGGGCTGCCGTGTCATGCAAAAAGCCTCAATGCAACAAAAATAACTTTAAAGGGGTCAGAGAGAGAGAGAGAGAGAAAGAAGAAATCCAGCAATTCATTTAATTTGATGAACCACTTGGGGTTTGTTTTTGTAGCAAATGATTGTCACTATATTACATGCTAATCATATGTTCTAAGTCAATGTGGTTTAATTTTAATTTTGGAAGAGGGTATAACAAAAACAATGTAGGGGCAATTAATATACCGGTACAAGCAAAGCACTCATTCAATATTTCCAGCACCTCATCCATCCAACTTCGTTAAATTGGCTCAGCCCCACATTGTGTCCTGAGGAGAATTTATGCCACAGAAAAGGAGCCCTTGACAGTTGGTAGTTCAGAGTAGAGGAGACAGAGACTAATTTAGATGACCGCTCCCAAATGCCTTAAGAAAAACCTAATAAAATATGCCCTGTCTTATCATCCTTGCTTGCTTGATCATTTTTGGGAAACAGTCGAGAAAGTCCAAAGCCAAACCTCCCAGCTGCAGTAACCATGAAAATGCAGGCCAGAGCTCATGGTCTTCCATCTGAGAGATGTATGGACATGTTTTCTCTAATTCCAGGGTGGAGCAAAACTAATCCAGAAGCCAAGCCAGCAGGCCAGAAAAACAGAACAGCTGGAAGGAGACACCAGACTAGCAGCTGAAAAAAAAGTGCAAATTCAACTGTGTGAACATAGCCCAATAGTACTGGAATTACGTTATCATTATCTTCACCAATTAAACCCATTTGCTGCAACCGACACTCTCCTGCTTCTCGGGCAACTGTACACTGCATTCTGCTCCGGCGGCAAGCACTGGCTTATGAAAAGATGCTGCCCAAGATCTGAAATGGATTTCGGTACCAAGTGGGCTAAGACAAGGTTTAGGCCTTAGCAGGCTACATCTGAATAATTTGGCTTCTTTCTTTCAAACTACAGTCATGCCTTGGATTGAGAGCATAATTCATTCCGGAAACGTGCTTGTAATCCAAAACACTCTTATATCAAAATGAAATCCCCCCCCCAAATTGTACAGAGATTTTTAATTTAAGCCGTACTACAGTACTTGTATTGCAAGACGTCGCTTGTATATCAAGTAAAAAAAAATTAAATAAATATTTAAAATTTTGCTTGTCTTGCAAAACGCTCTCAAACCAAGTTACTTGCAATCCAAGGCATTACTGTAATAAAGAAAACCCTGAAAAGCATGTATAGTAACAAGCATTCAGGTTTTGGGTTGATCATTTTGAAGGAGTAGCTGGTGAAACAAGTGGTCCATACAGCACAATGGGTGCATCCGCACATCATGCTAACCCACCCTTGGCAATAAGCCACGGTGGGTTGGTTGTCATGCAAATAACCCATGGTGCGCCCAACAGATGATTGGGCTCACCAAGGGTTGTTGGATCCTTCACTGCCCCCAAGTGCCCGGGATCCACTTGACAAGAGTGGCAAGTGTTTTTGCTGCTCTTGCCAAGCGGCTCAGTAGCCAATTCCCCATACCCACAATGGGGTCAGTCACCCGGGTTCGGACGACACGACAATCCATTGTGGGTACAACAACCCCTACAACAACCCATGGGCTGTTGGGGTGGCTTGTTGTTGCCCATGAACCCTGGGGAAATTGGTCCGGGTCCACACAACATGACAACCCATCGGGGTAGCAACCTACGATGGGTTGTCGTGTCATACAAACCTAGTCAATGTTGCAATGTAGAGTTTTCCTGTTCAGGATTCAAGCCTGCCATGCCCTTTTCCTGAATACTTCATTCCAGTCCTCCCCACTCTCACCCCCCAAATTTTCCATTTTTCTCTTTGCTCTCTCTACCTGGTTAGGGTGTGAAATCTGATGAAGTCTAGCCAGAAAAACAACAAGCTCTGCAGGATAAAAACTAAAAAAGACAGGCGGAAAGAAACCGATGACACAACCATGAAGTACTAATAGCAGAGAGACATGATACACTGTTGTAATTGCTACACGAAGTATTTTAGGAAGCTCATGCAGCATTTACACAGAGCCGAAAGTTCAAAGGTCAACACGTGTGAGAGTGCTGCATGCCTCCCACTGGACTAACACACTGCTATAATATAAACCATTCCAGATGTCCAGAAGAACCTGCAGCATCCATTCAATAGCGTCTGGGATCTGTACTGTCGAGTTCCTTGATAACATCTGCCCTGTGGTGGTCTAGGAAGACTACTTATTTTAAAAACGCAGGAATAAGAGGCAAGAACCTAGACTTTTGCAAGTCATTTCATGGATATCTTTAACAGTCTGCATAAAATTTTCTAGAAAAGCAAAGACATTACCCTTCAAGCTTAATACCTCAAAGAAAAAGAAAAAAGGATTATGATCTAAAACACCAGCATGATTGTATACTTTGTTCCCAGTGAAAAATCAGGAAGAAAATGTGTGTATTCTTTCTCTTTAATATGAAATGGAAGAAAAATCTTCTAAAACTATTAGAGAGAATGTAATCATCAGAATGGTACTCACTATAGGGAGTTGCACTGAAACTGGTGTCTCTAGCTTCTGGTCTCCTCTGTTTTATTTTCATTTATTTATTTATTATTATATTTATACCCCGCCTTTTTTCCTGCAAGGAACCCAAGGCGGCTTACGTAATCCTCCTCCTCCTCCTCCTCCTCTCCATTTTATCCTCACAACAACCCTGTGAGGTAGGTTAGGCTGAGAGTCAGTGACTGGCCCAAAGTCACCCAGTGAGTTTCATGGCTGAGCAGGGACTAGAACCCGGATCTCCTGAGTCCCAGTCCAACACTCTCACCACTACACCACACTGGTTCCTGGGCTTCTATCTGTTTGCCAGCAGTGACAGTAGGTGGAGCGAAATGCCTGGCATTCCTTAACTGAGAGTGACGTGTTCCCTGTGGCAGAACGCCTCAGACTGCACACTTGCCCCTCTCCCAATGTGCCCCCCACCACCAATGCCACAAATGCTTCACCCCCTGCTTACAGTTTGGACTCTGAGCTTGAGACAAATGCTCAGGAGGGTCAGACCCCAGAGCAAATAAGGCTAGGACAATCCCTCCCCCCCCCCCGCCGATATTGCTGGACTTCAACTCTCCTCATCCCTCACCACTGACTGTGCTGGCTAAGGCTGATAGGAATTGAAGCCCAACAACCTAAGTACAACAACATATGGAGCGGCACAAGTTGCCCACCCCTGCCATAGGGTCTATGAATTCTATCCTGCCTGTGGCAGGCCTGTAGCCAGGAGTAGGCTAGGGGAGGCCTGGCCCCTGCTAAATTTTCTCTGCCTCCCTAAAAAAGTTTTTTTTTTTACAAATAATTAAAGAACAGTTTACAATTTTGTCTTTAAAAGGTGTACAAACTAGATGAACTGCCCCCCATCTCTTTTGGCAACCCCTCCCTCCCCGAACTTTTAGGCTGACTACAGGCCTGGCCTGTGGAGTGCTGGTACTGGATCTACACAGTCACTGTTGTATATGAAAGGAACTGCTGGTACTAGCCATTCAATTCACGCCTCCTCCTTTGGTCGGAATCATGGCCACCCTGCATCATTCCCCATTGCTCTCACTGGATCATGGTGGGAGTGTTTTTTGGGGGAGCTCCCTTACTTCACAGGACATAATTTTACCCTGTGTCCCATTGTGGGAGGAGACACTGCTATAATGAGCAGCTCCCTGTGGTTGCTGAAAAAAGGCATACAACTCCCAGCATGCCCTAGCCAGCTGGCTGGGGCATGCTGGGAGTTGCAGGCCTTTTTTCTGTCTGCACCTGCAGAGGATTGCACCTTAAGTCACTTCACTACCTCCTTTATTGGAGGTACACAATTCTACAACAAAGGAGAGGGTCTTTTCAGCAGCAGTGCCTGAATTATGGAATACCCCCATCCCCTAAAGAGGTTCACCTCGCTCTTATGTTGCAATCTTTTTGGCACCTGGCAAAAATGTGTTTATTCATCCAGGCATTTTAACTTATAAATTGTAGTGGTTTCATTTTATTTCAGCTGTTGTTTTATTATTGTATTGAGACACAAATTGCTGCACACCGCTCTGAAATCCTGAACAGGGTTAAGAACACTGTATAAATATTTCAAATAAATAAATGCACTGTTATTGGATACAGCAGGAAGTGAATGCAGCGACCTTCAATATATTTACCAATGAGGAATGTCACTTGAATTGTGGAAAAGTAAATGAATCATAGAACAGGGGCAGGAGTAATTTACCAAAACATCCAGCAGCAAAGCAGAATTTACTATGCCTAAACCTTCCATAGCAGATGTTTGTTCAGCATGTCTTTTACATTTTCAACAAATGAAACTTTCTAACCTCCCACTTTTTATTTCTCAATGGTTACTGTGTAAGCAATCGTTTTATAGTTTCTATGCATTAACTTTATTGTGTCTATAGCAGTTACTTTTGCCTTCATTCCTGCGTTGAAGATGTACACCTTTGTTTAAGATAGATGTGTGTGCCTATTAAAAAAGAATAAAATGTATTAGTAATCACTTATGCAGAAGTGATTACATACTAACTATGTAAAACTATGTAAAGAAGTGATCTTTACATACTAACTGGTTTTCAAGAGTTCCTAAATTGTTGTCCTTACAACAACTCTTAACATATGACATGATTATTTCAATTTAACAGATGGAGAACGGAGGCTGGGAGAAAGAAAGTTATTTCCTCAAGGCTACAACATGGGTTCATGGCTAATTAGGAATTTTAACCCACGTCTAATGGGCAATTGATGCAAAACTGCATGTTACATGCCAGTTCTTATTCTTATTCTTTTGCCATCCAAAACAGAAAAGTGGGAAGAGAAGCCACTTAACCCTTTCCATTCCTGCTGTTTGTGTGCTCAAAATCCTATGTTAAATTGAAGCATCTCATCTAAGTTTAATATGTGTATTATATTATTATTATTATTATTATTATTATTATTATTATTATTATTATTATTATTCCCCCCCCCCCCCACCTATCCACAAAGACTTGGGCAATGCGATCCTAGGAGGCTGCCCGTAACCCTCTGAACCCAGCGGATCCTCTCCCCCCCCCAAGAACAACCCCCCAATGGGGGACCCAAACGAGGTCTTCCATGTTCAGTTCCTTACTGGCGCAGAAAGAACCGCGCTGACTATGATGGGAGGGGGGAGGGGAGCCTCACAGCACTGTGACCTCAGAAGGGATTTCCTCAGAAGGTCGCAGAGGATTGCGCCTTCAGCCTTTCAAAATTTGAAAACTAAAATCTCAAAGAAACAAGACACAATATTTCCTAGGTTTTTCAGTTTTTCAAAGTATTTTGAGATTCCCCACAGAAATCATCTCTTAACAAGCTTCCTTCTACATCACCTCTTCTTATATTTTTTTATTCCCCTGCCAGTACAGACCCACTCCAAATCTCACAGTTCTCTGCTCTATCATATTCCACCTACTCCTATAGGGATAGGCAGATCTGTTCCTCTGTTTCTCATTTTTCCAGTCTTAAGTTTGGTTAATCTCAAACTTTTAGAGTTTCTCCAGTTTTAAGTTCAGTTTGTCCCAGACTTTGAGAATTCATTTTTAACAGTAAGCATGAAAATTCATAAGCATTTTTGCGCATATTTCTCCAAATACATGCATTTTAATGCATGTTTGCCTAACATACACAGAGATTTAAGTAAGGAAGTTCAATGCATTCTCTTGTATGTCTATTCTGTCAGTCCACCACCATGTCATGTGTAGGTAAGAAATAGTTCTGATCAGTTACTCTGCACATGTGCAAGTTCGTCTTAGTTCCTTCCAACCTTTCTTTACTGTCCAATAGATAAAAGATAAAACTATAATAAGGTCACCAGCCTTTTTAATGCACAGTGCCAAGCTAATCTGATTGTTTGGGCTTATCTAAGAATTTAAGAGTGACTTCATGTAAGGACATAAAGGGCATATAAGGGCATGCCAAGACAGCCATCTATTGGGGATGTTCTAGCTCTGGATTTCCTGCATCAAACTTGGGGTGTGTGTGTGTGTGGATTAGATGGCTCACTCCAACTCTAGGATTCTACTTAAGATGCATGGTTACTGCCAAAAGCAACATCATATGAACATAAGAAGACCCATACTGGATCAGACCAAGGTCCATCTAGTCTAGCATTCTGTTCACACAGTGGCCAATCAGCTGCCCCCAGGAAACCCACAAGAAGGACAAGAGTGCAACAGCACCCTCTCACCCATATTCCCCAGCAACTGGTGTATACATAGGCATACTGTCTCTGATACTGGAGGTAGCATATAGCCATCAGGTCTAGTAGTCATTGATAGCCTTATCCTCCATGACTTCGTCCAATCGCCTTTTAAAGCCATCCAAATTGATGGCCATCACTACATCTTGTGGAAGTGAATTCCATAGTTTAACTACGGTATGTGCTGTGTGAAGAAGTCTTTCCTTTTATCTGTCCTGAATTCCCACCAGTCAGCTTCATGAGACGACCTTGGATTCTAGTATTATAAGAGAGGGGAAAATATGACTCCCTCTCCACTTTCTCCATGCCATGCATAATTTTGTACACCTCTATCATGTCTCCCCATACTCACCTTTTTTCTATGTGTGTGTGTGTGCGCACAGGCGCACATGTGTGTGCATGTCTCTCTGTGTGTGGCACACATCTCTCAACACAATAGGTTGGATACAGGCTTGCTCTTCCATAATCATAAAGGGCTCCTTCTGTTTGTGGAAGGTACAGAGATCCAGTGGAAGCTCCAGTCAAAGCTGGATCCAGTGGAAGCTGGAGGAAGGCGGAGTGCATTTATGCTAATTTCCCCTTCCTGCTAGAGCCCTCAGGACCACCTCCCATATGGCAGTGGGAGTCCCATGGGCAGAGTTCCACCCATCGGTAGCCTAGATCCAACCCTTTGTTTTTGCATTTGTAGCTAAAAGTAGGAAAGTTAGGGGTTAACCATTTCTGTAACAACAATGGATAAAGACAGAACTTCCAGTAGTATGTGGAGAATCTGATTCTTTAAGTAGTCTCTCAGCTGGAAAACTGCATAAAGAGAGAAATAATAAATCCAGCACTTAGAGATTATTTGGGGTTTGAAATGGGCCTCATAACTTGATTGGATCATCATAAATATCTTTTTTTCTCATCTCTAAAGCCAGAAAGTAATGCAATATCCATCCTGAAAGAAACTAACTCCATAAATGGAGATATTAACAAGAGTTCAGTTCAGACCAAAGTCGGGTCTGTGGTTTTGTATAGAATTCTGTGCCTTGTGTATCTCAAACTCCAACTGTGATTTAGTATCAGAATGTTGCTCCTCCCCCAAATCCAGAAAGTTCAAACCCTCAGAATCCATACTCAGATATTACTGAAAGTATGTCCGATGTGTTCCATATGCATAGAAACTTATCAACAGAATAATTGCATAATTACAAAGGAAATGGCCTGAGACAGTTATGCAAGCAGAGAATCACCAAGTGACATAAAACTACAGTATCTGAGCCATCATGGTATATCTTAAAAACCCATGCTTCCTACCTTTATTTCTACTCTTTACAGCTACTCATGGGAAGTTTCCATGCAAAGTGTTCCTAGACACCTGTGAGGCTTGCAAGCAGTGGCACAGCCAGGGATGGACCATGGAGTCTGGAGGGCCCCCAAACAACGCCCTGAACCCCCTCGGTCGTTCTCTCTCCTTCTAGCCTGCCCAGACCCCAGCACTAGCGAAAAGAAGCACTGCAGCACCCAGCCAGGTGCGTCTGAAGGCCCCCATGGGCATGGCACACCATTTTAAAAGCAACATTTTCTACTTAGGTTTTGTGAAGCAGCGATGTGAACCAATCAGACACTGCCTTTGGGGGACACAGCCAACGAGGGCACAGGAGCAACAGAAAGACAGCCGCTTTGCCACTTGTGTACCCTCTGGCTATATGGCTCACCACAGGCAGCATCTGATTGGATCAGATCTCTGCTAGTCAAAACGTAAGATTAAAAAAAAAAACCCTTTATATTTAAAATGGTGTGCTGGGCTAGGAGAAGAAGGAGCTGTTGCTGCCAGCAAGGAAGGAAGGATGGAGGACTGGGTGGTTTGGAGGAGCTGGCGGCGAGATGAGAAGACTGGCAGTGGCAGTGGCAGTGGCAGTGGTGATGGGGGGAAGCTGGTGGAGGCGGCAGGGGCAGGGGCTAGCTGGCAGCAGCAAGGAGAGCTGGTAGTGCCAGTGGGGGGTGTCTAGTAGTGGCGGGACCCCCAGGAAGGGAACTTGCCCAGGGTCCCCTCTAAGCTAGCTGTGCCCCTGCTTGCAACACTGATCTTAAGGAAGGGTTGGATTAGGAGAATGATTTTCAGTTGAGGGAGGGAGGGAAACTTGGTTATTGGGTGGGTTAAAAATACAATAGACAAACAAACAAATACACTTATGGTCGACAAAGGAAAAGGGGAGGGGGAAACGTCTTCTTGTGAAAAGTCAGGGATAGCTCCTGCTGCTCTCCCAAGCCACAGCAAAAGAAAGCAAGGCACCTGGAAAGGCAAAGGAGCTCCGAAAACCCAAGAGGGGCTGAGAGACTGAAGGAGAAGACATGGCAGCCACAGAACAACAGCAGAAGAGGGGCACATTTCTGTAGGCAACAGTTGACATAGGATGCAAAGGACACACCACCGTTCTTCTATCAACTCATCAGAGTGGTTGGACAGGACTGGAGGAAACAGGTGTGTGTGTGCAAGGCTCTCCTGGGTGCTTCTCTGGTGCACAGTGCTTACAGGAGTGTGTTTGGGGAGAATTTCACTGATGCGTAAAGCAGCCCAAGACACACACACACACCCCAACACAGAGACACACCTGCACACTCATGGGATTGGATCCAGGATCTGCCTTCTGCAAGAGGAAGCTCCACTCGCAGAAGGTCCCTCTACCTGATTTTTGGGGATCCCCCATCTACCACACCACAGTTCACCCCATCCAGCAGGGTCTCCTGACTCTCTGCGTAGCATTTTCAGGGAATGGAGAGGCTGCTGTGGGAAAGAACGGGACGTCCACTTCCACCAGTGCAGTTGATCCAGCTTAGATCTGGATCCAACCCATGATCTCCATGGGCAGCAAGCTTTGGTGCCCACCTCCATGGAGGGAGAAGAAAAGAAGGGGAAGACCAGGGAAAGGGAGTTTGGTGGAGGGTCCAGGGAAGTTTCCCCACGTCCATCCATTCTCCCCTTGTTAAGATGAGATATAGTTCTGATCATTTGGTTAGGACTACACTTCCAAAAGGAAGTCCACAGCCCTCATAAGAAGCGTTGGGTAAGCAAGGGTTCAAGAGAAAAGAAGCAGCCTGCCCACCTCCCCAGCAGGGCAGAAGGCAAAAGGTCATGACTGAAGGCTTGAATGGAAGAGTGAGTGAAGCCTAGAGGCATGCATAGGCAAATGAGTGGCAGGCTTGCATTGATTAAGACCTGAATATTGCATATCGCCTAAAACACAGGAGGATTTCTCCTGAAAAGATATGGCTCCCCCCCCCCCACTGGGCGAATACCACCAGAAGCTTACTCCAAAAACAGTCCCATCAGCAAGAAGACCCAAACCTTTGTACACCCATCAAGAGCTATCAAAATACAAAGAATAAGGTCGTTAGCAGGGTTGGAAGACATCTGTGGGGCAAAGACCACCCCCACTGCTCTCATTCCCTCCA
Source organism: Shinisaurus crocodilurus (assembly GCA_021292165.1). Taxonomy (NCBI): domain Eukaryota; kingdom Metazoa; phylum Chordata; class Lepidosauria; order Squamata; family Shinisauridae; genus Shinisaurus; species Shinisaurus crocodilurus. The sequence continues at coordinate 98,563,960 of CM037881.1, read as the reverse complement.
AAAAGGTGGGAAAGAGACTATAAGAACCAAGAGGTTTTAGCAAGGTGGGTCGGGAGAAGGAGCTGAAGGGGTCACCTTGGAACGTGAACTGCAGGGCAGGGCCGGCGCTACCGCTAGGCAGACCCAGGCGGCTGCCTAGGGCGCGTGGCGGCAGAGGGCGCAAACTCTGCGCCCCTTCCTCGCCTCCGCCGCACTCCTGCCCTGCCTGCCGCCTCCGCCGCGCCTCCCCGCCCGCTTGCCGGCCGCTGCCGCTGCCGCCGCCCCCGCAACCCCCCCCGCGCGCGCCCGCGCGCCCGCCAACCACCTACCTACCTACCTTCCCGTCGTAAAGCGCGGGATCCCATCGCGTCGGAGGAGGAGGCGGCGGCAGCAGCAGCCAGCAGCGGGGGCGGTGGGAAGGTAGGTGGTTGGCGGACGGTCGCGCGGTCGCGCACGCGCGCGGGGGGTGTTGCAGAGCAGGGCTGCTTTGCTCCGGAGCCCCCCCCCACGGCACGAGGGGGGGCGCCTAATATAATTTGGCCTAGGGCGCCAAACAGCCCTGCACCGTTCCTGCTGCAGGGCTACAGCTGGAACCTCATCACAGCAGACAGGTAGTAGCTGGGACTTTGCTTTTCTATCCTTCTAGGCGGGAATCTCTCCCCCCCCCCCTTTTCCTATTCAGGCTTGTCAGGGCAAAAGGGACTCTTTCTCCTCTCCAGAATACAGGGTGTGTTTGAACCATAGCGTAAGGATATTTTGCTGCCTGACATCACTAGGTTTGCTTTACCAACAAGTAAGACACTGTACCTACTCTGTATTCTTCTTCAATAAAACCACCCTTTTGTTTCTAGAGTCTATGTGTGTGTGTGTAGGTTTGTTTAAGTATAAAAGGAGCAAAGCGCACACTTTCCACCCCAGCAGTGCAGGTTTTACCCCAGCCAAAGATCCTAAACCTTTCGTAAGAGTGTGGGGTTAGGGGGAATCTAGCGCCCAGGATTATCTGTCGTAACAGATTGGTGGAGAAAGCGGGGCATCAAGGTGGTGGATTTTTAAGATCAGGCAGCAAAGTGCGGGTCCTTAAGATCCTCACTGGGGAGCGTGTAGCAGTTGTGGCGGGGAGTGTGTCAGGAGCTTTCCCTTTCTATTTCTAAGCACGGGAGGCAACTTTGGGTTGAGGGCGAGGGGCCAAAACATCCAAAAGTTCGGATTCTGTTCTGGGGTAGGAGCGTGGGCTGACCCAGAGCACAGTGCTTAGCTTGTGTTTGTTCTGGGGTTCGAGCGTGGGCTGACCCAGGGATTGTGTCTGTTCTAGGTGGAGGGCGAGGGCCAAAACCTGGGCAGGGATTTGTGATTTTATTGTGTGTTTTGGGTGGAGGGCGCGTAGTCAAAACCCAGGCACTTGTTCTTGGTTGCTGGAAAAGGAACCAGCAATTGGGAGCGTGTCTCTTGATCACTGGAAGAACAGTGAGTTGAGGGAAATCCAAGTGTGCACAGGAGAGAAAAGGAGTAGTGGGAAACAGCACTCACAAGTGGCAGCAGGGTCTTCTGGGAAACGGGAAGCGGCCAACCCGTGATCCCAGGAAACCAGCAGCCAGTTCATAGAGCTAAGAAACGTAGGAGGTGTTTGAGAGAATTAGGAACATCACATTGTGGGACTTGTAAGTCGCAGCAACATGCGCAGAGTTCCTGAGCATAAGCAAAGTGCAAGTGCCTTTTGGAGGGTGATTTGGAGCAGCTGCAGGTTGCAGGGCAAGGGATCGCCCCTGATCAAGGCGTATCCACTCCTGAGACCTGGGCAGAACCAAAGCACCCCCAAAAAAGAGTCCTTCTTCCCTAGGGGTAACCACAAAGAGAAAAGTAATGGCAGCTACTTCAATAGCCTCCCCCATGAGTGGAGCCAGGAGATTTCTCAAGAAGGGAGGAGAATTGACAGAATTAGAGGCATACATTGCCAAAAGAGGAACATGTGTATGGGGAGATGATTGTTTTAAAACAAGCAATCCTTTTAAAACACTCAATGAAGCTTTGGAAGAGTATTTTAAAGAAAGCAAGCCTTCCAAATCACAGAGAAAGGCAGCCATTCTATGGGGAATGCATAATGTGTGTGGCAGCTACCAAAAAATGGTAGAGGCAATGCAGGAGGAGTTAGACCAGCAAAAACAGTTTGTAGAAGGGTGGAAGTTGGAATGCCAACAGTTAATCAGGGAGAAAGAAGAGATACAAGCAGACAAGGTGCGTTGGGCTTCAGCTCTCAGGCAGATGGAGCGGGAAAGAGACCAGGCTGTGCACCAGGCACAAAGGGCAAGTGGTGAAGTAGAAGAAGCCACGAAAAATCTAAACCAGGCTAGGGCAGCCACTGAGGTGTTAATAGGGAAGTTGCAAAGACAAAGGCATGTGGTCACACATGACCACTGCAAGAAGCAAATCCAGGAACTTCAAAGGCAGCTAGAAGCTCAGCTAGGGCTCAATGTCGCCATCCAAAGTGTCTTGCCAGATGCGGAGGTTAGCGAGTTGAGGGCATTTATCCACCACACGCCAAGCCCAGAGCCAGATCCTGGGGAGCCCTGAAGGAAGAGAGCTAGAGGCTAAGGGAGAAATGCCAGTAGCTCCAATAATAAGCAAGACAGTGACTACAATTGGCTCTGGGAATAATAGAACTAGAGTAGAAGAAGTACAGGACACAGTGAGGTGGTCCCCATCTCAGGCAAAAGCTTTGGCTGAGGTTTTGGGTCCACTCAATAAAGCAACGGTACTGGCATGGCTTGCTCGAATCAGTACTATGCACCCCACTGCTGACATCTTTGATGTAGGCCAAGTGGCACGGTACTGCGCCTCTGAGAATGACATCACATGTATCGAGGCAGGAGTAGGATTGATCACTGGTCCCAACCTCAGTGATTGGATGAAGGTGGCCATAAAGACTTTCTTTCCAGGCACACCGTGCCTCAGACTGTATTTAATGGACTCTCAGGCACCCCATGAGGGACCAGAGGTCTATTTAAACAGAAAGAAAATGCTAGCCAGACTAGCAAATGGAGTTTTCAGAGCACAGGGGCAATGGGATTACAACACTAGAGAGTTTGTTGAGGCAGCCTACACTGGGCTAAACACCCAAACAAGGAGGGCGATAGGAAGAATAGACCCCCAACAGATTACATGGGCCGAGCTGCAGGAAGCAGTCCAGCAAGTCTCGGAGTGGATAAGGGAAACCGCGCACCCCCAGAAAGAGGGAACCCCCAAAAAGAAAGGGCTTCCAGAGCCAATCCAGGCATTGACCTACACAAACCAAGGACCTCATTCTTCAGTAGTCCCTGGGGCAGACAGAGGCATGCCCAGGCAACAGAATGGATCTAAGTGGGGCCGAGGCCAAGGGAAAGGGCAAAATGGGGTTGGAAGAGGCTGCCTGCCAGGAAAGGTGCCTATTTACCCAGGTGAGGCTGCAGTGGCAAATGCCAGGCTGCAGCTAGAGCAGATATTGCAGAGGGACAAAAGGGATGGCTACACAGAACCAGTCCTAAGAAGCCAAGGGGATGGGCCCAGAGACCGAGAAAACCCTCCCCGGGGAGTCCTGTGGAGACTGCTAAAAAGCTTTGGGGAAGACATGAGGCAGTTTGACCAACAGCCAACCAGCATGTTAAAAGAAGCTGTCCGGCAAAAATTGGGGAGTAACCTTAGTGGGTGGGAGGAAGCCACAGCTCCAGTCGTGCCCTCTGCCCCAGCGTATCCAGAGCCTGCCAATGGGGTAGCCCCCACAGCAGCAATCCATGCCCGGACAGCAGAGCAGCAAGAAGCCATTCAGGCACTGCTCGAGATCCAGTGGGATCTCTGCTAGGGAGGCCCGGTTCCCCTGGCCCCTCCTAGTCTCATCTGCAGGCTAACGCCTGACCAGTGGGGGAGGCCAACAGTTCGGGCTATAATTGGGGAACCGGGAACTGTAGCCCAATGTTTAGTAGACACAGGTGCATCAGTAAATGTGCTGGATCCAGTCTGGGTAAACCAAGGGACCAACACCAAAGTTGTAATTAGCATCAAGGGATATGGCGGCGCCTTGCAAGAAGTTACAGTCTGGCAAGACATCCCCATAGCTTTAGGACCATTTAAAGGGATGGTAACAGCAGCTTTGCACGGGGGAGAAGGCATTATAGGAATTCCATTCCTGCATGCACACTCTATGGTAGTAGATTTGGCAAATAGTGTTTTGTGGCAAATTGAGGGAGGCCCCAAGGAAGTCTCTGCTGTACACCGGTGTGCAGCTATCAAGGCACCTCAGCCTCTGGCAGCCTTGGTAGATGACCCGTGGACAGAGGAGTTTCCAGAAGTTTGGGCTAAAAACAAAATAGAGTGTGGGCGCGTGAATGAGAGCGTGCTGATTAAAGAGGCAGAGTCCAATCATCCCATAGCTGCACTCACAACCAGGGCACAAACACGAACAGCAAGTGTAACCACTCTAGACCTAGCAGAGCTGCAGAAGGGAGACAAGGAGGTAGAAGCATTAGCAGCAGCAGGCCGAAGTTCAAAAGGAAAATACCAAATCCAGCAAGAAGACAGATTGTGGTGGGCCATTAGTTCAGACCAAGTTCGCCATTGGATAGTCCCAGGGTGTGTACGAGGGGACTTGATTCAGTTCATTCATGAGCAAGGGCAAAAGTGGGAAGGGCCAGCCTTAATTGTAGACAGAGCCAGTCCGGCAGTCTACCAGGTTGAGACCCCAGCAGGTAAGAAGGGCAAGGCATGGAAGAAATACTTTCACTGCCCCCAGTTAAAAGAATGGAAAGGAAAGCCTCCAGATGCAGGTGCAGTGGATCTGAGCACAGCAACTGAGCAGTAAATGGGCATTCTCTCTCCTGGTGTTCACAGAATGACCCAAGCCTCAGATTGCAAGTGCACAGAGAAAAAAACCACAAAAAGATCTGGGCAGGAAGTCTATGTGTGTCTGTCTTGTATGTTGTGTGTGATTAGAAATAATTGGGCATCGCCAAACTAGGCGGGTGGGGGAGGGTTAGGACTTCACAGTTTCTCTCTCTTTACCCTATCCAGCCAACATGTGGAAGACCCTAGTTCTGTGGGGAATCGTGCGAGGAGTCATAGGCGATTGGGAAGTCACCAACGGGTGGAGGTGCCATGAGGTGGCGCGGCCAAAAATTGACATGGCGTGCACTCTGACCGACCTGATCCGGGAACAAGTCCCAAGAAAGGCATTAAAATCCTCCTTCCAGGTGAATGTGCATCACGATGCAGCTTGCGAGGCAGAACATGGGATTCCCTGCACGCGCAGTGGGGCGGAGATCCAAACCAGCTTCTACTTTACTGGCGACCACAAGAGCTCCAGGGCACAGTTGCAATGTGCACCCCTTTTCAACACCAGCCAAGGAGTGGATGTTTCCAGAGAGCCCGTCTGTCACATCATCTTAGTCACTGCGATCACTTGGGCAGTAGGTTCACCAGTCCACTTCCAAATCATGGTGGTCAGCGAAAAGGAGAGGCGGAAAGGCGAAGAAATCCTGCTCACTCTAATGGCCTCCACTGGGCAAGTTTACCGGAGATCTTTCCAGAACTGGAAGCATTTTAAAGGCCACGTGTCTGTGGAGAAGCTGAAAAGCCAAGGCATTTTGGACTGGGGTTTGATGTTAGATGAGAGGCATTGTGGAACTAACAGGGAACATATTCCATTTAGCTCGGTGAGTTATGACGCTGTTATTGACTTCCAAAGTGCCCCGGGCCCTTACACCCTCAGGGTTGGGCAGAAGGTTCTAGCAATAGATCCCCTAATCAAAAATGTGACAATGTTGTCCAAGTTAGAATACCCTATAATCGGGTCACACGTGCTAAAAATGAATCAATTCCAAGAAGTGATCTGGCAACCAAAAAGATCCTTGAAACAGGTCATTATACCACTCCATAAATTGAATATCTCCCAGGAGTTTCCACAATGCGCACCATACCTGACCACGAGTCAGCAGGGATGGGGAAAATGGGAAGACTTATGGCAAGGGAGGTTTGGGAAAACCAGGAACACCAGGAGTGTCGGAGAAGCATTAAGCTTAGGCGTAGGCTTCTTAGATGCAGGAGACATTGAGATTGTGGACAATAAACTGATGTATGCCACCGAGCGAATTGAAGAACTGGCAGAGCCCATCACCAGGGCACTGGCACACACTGTAGAAGTGCCTCAGGTCATTTCTGCAATCCTCCCATTGTGGGAAAGGGTGATAGAAAAGGACAATTTTAAGATTGTAAATACTGTCATGTCTTTGCAACAAAATGTCTCTTTAGCAATGTCATGCATGCAGGCTCAGGGACTAGCCCATCAGCTAACAATGTCTCTAATTCACATGGCCATTAACCAGGTACTCCCCCAAGAGGTCAAAAATGTAATTGCTCCCTACATGTCCAAAGGAGAGCAAGAGCTAGACAAATGGTGGGAGCTAAGGAATGCCACGTATGACAGAGAAGGCGAGGAACTCACACTGTTCCTAGCCACTGTAGAAGCCAGGGAAACCATGAGAGTTTTTCCAGTTGTTCCCTTGGGTATCCCAATCAGTAAAGGTATGGTCATGTATGCGCAAGAAGAACAACACTGGGCACGCCTCAGGGCGGGAGTTTGGGAGACCATAAATGTCAGAGGGTGTCAGCATCACCCAGGGTTAGGCTTTGTGTGTGAGGACCAAACCTTTGAGACTCCATGCAACTGCTTTTCCTATGGGGCAAGAAATACATCCTACTGTTCATTTATGCTCAAGAAAGAGTCTAGTTCAGCTGTCATATACACCGGACAAGGGTGTGTGTGTATCAGGACAAGTTGTGCATATGTGATAATCAACAAGCAGTTCATTCAACCAATGGTTAGATATGTAAATAGGTGTTTTTGTAGTATAAGTACAATAGTAGGTTGTGATTTTGAATTTAGTGTGCCAGTATGGACAGTGCAAATGATTAAGGAACAGGTAGGGCTTTACCCTACCCTCACACCCATTTCCTTAGGTTATGGCTTGCAAGACCTACAGGGATTGCTAGCCCACCCAACACTGCAAAAAGAACTAGACATGGTTAAGGAACTAGGAGAGCAAGCAGTTCTAGAAGTTCACCATGACAATCAGGAAATCAAGAAAATTGCAGCCTCAGTGAGGCAAGCAGGAGCAAAGAGCTGGTGGAGTTCACTAGAGGGGTGGTCCCCAAATTTGGCAGGAGTGTGGGCAATCTTGCTCCACCCAATCGTAATCATGGCCATAGTGCAAAGCTGTCTTTTCCTTGCAACCCTAGGGGTGTTTGTATGGATGAAAAGGTTGACACGAAAGTTCCAGAGGCTGGAGCAGCGAATGAATGCCCGGTGCCAATTAAAGAGGTGGTAGCTTCATATTCTCCAAATACCAAGCTACCAACGGGGGGACTGTTAAGATGAGATATAGTTCTGATCATTTGGTTAGGACTACACTTTCAAAAGGAAGTCCACAGCCCTCATAAGAAGCGTTGGGTAAGCAAGGGTTCAAGAGAAAAGAAGCAGCCTACCCACCTCCCCAGCAGGGCAGAAGGCAAAAGGTCATGACTGAAGGCTTGAATGGAAGAGTGAGTGAAGCCTAGAGGCATGCATAGGCAAATGAGTGGCAGGCTTGCATTGATTAAGACCTGAATATTGCATATCGCCTAAAACACAGGAGGATTTCTCCTGAAAAGATATGGCTCCCCCCCCCCCACTGGGCGAATACCACCAGAAGTTTACTCCAAAAACAGTCCCATCAGCAAGAAGACCCAAACCTTTGTACACCCATCAAGAGCTATCAAAATACAAAGAATAAGGTCGTTAGCAGGGTTGGAAGACATCTGTGGGGCAAAGACACCCCCACTGCTCTCATTCCCTCCAAAAAGGTGGGAAAGAGACTATAAGAACCAAGAGGTTTTAGCAAGGTGGGTCGGGAGAAGGAGCTGAAGGGGTCACCTTGGAACGTGAACTGCAGGGCTACAGCTGGAACCTCATCACAGCAGACAGGTAGTAGCTGGGACTTTGCTTTTCTATCCTTCTAGGCGGGAATCTCTCCCCCCCCCTTTTCCTATTCAGGCTTGTCAGGGCAAAAGGGACTCTTTCTCCTCTCCAGAATACAGGGTGTGTTTGAACCATAGCGTAAGGATATTTTGCTGCCTGACATCACTAGGTTTGCTTTACCAACAAGTAAGACACTGTACCTACTCTGTATTCTTCTTCAATAAAACCACCCTTTTGTTTCTAGAGTCTATGTGTGTGTGTGTAGGTTTGTTTAAGTATAAAAGGAGCAAAGCGCACACTTTCCACCCCAGCAGCGCAGGTTTTACCCCAGCCAAAGATCCTAAACCTTTCGTAAGAGTGTGGGGTTAGAGGGAATCTAGCGCCCAGGATTATCTGTCGTAACACCCTTTATAGTAAAGGCCACTTCTGGTAGTGGCTGCGCTTTATAGCAGGGGTGCAGAACCTCAGACCCAGGGGGCAAATCTGGCCCTCTAGGGGTCACAATCCAGCCTACTGGGGTTCCCTACATGGCAATTCCCCCTTTCCCCCAACCACCAACCATTTGGTGGTTTCCTGGCTTTTCTGCAGTTCCCCCCATTCTAAAAGGTTGAAATGCCTCTCCTAAGGCTCAGTTACTGGCAAGAAGAGCTTTAAGCTAAAAGATGCTGGAGGGTTGGGCGGGCGGTATTTTTGGCCCATCCCTTTTGCCTTTGGCTCCACTCACCACTGGAATATGACCCCTAAAAGCTTCTCCGAGATACGATTCGGTGCATCCAGCTGGAAGAGGTTCTGAAGTAGGGATGGATGGACTTTGTTAAATCCGTTCTATCTGCATTTTGCGGATTTTCAGGCGCCTTTCACTCTGTCATCCGCTCAGTGACAGAATCGGATTTTGCCCAAATGCGTTCATACACATTTGTGCAAATTCATACTTCTGAAAATGTGCAAATCTCCCAAAATATGCAACACCCCCCCCCCATGCACATTTTCATGCTTTAGTCTATGGGGGGAAATGCACATTTTTGGTTGGTGTTTTTTTATTTTTAGTTTCTTTTTCTATGACTAAATTTGCATAAGATTACGGAAAGTGAAAAAAACAGCCCACAAGTCTGTGGAATCCGCACGACTCAGGAAAAGTCAGTCTGCTGAGGAATCCACAGATCGGATTTATAGAAATCCAAATTCATTTGAGTCCATTGTGGATTTCTCCGACATCTCTATTCTGAAGTCCTGCTTTATAGTGTACCTAATGCTAGTAGACAATCTAGTTTCACAAGCCCTTCCAGTTAGAGATTGCCTATGAAGCCTTTGTTCCTCGGGACTGATATATGCTACTCCTATGGATGTCATGCTCTTTATGTACAATCGTTTAGGAACCTGTTTCTTTTAAAACTTTCTGTGTAACAAATGGTATCAATACAGTCATGCCTTGGATTGCAAGTAACTTGGTTTGAGAGCGTTTTGCAAGACAAGCAAATTTTTAAATATTTAATTTTTTTTTACTTGATATACAAGCGACGTCTTGCAATACAAGTACTGTAGTACGGCTTAAATTAAAAATCCCTGTACAATTTTTGGGGGAGGAATTTTGTTTTGATATAAGTGTTTTGGATTACAAGCACGTTTCCGGAACGAATTATGCTCTCAATCCAAGGCATGACTGTACAAGTCTTGGAGGGGGGGGGGAAATCTCGGGATGAATAAACGTTCAAATATTCACTCTTTTTTCCTGAGATGGTCAGAGCAGGCATAGTCTAATATAAAGAAAGCAAAAGATGGAATGAGGAGTTCATTCCAGATACAGTAATACCTTGGATTGCAAGCATAATTTGTTCCGGAATCGTGCTTGTAATCCAAAACACTCTTATATCAAAGTGAGTCTCTGGCGGGTGTGAGCGGGGCCGATTTCGGCCCAATACGCCTGCTCGAGGCGAGCGGTTACATCCCTACAGACTACTTGTATTGCAAGACGTCGCTTGTTTATCAAGTCAAAATTTATTTTAAAAAATTGCTTGTCTTGCAAAATGCTCTCAGACCAAGTTACTTGCAATCCAAGGTATTACTGCACTGCCATGCTCCTTCTCTCTCTCTCAACATGCAGCAAAACTGACTGCTGTCAAAATGGTTGGGAAACTAAGTATCATTGAGTAATCTGATGCTCATTTATTGGGGTGACCTTTAAACATTCCCGGGAGAGTGCCAGGCCACTGGCAAAATGGGAAATTGCCAAGTTGTTTGATGTTGCAGCATTTGGATCACATGCAATGACGAAATAGTTTGCAGGCATTTGACTCTACCAAGAAACATTAAGGCCAATGAGACATTGACATTAGCATGCCTGAAAGCTGGGGGTGGGGGTAGGTAACACGATCTTTAGAAGAATATTAAAGCCATGTTGAAACATTAATCTTCAAAGCCTCCAAGATGAATTAAATACCTACCTCATCCTAGCTTGCCATTTTATGAGACACAAAATTATTAGTGTTTGCTTGATCTTTGTAACACCTCCATTCCTTACCATTTGTAAACCATCATAAAACACAATATTATTCCTTAGCAACCATCTGCTATGTTCCATATTTTAATGATATAATACAATATTTATTTTGATGAATTGAGATTCCTTTAGAAGTGCTGGAAATTAGTGACTCTCAGTCTCAGTCAGATAAAAAAATATTATTTGATATATAATTTTGAAGTACACTTACACTGTTTTGATTAAAGCTAAAAGTGAGTAGAGAGGTGGGGTGTTTATTTTTAAAAGTTATAAATGATATTTAGTTTATTTACAACATGAGATTCATTTTAAGACCATAAAGGGGACTTTATTTTCATTTGTTTTGTGTATTTTGATTAACTTCCAGAGTGAGGAAAGTACTGTAGAAGTCAGAAACTGGAAGTCGCCAGGCCAAATCTGGTCTGTTCCTTCCACGTGTTGACCTAAAGGTAAAAGATGTGTGGAAAAAGTGATATCTGTGACAACAGAAGTTACAAGCAGGACACTTTATATTGGGGTTGACATACTGCCCTATCCCATTCCACCTCACACGCTTTTCAAATAGAAAATGAAAATAGTTCTGGTCCCGAATATAGTGTAATCAAGCCTGATGATTTCACCACATGACTTTAGCAACCAATTAGAATTTTGTATTTCAATCAGTTGTTTTATTGCTTCATTTAACTTGACTGGAAATGCAAGTATTTTATTCTGCTCAGTTCACAAGCAAACACACCTATGAAATTTGTTGGTGAACCTTGCAGGGTGAGTGAGAATCTGGTATGCTGATACATAGAAGTTAGAATCAGCTGCATTCCACTACAAAGATAAACACTGCAATAAATATTTTGTTCATCTCCAGTGTTGTTGTTTTTTAAATCAAGTTCTGATGCATGTCTTCTGGTTAAAATACAGATATGAACACTGGAATAAATAAAATCAAGCAAAAACTCAAATGCAGGTTCTTTTTCAGTGGAGGCCAAGTCAACCTGGACTTACGTAGTTCATTTTTAAAATTAGGGGAACAATTCATACATGCTGCTAGGAACTGTTGTCCACCACCCCAATCAGTGAACCATGCCACTACAGCTTCTCAGCGAAGAACCATCTGGACTGAATTCTCTCAGGTTGGCTGTTGCTGGCTCCTCCTGGGCAGGAAAGAGTAGGTCTCAGTGGAACTTTCCTTGAATAACAAGACCTACCTGGGCTGAGCTGAGCTCTGGCATACCTCTGTGTTTCGGGTGTTTCCTTTGGACCTGAATCCTGGCTTGTTCTCTGGTCTTGCCTCCTGATTCACCATTTGATCCTGATTGTTCTTTGGTATGGACTCCAAGTTCTTGTCTCCTGACTCATGCCAGACTGCTGCTCACAGCCCAACCTTGACACATACCATCAGTCCATCACCAAACTTAAATCTGTGAGTGAATATTGGGAAAAGTCCCACTCTTGCATTACACATTAGTATTAGTAGGAGATCAGTGTGAACCAGAGATCTGAGCATTCAATATTGAATTACATTTTATTGTGTATGTATTTATTACATTTATATCCAATGTTTCCTCCAAGGAGCTCAAGGCAGCTGCTATTTTACATAACAACAATCCTAGGAGGTAAATGGGGCCAGACACTATGACTCAGACTAAGGTCACCCAGTAAGCTTTCATACATGCCTGAGTAGGGACTTGAACCTGGGTCTCCCTGGTACTGATTCAACACTCTAACCACTACTACACCATACTGTTATAGCATTATCAATATTGTAAATAAAAATAGCAACAAATAAATAAACTCGTGGCTATACCTAGCTTTCCAAGGTGGTTGGCCAGTGTGTGAGCAGAATGCTGGACTAGATAAACCTTGGTCTGATCCAGTATGGCTCTTCTTATGTTCTTAAGGTGTCCTTGGACACGCTGCTATCCTTTGTCTTAATTTGAGATTTATAAAATATTATTATTTCAGACCTTGATGGAAACAATCTGTAATTACAAAGGTGATAGCCTGCCTTTCTGGTGGGGTATGGGTCTTCCTTCCCAAACCTGGTGGCAGCTAATATCTGCATTAAAACCCAGATCCACTGCAGTTAGGGTGACCATGTGTCCTCTTTTACCATCTTCTATTTGAAGGGCTGCCAGTGGACAATCCTCTATTTGAAGGCGTCCTTTATTCAAAGGGCTGCTCTGTCCAATTCTAGTTTAAAGATTTAAAAAATGTAAGGACTGTTTCCTATCACCACTTAGCACCTGGACAGCAGACTGAACAGGCAGACATTCAGGTCACCTGATCACCATCTTCCACACTATGGTGAGATGTGCTGTATTTCTATTTAAATTATTTCTAAATTTGCATTTATACATATAAATTAGCGTTGTGATATGTATCACTTTACCAGCTGCAGCACAATTGTTTACACATGGAAGGTACAGTGTGGCTCTGTAAACAGGTTTATTATGTCTAGGCCACAGGATCTATTCTCAGGCTTGAGAGTCAGAACTGTGGGAAAGAAACGAGCTGGTCACATGGTTTGTATGTTCTGATCACATGCGAACTTGTTCAGTCAGAAGCCATTTTAAGGGGAAGGATTTCTTCTTCTTTTTCTTGTTCTTTTCCTTTGTTCCTGCAACAATGTAACACCTTTGCTGAGGTGGAGTGAAGCTCAACTTACTCCACTGGACTTAATGCTTGCTATGCATTTATACTCTGCACAGGGACTGTAACTAGGAAATGTATACTCTGTAGAACTTTACTTGATAAGTGAATAAACAGGTAGTATTAGAACCTGTGGTGTTCCAGAAAGTGTTTCCTGACTCCATCGATTAATCTGCAATGGGGAAGCTGGAAGCAAGTGTCATTACATTAAGGCAGGCTGGGCTGGTGGAGCTGGATCTGACGCTGCATGCTGTGCAAGGGGGGTGAGATCTGTTAAGATCTGTGTGTGGAATTCCAGGCATCTGTTAGCACACAGATTGGATTATAAATCTCCCAGCACCACAAACTTCAACAATTAGCCCATGCAACTTTTATGCAAATTTCTGTCCTCTTTTCTCCTCTTTTATTGGTGATGCATTTCCTCTTTTTTTTGGCAATTCATAAGTGTCTTCCCTAAGTGTAATTCAATTACAAATTTAAAAAGTGCAGTTCCAATTTAAGGATCAAAAAGTTACACACAGGTGATGACAACAAGTGCAAAACCCCGCCTTTGCTTACCTCTCATAGAAACTCAATACTACTCAATCCCCAGAACAGCCTCTTGCTCACCTTTTAAAATAAATGTCTGTCTCTGTGTTCTTATGTTTTTGGATTTATTAAACCTGGGTCTTTCATGCTGTTGGTGATCTCTTGGGTCACTATCTCACCTTTCTATACTTACCTTTTTTCTTGGAGGGGTGTGGATTATGAGCAAAATGATACTCAAAGCTTCACAAAAACCACAGGATAGCTAACAAATTCCAAGTTTCTAATTAATATATCCATAATATAGAATCTTTTGTTAAAAGAAGGCGTAATATAATCTGGCTGTGACACATTAAAATAATCTCTTGCTTTCTAGAATAAATGTTATCCAAGTTCTTTATCAAGTTAACATAATCTACGCCTAAAACACAATGTTTCTGAGATATGATATGGGCCTAGACAATATAGGCTTGGTCTTGGTCCCAATATGGCAGCTGTCTGTCTAGTTATAATATATCCAGCTCTTCCTTCAAAGACACCTTAGACACATGACACTGCCTATAAAAATCAAATATATATTTAAGCATCATGTAATATATTTGGCAGTATCCAATGTTGTGCCTCCACGAATAGAAGGAGCTTCCATTCACAGATCAAGACTTGCACTCATGGAAGAGGTCCATTTTTGCTTCCATTTTTGAATTACAACATTGGATGCTGCCCACTATTAGCACACAGAAAACACAATAAAATAATGGAAGGACCCCAGTACAGATAGATATACCCATAGAAGCCCTCTTAAACAAAGAGCTTTTATCTACCAGAGAAACATTACGAAGTCAGGCTCCATGGGTCTCCTATGTGTGGAAATATTCCACAACTGGGGGCAACACAGGTAAAAAGAACTTGTTCCGTACTTCATTGATTGTACCTCATGATTATATGAGACCCAAAGAAGGGCCTTCCCTGAAGGTCTTGTGAGCAGGGCCAGCCCTGCAATTAGGCAGAGTGAGGTGGGTGCCTCAGGCAGAAGATTTTTGGTGTCACAGAAAGGCAGCAAATTCTTAGTTAAGGTGCAGTCCTATGCATGTTTAGACAGAAAAAAGTCTTACAACTCCCAGCATTCCCCGGACAGCCATGGCTGTCTGGCAGGGATGTTGAAGAGTCCTTGGTCTCGAGTCACGAGTCGAGTCACAAGTCTTTGGACCCGAGTCTTGAGTCTGAGTCCGAGTCCTTGGTCCAAAATGGTGACTCATGAGTCACGAGTCCCAAGTCACTCCCAAAGCTGACTCCACGAGTCCCTATTAAAATCAATGGGGGGTTTCCCCAACAAAATAAGGCTACTTCAGATGTGTGGCTAGGCACACTAGGCACAAGTGTGCCTTTTTATTTCAAAATTCTGCAACTGATTTTGACAAGAACAGACCAGGCAGACAAACCCAAAATAACCGTGCAGGCAGAGGAGGCAGGAACCCCAAACAGGCAGGCAGAGGCCAGGCAGCCAAACCCAAAATGTCTGAAAGGTTGCATTTTAGGAAAATGATTTAAAAAAATAAAATCTTCACCGGCGATTGCACTTCTCTCCATTCCTCCTGGCACAGCCCAGGGATGTTGAAGAGTCCTTGGTCTCGAGTCCCGAGTCGAGTCTCGAGTCCCATTAAAAATATTGGGACTGGAGTGGGACTTGAGTCAGAGGGGGGACTCAGTCCGACTCACAAGTCGAGTCCTGGAGTCCGAGTCCCCATCCCTGTTGTCTGGGGAATGCTGGGGGGTTGTAAGACTTTTTTCTGTCTAAACATGCATACGATTGCGCCCTTAATATATTATTATTGTATTTTTACTGTCAGAGAGTGGGGAGGTGCTTATAGGATTTTCTGCCTCAAGTGTCAAAATAACTTGGTTGGTCTTGGGTATTACGCGCCTTGACTAGGCCTTGGTTGGCTTTGGGTACTACGAACATTGACTAGGCCTTGGGTACTACACACCTTGACTAGACCTTGGGTACTACGCACCTTGGCTAGCGGAAGGCCACCATTTGCTGCTCCACTTCTGGCAGAAAATTGTCTGGACTGGCCCTGCTCATGAGGTATTCTGTTGAGGTGGTCATATGGAAGAGAATGCTACTAGGCCAGGTAATATTACTAGGGGCCCATGTCTAAAGGCACGATGATGATGATGATGATGATGATGATGATGATGATGATGATTGTATTGTAAATACATTATTTACTTATATAAGACAAGTCTCAGGAATTTTAGCACTGTAAGGTAATACTTTCTCCTCTGCTACATTACACTTCAATGTACCGTATTACACTGCTCGGCCTTCAAGTGACTTCTGGAATAGGTCACTTTCTCCCTCCCCATACTTAGGCCAGTTGAGAAACAGGTTTGCCACCTAATCTGCTTTGTGTGAGAACTAGGCTCAAGTGTAGGTTATTCTTGTGTTTAAAAAAGTGCTTACCTTTTAGAGTCCCTGGATATACAGTGGAGTGTTGAAACATTTCTTTTTAATAGTTCAATTTTAGCAAATCTATATACACAAAAGCCAAATATAAAATGCTTAAAATATTAGGACTTATATGGGGCACAAGGGAATGATGTTACAGCTGGATAAACCTAAGCTTTTTCTCTGCTGCCTCAAGTGAGAAATAATATAAACATTTAGACAATTCTCCAAAGCATGAGTTGCTTGTTTAATGATAGACAGAATTCTTTATGTTTGAACAGCTCTCTCCTAATTTATGAACAATTCTCACCTTTAATGCATTAAACATGTTGTCATTTTCAGGATAAGCATGTGTCTCAAAAGCCCTTAATCCAACTTCAAACCAGAAATGGGGGCCAGCAGAGTAAAAGGAAGTACTTCTTCACACACAGGGCATAGTAAAAAAAAGGAATATATACAAGGAAATTAATATGTTACGAACTAGATTTCTTTAAATCCAGGCCAAAATGGAAAATGACTTTTAATTACATTTTCCCCTCTCTGATTTCATGGCTGCAAAAGGCTGTCAGATTAAAAATTGGATGGTGACTGTTCAATTCCAAACATCAGGCCACAATCGAGCACAAAGTTAACAGTACTTCATTGAATGTGATGCCTTGATATGAAAAAAATGGTTTCAATTATACACAAAGGCTTGGATCCTAAATTAATTTAAGTTAGGGAGCAATCCTATGTTGACCAGGAGGCTAGCTGAGGGGTTTCATAGATCATAGATCATAGAGTTGGAAGGAGCCTACAAGGCTATCGAGTCCAACCCCCTGCTCAATGCAGGAAACTAGAGGAGGGGTCTCCCATCCAAGTAACAACCAGGCTTGACCCTGCTTAGCTTTCCATGCTCAGACAAGCTGAGCCAGCTTAAGCCACAGGTCATAGGAGCAGCGTAAGTTCCACTCTGCCAGCAGAGTAAAAGGAAGTACTTCTTCACACACAGGGCATAGTTAAACTATGGGATCCACTACCACAATATGTCATGATGGCCACCAACCTGGACAGCTTTAAAAGGTGATTAAACTTAATGGAGGATAAGCCTATCAATAGCTACTAGTCCTGATGACTATATAATACCTCTTCCCCAGTTGCTCAGGAACACGAGTGGGATGGTGCTATTGCAGTCAAGTCCTACTTGTGGGTTTCCTGTGGGCAGCTGGTTGGCCACTGTGTGAACAGAATGCTGGACTAGATGGATCCTTGATCTGATCCAGCATGACTCTTCTTATGTTCAGAGTAGGAGGTCCACTGGAGAGACAATACCTGTGCTGCTATAGGTATCTGGGTATGCCTGCAGAAAGCTCTACTAGCAGTGTGTGTGTGTGTGTGTGTGTGTGTGTCAAAACAGGGCACTCTAGGAAGTGTTGGGGTGACTGTGGATCCACAGAGTCTGAAGCCCCTTCTTTTCCCCAATACACCCACAAATTTGGTCTATAACTGCATCGGCCTGCTGGTGTAATTATTTCCCTCCCATTGAAGTCAATGGGAGGGAAAATTTAAAAAAATCCACACCCTATCCCTTCCACCTCGTACCCTGGTTGCAGAGAGCCAGCAGGGCTATGGATATGGTGGTTGTTGCTTCACCACAGAATCTGCTCCCCTCCAGGGATAAGGATTGCTCTGCCCAGGAAATTAATGGAAGAAAAGTTTCACTATCCCCCAGCAGATACCACCACCACCCAGCTTCTTTGAGGGTCAGTTGGCCCTCCTGGACAATGTGGGGTGGCTATGGGGGCCTTCTGGGTTGGCGGGGAGAGAAGGGATGGGGAAAAATATTTCCATGAACTTCCTTTAGATATCTTAGGATCCAACCCAAAGTATTTTTCACAGAAACCAGAAAAAGAAATCAGAAAATAGCACTGAGTCACTACCAACCAATCCTTACAGAGAAATCATGGATTGTTTATGGAGATCAGTGCTGCAATCCTATGCAGGCATTCCTGGAAGTAAGCGCCATTGAACACAGTGGCGATAGCTTCAGTTAATAGGCATAGGGTTGAACAGCATAGCTGCAATTCTATGTACAGTTAACTGGGACTAAGTTCCATTAGTACCAAATGATCACCCGGAATTATTTATCTCTCTTTTTGAGTGGATCGACCTGTGGTGTACCTTTTCTTTTCTTTGACCATCTTAATCATTGCTTAACATTTCCCTTTTTTATCCCAATCGGATGGAGGATAACGGTGCAACTCTATGCATGTCTACTCAGAAGTAAGCTGAATTCAGTGAGACTTATTCCAGGTAAACAGGTATAGAATTGCAATATAAATCTAATAATAAAAGTTCCCAGGATAGGGATGTGCGAGAATTTTGATTCTTTTCATAAATTATGCGAACATGTCCCATTCACAATCCTGAATGAGAACACAAGCCGGAGTGCTTATTTTCAAGAAAAGTTTGCAAATTCCCAAGTTTGTGATTTTGTTTTTAAAAATGTGTATTTTTAAAAAGAAAAATGTTCACTTTGAAATGAACATTTTCAAAAAAACATGCATTGTTATGCGTTAGTCAATGTGGAAAAGGTGCGCATTTTTCCCATTCATAATGCACACTTTTTCTGTTTGAATGAGCCAAAAAGCAGGTTGAAAACAGGAGCGAGCCAGAACAAGCTTTGAAGTGGTTTTTGGTAGCCCAGATGCATGTGTGTGTGCGCACGCATGCACACATGTGCACTTGTGTGCACTCATACATATCTTTTAAGAGACTCACTTTGATATAAGAGTGTTTTGGATTACAAGCACGGTTCCAGAACGAATTATGCTCTCAATCCAAGGTATTACTGTATCTATTAAAGTGCTTGTAAGGAACAGAAATAGCACAAAGACAGAGCACCATTTGTTCAGCAAAGTACAATCTTGCAATTCATATCACATCTGGGGTTTTGACTTTCTTCACCCAACTACTGTTTCTCACAGTTAAATCCCATAATAAGAGTAATTAATGTTACCTGAAAAGCCAGCCACTAGTATAATTACATTGTCAAACTTTGAGCATTTTCTTGGCTTTGGTTTTGTTTGTTTTTTTGGTGGAGGGGAGGGAAGGGTCAGCTTCATAATTAATGCAAGCTGTGCTTTTATTTGTCCCAGACTGACCTTCCCATGGTAACTCATGCCCTAGTGACCCCAAGCCTCCGTCCCTGTAATTATCTCTTATATGGGTTCTGACTTGTTCAGAATGTTCCACCATTGTTATTTACTGTTCTAGGCAATAATGAACTAATTATATCCATCCTGGATGTCAGAAAGGATGTAGACAAGAGCGATAGACTTTATATATTGAACTTTAAGCCTTTGACAAAGTCCTTTGTGGAAGACTTCTAGGCAAACTTTGCAATCGTAGGATAGGAAAATGTATCACCTTATTGATCTGTAACAAAACTGGAACATGTGGATAAGAATAAATGGGCAGAAGTTTTTGTTTGTTTGTTGCAAATACAATACCAAAGCAGCAACAACAAACAACCACAAAAAAGGGGTAGGGTAAACCACAAAAGAGAAAAAAGCAAATCTACAAAGCAATAATTTACATCACCTTTAATATAAAAACTTAGTCTCCAATTGCCCCAAAATGCCACGACCATCACAAAAACACTTAAGCCATCACAGCTTCTCACTTTGTCAGGCAGAGTCCCAAATTCCCCTGCCTCCCGCAACTGCAAGCTACTTTAAGCAGCTCTTAAAGGGGCAATGGGCAAAATTACAGCTAAGCTTGCAGTTTTAGCTTAGCTGCAGTTTTGCTCATGGCCCCTTTAAGAGCTCTGCTTAGGCTCAAACAGCTGCAGTAAGCAGGGAGGGAACAGACTGCTAAGCTGGGAGGACCAGGTGAGGATGCAGTGTGCGTCCTCTACCTGTTGCCTCTGCTGCACCTTGCTGTGGGAAAGGGATTATGTGGGTGAAAAGAAAAGGAGGTGGAGGCTGCACCCTCTGGCCTGGTCCTACGAAGAGGTGAATGAGGGAATTTATCACGATTCCTATCTTTATATTGCCAAAGATTTTATTTCCTAACAAAGCTGACTCTTTGCCTCTAACAGGTGAGGTACAGTGTCAGAAGGAAATGCAAGAAACTTCCCCTTCTCTCTGAAACTCCATGTTTGGGGGTGTGGAGTGGGTGGGTAAGCTTCACCTGTTGAATTTGTGCCAATCCTGACCATTTTAAAACAAAAAGAGATTGCCCTGCAAGCACTGACCCACCCCCCCCATGGAAAACACCAGATATCAACAATTAAGGGTTTAAGTAAGGTTAAAAAAAAAAAACATTACAAAAGCCACTGATAAAATATTATAAAATAATATATAATATAATATTGTAATAATTATAATATATATTATATAATAATATAATTCTGGAAACGTCATCCTAGCACTGGTGCTGCTACCTCTTCTTCTAGCAAGGAGCAGCATTTCACAATTATCCCTCAATTACACGATACTTAATCAATCTGCTGGATATGTTTAATGCTGGATATATGTGCTCAAATGCAAGATATATGAATTGTGGGAAGGAAAAATATTTATTAACCTCCAACCATGAATTTTAAAAAAGAATAAAGCATGTTCAAAAAGAACACAAGTGAGGTTTGAAGCCCTTTAGGAAAATCAGCAGAAGGACATGCTTCAACCAGAGCATATGCAGAACACACAGGAATAAGAAATAGTCTCTGTGCAGTGATAGCAGCAAAAATCAATCTATTTAAGGGTTCCAAATGCATAGACTGCTCACCAACCAGTGATCTGATCCACAAAGCAAAATCTGCTACATACAGAGGCTTGATGTCAAGAAAAGAGCAAACTTCTCAACAAACTAAAGTTGAAAGGGGGATTGGCTGTGCTCACGTTATGGCCATCAGTAGTAGCATAAATGTTCTCTAAGGGTTCTATAGGAAGTTTTGCTGTTTAAAAACTCCAGTTGAAAGTGGAAGCAATAGCACTGAAGAGCAATTGTTTGTTTGATTACATGACAGTTTGTTTGTAATGAAGACTTTTCACCCATGTTGTATTTATTTATTTTATAATGTTTATTTTTATAATAATGTTGTATTTATTGTTAATGGTGTGTGTGTGTGTGTGTGTGTGTGTGTACACATACACACACAGTTGTATTTATTGATTTGGGGTTTTCTTTTTGCCTCAGGCTTCCCTAAATGCAATACAGAAATCCAAAGATTTCTGTGCTTAAAATGCTGCAGTTTTGTGTGTTTCCTCTAATAACTTTTGTACCTGGCCATGCCCTTTGGTTGCCTGGCCATACCATTGGCCACTCCCTCATGTTGCCTGGCCACACCCTCTTGATCACACCTTCATGTTGCTTAACCATACCTCTTACAAGTTCACATGTGTGTCCCTATTTTCATCTGTGAAATGTTGGAGGGTATGTAAAAAGGAAAAAGAGGGGAAAGAAGGATTTAACAATTCCATTTCAAATATATATATATTAATATAAGCCGTCCATATATCTAAATAAGCATCCACATGAGATTGATGGCTGTAGGGGATACATGGAGCCAAGTGAGAATTCTGGCAACACTAATGAACTTATACTCTTTTTAATTTCTAAGCACATACGCAGGCCCAGCCCAACTTATCTTGCTGCCTACTACTGCCCACCTCCCTACTTCCGTGTGTGTTGCTGAAAATTATAGCTGAAAAAGTTTCCCCCTCAGTCTACCTCACACTGCCATCTGCCCTGCCCGCACCACCGCTTTTCTTTCCTGGCTGTGAGGAGCTTGCCTGAAATCTCACAAGCCCCACTCAAAGTCTCACAAGACCCGATCTCCGGACAAAAAGAAAAGTAGCTTGCCCAAAAATCTAATACAAGGCAGAGGTGGGTCTGAGCTCCAAAACACAAAAACACTCTTCTGAACCCCAATAAAGGTGGCACTGGAGGGCAGTACTTTGCTTTGTAGCATGCCAGCATGCCAATTAAAACAAAAGTACAATTTAAAAATCTTAAGACATAAAATAAAAACCAGGAGGGCCTGGGAGCCTGGAGAGCATCAAGAGAGGTCTCTGCAGGCACCACGTTGGAGGCCCCAGCCACAAAACCTTGGGGGTGTTGCTGCAAGCCCCCTGCCCAGCTCAGAGGCTGACATGCCTGCCACACTCCCAGGTCACAGGATAGGCCTTCCTTAGTAGTCTATGTTGCTGTGGGCCTGAAACTGCTGCCACTCCTGCCAAAATTATCCCAACATGTGGGCTGGGATGGATATCAGTCAGGCTGCCCAGTGACTGGATCCTTGCCTTATGCCCCACCACGTTCTGCGAGGTGTAACCAATAATATTATGGCCATTCCAAACCCACTTCAGTCTGTAAGTGGTAGTAGTTGCCAGGGATGGGGACTCGGACTCCAGGACTCGACTCGTGAGTCGGACTGAGTCCCCCCTCTGACTCAAGTCCCACTCGAGTCCCAGTATTTTTAATGGGACTCGAGACTCGACTCGGGACTCGAGACCAAGGACTCTTCAACATCCCTGGGCTGTGCCAGGAGGAATGGAGAGAAGTGCAATCGCCGGTGAAGATTTTATTTTTTAAAATCATTTTCCTAAAATGCAATCTTTCAGACATTTTGAGTTTGGCTGCCTAGCCTCTGCCTGCCTGTTTGGGGTTCCCTGCCTCCTCTGCCTGCATGGTTATTTTGGGTTTGTCTGCCTGGTCTGTTCTTGTCAAAATCAGCTGCAGAGTTTTGAAATAAAAAGGCACACTTGTGCCTAGTGTGCCTAGCCACACATCTGAAGTAGCCTTATTTTGTTGGGAAAAACCCCCATTGATTTTAATAGGGACTCGTGGAGTCAGCTTTGGGAGTGACTTGGGACTCATGACTCGTGAGTCACCATTTTGGACCAAGGACTCGGACTCGAGACTCCGGTCCAAAGACTCGTGACTCGACTCGTGACTCGAGACGAAGGACTCTTCAACATCCCTGGTAGTTGCTCCCATACCCCACTCTGCACTGCTGGCACTAACAGTAAGCTCCCAGCTACAGCTTTATTCAGGTCAAATTTCTGGCCCATCTGCCATGGAAGAAATGAAAGTGACCAGAAGAAATTGATTGTGGGCGCAATTCTATGCAATTTAGACAGAAAAATAGGCCTACAACTCCCAGCATGCCCCAGCCAGCTGGCTGGGGCATGTTGGGAGCTGTAGGCCTTGTTTCTGTCTAAACTTCCATAAAATTGCACCCTGTGGGTGTTAAATATCTAGTGATCTTACTGTAGTGTAATAGTGTATTTTAAGCTGTTGTTTAATATTGTTATATGTAAACCGCTTAAGCATTTTATTATATTAAGCAGTATATTATTATTATTATATTATTGTGGAAAACCAGCAACCGGGTCTTCTGCGTGAGTTCGGCACTTAACGGGTTAACCGGCACTGAGATATAGCCCGTCAAGGGGATATTACACGATTAAAACTCAACCGTGGCTTAAAAAGCACACCAGTCCATTCATAAAACTAGAATAGACACTTTATTTACTACAGGTTAAATGGAGCGGAACTAATAGACTTCTAGGAATACTATAACATAAACAAGACCTGGTCGTGACCTCAGATATCTTGAATGAATTGGTTCCCAGGCTAGCGTATTGCAGAAATGAGTTACCTTAGACCAGAGACTCTACGACTCCCCGCTTCTAGCCTGGCTCCGAGCCGCCTTGCTTGGGGAAGAGAACTGCTTCACCCAGCCGGTGCTGGCTTTGGAAGGTGTTCACCCGCCCATGTTCCCAACAACCTCTGTGGAGCAGGCAGAGGGGTTTTCTACCCTGCACGCCCTCTCCCTGCCCCTGGGTGATCAGGTGGGCTTATTCCTGCCCCCTTTACGATCAGGTGGGCTTATTCCTGCCCGGGAACAGGTGGCACCTTTGGGCTTATCATGCCCTCTGAGCATACTTAGCAGCTCTTTGAGACTGCCCTGCATTTCCTGATGGTCCATGCGTCTTCTAGTGGATTCAGGCCGATGTGCCCCATTGAGGATATGAGTGTTACCTGTCTGTCCAGTCCTGCATCTGTCCCCCAGTGGGGATTATGCAGACAGGGGTTGTTAGGGGAAAACTACGTGTGGTTACCAAGGGGAAAACTGTGTCAGGGTTCGTGTCACTGCGTGTGTGTGTTCAGGCTTTCTCCACAATTATTATTAATAACAACAGCAGCAACAACTAGAGCTGCCTTGGGCACCATTGTGTGGAAAGGTGGGATATAAATTTCAATAATAAATAATAACATAAATGTGTTTCACAAACAGTTGTCTCACCTTTGGGAGGCTAAGGCTGAGTATAATAAACTCCTGGGTGTAAGTTCTGTAGAATTCCAGTGTTTGGAAACATGATAAGATCACTGTGTCAGGCTCTGATTATAAGTCTCGTTGACCTGCACACCTTGCCAACTTTTGTTAGTGTACAGGCAAACACAATGAAATACACACACATGCATGACCCTTACATACACTCTGGCGAGCCGGTTTTGGATTACAACTGGGGATTAAGGAAGCATTTTGTAGAGGATTTACCTTTCTCTAATGACATTCAGTGGAATTTGTAAAATAATTTTTTTTTAAAAAAGCATTTTCTTCCGCTTTCACTCTAAATACTTCAAGATGCAAATCGCTGACTGGCATATAAGATTAAACATATATGCAATTATACAAAAAATGTCTTAGAAGCAACTGTCAATTTAAATATATTTAATACCTCTCTCTCTCTCTCTCTCTCTCTTTTAATGAAAAGACATACATTTTCCTAACAAGTGCATACTTCCCATTGCTTTTGACTTTTTTTTTTTTTTTTAAATTATAGGTGTGTAGGCTCATAGGTAACTGAAAATGTATTTGGTCACCTGTTTTATATTTGTGTTCACTTTCATTTGACTTATGTGTGCACTGTTTAAATGCCTCAGGATGAGCGTGCTTTATAAACTCAATAATGTGAAACATTGCTATTCATCAAGTTGATACTAGATAGGACCACATGTGTCGTCCCCCCCCCCCAAGCTAATTCATTTCCCATCATTTCTTTTTCTCAAGGTCTTCAGTTGTGGTTAATGGCCATTTGGAAAGACAGAAGTTGCCTCTTCTATACTCGGCCAGAAGTATGTCGAATAAGTTTATTATCTGAAAGTGTGAAAAGCCTGAAACTGCCTTCCCCAACCTGGTGCCCTCCAGACATTTTGGACTCCCAGCATTCCTGATCATTGGCCATGCTGGGTGGGGCTGATGGGTGTTGAAGTCCAAAACATCTGGAGAGCACCCAGTTGGGGAAGACTGTCCTAACTAAAGATGAGAACTACCTGTGCTCTTTTAGTGATTGCCCATGCTTAAGAGAAGTTGTGATTGGAGCTAAGCATAAGGCCTGTAGAGGTTGCTGGCTCCAATTTCAGTGGGGCAGTGTATCCACTCCAGGTTGTAGTCTGAACTTTTAAGGAGCTATCCATGGTGCTGAACCTACATTGGGAGGGGTTTATGGTTCAGCACCATGGATAGCCCCTTTAAAGTTCAAACCAAAGCCCAGAGTGGATACAGCGCCCCACTGACATTCAAGCCACCAGCCTCCACTGCCTTAAGGGCTAAAATGGACAAAAACCTAGGCCCACATGCTCAGTCAGATACATTGAATTTGATGCTGGGCCTGGAGATATCTCCTCCTTTTCATTATTCATAACTCAAACATAAGCCATATTACTAGAAGAATATCGTAATCCGGGGCAGTGCTGTTGTTCAATGACAGAACCATCCCAACTTCTCAGTGTGGATTTTCATTCATGGGTGTCCCCATTAGGGTGTCCTTTTCAGTGAGGCGTCCTATTCATTAGGTATTTCCATTCTGTGAAATCACTTGCAGCTTGGAATACCCAATTAAAAAGTGTCAAAATTACACATCTTAGACATGTGTCATTCCAGGTTCATTTTAGGACACATATCTGATCACAGGAGAGATCCATGTGACTTAAATTTGGAAAAATAGTAAAACAGCAGCTGTACTGTTGGGTTTGGATATGGGAAATCAAATGGATCAGCTATGGCTGATGATATACATGTTCAGAAAAAGCATGCAATGAAGCCCTTCTAGGACTGTATCTCTTCAAAATGTAAATAGGAGGGGAATGAATTATTCAATTCTCCCCAAGTCAAAACTTCCTGCCTACGTAAAGCTAATACGCTTGCCACCTGCACCTAAAATAGTACAGGTGCAAGAGGACCTTATTGTGTGCTTTTCTAAATGTTTTTTAAATTAATTTTTATTGTGAATTTTATTATATGAAAAAAACAAACCTAAATAAAATAAAATAAAGTATTACAGTTTTCTTACATGGGATTTGAATATATCCATTACAATAGATGCATATACAATGCTATCCCAAAATATTTTATATATAGCAAAATACTACTATTATACTACTATTTTTAGGCATAATTAAGCATAGACTTCAACAAAGGCAGACCAAATATCCGTGTATTTGTCCATTCGTAGATTATGCCTAAAGACCACCCATTCAAAAATTGAAAGCATCATTAAGTCCTCAACCCATTGTGTTATCGATGGTGGCCATTTGTCCTTCCAATGTTGTAATATTAGTCTTTTGGCTGTCAAAAGTGCACACAGAATCCATTTGCATTGACCTTTCGTTAAGTTCCAAGAAGCAGGTAGATAGTTGAGAAGATCATGCACATCAGTAAATATTAAAGAGTTTTCCATTACATGGTTTATCCCTATTATTACCTTCTCCCCAAAAGAGGCAGCCATTGAGCTTTGCCAAAACATATGGATGAGAGAAGTATTAGCTGTGTTACACCTCCAACAGTTAGCTGATTTTGACAAACCCTTATTAAAAAGATGTTGTGGCATCCAATATACCCGAAATGTAGATTTAGCTGAATTAGACGTAACCTAAAATCCATTAACCCTTCTGAGATAGATGCCAATGCAGCAATCCATTGATTGGGCAAGGCAGGACAATCCGATTCATTATTCCATTCTTGCCTAAGACTCTGCATGTCACATTTATTCACCGATAATAAATATTTATAAACCTGGATCGTGGGTCGCTGTATCTGCTCAGCCTTAATCAATACTTCCAATAGCAAAGGAGATTCTGAAGCTGTAAAAGCATCGGGGCCAAACATAGATTCAAACAGATGTTTCAATTGCACATATTGCCATTCAGCCATAGCTGACAAATCATATTTAGCTGGCAAATCAGAAAATGGTAGGAAGTTATCATCAGAAGATTCCACTAGCTGATCCAAAGTAAAAATCAACTTATCCATCCAAGTCTGCCAAAGAACATTTTCTTGCCAATTTTTAAGTCTGGGTTTCCCCATAAAGTTAATTTTGTGAGTGAAAAGGATCAAACTGTAATTGACTTTGTACTATGTACCACACTTTTCTTACCGCTGTAACTGTAGGAGGTACAATATCTGTTTTGGTATATCGGGAGCCCAGTGCAGTCCATTTGGGGAGAGGATCTAAACTTTAAGATTCCAAAACTGACCAGGGGGGAAAGTCTAATCGAAGTGGAAAAGACCAAAATTTAGTACAAGGCAACATATAGGTTCAATGATATAGAGCAAGATCAGGGAAGCCAAATCCACACTCTTTAATCGGAAGTTGCATCCTTTTCAGAGATATTTGTGGCAGAATGGAACCCCATAAGAATTTATGAAACAAAGCATTAAGTTTTTGAAAATGCTTGCCAGGTATAAGAAGAAGAATTCCGTGTAAAACATAAACAATTTGAGGTATTACATTCATCTTAAGTGTATTTACCCTGCCCCATAAGCTCAGCTTTAAAAATGCCCATCTGTCGATATCCTGTAAGAGCTCATTTATCAGCTTATTCAGATTTAGCTTAATCATTTGAGATATCTTTCTACGGGCAAGTATTCCCAAAAGAGTGATGAAATCTGAGCAGAGTCTAAATTGCCAGTCAGCTAATGTATTATGGGATATAGTATCTCCAATCAACATCAGTTCAGACTTTGACCAGTTAATTGAATAGACAAACAAATAACCAGAAGTATTAATCGTCTGCATCAAAGCTGGAACCGATGACTGGAGTTTCGAAAGAAACAATAAAAGGTCATCAGCATAGAGAATATTTTTAAATTCCGAACAATTATGCACAAATCCATGAATATTAGGATTCTGTCGAATAGCACATGCCAGGGGTTCCAAACATAGATCAAATAACAGTGGGGGAAGTGGACATTCCTGTCTGGTATCTCTCCCAAGTAAAAAGAAATCAGACAGAAAGCCTAAAGTCTTAACTCTAGCTCTTGGGGTTGAATATAAGTGTGCTTTTCTAAATGTGTACGTTGGGCCAGTATCCTTGGAGAAGTGATTGTCTGTCTCAGACTAGCCTTCCTCACAAGGCCATGGAATAGAACTAAACTGCCACTCTGAGCTCCTTGGACAAATGAAATATAAGATATGTGATGGGGGGTGGGATACAAATGAAAGAGATCAATCTTAATGATTTATTAGATATTCAGCGGTGAAAGTGATTCCTGTGCCTGAAATAATATTTACTATCTATGTGTCAGATTAGGGCATCAAAGGCATACAGAGTCTCTTTGGTGGCTTCTCTCCAACCTTTAGGGTGGCCATTTACACATTGACAAAAGAAGACACAGGTCTGCATAAAATTTACAGGTGCTGATTTATATGTATATATGCAAATTTAGAAATTGTTACTATAATTTAAATAGAAATGCGGCTCATCTCATCATCATAGTGGATAAGACTGAGCTGTGTGCCTAACTGCCCAGTCTGCTGTCCAGCTGCTAACTGTTGATGGGGCAACTTCAAGGCTCCTGCTCTCCCTTCTGATGGTTCTCTCTTTCTATTTATTTATTTATAGTATTTTTTATCCCACACCGCTCCTCAGCCAAAAAGGCTCCTGGAGCAACTGACATATAATCAGTAAAACAAGACAGTCCCTGCCTGCAGGCTTACAATCGAAAAAGGCATGACACACAAGGAAAAAGGAATGGGGAGGGAAGAGGGGGGGGAATCTGTTGAATGGGGTGAGCTGTAGTGAGCTGTGAGAGAGAGGGGGGATCCCCAAAAATTGGGCAGAGGCACTTTGTGAGAGCAGGAACAATTCCATCTACAGAAGGCAGATCCTAGATCCATTCCATTATGTCCATTATGTGTATCATTAAGTATAAGTAAAATGATATAATTGGTTGTCAAAAGAGGTTAAAGAAGTTTACATCTATATCTATATTGCTCATTTGAGGAAGTTCAATAATAGATCTTCTCATCATTAGCACAAATGTACCTACACCTTCGTGTTTAACTGAACCTAAGTTATTTCTGAGTACCTACAGCAGTGTTTTCCATTGCAAGTACGTAAAATGGCAGTTATCCTGCTCATACAGTCACCCTGCAGAATTACCAGGCACTTGCATTTGTCAACCCATCCTACCATTTGCAGGTGATGGTTGTTGTGAGGATAAAATGGAGAGGAGGAGGATTATGTAAGCTGCCTTGGGTTCCTTGCGGGGGGGGGGGGGAGGCAGGGCATAAATATAATAAATAAATATAATAATAAATAAATGGTTATAGTATAAGAACTCAGCTTATCTGAGTGTGGAAAGCTAAGCAGGGTCAAACCTGGTTATTACGTGGATGGGAGACCCTTCCTCAAGTTTCCTGTATTGAGCAGGGGGTTGGACTTGATGGCCTTGTAGGCTCCTTCCAACTCTATGATCTATGAAATCTATGAAATCTATGAAACTTCTAATGAGACAGAAAAGTGTTTACTAGTATTTAATGTTTTACATAACCACTTGGCATCTGCCGTTTAGCAATCTTACATAAATTATGATAAGCATGTTATAAATGCTTTGAACACACAAATGGATACAATTTGCAGCTATGACTGCCAGCACATGGGGATATCCCAAAAAACGTTCAAAAGGCAAAATAACTCCAAGCTGACAGGTTCTGCAAAGCCAAGCCTATAAATTAAGTAATCTTTTTCAAATCTGAAGTAAATTCTGCCTTAGGACTCAGGTTTGCTTGGACATAGTCCAAACAATAAGATTAAAAAAATAATAATTCTACAAACATGTTTGAAATATGCCATAATTTCAAAGAGTTATTGTCAGGCTATACATACAGGCTGAATTATTGCCAAACTGCTTAGTTTGGGACTGGGTCACTGGGGTATAAGGATGAACTAAATTATACTGAAAAGATCTGTTGCAGCAATCAGAGCGTTATTGTTGATCAGACAGGGGACATAAGCTGGAAAAGAAGTCTACTGGCTAACAAAGAAATGAGAACATACTGTACCAAAGGAAGGAGGATCCTTTATCAAGAAAACTAACCCGGGCTTTCAAAGAACCAGGTGCTCTTTCCTGATCTGTTACTTGACTTCAGCAAAATGTCTCCAGTTGCCCTGGTAGCTATAGTATGTTCTGGGGCAGAGGCCAAAACATCTGGAGGACCACAGCAAATTGCCAATTGCTGTTACAGACAGAGCTAGTCAGAGCTTTGTCTATAACAGGGATGGGCAACTTGTGGCCCTCCAGATGTTTTGGCCTACGACTTCCATCAGCACTGGCTAGCATAGCCCACCCCTGGTCTATAATATGTCTATAATATGTTTAAATGACAAAAAATGATTCCAATAAGCTTGGGCTCTATCATCCAGCCACCAAGGACATTGATTGATGGACATTGAACCTTTGAGAAAGAGCTCTACATGGTTCTGGGCCATAGGCAGGCTCTTACATAAGATGGTGATGCGAACACTACAACCATTCTGTTGTTCACTGTGGGCAGGATGCTGAAGGTATTTTAAAATTCCCTTTGATTGGGAATGTAGTCTCCAACAATATTCTTGGTTCAATCATACCACTGGAGATTGCCCTCCAATAATATGATAAAGGAAATGAATAATACAATGAATTATATCACATGGCGGCAGCAGTCAGACCCATTTGTTTAAAAATTCAGCTTTTCTACATGAGGTTGCTCTATCTACTTTCAGTTTGATCACAGAATTGAGATCTGAGCTCTACACAAAGAGCTTTTTCTTTCTTGCTTTTCCATTACATATCCTCTAGGTGGCACTGTGTTATAGTGGAATATTGCAATTACACAAGTAGGAAAATACGTTTTCTTTCTCTTTCAGGAATACCCCATTTCCCCTGCTCTAAAAAAAAATCTGGGAAAGTGAGTTTTGAGTTTTCTGAGTTGTATAGGAACTATCCATGGTGGTGAACTTATTTTGGGGATGGAGTACAGCACTGTGGATAGGTTCTATAAAGCTCAGAATAAAAGCTGCAATGGATGAGGAGCCCCATTGAACATAGGAGTCAACAGCCTCCCCTGGATAAAGCCCCCTTCCCTCCAAATCTGGGGCCACTGGGGGAATACAGAGTGGTCTCCCTCCAACCACCTCTTCCTTACATAGAACTTTGGTTTAGATAAAAGATTGACTATTTAGATATGCTGGATATCCTTCAGGCTGCTCTCTCTCTGCATGTGTACATACAAACGCAGGCACATGTACATTTGTATCCATGTATTTCAGTCATCTTGTACCTCCATTCCTTCCAGCCTGTGTGAATATTGATAGCAAACCAGTCATCCTTTCCCAAAATATGCTGCAAAGTTATGCGTATATGCTAAGAAAAATGCTAGAATAGAATAGAAAGTATTTACAGGAGCCCTCACACCCTGCTAAAATACCAACTTCTCATGCTTCTACTCACTTGTGTTTTAAAAAGAACCTTGAATTAATGGATTGAACAAAATTTCATCTGCTCAAGATTAATAATCACCACTGTAGTGCTAGTAAACAATGTTTTCAGATAATAGTTAAAAGTAACCTTGCTTTATTTTCTAAACACTTTGCTCACACTAGCCCCAGCTGATGCCAATGGCATTGCCCCCACCCAATGAAAGGTAGCAGTGAGGTAAGTGCTGCAGAGATAACTTGCTGGGGGTCGGATGTAGCCAGATTGCTTTCATTTAGAAAAAAATGTGAGGATGCACATTGTCCCCTTCTTGAGAGGAAGAGCATAATATAGCCTTGGAAAAGAAAAGTTTTTTGAGAACATAAGAAGAGCCATGCTGGATCAGACCAAAGTCCATCTAGTCCAGCATTCTGTTCACACAGTGGCCAACCCACTGTCCACAGGATCCCACAAGCAGGACATGAGTGCAGCAGCACCCTCCCACCCATGTTCCCCAGCAACTGGTGTGCATAGGCATACTGCCTCTGATACTGGAGGTAGGACTTATCTAGCCATAAGTCTTTTAGGGAGCATTCCTATTGAGATGACCATAAGTCTCTGAACTAGGAAGCTCACGCAATCCAATGCAGAGTGGGAGGAATGGTGGAGACAAACTTCGTGCTCCTCCTGCTCTGCATTTTTGCTAGACAGCCATTTTCAGCCATCTAGCAATGGTGTCTCAAGGGGGAGGGAAGGAGGCTGGAGTGGCTTCAGGATACCTCATATCCTGGCCACCCCAGTGTCCTCCCCTTCCTGCCCCCTGAAATGCTCCCTTTAACCCCTCTCTGAGCTTGTTTTCCTGACCTCAGAGAGCAGCCGTTGAGGTTCTTTCCACACCAGCTGCGAGGGGGCAAGGGAGCAGAGTTGGAGTTCCTATTGCCAGGTCCGAGGTCGGATTGCTATCTCCGACCTTGGAGCTGGGAACCCAAACTATCCTATAGCCCCCCAGACGATGTCTAGGAGCTATAGGATTGTTCCCTTAAGATACTTTTTTTTCTGTGTGGCACCATGGCAAAACATTCAGACCATGGAAGCTGTTTCTCTGGATGAGAGTAGCAACTGCTCTGGCAAAAACAGAAGCTACTGCTCCATGCCTAGCTCTGCTTTTACTGTGTACGTTGCCCTGGGAGCCTAGGCTACAGGGTGACTCATGCGTTTAAGAAACAAATAGATGAATAAATAATTTCTACCAGCGCTGGCTGCTCCTGCCGCTACATCCAAGTCTTCAGCCTTTCAAAACCTAGCAATCTCTAACTCTGCCAGGCAACAGCAGTACTGGAAGAGCCAGTCACAGTACCCAGAATGCTTTGCCAGGTGGGGAAAGATGTTCCAGTGTTTACCTCCAGCTGAATATCCTCCAACTGGTTAAAGAAGCAGAGGCAGAGTTATAAGATCAAGAGCAACAGTACCTGCAAGAGGTTATTTTCCCTTCTTACACCACTGAGCTACATTTATGTGTACCAAATGATATAGCAACCATCTCCATAACATTATAAAATCAATTAAACTTTATTAATCACTGAGCTGAATGTGTTGTGTCAGACTTCGTGGCTGACTTCTGCTGACGAAGGAACATGATGAATATGTCATCGGTAGGGCAATCGGTTCTTTTTTTAAAAAAAAGATAACAGCTGTCAGTTTGGGCTGCTGTACCGAATCAGCATTATCAACAGAGGAAGTAGCTGAAAATTCCAGTGAAAGAGTGATCTTGAGCCATTCACCTGGAAACAAGAAAACCTTTCCTTTCAGAATGTGGGTAGCCAATGGAAATAGTTTGGCTTAAAAATAGAAAATAAAGTTGGACTCTGTATTAAACTCAGGCCTTTCAAGAACAGATGGAGGGGAAATGTGCTTTAAAAGAAGGGCAGAATGGAGCATTCAGATAAACCAATGATAGTGTTTCAGAAGAAAGGGGAAAAGGAAACAAATATTGATCAAAGTACTTGGGAAGCAAAAGATAAAAGACTCTGATATGGGAAACAAAATGTCAGATCCATTGTCAACAAATGCTGATTTTTGTTGTAGCCATAAATATAAAAATGGGTGACCAAATGTGGAAGTTTTGTTAGAGTTTTTACACCCAGACTGCATGCAATAGAACTGAACTGAAAGAAGGCTACGGTAATTACTTTTCAGTGAATTCTTTAAGAACCTATCATTTCACACTCTGTTGACTGCTTCTCAAGGAAGACAAGAGTTATCTTTCAAAGGGGGTTAAAACTTTTATTAGTTTCGCATTCTCTTAATGAACTGCATTCCGATCTATTTATTTATTTATTTAATTAATTTCTATAGCGCCCCACAGCCGAAGCTCTCTGGGCGGTTCACAAACAATTTATACAATAAAATCTACATAAAAAACCAACAATAAAAACATACAGTATAGTTAAAAAGATTAAAACCAAATTTAAAAGCACAGTTTAAAATGACAATACAAAACATTAATAAAACTAAGTCTACAGGTCACCCCTCCCCCTCCCATATGCTATTTTGAACAGATTAAATATTGAATGCCTTGGCATAGAGGGAAGTCTTAACCTGGCACCGAAAAGATAGTAAGGTTGGCACCAGGCGGGCCTCAGAGGGGAGCTTATTCCATAATTGGGGGGCTACCACTGAAAAGGCCCTCCTCGTTGCCACCAACCAAGCCTCCCTTGGAGGTGGCAGTCAGAGGAGAGCCACAGATGTTGAGTGCAGTGTCCAGGTAGATTGCGGTTGGGAGAGGCGTTCTGTCAGGTATTGAGGTCCTAAGCCGTGTAGGGCTGTATAGGTTAGAACCAGCACCTTGAATTCAACTCAGAAGCATATTGGCAGCCATTGCAAATAGGCCAGAACTGGTGTAATATGTTTGGACCTTCTGGTCCCCATAACAAGTTTGGCAGCCACATTTTGCACAAGCTGCAGCTTCCGAACAGTCTGCAAGGGCAGCCCCACATAAAGCGCATTGCAGTAGTCTAGTTTAGAGATTACCAGAGCGTAGATTACTGAGACCAGGCTATCCCTGTCCAGATAGGGTCATAGCTGGGCCACCAGCCAGAGCTGGTAGAAGGCACTCCTTGCCACCAAGGCCACTTGAGCCTCAAGTGACAAAGATGGCTCCAGGAGCACCCCCAAGTTACGAGCCTTCTCCTTTAAGGGGAGTGCAACCCCATCTAGAACAGGTTGAACACCCTCCAACTGGTCAGAGGAACCACCCACTAACAGCATCTCAGTCTTGTCTGGATTGAGCCTCAGTTTGTTAGCCTTCATCCAGTCCATTGTCGCAGCCAGGCACTGGTTCAGCACATCCACAGCCTCACCTGCTGACGATGAAAAGGAGAAATAGGGCTGTGTGTCATCAGCGTACTGATGGCAACACACTCCAAAACTCCGGATGACCCCACTCAGTGGTTTCAGGTAGATATTAAATAGCATGGGGAATAAGACCAACCCCTGAGGAACCCCATGCTGGAGAGTCCATGGGGCCGAGCAGTATTCCCCAAGCACCACCTTCTGGAGCTGGCCATCCAAATAGGAGCAGAACCACTGCAATGCAGTACCCCCTACTCCCAACTCAGACAGCCGCCCCAGAAGGATACCATGGTCGATGGCATCGAAAGCCGCTGAGAGATCCAGGAGTATCAACAGGGTCGCACTCCCTCTGTCTCTCTCCCAACATAGATCATCATACAAGGCGACCAAAGATGTTTCTGTGCCAAAACCAGGCCTGAACCCCAACTGAAATGCACCCAAGAGAGCCTGGAGCTGGTTGGCCACCAACCACTCAAGGACCTTGCCCAGGAAAGGAACATTTGCCACCAGCCTAAAGTTGTTAAGATCTTCCGGGTCCAGAGAGGGTTTTTCAGGAGTGACCTCACCACCACCTGTTTCAGGTGGCATGGGACCACTCCCTCTTGCAAATAGGCATTGATCACCTCTCTAGCCCAGCCAGCCGTTTCTTCCCTGCTAGTTTTTATAAGCCAAGAGGTGCAAGGATCCAGAACAGACGTGGTTGCACGAACCCGTCCAAGCACCTTGTCAACATCCTCAAGCTGTACAAACTGAAACTCATCCAGAATAGCTGGACCAGACTGTGCTCTGGGTATCTCACCTGACTCAACTGCTATAACATTGGAGTCCAAGTCCCTGCGGATGCAAGCGATTTTTTCCTGGAAGTGCCTAGCACAGTGATGGCGAACCTATGGCACGGGTGCCACAGCTGGCACGCAGGGACCTCTCTGTGGGCACTCGAGCCATTGGTCACCAGATCGCGAAAAGACCGTCCCCTTCTGCATTACACTAATGATCTTGTTCTTTCTCACAGTGTGGAACAGAATGATTTTATTCTAGAATTCCTGTTACAGAATTCTTTTCTACATTGTTATCACATTTAAAAGATTTTGAAGAATGATGCACAGAGCATGGCTTGGATGTAAAGCCCTAACAGTTGACCTGAGTGCTGCATGTGTTGCTCTCAAACTAACGGAGTATGAGCCAAGGTTTGACAAATTATCAGCATGCATGCAATAGCAAAAATCACATTAATTGTGCAAAAGCATGCCCAATGCAAACGTTTACCTAATGCAGTGTTTGCAGTCCAAGACATAAAGTGTTTAAAATGTGTTAAGCACGTTTAGTTTTCTTGTTTATCTTGCTCATCCTAGTACAGGTTGACTTTTACTTTTACTAATCCGACACCTGTAGAAGCAGGGAAAGGACCCGGGGTAAAGCTTGCCCCATACAATTTCAGTCTGGCATATAATCATATTACAAGTTGAGAATCCCTTATCCAAAAATACATGTGCCTAATTATTTTAAAAGTTTGTATAAATTCCCTTCAGGCTATGTGTACAATGTAGAACTATAATAATTTTTTTAGTTGATTTTTTTTTCAACAAAAAACTGTTTGTATCATTGAAAGCTCTGTTATTGTGTTTTTCTTTTAAGACAAAAGTTGTTACTTAGTTCGGACAACTGTATGAGGTTTTTCTAAAACTAAAACCTCGGTATTCAGGTTTAATTGCAGTGTTGGCACTTTGAAATAAATAGGTTGGTTTTGTGTTGCAGTTTGGGCACTCGGGCTCAAAAAGGTTCGCCATCACTGGCCTAGCAAATATATTGAAGCGGGCATCAGATGGGTAGATGATGTCCCTGGGGCCAGCATATAATAGGCCCCGGACGACAAAGAGATGATTGGATAGAGGCAGTGAGATGTTGTTTCTTTGCCACCCTCACTGCCTCTAGATATACCTGGCTATAGGCACGTACCAGGGCTCGATTTCATCTAAAGAGTGATGTAAACAAGAAATTACTACCATTAAGGAAATCATTCTTCCAAACTGTATCAACCTGGAACCAGTTTGTCTGCCTATAGTCTTGCTGTTTCTGTTTACATTCTCTGCTTAGAATTCACACAATGCTTGCAATATAGGATTGCTGCCAATATTTTTCCTTCCATTTTATGACACCTCACCCTGTGGGAGTGAGAGATTTATCACTGGTATTACCAGCCCAATACCAGCACTTGAGGAAATTTATTCTGTTACCCTGTGCCTTTATACCAAGGTAATTTTGTGGCTACTGTGAAAGCTGTCAGTTCTAATCATGTGGGAACTGACTTCATTCAAGCCACACTGGATATGCCTCGATGGGCGTGCTCACCTGTTATGCTAACCCACCCTGGCAATAAGCCACAGTGGGTTGGTTGTCAAACAACACACAGTGCGCCCAACAGATGATCGGGCACACCGTGCGTTGTTGGCTGCTCCCTCCCCCTCTGCCCCCCTCATTCCTCCCATGGGTATCCCAGAGGACACCATAGGAAGGCCAAGTTGTTTCCCCCATCTCTGCTGCAATCACAAGCCATTTTGGGCTCGCGGCAGATTTTTTTCTCTTTAAACTTTTTTTTCAGATTGTGAAAGTCATCTGTCAAGCTGGCTTTTATGATCCTCATTTTGACAGTTATGGACAATCCCTTCAAAGTGCCCCAGCAACACCTTGGAGGGGCTGCCCCTGGTTGCCAGGCATTTTTATTATTTTTTGCAAATATTTGAAAATTATTTTTAATTCTTTTTACCCGCACTTGCTCAACTGGGGACATTCACAGTTGCACGGGTGTGGAAATGGGGAGCCTCGGGTGGGCAATGTGCAGGGGCATACCTGCTGGAAAAGTCCAGCAGGTGCCCACCATGGGCATTGCCCCACAGAGCCAGCAGGTACTTTTATTTTTTCCCTTTGGTTACATCTGACAGCTGTCAAAAGGCAAGCTGTCAATGTAACCAAAGGCAGAAGTGATCTTAGCTCACACAGAGGGAGTGGCCCGTTGTTCACCCCCTGCATGGCAAGATCCTCAGGGAGGTTGCAACTCATGTGTCCCAAGGGTGCCCTGACTTTTGCAGTTGTTCACAAGATTCTACTACCTCAGGAACATGCAAAAGTGCGAGCCACCCCATTTTACTGGAGTAGTTACCTATGACAGCTGTCAAAGGTAGAGGCAGGGAAAGCCAGTGCCAGCTGTCCCCAAGTGCTGCTGGGGCTCTTTGGGGACAGCTGACACTGGCAGTGGACCAGGAACCACTTGGCAAGAGCAGCAAGGGATTTTTGCCACTCTTGCCAAGTAGCCAATTCCTGGTACCCATGATGGGGTCGGTCACCCGGGTTCAGATGACATGACAACCCATCGTGGGTACAACAACCTCTACACAACCCATGGGTTGTTGGGGTGGCTTATTGCCCACAAACAAGCCACCTTGGGGAAGTTGGTCCGGGTTCGCACGACATGACAACCCATCATGGGTAGCAACCCACGATGAGTTGTCATGTCGTGTGAACCCAGTCAATGTGTTTAATTTTCCTTTTAAATAACTAACAACTTTTATTGTCCTCACAATGCCAAGCAAATAATCAGACCAGAATAGACCAAGACTCAGGCCATTTCCCCCCTCAAGCCAAACCGTCCTAACTGCTTATCTCCTTCAATGACCTAACTGCTGATGGAACCCCATGATGCAATCCCATCACAGTAAATTTATTTATTTATTTATTATATTTATACCCCGCCTTTTTTCCTGCAAGGAACCCACGGCGGCTTACATAATCCTCCTCCTCCTCTCCATTTTATCCTCACAACAACCCTGTGAGGTAGGATAGGCTAAGAGTCAGTGACTGGCCCAAAGTCACCCAGTGAGTTTCATGGCTGAGCGGGAAATAGAACCCGGATCTCCTGAGTCCTAAGTCCAGCACTTTCACCACTACACCACACTGGCTCTATCTAAAGTTCTATCAATACCACAAGCCAATCAAAACATTATATTTGCTTCCCTTCTTTCCTAGCAACCAATATATCGTTTCACATTTCCCTGTTGTAGGATATAATGATTAGGGTTCTGCTACCCATCTTTGCAATCAGTCAATCAGATTGTGTGTGTGTGTGAGTGTGTGTATGTAAACCTATTTCACCGCAGGTTTATCTGTTCCATCACATATCTATAGCATATGCAAAGCCTGGGATCATTCATACATCCATGGGTACATCACATACTAACTTGATGCAATGCACTGGGAAACAATGCATAGTGTTGCAAGGGGGGGGGCATGTGTCCTGCTCCAGTGTTGCTGAAGCAGTGATAGTGATTATGGGAACTCCCATGTAAGTGTGCAGATTCTGCAAGAATTTTATCAATTTTATGTATCATTGCCACAGTGACAGTGATATATGACATAGATAAAACCCTTGGGGAATTGGCATATCAAGTCTTGATTCCTAACTGATTGAGGGGGGAAAACCCCACTTATCGACAATCTAAGGTGATTCCAGATGGAGGGTGTAGCGGACGGGACCCCTTACTCCACAGCTCACACCCTCGATGTGTACTTCGCTCTCACCAAGTGCCACCTTGTATTGGTCACTTCAGACTTTAAGCTGTCTTTTAAAGTTGCGTTAGCCATTTATGTGTCTTAGGTCTTATATGTAGTTGTTCACCCACATTTGTCTTTATTAAGAGCAGTTTGTTTTATTTGATTACTTGAAGCAGGGTGCCCCTCCGTTAATTCACTTCTTACTTTCCTGTCACCAGTCAGACTCTGGAGAATTAGAACTTTGAATAAAAAGGTTGATTTATTGTTCTAACAAAGTCTCTAAACTGATATTCAACTCAGGAACAGATAACTTGGAATTTTCAACAGTTACATTCAAACTTGTTCTTTGCTTAGATTCAGGTTAAAGGCAGGCAGATGTTATACAGTGCTCTTTGTATCAATTAGGCTTGGTTACTTGAAAGTTACAGTATCAGACTGGGGAACTTAACTATCCCTCACACTAGTCCAGAGTTTCTCCTTCCTCCTCAGACAGAAGGTCCTTCACTCCCTAAGTGGAGACTCCTGTGAATTGTTCTATACTAACACCTTCACGTTTGCTTTCTCACAACTTAGTACTAGATTTCCTGTCTGAACTCTTCTCTTCAGTACCACCTTTATCTACCTACTCTACTAACCTTCCACTCCCTCTCTCACTCCAACCCACTCTCTTCCCCAACTCACAACTGTGGAGAAAAAGCCTGCACACACACACACACACACACACACACACACACACACACACACCTCATGTGTGAACCGAGAAGGCTAGAGGCTGGGGGGGTGTACATAGTTCCTCTGGATGGTGCCTCAATGTCTGCTAGGCCCTTTGAAATGCAAATGGGGTTCAGGCCCGGTAGTCATGAGTCACCCCTCCTCTGCCTGGGCCAGGTAAAGTTCATCCTGATTGGCTAGAAGCAGCGGAGCTACAGAAAGGAGGAGGGGACAGGGGAGGGGGGGGAGATATATTGCCAAGGTGTGGCTTTTGAGTTTTGTCTTTGGTCGTCGTGTCGTTGTTGTGGATTTGCCATAGCCCTCCTTCAGCTAATTTCACCAGGAGCTACCTGGGGCCGGATCCTGAGGCCAGCCCGAAGGCTTGGACCTCCGCGCAGCTTGCGCGGTGTACATAGTTCCTCTGACTACCGGGCCTGAACCCCATTTGCATTTCAAAGGGCCTAGCAGACATTGAGGCACCATCCAGAGGAACTATGTACACCGCGCAAGCTGCGCGGAGGTCCAAGCCTTCGGGCTGGCCTCAGGATCCGGCCCCAGGTAGCTCCTGGTGAAATTAGCTGAAGGAGGGCTATGGCAAAGGCAAGCCCGGAGGAGGGCTACCCATCTCGGACCTTAGGGTAGGTGTGGTAGTCTCCTCGGTGGCAGGGCTGTGCTGAAACCAACCCTGAAGGGAACCGGCCCCCAGGTAACTAGTGTGTGCCTGGGAGATATAAGGAATCAGCTTTTATTGTTTTGTAGCTCTACTGTGTATGTACCAAAGTGTCTCTCTATTTCGTGTCCTTCCCTCATTTCCCACCTTTTGTTGTAATATGCTACCTGAATAAACCTTCCTGGTTTTTACCCCACATGGCGTTTGTGGTTGCTCTGTTGGTTCAGCAGCTAAATCCAGGTTATAGTAAAGGGCAAGTCCCTGAACAGAGATTCAAGTAGGATTGCAGAGCTGAGGCTGGCAGTCTGGCACCTTGAGATATCTGGGGGTCTTTTGGGTAGGAAAGGGTGGGTTGGCGGAGTCAGCCAGCCCCCCTTCCTCCACAACAACCAACTCCCTTTAACTGTCAACTCCCTGGGGTTCTATGCTCTCCTTCAACCAATCAGAGCCTCTGGAATGTTCAGGTTGGCCCCTCCCTGGGCTTCTGCCTGTCACTCCGCCACAGAGGGCTCCTAGCACTACCAGTCAAAAGGCATTATGCTGCTATTCCATCTTTCCCTCCTTAATGTTGTTTTCGTGGTTTAAAAAAAAAAAAGATGGAAAAAATGATGGGAAAACATGGAAGGTTACAAATAGAAGACGATGTAGTTCAGACACACACTGCTGCCCTCCGTGCCCCCCCCTAAAATTCCATGAATGAGGCAGGGTGATTGCACAATGAAAATTGCATCCGGAAGCACCCTTGTGTGTTTTTGTGATGGATTGTGTCAGGAAGAATGCATTAGTGGGGGCTTTTGCCCAAATAGGATACAATAATTACTGTATTGTTACCCATCTTTGGCTCTTAGTTGATAGGGTTGGTTATAAATCCAGTCAATCAGGTTATGTTACCTGAAAACCGTTTCTAATTAAGCTGCCTCTTTGCCAAATCTCCATGATTTTTATTTTATGTGTGGAAGCCTTTTAGAGGTGCCTTGACTCCTGTTATCATCTTTTCTATTTTATTCTGGACATTCCCCTAGTATGCTGTACCCTGTGTCAATGAGAGAGTTGCCTTTAAAACCTCAGTAATGAAAGGCAGGATGACTGCCAGTGGAAAAACTGTAGCTCAAAAAAGCTGCAGACACTGAACATTTTATATGTTACCATTCTCCACAAACCACAAAACATAATCACTTCTTTACAAAGCTTGCCTCTTTCTCTAAATAGAGGGGGGAATGGATGGGACTGGAAAACGCCATGTAAATTTGAAACACCACTGTACTCGCTAGCCCATTCTCCCCCAAACTGGGGCCCTCCAAAAGTGTTAAACTATAATGTTCAATACTAAGGAATTGATTGTGAATTTATCAATAGCGGCTAAATTAATGATAGCTAGGAAATGGAAAGAGCAACATGTCTTTTTAATTACTGAGTGGTATAAAGATCTAAATGGAGGTTGGCCTTCACAAGGTTCCATGGACTTTGAAGAACCCGAGTGCAAGTTGAAAGGGAGAAACGTGCTAAGCAAAAGCACTCAAAGGAATTCCTTTCAGGACCATCTTCTATATGGTAACCTGTGTCCTCACTGTGGGAAGCTTGTGGATCTATAATGGCCTCCACAGTCCTTACGACCCATCGCTAGATCTACACAATCTTCTTAGATTTCCTCCTTTTATCCCGAAGACCTTACTCGGTCACGTGATGCCTGATATGATATAAAGAGGTAGGGGGATTCCGCGTCAATGATAAATTAACTTGCAGTATCAAAGGTCAAAAAGGACATTGAGAAAAACACTTTGGTGAGCAGTTGGGGTAAATTTTTGGATTATGTGTTGGTGAGGGAGAAGGGGAATGAACCTTGTCAAGATGTTATATTTTTGGAACAGAGAATAATATTGACATCTTTTGGGAAATATAAGCATGGTCCCTAGAGGGTGGGGGGGTGCACAATATTAATGTTATATTGTTATTATTATTTTATTATTATTGTCATATTATTTGTTATTATTTTGTTTTGATTGAAAAAACTTAATAAAATTTTATTTTTTAAAAAACTATAATTTTCAGCAGCCCCATCACTACATGCTGGCTGGGAATGATGGAAGTTGTAATCCAACACACCTGGAGGGCACCAGGTTGGGGAAGGCTAAGTTAGTCCAATATACGAAGAGAGGAAATAGTTTTCCTTCACTTCAGTGAAACAAGAGATAACTGTCTGCTAATAA
The DNA here is from genome assembly GCA_021292165.1 of Shinisaurus crocodilurus. NCBI lineage: Eukaryota > Metazoa > Chordata > Lepidosauria > Squamata > Shinisauridae > Shinisaurus > Shinisaurus crocodilurus. The sequence goes on along the minus strand of CM037881.1, from coordinate 98,520,672 downwards.
CATTAATTCAAAAATATCACTGGATCAAAACTAAGTTAGTTGAACTTCATTGCTATTGAAATAAATGGGACATGTTAGTCATGACTTCGCTTACGTCCCATGGATTTCAGTGGGAACTAGGTTTCACTAAATAAGATTGCAATCCTATGCATGTCAACTTGGAAGAACATCTGACTGAGTTCAGCAGCACTTACTACCAGGTACTTACAGCTTAAGCCTGGATCCAACTCCATGTCTTTGTCTGAGTAGTAAAAAAGTGAGGGAGTCTGATGAAATTTCCAGATCATGTGGGTTCCTGAATTATTTCTGAGGCTCCTCAATACATGTTTGAAAATTATATTAAAACATGTTTTGTCAGTTTCTATATTGCCAGCCTGAAAGTACTCTATGCTATGATACATGCTATTGCTATGATAAAAATGTAATGGACTGATAAGAAAATAGTCCTACATTGCACACCTGTGTCTGAACAAGTTTTCAGTGCTACCATATTTTGGTAAATCCCCCACCCCAACATCTATGACTCTGTTTTAAAACAAAGGGAAGTTTTGTTTAGACTTCCTTGGAAGGCTGACTTTCCTGTCTATACTGGTCATTGACTGTAATAAACAGAATCGAAATCAACTTTCCTGTCTCTGCCTTGACTGGAAACTGAGGGATTTTCCACTTTACAGGAATGCTAATGTATTTCCTTTCCATAACTTTCAGTGTAGGATAATTCCATGATTCCTGTTAATTACAGTTACAAGTGCCAGCAAATTACGTATCTGTATAACTCAGCAGGGCAATGTTCAAAAGAAGGTTATTACTGCCCTTTATTGGGGGGAAGGAGCCTCAACAAATGTTATCTGTATTACCTCTTTCAGTTGCAGAAGTGGACGTGGGGAACGCCATGTTTTTCATATATACCGTATTATCTTCTGAGCATGTACAGAGAGTCCTTTCCCCACATGCTGGAACCCAGTGCCTTGAGCCCTGGCAAGTAGAGAAACCAGTGTAAACACCAGGCAGGGGTTTCTGGAGCATTTGGCTTCAGTTCCTTCTGTTCCCTCCCTCAGTTGCAAGCAATCGAAATTGATATCTGAGCATGTACAGAGATCATGTACAATAAGGACCAGGGAGTTCAACTGCAAGGGAATATGGCACCCTATACATTTTTGGCAGAAGAACTGTACAGTAAAAGTAGGTCTTTTAGCTTGTACTCATAGGCTTGCATACTGCCCAGCTCAGCCCCCTCCTCACACCCACAACTCCAGCATTTGTTTAAAATAGGGCAACTCAGATCTTGTGGGTGAAACCCTGCTGACCCACCACTTAAATGCATAAAAGAACTTGCCCTTTGTGCCTTTGAATCTGGCCCTTGCCTATCTATGCCCTGGACACGGGTCAAGTCCCCTGCTCCAAAGAACAATTGGAAATAGACAAAGCAGGACAGAAGTACATTTGTTCTTGCTTATCTCTTAAGCAGAGATAAGAGGTATTTTGTTAGAGCCCTCTGAATGATACTGTGGCCAAGTCCTCTACTTCTGTGCATATGCATATTTGAGAAGAGGCAGTCACTCCATTTACCGTATTTTTCCGTCTATAAGACGCCCCCATGTATAAGACACCCCCCACTGGGCAGTTTCACAACCGTGCGGTTCTCTCCTTGGCTTACTTCCGTGTATAAGACGACCCTCAATTTTTAGTCTAACAATTTTAGGAAAAAGTATAGTCTTATTCATGGAAAAATACTGTAGCTTATTATGAACTACTTTAAAGGGGGGAAAATCTAAGCAATTCTAACCTACAGTTCTAACATCCCAAGCATCAAGTACAATTGTACATACAGGCCTGTGGCTCACACTGGTTCAGCTTGTCTGAGCGTGGAAAACTAAGCAGGGTCAAGCCTGGTTGTTACTTGGATGGGAGACCCCCCCTCATCTAGTTTCCTGCATTGAGCAGGGGGTTGGACTCGATAGCCTTGTAGGCTCCTTCCAACTCTATGATCTATGAAATCTATGATCTTATCTAGAAGAGGAAAATCATGCAAATTGAAGTTGACTGGCTGGGCCTTTAGAGATGCATGGACGTATGCATTCCCAGCTAGTGCCATGTTATATTTATTGATGTGAACATGCACTTGTTTGCACCATTACTGGGGCTGGCTTGCCCTGAGGCATCATGAGCCACTTAGCTCAGGTGGCAGACTGGGGGGTGGCAGAGAGAGCATGCCCTGCCCACCTGCTGCAACTAAGCTGTGCCACCCACCACCTGCTTGCTTGCCCACCACAGCCAGGCCATGCTACCCACTGCCTGCTTGCTAGCCACCACAGGTAGGCTTCCTGCCCAACAGCTGCCAGAATGGAAAACTGGCATGGTGTGTGGCTTGTGGCAATCAACAGTGGGTAGCTTTCTCCTGGCTGCCTGAACTGAAGGTCAGTGGCTGCTGGCCAGCTGACTGGCACTTCAGTCCAAGCCCAGACAAACAGCAGCCTGCCGACTAAGTCAACTGCTCCAGCAGCAGCCATGTTGCCCCTGCTTGCTGCAGTTGGCTCCACCTGCACACTCCTTGCAGCAGCTCACATGCTTGCTCCAGTGGGCAAATGCTGCAGGGGGAGAGCAACCAGCAGGGCTCTCTGGAGCAGCTGCCTGCCTTCTGGCTCACCTGGAGAAACCTCAGTCTCAGGGCAAACCAAAGGGGGTCCTTCCTCAAGGCCAGGCAATATGGGAGGCGGTGGTTGGTTGGTTGGTGACAGGCAATGCGGTGGCAGCCATGGCTGGGTGGGTGCGGGTGATGGCGATGCGGTGGCAGCAGGAATGGGAGTGATGCTGTGGTGGCACATTTGTTCTCTCCCATGTCGGGCGGCAGGAGAGCTTGCACCAGCCCTGAGTTCGGCTGTATGGTGCGAGGGGGAGGAAGGTGGGGAGGACATGCAGAGTGACTGGAGCAAGTGTGGCCAGCAGTCCCCCATCCCCCCCCGTCCCCCCGCTGGCCCAGCAACCTGCCTTGAGAGTACACGCAGCCAAAAGCCAATTATTTCAGTTGCACCTGCGCCGAAAGAGGATGAGGAGGAAGGTTGAAGAAGCAGGCAGCCACTCGCCCACCTTGAGAGTGTGCGTGCAGGCATGCAGAGCTGGACGCCCAGCACATGTGTGGGCATCATGTGGAGTCTGTTACTGCTGCTCATAAAACCTGCTCTCCAATTAAACTTGTCTTGTCTTTTAACTTTATTCAGGTTCATGTCAATTATTTGGATACCTCTGTGTCCAATCCTATAGTCCTTGGGAGTCAGTTGCAACAAGGCCATAGGATTAGTTGGATCTCCCTCTTGGAGAGGGAGACCCAACCTTGCAAGCCTCCTCCATAAGGCTGCAGAAAGGTCCAATCTTTTCTAGGGCTAGATTTGTTTCCCCTCCACTTTATTTCAGGAACTTGTGTGTGTGTGTGTGTGTGTGTGTGTGTGTGTGTGTGTGTTTCCTGAGGGTATTCCTCATAATGAACATCTTTGTCCTTGTGGAGATAGATTTATAGGAACCTTAATACATAGAGGTGGGGGATTGCATGTAAATTTTAGAGATGGCCAAAATAGATTATTTATTCCTATTTTTTAAAAAAAAAAATTTAATTTTTTTTTTTAATTTTTCAACAATACAAAAAGAGAGAAAGCGAGAGAGCTGGGTGCTTTTAAAAAAAATATTTAAATTTTTTGAACAATATATAAAACAACTAAATAACAAACATACAACTTATATAGTGCTCCCATCACCACGGGACCAAATAATACAATATATCTATAATCTATAATTATTCACTATTCCAAAAATACAACATATCTTGAAATGGCATACTCCCTTTCCCCTTATTTAACACAAATTCCAAAAATAAACCCCAAATATCCTTAAAATTGTTTTTCTTTAATTGTTCCCTTTTGCATTTGATATTACAAGTCAACATATCATTTAATGCCATATCCCATACTTCTTTATACCAATCAGTGACAGAGAAAACTTGCTGAATTTTCCATTTCCTTGCTATCATTAATCTACCTGCCGTTAACAAATTTATAATTAATTCTTTGACATTTTGAGGACCGGCCACCTTTTCAGTTATTGATAGCAAAGCTAATTTAGGACAAACCTCTAGGTCAACTCCAACAATTTCTGATATTTCTTCAAAAATCTTTTCCCAAAAACCCATTACATTTTTACAACTCCACCACATATGAGCATATGTACCCAGCTCCTGACAACCTGTGGCTTACACTGGCTCAGCTTGTCTGAGTGTGGAAAGCTAAGCAGGGTCAGGCCTGGTTATTACTTGGATGGGAGACTCCTCCTCTAGTTTCCTGCATTGAGCAGGGGGTTGGACTCGATAGCCTTGTAGGCTCCTTCCAACTCTGTGATCTATGAAACCTCTCCAACACATTGGAGAACATTTATTATCTATTCTATTTAATCTCACCGGTGTCAGATACCATCTCCAAATTAACTTATAAAAATTCTCTTTAATTCTTATTGACATATTTTTCAGTATTCGCCTTTCCCAAATCTTATTCCACTCATCCTTTGATATTTCCTCTTCAAACTCTGTATCCCATACTATTTTAAGATTTTCCACTTGATCTTCTGATTTCTGCAACATTTTATATAACATCTTTGTAAGACCTCTAGCTGATGTGTTTCCTTCTATGAGTTCTCTAGACATAACCTACTGCTCAAATGCAGTAAAATCTCTTTCGTGCTCCTGTCTCCTCTTCCATTTCTTCCCCCATTGTACTAATTGAATTAAGTTTAACCACGAAATTCTTCCTATTCCAACCCTATCAATTATTTGCTGTCTTGTCTCCATTTTTTCCAGCCAATCCATTAATCTTATTACCCTTTTCTCTCTAAAAATTCATTCTAAATGTCTAACATTCTCTGGAAAATCCTCCATTGCCACCTGGTATAAATATTTCCTTATTTCTGCTCCAAATTTCTAACATATTTTTTAAAAAGGGATTTTCTAATCTTTTTATCATATGTCCTTGTTTTGTAAATAAAAAACTCTCCACCCTATTACCCAGTTCAAATGCTTCTATTTCCCACCACATAAAATCCTTCCTAGCAATAATATCCATAATATATCTAAGTTGATTAGCTATATAATACCATTTTAAATTTGGGATATTTATTCCTATTTTATTAAAATGCTCAGGAAGGACTTTTGAATAGTATTTTGGCTTTTTTCTTGGCTGATACCAAGAAAACAGTAATGGAAACAGTTGCCAAGTTTCCCTTTTCTGCTCCAAAGATCAGTAAAAGAATTTTGTCAGTTTACCTGTAGTTCAGCCTTTTCTTTTTAAAATTGTATTTCTCTTTTTATTTATATATGCACTTATATTTTAACCTCATTTAACATTAGAGAATGTGGGCGCAATCCTAGGCCACTAGACAGAGTCTAGATGGCCATAGGAGAGGTCGGAGTCCAGCTCCAACCTCAAAAACGCGCTCCCCACAGCCAGCATAGAAATAACCATGCCAGCTGTGGCTGCGAGGTCAGAAAACTGACCTTGGAGCTGAAGAAGGTTTCTGGGCATTCCGGGGGAAGGGAAGGGGAAGAGGGAGGTTCCATTATGATACATAGTATGGTGACGTCTCAGCCTCTCCTCCTCACACTCTGGGGCAAAAGACTTAGGGCGTGTTCACACGACATGGGAACCGCGGGGGAGCAGAAGTCCCCTGCAGTTCCCGTGTCGTGTGAACGCTAACCGGGGGTGCCCACGCGGGACACACGCAGAGTGACCATGGTCAGTAGAGGGGTAAGCCCCTACCGCACGTGGCCACCCTGCTGTGCGAACAGCGGGCGGCCATCCCATGGGGGCTGCACAGAGGCGGCAGCCCAGAGCAGCCGGAGCTGCCACCGCTCCATCCTGTAGGGGCAAATGGCCCCTCTGGGTATCCCACTGCGGTGCAGGGACTGCTGGCTCCACCGGGGTCCACCCACACGCGCAGGGCGCAGGTCGTCTGCGGCGCCCCGCCGGACCCCGCGGATCGCCCCGTGGTGCCTCCCCCGCCCACAGCCTGGGTCGTGCAAACCAGCCCTTAGACAACCAAAATTGGCTGTAGGAGTGCCTCCACGCTCCCTCCATCCTCGGTAGGATGCCCATAATCTTCCGAGTGGGGAGGGTTACGGGCAGCCACATTGGTCTGCGCTGTGTATGTCTTGGATGTTCTATTTTGTCTTTAGAATGGGTCTGTGACTATATAAGAAATTTGACTGAATGCAAATTTAATCTCCAAGTGGGGTGGTAGAGCCATCTTGTCTCTACATCGTCTCTACATTTTGTATGTACATTGATGTACATACATGCACATCAATGTATATAATATGTGCACAAAGTAAGGAACCATGAAATGCACAGTTCTCCATTTTATATTTTATAAGGCAACTTTTTTTTAAAAAAAGTGTATCTATATATAGTCTCCCTTTCCTCTAGAAGTTAAAAATGGTGTACATAGTCCTCCCCCAACATTGTTATCTTCACAACAATCTTGTGAGGGAGTTAGGCTTAGAAGTGGTCACTGTTCCAAGATCACAGCTTCATGGGTGAGCAGGGATTTCAACTTCAGCCTCTCCTGTTGTAGTCTGACACTAACCATACTGGCAGCAGAACAAACAGCTTTTTGGGGACTTTAAATCAGTGTGGGTAAACAAATGCTATTTAGCAGGTGGAGTAGAGCCTTCAGTGTTGTGTAATACTATTTGCATTGGGTGTTGATGGTAGAGGAAGTTCAAGCAGTGATCCTTGATATTGGAACTGGAGTGTTACAAGCATATCCTATCTTTATCTATGAAATATTGGAGGGTATGGTTTAGCAATCCAAATTAGTGCAGAGGAATCACTAATTTATGCTCTCACACACTCACTTATTATATTTATACCCCGCCTTTTTTCCTGCAAGGAACCCAAGGCAGCTTACATAATCCTCCTCTCCCTCTCCATTTTATCCTCACAACAACCCTGTGAGGTAGGTTAGGCTGAGAGTCAGTGACTGGCCCAAAGTCACCCAGTAAGTTCCATGGCCGAGCGGGGACTAAAACCCGGATCTCCCGAGACTCAGTCCAACACTCTCACCACTACGCCACACTGGCTCTCATATATATATGCATACAATCACTTATGGGCATAGATGCATAGATTACCTGAGGGGGGAGAGAGAGAAATAGAGGATTATTATTATTACCATTATTATTATTATTATTATTATTATTATTATTATTATTATTCATTTTATTACAGGTTTATAGAAACACTTTATAATAAGTTATAATAAATAAAAATTATCATAAATAAAACCTGCACAAGTTAATGTCAAGATTATTAGCACAAATGAGAAAGGAACAGAGAACTGATGCAAGAACAAATTGTGCATGTGCCAATTCCAAAATTAGTTATAGAAATGCTCCAGATAAAATTGGTATCCAGGTTGAACAGAATGTGGGACAGAGCCAACCAACAGAATAGTATCAAAGCAATTGTTTTGTTTCGGAAAACAAACATGGAAATCCATACATCCCTAGATTTCACAGAGGATGCATTCAACATTTTAGAGAAGCAGTGCTATGCTAATCTAGTGCTTTGTTTTTAAAGAGAGAGAGAGACAGAGACAGGCAGAGAGAGAGAGAGAGAGAAGTGCTGAGATTCAAACACACCAGGGTGCTAGCTAGGCCATATGTGCCAGGAAAACTCTGTTCCTTGATCCCAAGTGTGTGGGGACAGGCTGCTGTTACTTAGTAGCAAATGAAAAGCCTTCTACAAATGTGCAGAGGTACTGCTCTGCTTCTTACTACTTTGTGTGTGTCCTCCTGGGTACCAAAAACAAGTTTGCCAGACTCTAAGCCTCAGTACAAATGGTGTTAACCACCAATGTGCTCTCCAAGTTGATTGGAAAGTCAGATCCCACCACGGACTGTATACTTCACTATACAGAGAAGGGGAAGCTCCCTTGCTACATTTTCAGAGGCATTTGTGTTCTAGCTGGCCCCTCTTGGGAGAAAAAATGTTGAACTAGGTGCTGGTTCACACTCATGAATGTGTGATGACTGCAACATAAAGTTGTGACTTGCAAGTGTGAATGGAGCATTCCATGATCTCATACACAGTGCTTTTCAGTAGAAACAGTTCATGTACATGCTTCTGGTCACCCAGGGGTCTGCAACCTTTAAGACAAAAAGAGCCACTTGGACCCGTTTCCGAAGAAAAAAAAAACTGGGAGCCGCAAAACCATCAGAGGGCCCCATAGCAAAATTTGCAAAATAATCTGCCCCCCTCACATAAAGTAATAATGCCCCATCCTGTGCCCCACATATAAAATGTAATAATTTCCCCTACCTATGCACCCAACATAATCCACCAGCGAGAGCTGGTGGATTATGTTGGGTGCATAGGTAGGGGAAATTATCAGCTGACGGATGATGGGGGTGTTGCTGGTGGATGATGGGATGCCACCAGCAACATCCCCCCCCCAAGCAGTAGCATCCCGTCATCAGCACCATCCAGCAGTAGCACCCTCATCATCCACCAGAAACACCCTCCATGTGGTAATAGCACCCCTCATCATCCATCAGCAGGATTTGCTGGTGGATGATGGGGGTGCTACTGCTGGGGGGAGGGTGTTGCTGGTGGATGATGAGGGTGCTACTCAGGCCTGTCTTTAATGTGGGGCAAAAGGGGCAGCTGCAACAGCTGGAGGCACCCTGATTGGGAAACAGAGCACTTCCCCCTACCCTGGGGCTCTTTAGCTGTTGCACAACTACAACTCCCAGCAAGCCCGGATAGCCAAAGGCTGTCCGGGCATGCTGGGAGTTGTAGTTTTGCAACAGCTGGAGGCACTCTGATTGTAATCCCCCCCAGCCAATTTAATTCTCCCCTGATCCATTTGTGCCCTGATTAGAGGAGGGGGGGGAAGAATCTCAATGAAAATACCACAAGGGGATCAGGGGGGTTCAATCCTGGGCCGGCCATACATTTACCAAATTACCCCCGGTGGCTCCCCCGCCCACAGCCACTCATGAAAATCTCTCCCCCCGAGTCCCCCGGCCCCTCATGATACCCCGGTCCCGACCCACTCCTTCATTTGGCACCCGCTCCCATCCCCGCAGCGATATTGTAATTTGTGTTTTATTCTTCTTTATAACCTGTTTTGGATTGTTTTTAAGAAATGCAGGGTTAAAAAAGCAGTTAATAAATAAATAAATTTATGGAGATATTATTTTGTTCTATTGCTATTAGTTTTCCAATAATTTGTACATGAATCTTTCCCCCCTTGTTTTCTGATAACTATTACTGCTTTCACGCAGGCCTACCTGCCTCCTCACCTGCTTGTGCTCTCCGCGGCGAGCCGGCCGCGCTGGTCCCTCGACACGCTGGACCCCGCGCTATGTTTTTGGCGGGGGGGGGAACTTTGGCGCGTGCAGGAGCCCTCCTCTCTTCTGCCGCTCACCCGCTCGCGTCCCTGCTGCCCGGGGGGGGGGTGCTGCCGCCGCGCCAAAGTTCCCCCGCCCCGCCAAAGTTCCCCCGCCAAAATCATAGCGCGGGGGTCCAGCGCGCCGAAGCAGCTGGATGTGACGCAGTGGCGGCGGCGGCTTCAGCGGCTCCGGCATTGACTCCAGCGGCGGCGGCGGCGGCAGCTAGAGCGGCGCGAAGAACGCTCCGCGTCGCTCAGAAGAGCGAAATCGGGCTGCCCCCGCCAACAGAATCAGGCCATATGTGAGGTGGCGGCAAAGTTTTTTGCGGAGCAGGCAGCCTTGTCCTGCTCTCCTCTCTTCCGCTGCCTGCCTGCTCGAGTCCCTGCTTCCAGGGGGGGGGGGCAAAGTTTTTTGTGGAGCAGGCAGCCTTGTCCTGCTCTCCTCTCTTCCGCTGCCTGCCTGCTCGAGTCCCTGCTTCCGGGGGGGGGGGGGTGCCGCTGCCGCTGCCAAGTTTTTTTCCCTGCAGGAGCCCTCCTCCTGTCTTCCACTAGACCGGTTGGAGGCACGCAGAGGGGAAAAATATTTGGGTTTTTTTCCCAGCATTCCAGCGGAGTCTCAGACCGGAGCGGAGCCGCAGCAAAGGTTTGAAAGAGCCGCATGCGGCTCCGGAGCCGCGGGTTGCAGACCCCTGCCTTAGCCCATTTCGGCTGTCCATAGGGGAGGGAACGGGATTGCTGTGGGAGCCTATGCCCCTGATCTATAGGTTGTTCCAGGCGAGGCCTTAATTGTGAAATCATACTGCCTCATTCATAAAACTTTACAGCGTCCAGATGATGTCGTCTTCAATTCGTAGCCCTCCTGTGTTTCCCTACCACTTCTGTCTTTTTTCTTACAAGAAAAGACAGAAAACTGCACAATGCCTTTTATCTGTTAGCACTAGGTGCCCTCAGGAAGAAGCACCCTGTGCGTCTGAAAAGAGCCCTTGCATCATGTATAACTTTGCACAGTGTCTGGAAAAACAGGGGTCCCAACCGTCCCCATGCAGCTTTTTTCAGGCATGAAACACATGGAGGTTGTGTATTCATGATCCCACTCTCCCCCCCAGGTGTTCATCAGACGGCAGTGCTCAAATTATTAGGAAACTAAGTACAGGACTGGCTCTTAATGAAATCTACAAACCCTGGCCCTGACTTCCCTAATGTTAGACAAATTACCACCACCACCATCATCATCATTACCACCACCACGCCCGCCACCCCATATAGCCTTCTGGAAACTGTAGCTAAGCGAGGCAATGCAAAAGGTAAGCGGGCAGGCACCCTACGTCTTTCCCCCACCCTCAATTTGAAAAAAGTTTGAAAGGGGCTCGGTAAAATCATGTGCAGAGAAATCAAGTGATGCACAACGTATGTGTGAATGAGCCAGTGCTGGGATTAGAGGGAGAACAGACCGGGGGGGGGGGGCTCCCCTAGCTCTCTTACCTTTTGTGTCAGCCCTCTTCAAAGGTTCGGATTTGGCTCAAAATTGAGGAGGGAGTCTGGGGATGGGGCTTGAGGGTTTTCTTAAGTCCTCCTTCCTTCCCCTACAATTCGAGCCACTGCCCCCCCCCCCCCCCACACCCATAGTAAGAAAACAGCAGGAACACTTGCAAGGGGAGGGCACGCGTAACTTTCTGCGAAGAAACTGGCCGCGTCTATAGGAAATCTATCAAATAAATATCCTTTCACAAAGGCTCGAGGAACACAAGGGTCAGGAAGAAGTTGGATTCCCGCCCGCCCTGAGCGCGAAGGGACCCGCCTCTCCCCTGTTCCGTCCCTCCCCCCTTCTCCTCTCCCCAATGTGTAGAAACAGAGAGACGTCAGGCCGGACCGGAGATTAGCAGGCGCTTTAAGTGGATTAGAAAGCGGCAGCACAGCCTGAGAGGAGCGAGCAGAGAAACGAGTGGAGCAGGCAGGCGCCGCTTCCCTCCGTTGGCTAAATCAGCCTGGTTGCCGGTTCTCTCGCTCTCACTCTCGCTCTCGCTCTCTTCCCTGCTGGACTGAAGTGCCCCGCCATGCCCCAGACGGTGGCTTTGAATGGCCCTTCACCGTGGGGCTTCCGGCTGGTCGGAGGCAAAGACTTCAGCACCCCGCTGACGATTTCCAGGGTAAGTCTGAGGAGAAACCGCGTGTCCCCCCCCCCTTTTTTTTTGTTTTGCCGGGGATAGATGGATGGAGCCTTGAGAAGCGCCTCAGGCGACGTAGGCGGGAACTAGCACTTCCAGGGGCATGATGTAACTCGCTGAGTTGCGCCGGCTTGGGCAAAGCATTATCATCATCATCATCATCATTATTATTTTTATTGGGGGGGGGTCAAAGGAAACGAGCGGCCCTTCTCTATGAATAGGCTCTCAATGGAGAGAGCTCTCAAGCTACCGGGAGGGTGTGTGTGTGTGTGTGTGTGTGTGTGTGTGTGTGTAGAAAATGCCGTTTGCTTCCCCCACACGCACACACATCATCACGGTTACATCAGTTCAAGCCAACCTGGGAAGCCCCCGCAGTGCCCTGGCTCGCGGCGGGTAGCCGGAGGAACGAACAAAGACGGCAAGGCGACATTCCAGGGACGCGACCCGGTCGCTTGAGCCGCATTCCCCCGCGCAGGCACTTGTTGCGCGTTCGCCGAGTTCTCCTACTTTCAGAGCAGATGCAGCAGCGAGACAAGAAGCAGGAGGGCTGCTTGGTAAACTGCCACCCTAAAGGGCAGGATCCTTATTTGTCCAGTTGCTTTGCTTTCCAGTGGGTTTCAAAACTCTGGAGTCTCTCTCTCTTTCTCTCTCTCCCCGCCCCTCCCCCCACTCTCTGGATGCCCCAGTGATGGGAGAAGGAGTGCGCTGGGTGTGCTGTTAGCTGGGATCGGCATGAGCTAAACTGGGTAGCTACTTATTTTTTTGGAACCCAGCCTGGAAATGAGAATCTTTTAAAAACAGAAGAGCTGAGCTGCTGAGTGACTAGGAAAGATGGGGTTATAGTTTAATAGCGCTCTTGTTTCTTTTTAACTAGCGTGCCGGGCCCTATGAAATCTGTTCAAGGGAGGCAAATGAAAAGTTTGCACAAAGTGGATTGGGTGGATTTTGAGCTTGCCCACCAGTGAATGCAGTTTATAAGGAACGCCAGTGCAGATCAGAGCCCCTCCAGCCTTTGGAGCACCGTGGATATCTATCTGCTCTTATCTCCTCCTCCTTCTCCAACTTTTGGGAGAACTGTGAGAATAAGGCAATTCGTGGACCTACATTCCTCTCAGGAACGACTCTCCTGAAATTAATGGAATTATACCAGGGACAACTTTAATCTCTAACAGGCTGATCCCATGCATGTTTACATGGAAGTATTTTTTCCCCCTGAAAGCAATAGGACTTAACTGTTAAGTAAACATGTTCAGGGTTGGGCTGTTAGTCGAAACTTCCAGCCCTACACATACTTACCAGGCCAGGAGTAGGCAACCTCCTTGGCCTGTCCTTTTCATAGATTTCATAGATCATAGAGTTGGAAGGAGCCTACAAGGCTATCGAGTCCAACCCCCTGCTCAATGCAGGAAACTAGAGGAGGGGGTCTCCCATCCAAGTAATAACCAGGCCTGACCCTGCTTAGCTTTCCACACTCAGACAAGCTGAGCCAGTGTGAGCCACAGGCTTAGGCACATTTGGCAATTTGAGAAACTGTCCTGGGCACACACCATGAGTGGTGTGACAAAGGACAAGTAACCCACCCAAAAGACTGAATACAAGGCAGAGGTGTGGGTTGAGCCCCACCACACTAAACAACTCTGAACCCACAGTTTTCAGCACCAACAGAAACCTATTTCACAGCAATCTCCTGATGTCAGCAAAAAATGTGTCGCTTTTATGAATTGTTGTGAACTGCCCAGAGAGCTTTGGCTGTGGGGGCGGTTATAGAAATAAAATAAATAATAATAATAATAATAATAATAATGGGTGGGATAGGGCAAGGACCAAGAAAGGTGTCCAAAGGCACATTGGTGCCTGCGGGCCCCATGTTGCCTATCCCAGTACTGGGCAGTGTTATAAAACTCAACAGGACTTACTTCTGAGAAACAGTTTAGGATCACACTAGACTATTATAAATGATAACAATCATTATTTTTAAGGGTGGTATAAAACACCTATAATTAATTAATTATGTGCCTGCTAACCATGTTTTATTTCCAGAAGGATTTCAGAGAAAGTGTGGCTTTGTTGTGGTGAAAATTAAAATGGGTAAGGATTCACCCATTTTAACTATACCATATGCAACAAGCAACACGTAAGCAAAAGTAGCTGTGTTGGCCATAAAAAAATAAAATCTAAAGCCCATATTAGTGTATTACTTTTATTAGGCCAACCAAAAGGTCACAAAAATGTGCAAGCTTTTGAGACTTCCAGTTCTCTTCATCAGGCATCATCATCATCAGGCAAGATGTTACAAAAAGCAGAGGGAGGGAGCTTGATGGCAGAGTCATGGTGTCTGCATGATCAGAGTCCCAAGATAGAATGGGAGAGGAGGGGTTTGCAGACATTCAGATTAGGTTCTAACAGTTCATGTGATGGTTACAGGTTGGACTTGGAGCTGCCCTTAAGGTTGCTGGGATCATGAAAGGGAAAACTGTTTGATTTTTGAAAATATATTAAAAAATGTGTGGCGTACTGGTGAGAGTGTTGGACTGGGACTCGGGAGATCCGGGTTCTAGTCCCCGCTCAACTATGAAACTCACTGGGTGACTTTGGGCCAGTCACTGACTCTCAGCCTAACCTACCTCACAGGGTTGTGGTGAGGATAAAATGGAGAGGAGGAGGATTATGTAAGCCGCCTTGGGTTCCTTGCAGGAAAAAAGGTGGTGTATAAATATAATAAATAAATAAATTCCAGTCATTTTTGCCACCATGAAAACATCCATGGCAGTGTACTCCTGATATTAAATAGCACAGACTTCTTCCTGCTATGTACCATTTGCCTGGCACAAGGTCTCACTTTAGTGACATTGGCACAAGGTACTCTTGAGCTATCACAGTTATATTTAGCTTTAGGATATCTTTTGAATTCCTCCCCTGAAGCATTCCTGCATATCTGATAATATAAAGGTTGTTTTGTTAGGTAGGAGATATCTGGATTTCCTTTGTAGTGAAAATGGCATTTCTCTTTTCCTTTGTAAATTATGAAAAATGTCCTGTGTATAACACCGAGTTAGTATATCTCCAATTTCTCAGATGTGGATATAGGTACACTTGTGTTTCATTAAGCAAGTGAATGTACCATAGGACCATAGTGAGTGGAAGAACTGAGCCAGCTGCATCCAGGAGGAGTCTGGCAGCTGGCAATATGTCTTTCTCTCTGGGAATTTTTGAAATGCTTACTTCAAAAGATGGAGTTTCCTGTAACAGGGAGAGCACATATTTAAATACTACAAAACATCTGTGATTCCCCCCACCCCTTAAACCATAACTTGGCTGCAATCCTATTACTTACTTGGAAAGTAAATTGCATTGAACAAAGTTAGACTTACTTCCAGGTAAACATGCTTAGGATCTGGATGTAAATGTCAAATTAAAATGCTGCGAATATTTTCAGCATTTCAAATTTTATACTTACAAATCGAGATCCATGTAAATTTGTGGGTTTACTTTTCCCCTTTCACTCACACCTCCACCTTCACATGCCCAGTATTCACACGCAAGCTGATATGAAAATATTAGACATCTTGTATTAGTTGTCCCCAGGATCTGGCACTCCAGGAGCCTTTGAAAATGGAGTTTCCATTAAGCTATCATAGCTACTAGCCACAGATAGACCTTTACACCCTGAGCTGAACTGCTGCGATGTTACAGAAGCATGGTAGCCAGAGGTACCCAAGGTATGGCTTCATTTTACTGAAATGACCATGTGTGAATTCCTAAGCATTCTAACTTGAAGCAAACTTGGTGAGTTCTGAGATGCCAAAAGAACAGAATACAAATGAGAATTCTGAGCACTGGACATTTCAGTTAGGAGGAAATTGATGATAGCTCTCAGCCAGGATCTAGTAAGAAGAAAATCATAAAGCATGCAGGGGACCCTCAAAACAAGAACATTGCCCCTTATTAGGCACCTAGCTTTATCACAAAGGTGACTGCACAGTGCTGAAAAGCAGAAGCCCATGTGATAAGACCAGGAACAGCTGATGGCAACACAGCTGGGGCTAAGAAGCACAAAGGTCTGAAGAAGAGGTTATTGTCCATGTCTCAGCACTTTGAAAAGGGGTGACCCATCCTGCCAATCAGCTGATCATCAGGACCTGTCAGCCCTCATAAACTTAAAGCCTACCCAACTCCTTAGGAGCATGGGGGGAAAAAATCCTGTAGGAATTTAGGAAGATGACAAAGACTGCATTGTTGGGCAGCTTTCTGATTTATTCATTTATATTTTTAAATTTTTCTTTATTTCTCTTGGAGCCCTCCCCAAAGTGATGAGAGGAGCATGGACAGATCCTGACAACTTTTCACGGGTTGTAGTGGTCTACTGCTTAGTGATGCCATCTTGTGCCACCCCTACCAGTCTGGTTTTTATTTTGATAGGTTTTTCCAACATAGATTTATAGAGTTGGAAGGAGCCTACAAGGCTATCGAGTCCAACCCCCTGCTCAATGCAGGAAACTAGAGGAGGGGTCTCCCATCCAAGTAATAACCAGGCCTGACCCTGCTTAGCTTTCCACGCTCAGACAAGCTGAGCCAGCGTAAGCCACAGGCCTGTTTCATATCAATGAGTGCTTTGTAATGCAAAACAAAGCTTTTTTAAAAAATGACAGTGAAAAGCTTTAAAACTGTATTATGAACTCTCTCTTTTTTTCTTAGCATGAGAAAGGAACACAGTATAGTAATCTCACCTAATAAGAAAACAACTGAGTTACCATTTCTTATTCACCTGGAAACACAGAGAAAGTGACATGTGACAACCTGGGCAGCAACCTTCCAATGTGGGACTAGATTCCACCTGCAGCTGCACTTTGGAAACTTTGTTTTTGCTCTTTGAGTTTCAGGGACGGGAAACAGGACAGAATTAGGCATGCTGTGTGCTACAGGCTTGTTAATACAAAGCTAACCTTGCTATGATTTAACCCAACAGTTGTTAGTAATTAAAGAGTGGTGCTGCATTTTTGCTTTCAAAAGTTTTGCTGTTGAAGCAACTTCTTCTGAGATTATGGCCATTTTAGTCTTTAATAAAAATTTACTCTGAATCCTCATTCTTCAGCAGCAAAACAATCTTTTAAAAAGCTAAACCTAAGCTATTATATGGCTGCAATTCCATACACACTTACCTGGGAGTAAATCCTATTGAATTCAATGGGGCTTACTTCTGAATAGATATGCACAGTATTGCACTGTACATGCCTGAAGTTATTTTCCTCATACAACCAAGTATTGCCCCACAGACACTGTGAATATTTAATCCTAATTTCAATGGTAAGGTAATCCTACAATACACTGTTAGCCATGTCTTCTTTAGGCTGCCCTGAAGAATTTATATGTAAAAATCTTAAAGACGGATATACATTACAAAACACTGAGAATAAAGGGGGCTGGTTGATGGGTGAATTACATAACCACTACTATTAAAAATGCTGTTATGAAGACATATTTTGAAAGTTTATCTGCTTGATTTCTCCATGTAGTAGTTAAACAATATTTTTGCGTATTTTGACATTAAAAAATACCAAACCTTGTATACACAAATTAATGAGTAAACATGATGCTGCCCTACTTACACGGCACACCATTCCATTTTGAGTCTCTTGTGATTTGGTGCGGTGGAGTACTTTGTCTTTTCTTTTTCTTTTCATAGCAAAAGCTTGTGAACTTTGGATCTCGCAGTATCATAGAGGACTGAAACTTTGTTTTCACTTTGAAGTAAAATGGATAACTTACTTTGTTTATATCACTTTTGTAGCCATTTGTCTTTGGGATAGGTATACATAACGGTTCATAAAGCTGTCACAGACATTGCAAGGAGAAACAGCTGTTAAAGGTGTTTTCCCACACACAGCCTGCAGAATTCATACAATGTAGAATTCACTGCAGTAAATGGGAATCACAGCAAAAATTGTAGAAGAAAATGATAAAGGCAAACTTGCAACTTCTCAAAATGATTATATGTGTAACATTGAATTTGAATATATTTAGCTACAAAGCTCTACATATTCTTTTTAATTTGGGTAGTGTCCCCCCCCCCCTTAAATCCCATTGTTTTATGGGGGAGATTTTAATAACAGAGACACTGTAGTAGCAGGCAAGAAATATGTGACAAAGTACTGATGAGGAGTGAGTAAAATAATGCAGACATCTGTTAAACATACACATAATAGATATGCCCAGAGGGAAAGCAATTGGTCTCCAGGCATCAACACATTTTGTTTATTTTAGAAAGCCTGCTACCTCTCTCTTGTTTTCTTGCCACTCTTTGGTCTTCTCTTGATGGTATTCATCTCATCTAGAAAAGCATCAATTACGTACTTAATCAACCCTTAAGTATCTTTCAGTGCAATCCTGTTCTTGTTCACTCTGACATAAGTCTCACTGTGTTCAGTGAGGTCTACTTCCATGTAAGTGTACATTGGATTTCAGCCTTACAGCACACTGCTGTGAAGGTCTACTCAGAAGTAAATCCAGTTGTGTTCGGGGGTACTTACTCCCAGATATAGTATTGCAACCATACTGTAATCTCTTACAGATAACAGGCAGCACAATCTTATATGGTTTACTCAGAAGTAAGTCGCACTGAGTTAATTAGACTTACTCCCAAGTATGTGCATTGGATTGCAGCCCAAGTGTCTGTCAAATTGTGTGGCTTGACAAATGTTTGGTTTGAGTGGTTTTAATTGTTTTTTGCGTGCTTCAAGATTGTGATCCTTTGAAATCAGTCTCGGTGGCTAACTTTTCACAAAATAGTCATTTTCAATGTAATTTTATTCTGATTATACAAATGTAGAAGGCAGAAGATGAAGGTTTTGATTTCTGTAGGCTTACAAAGCTATGTCAGAGTAAGTGCTCAGTGTATAATTTACTTTCCCCCCTTTCATACATGAATGGTTTTCTGATGGTGGTGGTGGTGGTGGTGGTTAGCTGCAATTGTAAAATCACATAAGTGATCATTTGTAAATCAATGTAATTATTTGTATAAATGATTTCTATCCAATAGACCAGGAGTTCCCAACTCTTTTGGGCTGGTGGGCACATTTGGTGTTTTGAGAAAGTGTCAAGGGTGCTGTCACAAAATGGCTGCTGTGGGTCTGCCCACTCACAAAATGACTGATATATTGGGTGCAGCCAGTCACAAACCTACCCATTTCACAGAAGGGCAAACATGGTGAGGCTAAGTAACTTGCCCACAAACCTGAGTACCAGGCAGAGGTATGATTTGAGCCACAGAACACAAAACCATTCCTTTGAACTCAAAGTTTTCTGCTCTGACAGACCACATATTTCACAGAAAAGTAAGCCAATTAATTTCCCCAAATCATCTCTAAAGTTAACTTATTCCACCTAATTTATTTCTCCAAATTAACAGGAAATTCATTCCCAAATTACACAAGGGCTAGATATAATTTTATTAGTTTATTAGAGCAAACTCCATGTTAGGCATAATTAGGAAAGGAATTGAAAATAAAACTGCCACTATCATACTGTCCTTATACAAATCTATGGTGCGACCACACTTAGAATAGTTCTGGTCACCGCACCTAAAAAAGGATATTGTAGAGCTGGAAAAAGTTCAGAAAAGAGCAACTAAAATGATCCAGGGGCTGGAGCAACTCTCCTATGAGCAGAGGTTACAGCAGCAGTGATTGTTTAGCTTATACAAATCTATGGTGCGACCACACTTAGAATAGTTCTGGTCACCGCACCTAAAAAAGGATATTGTAGAGCTGGAAAAAGTTCAGAAAAGAGCAACTAAAATGATCCAGGGGCTGGAGCAACTCTCCTATGAGCAGAGGTTACAGCAGCAGTGATTGTTTAGCTTAGAAAAAAGGTGAGTAAGGGGAGACATGATAGAGGTGTGCAAAATTATGCATCGTGCGGAGGACATGGATAGGGAGAAAAATGTCTCCCTATACTAGAACCCAACAGGGTCATTCCATGGAGCTGATTGGTGGGAGATTCAGGACAAATGAAAGGAAGTACTGCTTCACACAGCACATAGTTAAACTATGGAATTCACTCCCACAAGATGTCGTGATGGCCACCAATTTGGACGGCATTAAAGAGGGATTGGACATTCATGGAGGAGAAGGCTATCATTGGCTATTAGTCCTGATTGGCTATATGCTACCTCCAGGGTCAGAGGCATTATGTCTATGTACACCAGTTGCTGGGGAACTTGGGCAGGAAGGTGCTGTTGCACTCATATCTTGCTAGTGGGTTTCCCATGGGCAGCTGGTTGGCCACTGTGTGAACAGAATGCTGGACTAGATGGACCCTTGTTCTGGCTCTCCTTATGTTCTTAGTTATTTTTTAGGCTGCAGCATACAGTCTCACACAAGAACCCCACATGCTCTCTCCCTCTGGACCACATCTAAATGTTCTTTCTCTCTCTCTTACACACTTATATACTTTGTTCTTTCTCTGTTATCCCCCCCCCATCCATTCAGCGGCATGCAACCATGATCCTATTCATCCTACACACACACACACACACACACACACACACACACACACCTCCTTTCTCCATTCCAGCCCACACAGGCCCAGTGGCCTCCCCAGCCCTCGCAACATTGCCCTGCAACCTTCCCTCCCACCACCACCCTACTTACTCTGCAGCCCCCCCCCTTGCCCTTGCCAACCCAAACTAGAGACTAGCTGGGCAATAGCTGAAAGAGAGATGTTTCTACTTCAGGAATATCACATTCCTAAGACATAAATCTTTAAGATGGGGACATGTACCAACATCTTCCAATGTCATAAAATGTTGCAAACATATACAACAGTACAAATCTAGTTTGTGAGTATAAAATAAAAGCAGGGAAGGGAATTATTGAAGATATGACCTTGTGGAAAATTTCTATGTAATTTTATACTGTAAAGAGTTGACACTGCATGGAAAATTTCAGACAATAATGCACGTAGATTCATCAAGTCACTGCTACACCTTGTATTACAATGTTAACATGGTAGAGAGGAATTCTGCAAGTGCTACTAGGGCTTTTGTGAAGCTAGGTTTACAATTTTGTATGTTTAAGCTAAAGATAATTTTATTACTCATATGTCTGTCAGGGTGCAGTGTACAATCTCTAGATTTCCCTGCAATATAAAAAACAGGAATTAGAAGCATGCACAGTAAAGGTATTTATTCATATACAGTATTTATGGCTATGCATTGTAGTCATGGAGGAAACCACTGCATTTGCCTCACAAATATGTGTTTTATTAGTTTAAGTTAGTTTTAACTCCTTAGCCTTGAACACATATGCCATTGTAGCGTTCTGTGCACTAGCCACTAGAACTCTTCAATGCAGTAATTATTCTAAGATCTAAAAAGTTCCCTATTCTACTTACAAAGGTACATGAACAAACATTAGAACTAAGGTTGCAGAGAGTGGCCTGGTTCACCTTGGGCTCATGCGCTTCCCTTTCCCCTCTCCTCTGGTGGGGCTACAAGGAGAGATCAGAAGTATCCACTTTTGTTTCACCTAACAGTGCTTTGTTGTATTCAAACCATGGCTAGTGTTAACTATCATTTATTGAAACAAGCCAGGATAATTAACCATGGTGGGAAGCGGGCTTGTTTCAATAAACCATAGCTAACCCTAACAACAGCCTGTCCCATTTCAGAGATGCCGACCTGGTTCACATGCATAGATTTCATAGATCATAGAGTTGGAAGGAGCCTACAAGGCTATCGAGTCCAACCCCCTGCTCAATGCAGGAAACTAGAGGAGGGGTCTCCCATCCAAGTAATAACCAGGCCTGACCCTGCTTAGCTTTCCACACTCAGACAAGCTGAGCCAGCTTGAGCAACATGATAATGCATGCAGCTGCTGTGAGTGGGAGTGGCTAAACAGCCCAGGGACACTTCATTCCTGGGTTGTTTAGTACTGCATCCTAAAACAAACCATGGGTTCTTTCTCTGGTTTGTTGGGGCGAAAACAAGCCAGAGGTCTGGGTTTGGACACAACACTAAACCCAGGGACAGAGCATCCCTGGTTTGTTTAGCTGCTCCTGCTTCCAGTGGGAGCAATTCAGCAGCATGCACCAGCACTCTGCTATGTTTGCAACAACCCAGGGTTTAAACAAACTCTGGGTTGTCAATGCATGTGTTTAAGTTAATAATGTGATGCAACATGGGTGGGGCTTTGACCAAATTGGGTATGGCTGTATTAGTGTTGTCATTTCCTCCACTTAAAAGCAATTGGCTCCTGGTGAATTAATGGTTTATGGATTTGCTATGGATGATCTAGTTCCCTTTTACTAACTTTGAGGGCAGGAATGGCTCAGTTTTTAGTTTCCTTATTTTTTGATAGTTTTCTAAGCTACCCTTAGCTTATGAACTTAATGGTGCTTTTTCCCACTGAGAACTAGAATAATCTTGAGTTAGTGCCTAATATGAATTACTTTAATTAATCAGCCATACTGATAATCCAGGATAGGAAATCAGGTGGAAGGAATGATTCATGTTGTTCCATTCTTTCAAGGTCTGACCTTGGTGGAAGCTTAACAAAATAAACCTCACACACCCTAACTTTCAGTCTTTGCCAGACTGGACAAAACAAAAAGCATGCAGCCTAATGGAGGGGATTTACAGCACTTTTACAGTGTTAATGTAATGATATCAACATTTTCAATCAAAGTTTGAACTATTGTTCTCCTGCCATCGGTGTTCAAAGTTACTGTGGAAATATATGCAAACATCAAGGAGCATAGTTTGAACCTAAATCATGAACTATTTCATCCATTTCTCAAGTTCACTATAACAATTTGACATTTTAAATAGCAAAACAATTTAAAACTGAAAGCCCCAAATCTTATATCTAGAATAAAATGGGAACAGGATCAGGTTCTCAGTTCACAACAGTCATGTTTCATAAGACATAATTGTGTCTACAATGGGTGGATTTAATAGCTTGGTATAGTAATCAGTTTAGCTATTATGCTTATAGTTATTTTAAATAAACAGTTGAAAAAGGATCAATGCCATACCAGCCTTTTTGTTGTGCAAAAGGTCTAAGAGGGGGTAAAGAAGAGCAGGTAATTGTGGAAATTGTGCTAAGAGATAAACAGCTAGCATAATGACCTGGCTCACATGTTAACCCAAGTTCATAACACCAACCCATGGTTAACCCATGATTTCTAGTCCTACCCAGGGTTTGTCTGGCAGATGATCAAATGAACTGTAGGGAAATTCCCAGCATGTGATGTCACATCACATGTGTTGTTTCCCTAGATACATTGGGAGAGGAAGGAGGAAGAAATGTGGGGCTGCTGCATTTGATGTCCCTGTAACCGTCACAGTACTGGGGGGGGAGGGGGGAGACCACCTCTTTGCTGCTCAGGCAGCTCCCTTGATTTCCATGTTGGGCAGTGGGAAAGAGCCTTCTCTTTCTCCCCACTCAGTCCAAAAGCTGAGTGAGCTGCTGGCAGAGGAACAAATCACTCAGTTGCTCCCCTAGAAGCTTGCTGCATTCCCATGCTGTGCTGAGAGAAAGAGAATCCTCTTTTCCCTGCTGAACACAGAAGCCAAGTGAGCTCCTGGTGGAGGAAAAGTTATGTCATTAAACAATGGCACTGATGGATAAGCTAAGCACTGTGGTGTTTTCCTTTGCCCTTTCTTCACTCATGAAATAATTCTGCTCTTCTTGGCTGGCAACAGTATTCCTAACTAGGACCATACATTTTAGCTGCAGACTCTTGCACTCTCTGGAGAGAATACGTAGGTTTATACTGTGAATGCGCAGGAAATGTGTCAGTCTCCAGGGGACAGAGCTGAGCACTCCACACATCAGCAGCTGGAGGCAGCCCATACTAAGACAGTAATTGATTTCTGTCCTCCTAGATTGCTGGCTGGAAGAGAAGTTGTGGGTGGTACTTTTCAGAAGGTTGGAGAAGTGATGGGAGTAAAAGACAGTTTTACAAATATCATAACCTTCGCAGTTCCTTAACCTGAACTAGCGCAATTTATTGGAAATGTTCATTGTATTTGTTGGCCAATGTAATTTTCCTACTCTAGCAGAAACTGTCATAGATAATATAAATATCATCCACACAAATATTATTAGAATATTATTTACTCAAGACTCTGTTCTATATTTTGCAGGAAAGACGTAGAGGGAATGTTTGTTTTTAAAAATTAAAATACACTAATAAATCAGCACCTAAGACAATAGCATAGATCATATGAGCATTGAAGTCTGGCTGATTTAAGCAGGTGTGACATGAGTAATTGCTAAGGAAAGCAGAAAATGAAGCCAGAAAAGGAGCTGGAATATTGCAAGTGTATATGAGAGAAAGAGCCAATAAGACTAGAAAGGCAAAGAAAAAGAGGACTTACCGTACTTGATGTTGCAGTCATGGAGTGATTAACGTACTTACAGGAGTTCATCCTTACTGCTCCAACCACCCTACTCTGCTGGCAGCTACTGCTGTACTAACCTGGTTTGTTTACTACATGGCAGAAGGGTTTGTGATAAATGAGTACAGGACAACTGTGTATTGTGGGCATTTGGATTTCCCTTTCTTCTCCACAGGTCACTCCACCATTTTTTAGGTCACTCTGTGTCCGTTCACATTCCACACATTGCAACCATCTGAATGGGAGAGGATATGGCTGTTTTTAGTTTTTGCAACTGGTGCTGTGAATCTTAAATCGGAGCCTTAACTGTGATAAAAGCAGAAATGAGGGTACCATTGTTTCTGAAACACTGCTGCTTTACTCAGCTCTTTCTAAAACACAATAGAGAGCTTCCAAGGCTGGAAATTTTTTAGTCTAGACAAAACAAATAACAAAGTGGAGCATCCAAGGTCCCTGTACTGAGTCACTTTATTCAATATTATGTTAGAAGCCCTTCTTAAGTCTTCCCTTTTCAGGGTTGAAGTAGTTTTCCTTCCCCCACCCTCCATCCCAAGGGACTTTATTCACGTAATTGTCAAAGCAGCTCATCTGTTCCTTTCCAAAACAGCTTGTGGTGATATTAGGTGATTGTGTGTGATTCATAACAGTCAGTGGCATTTACAATCTATTAAAAAATAACTGTTCCATATTCTTCTAACACAACCCAGTTGAATCTTGTTAAAATAAAATGCTTATTTTAATGATCTCCATCTTAAGGGAATCCATGTAGTGACATGTTTTTGTTAAGAAAAGCACACAGGCAAAAACAGTTCCATTATTGAAAGTTTTATTAAGCTCAGAATTGCCCTAACCAGTAACTAGCATTTTATTTTATATAATCTTTTAAAAATCCAGTCCTTTAGAAGTCAGCAGTATGCTATTCCTTCAACTCCCCCTCCCCTCACCTGAGCTTTGAAAGGAACTGGCGTATAAGATATTTAATATAAAACAATGGAATGAATTGCCAAACAACTATGTAATTGTGTCAGCTAACACAGTTATTTAACATTTGAATGAAAAAGTGACACACTTCAGTACACACTTCTGGACTCCTTATGCTTTTAATTTGTTTAAGAAAAGAAAGCCTGAGGAGACAAAGAAATATTTTATAAACAGCACAGAGATGCCCATTAAAGGCATGTAGCCCGATCACTCCTGCTGCAAGTAGGAACAACTAAAAAAACCCACAGACCTTCCACCTGTAATTTGGTTAGTGTTAAGTACGAACCAGGAACTGTGGATTGTCTCTCCCCAGACAAGCCAGAGAAGTTGTTTCTGGGCTATCATTGTGAAACGGGCCAGTAACTGGGGATGCTAGAGTGGCAGCATCATTAATAAATGAGAATTCTTTCCTACCTCTTCTACCAAGCTATCTACCCTTTCCACTGGGAAAAAACATACTGATTTGCCATTCCTGCTGCCAGCCCCATTGCAGCAATTCCAAAGCTGCAATACTTGCCCCATTGGCAGTGTTCTCTACTTTAGAACCAGCCCACAAAAGAGAACTTAAGGTCCTTGGCCTTATATTTAAGGAATCCAAATAACAGAGAACATTTATTTGTCTTATATTTGGTTAAGGCAAGGGTAGGCAACTCTGGGTGGTCTGGAGGGCCAGTTCCCCCATCCTACCCCATGGGCTGCATGCAAGCACACACACAGTAGCAGCCAGAAAAAAAATGGCAGTTTAACCAATATGGAGCTTACTGAGGTCAAATGCTAAATTTGTCCTTAGTAAGCCTCCATGGTGGCTACGTAGGCTTACTGAGGACAAATTTAGCTTGATAACAAGGTAAATTTGTTCTCAGTATGATGCCTCTGTAGTAGTTTGTCACCAAATTGCAAACTGCTGAGTTTTTAAAATGACTTTTGGGGGCAGTGGAGGCTGCAGTGGGAGGGGGCACATGTGGCCTGCTGTGGGCTATATTTTGCCCATGCCTGGGTTAAGGGTTCTGCTTCCCCCCTGAAATCTCCCAAGTATAATGGTCCAAATTTACTTAGAGCCTAAATGTAAAAGAAAATCATATCTATCTGGATGGGAAACAATGGGATTTTTGCATATGATAATTTTTAAGTGATTTTGTTCTTTGAATATGGGAATTGCCAAATTGGATTATGACAGAGTAGAGCAGATCTGTGGTAATAGCTACAGAACAGTTGTGCGATAATCATATGTACTAGACTTTGGTATCTAAAGCAAACTCAGGTGCTGAGGTGCTGACACGCAGCTCTACCTCTCCTTCAAGTCCTCACCAACGTTGGCTGTTGAAACCCTGTCCAAGTGCCTGGAGGCAGTGGGTGGCTGGATGGGAAGGAACATGCTGAAACTGAACCCCAACAAGACCGAGGTACTTCTGGTGGGAGACAAGGGAAGGTTAGGGGATGTTGACCTGGTGCTGAATGGGGTACATCTACCCCTGAAGGACCAGGTCTGCAGCTTGGGAGTCATTCTAGACTCCCAGCTGTCCATGGAGGCTCAGGTGTCAGCTGTGAGCGGGGCGGTGCTGTATCAGCTCCATCTGATGCGGCAGTTGCGCCCCTACCTTCCTAATCATCTGCTCCCATCAGTGGTTCATGCCTTGGTCTCCTCTCGCCTAGACTACTGTAATGCACTCTACGTGGGGTTACCCTGGAAGACGGTTCGGAAGTTACAGCTGGTACAGAATGCAGCAGCTCGCCTGGTTAAAGGCTGCCGCCGGCGTGATCACATCACTCCAGTGCTCAAAGAGTTGCACTGGCTACCAGTTGTTTGCCGAGCCGAATTCAAGGTGTTGGCAGTTGACCTTTAAAACTCTGTACGGCTCCGGTCCAGTTTATCTCAAGGAGCGTCTCCAGCAACATCAAGTAGGCCGCTCAACAAGATCTGCCACAGACGGCCTTCTCCCTGTCCCATCAGCCAGAGAAACCAGGCTGGTGGGGACTAGGAGGAGGGCCTTTTCTGTGGCAGCCCCCAATTTATGGAACTCTCTCCCCAGTGACCTCCGCCATGCCCCTTCCTTGATGAGCTTCCTCCGGGCATTAAAAATTTGGCTTTTCAGGCGGGAATATGGAGTGGGCTAGGATTTTTAAGTTTTGTACTGTTTTTAATTGTGTTTTATACTGTGTGTGTGTGTGTGTGTTTGTTTGTTCCCTCCCCCTCTTGTATTTTATTGGACAGTACATTGCTCAGAGTGGCTGGATGTCTGGCCAGATGGGCGATTCATAAATATAATAAATAAATAAATAAATAAAATGCTAGCTATGTAACCAAAACAAGGCTACTGAGAAACAAGAGGGAGGAGGTATCAGTATGCTTGGGAAACCCCAAGGTTTACAGGAATAATAATAATGATGATGATAAATAATAATAATAATAATAATAATAATAATAATAATAATAATGATGATAATAATTCTTCTTTAGGAAATAAACCTAAGCGGGCAGCCTCCTCCACAAAGAGCCCAGTGAGGACTGAGCATGCTCTGTGGCTACAGAATTCAGTGGGTTGTTGGAAAACTGGGTGGGGGGAGGGTCATGGAATGTAGTCTCCTGGAAGAGGGCATGGCTGGTTGGGAACACTGTACAGATGCACCCCACTGCAACATTTTGTTGAGGGTCCCACTTGTCCATTCAAAATTTGCCTATTGTTTCCAGCTTATGGCAAGCTGGAAGTAGCCTCTATGAATTATGAAGTGACATTTGAAAAAGTCCTGTGTTCTATATTTTTAGTTTAGGACAGAATTTTGATTCTTTGCTCACTTAACTTCCATTGAATCTTAATCCCTAGGTAGATATTTAGTACAGATATTCAAAGCACTTCACACGCAGTATCTCAGTAATGTATATCATTGTAAGGTAACATACAGTAAGCTGTAACTTGTGACACCTGTAGGGTAACATCCCTGAATGGATAGTCTGTAAGGGATATTAACCCTTATTCCCATATTGTATATCAGACTCACTGCTACTAAAAAGAAAGAAAGAGAGAAAGCGAGAGAGCTGGGTGCTTTTTTTAAAAAAAAATTATTTAAATTTTTTGAACAATATATAAAACAACTAAATAACAAACATACAACTTATATAGTGCTCCCATCACCATGGGACCATAGAATACATTATGTCTCTATAATCTATAGTTATTCATTATTCCAAAAATACAATATATCTTGACACGGCATACTCCCTTTCCCCTTATTTAACACAAAATCCAAAAATAAACCCCAAATATCCTTAAAATTGTTTTTCTTTAATTGTCCCCTTTTACATTTGATATTACAAGTTAACATATCATTTAAAGCCATATCCCACACTTCTTTATACCAGTCAGTGATAGAGAAAACTTGTTGAACTTTCTATTTTCTTGCTATCATTAATCTACTGCCGTTAACAAATTTACAATTAATTCTTTAACATTTTGAGGACCAGCCACCTTTTCGGTTATTGATAACAATGCTACTTTAGGACAAACTCCTAAATCAATACCAACAATTTCTGATATTTCTTCAAAAATCATTTCCCAAAAATCCAATACATTTTTACAACTCCACCACATATGATCATACGTACCCAGCTCCTGACAACCTCTCCAACACATTGGAGAACATATATTATCTATTTTATTTATTCTCACCGGAGTCAGGTAACCATCTCCAAATTAACTTATAGAAATTCTCTTTTATCCTTATTGACATATTTTTCAATATTCGCCTATCCCATATCTTATTCCACTCTTCTTTTGCTATTTCCTCTTCAAACTCTGTATCCCAAACTATCTTAAGATTTTCTGCTTGCTCTTCTGATTTCTGAATCATTTTATATATCATCTTTGTAATACCTCTAGCTGATACATTCCCTTCTATAAGTTCTCTAGACATAACCAACTGCTCAAATGCGGTGAATTCTCTTTCATGCTCCTGTCTCCTCTTCCATTTCTTTCCCCATTGAACTAATTGGATTAAATTTAACCATGAAATTCTTCCTATTCCAACCCTTTCAATTATTTGTTGCCTTGTCTCCATTTTTTCCAGCCAGTCCACTAATCTAATTACCTTTTTCTCTCTATAAATTCATTCCAAATGTCTAACATTCTCTGGAAAGTCCTCCATTACCACCACTGGAGTAAGCGGTGATATACATGGTATAAATATTTTCTTGTTTCTATTCCAAATTTCTAACATATTTTTTAAATAGGGATTTTCTAATCTTTTTATCAAATTATGTCCTTGCTTTGCAAATAAAAATTTTTCTACCCTATTTCCCAATTCATAGAGCTGGGTGCTTATCTAAAGCCTTCTTGTGATTAACCTACCTCACAGGGTTGTTGTGAGGATAAAATGGAGAGGAGGAGGAGGATTATGTAAGCCGCCTTGAGTTCCTTGTAGAAAAAAAAGGCGGGGTATAAATGTAATAAATAAATTAAAAATTAAAAATTACATGACTGAGATAGATTTGAAAAGTTTACCAACGGCCTCAGAGAATAGTGCTGTTTTATTGTTTTATTTGTTTGTTTTATTATTTTAAATTGTAAACTTCTTTCTGTGCATTGACAAAAAGGCAGTATATAAATAAATAAATAAATAAATACAATGGAGAAAGTTCTCCCATCAGATGCATGTTCTTATTTATTTGTAAGAAAAATAATATCAGAGAAGATAAGTAAAGCTTATTTAAAGAGGCTACTCATCTCTTGAGAAACAGTATCATAGTCATTCTAATAAAAATTACCTCCTAATGTAGCAGATACGATTAACCAAAACATCAGGAAACGTTCTCATTAGATAATGTCTTACTGGTTTTAACTTTTTATGGCATGTGTGCAAGCAGGAGCAGATGCTATGAATGAGTGTTGAGGAAACTAGAAGGTAAATATTGGGTTAAATTAGGCACACATTTATTGGCCATTGATCTGTTTATATTACATCATTATAGATTAATCTTGTAAAGTGTAACACCCTGTGATTACAAGTAAAACTTTGTTTCATTTTGGAATGTAGCATCTTTTTAAATCTTTTTTTAAGTCAAACTACAGATGTTACCAGGATGTGTCATTAGCCTCCCTCAAAGGGAGTTACAAGCTTTACAAGATTTTGGCATTAATACAAAAACAGCAGGGGGGAAAGCTATGGAGATTTAATAAACACTATTATATTTCATGCATGACTGGGAAGTGACAGGTAATTTGAACAGCGGTCAGGGAAAGCTGTTATAGAAGATAACACCTCTCCAGGAAGCTATTTGAATAGTTGCTGCAGTGTTGGCTACTTCTTTTAATTGTAGAAACAATTTCTCATTTGTACCTTGATCTCAAGGAACGGATCCCAAAACATGTTACAAAACAGTGAAATCTGGAAATTAAAACGGGGGCTTTCCACAGGGCCAAAGGCATTACAGCCTGATCACACTGAACTTTGAGCTAAAGGGCTTGGATTTATTTAGATTCTGAATTACGTAGTTTCCATTGTAACAATTCTCCAGAATATCACTATTCAGTTAGCAATGTGCAAGTTATATTACCAGAGTTGTCATCAGGAGCTGGAATGCCCCAAATGCTGAACATCTACATACAGTCATGCCTTGGATTGAGAGCATAATTCGTTCCGGAAACGTGCTTGTAATCCAAAACACTTATATCAAAACGAAATCCCCCCCAAAAAAATTGTACAGAGATTTTTAATTTAAGCCGTACTACAGTACTTGTATTGCAAGATGTCGCTTGTATATCAAGTTTAAAAAAATTAAATTAAATAAGTATTTAAAAATTTGCTTGTCTTGCAAAACGCTCTCAAACCAAGTTACTTGCAATCCAAGGTATTACTGTACTCAAGTTTGATCTGCATACTGTGCAGATGGGATGATGGCACTTTATCATATCTCTGCCAGTACTGGGAAATCCTTCTCCCAGTGTGAAGCATTGTGTTCCTGCTATTCTATGGTCCTTATTCACTAGGCCTTGGAATGGTGTGTGGTGTGGGTACAAATCCTGTATTGCTGGAAGTTTGTCTGCCAAGTACCAGAGACTCTAACCACCGAGGAATCAGAATAAATTGTATGAATCATAGTGCTCTGGTCTCCCCTGCACCTGAAAAAAGAAAGAGGAAAGTTCCCTTCCTAAACCTTTTGGAGGTTTTTCCTATACCATGTGTGAGCAACTTGTGGCCCTCCAGATCTTTTGGCCTACAACTCCCATCATCCCTCACCATTGGCTGTGCTGGCTAGAACTGATGGGAGTTGGAGGCCAAAACATCTGGAGAGCCACAAGTTGCCCACCCCTGCCCTATACAGTTGAGATGAAGAGAAGAAAAATATAGTGGGGGTGTGTGTGTCTGATCAGCCACTCTGGAAAAGATGTAGTGTATCATCTCTACCCACCTGCTTTTTCTCTGTGTAGAATAAGACTTCTGTGGGCTCAGTTTTATCATTTTCTGGAAGCTTTTGAGTTGAATTCTGCAGAATTATTGTATTATGATACTATTTCCAAACCCCAGCTCTGCAAACAGATGTGTCAGTTCCAATAAGAGTCTACCTTCTGAACCGCAAAATCAAGATTTTTTTGGGGGAAATATTGGACTTATGGGTTATAGTCTCTCTTACATCCTGCTCATTCTCTCAGCTCCATTATGTGATTGTTCTGAGATTCCAACACCAATTTGATTGTATACTGCCTGAATTTCTGCAGGACTTCTATATTTTGAGGTGTCGGAAGAGATTTTGGGCATGTGCCCAAAATTGGGAGGGGGAGGAATGTTTTTTTTAAAGACCATTCCAAGTTTTTAAATTAAATAAATACTTTTTAAAAAAAACACCAATTGCACTGTATCACTACTGTGGTTTTTTTTTTTATTTTAAGTTCACCTTTGTATAGGGAAAGTTCTCATTTTTATTTACTTTGCAAAGACAGAAAAGGAAGAAGGAACCCCAGCAGAAGTAGGTTCTGTAAGCATTCCTGCTCTTAACTATATTAACATGGAAATATGTCATTGACTCCAGTAAATCTGACTTCCAAATCATTGTATGTAGGATCACAGCCTTGGTTTCAAGATCGCTGCCCACTTCTAGCCTAGGCAATTGTAAATGGGAACCTAGTCTGAGCTGTTCAATTCAAGGACAGGTATGATACTGGCCATATTATAGATTGCATCACACTCTGGAGAGAGAGAGAGAGAGAGATGTTTATGTACCTGAACTTTACAACCTTTATGAGCTGGAAGTTGTTTGGGAGAAACTTTTATCATTAAATGAACCATCACTTTTCTTGGTGAAAAATATATGCTGGGTGTCTCAGTTTAAAGCTACGGTATTCATCCAGAAAGCTCTAAAAGCAGTGTGTTTCTTGTAGTGTATTTGCCCAATATCTGCTTTTTTTCTTCACTTCCCCAAACACACAAAGAATAATAGACAAGCAGTGGTGCAGCTAGGTAACTTTGGACCCTAGACTTATTGGTTGGGGGGGGGGGGCTTTAGATGGCCATGTGTATCACTTCAGTTATGAAGCACACAACTAACATTTTTCTCCAACTTACCCCCTACCCCTGAACCACCATTCCATGCTTTACAACTGCTTCTACATTCCTGATATATTAGAACAACAACAAATTGTTTTGCCAACTCTGATTAAAAAACAACAACTCTGAGCATGTGCAGTTTTGCATTTTAAACTCACTTAAATCATAGCATCATCATGACTACAGGAATAAAATGGAGTTTGTTTCTGATGCCCTGATGCCCTCATCACCTGCTGCGCCCTGGGATAGTTGCCCCCCCCTGCAGGGCCCTATACTTTGGCCCCCAGATCCAGCCCTGCCTGTACCACTGTAAAGAAGCCTTTGGTCTTTGATGTGCTTCTCTCCTCCCACAAGTCCTGTGAAGAACAAATTTGAGTTTCTCACAATCAAAACATCATAGACAGTAACTTTTCTTTCTCTCATGCAGATTAATCCTGGAAGTAAAGCTGCTCTGGCCAACCTTTACCCAGGTGATGTCATTCTGTCAATTAATGGTGAGAGCACAGAAAACATGACACATCTGGAAGCACAAAACAAGATCAAAGCTTGTCTGGATCAACTGATGCTGTCTGTGAACAGGTAACTGTTTGCATTTGCCTTTTCATGCTGACACACTAGGTCTCTGCATACGTTCACCAAATTGTGTGTACTGAACATATGGTTGGGCAGAATATATGCTGTGATTGACAAGGTACAGCCAGGTGCTCATTGCCTGCCCTATGTTCACTATACACACTTTTGCCAATTTGTGCACAGGCCTACTCTTTTATTGTTCACTTAGCACTTAAGCCTTTTGGTGTATAAAAGTGACCATTAGTATAAAAGGACTTTTAGCTCTTATTTTCTGTTGTTGTTGTTGTTGTTGTTATCCTTTGAAGACATCCCCATGTGGTAAATTCATAAATTACCATGTTATTATTGACGTGTGGTAATATGTGAATTTTACCACATAGTAATTCCTCCTGATGCCGTTCATTTAGCCAGGAAGATTTAAATGTGACAGATCCCAGCATTCTCAGTGCCAATGGAAGCTTCTGAGTATGCTTGGTTGGAATCCTTCCCCTGCAGACACACACACACCCAAATCTTGATGCTGAGAATATTGGGAAGTGAAAGATAGTCCTCTGCTGCCCCAGCCTTCCCTGCCACCACTGTCGCTCCTCCTCATTGTAAAGTAAATTTGGAAAGGGGGGGAAACAGCAGCGGAGTCAGAGGACACTGGAGAGAAGACTAGTAGAGAGATCTGAGGAACCAGCCTTTCTGAGATTTTACAGAACTGTCAGGAAAAGTCTGAACTCCCTCAAAAAGCTCAGAAAAACTAGGCCTATTCCTAATTGACAAGAGAAGGTTTTGCTCATAACTAGTTAAAAGTCATCTCATGAACCACATCATTGTCATGTGAAAGGGCATCAGTTATACTCCTTCATAATTTTGACCACAGAAGGCATGGCAGAATAGTTTTTACTACTAGTGTAAATATGTTGATGTTTCATAGTGTTATTCAGACGCATGTCAATGACTGGCAGAGTAAAGAAAGACAAAGTCATAATGTGTCCCAGTGTTTGGGTTACTGCTCTAGAAAAAAATGGTTTAGAGGTAGCATCACAGGAAGACTTGTAGAATGCCATGATGACATATGGGCATCACCATATAGTAAAGAGTTTTTGGTTGGTTGGTTGTTGTTTTTTGGCAAAAGCAGATTTTAAAGTCAAGTGAGTGGGTAATATTGTTAATGCAGAAAAATGACTGCATATTTTTTTCAGAGATGAGGGTTGACACCAATGTCTGTTTTTGAAAACTCATGCTTTGTAATGTCTTTGCTTCAGCTTTTCCAAGAAGATTCAAAGTAAAACCAAGTATTCATATTGTGTAAATTGATTTTTATTTTGTTTCTTTTCCTCCCTCAGTGGAACTAATTCTATGTCCAAAAATTTTGAAGTGAACCAACCACAAATTATTTTTATACTCCTGCCGAAATGAGTTAGCTTTATAAGGCTAATATTATCTTTAATAGCTTAAAATATGTTTATAAGATTTTTCAATCTGAGTTAAAATTGTATTTTCATTTACAAAGAATTACCATTTGCTGTGTATGTTTCATCTTAAAAAGTGTTTAATAATAATAATAATAATAATAAATTTATTTCTTACCCGCCTCTCCATCTCCATCTAGATCGAGGCGGGGAACAGCAAAAAATATATAATACATAGACTAAACAAAACACAATACATACAATTAAAACATATTAAAACATCTTAAAAACATCATAAAAAACATCATTAAAACATCTTAAAACATCTTAAAATATCTTAAAAACATCTTAAGTTTAGACTTTATGTCCTTGAAAACTGTTTGAAACCTAAGTTATTGTTTTTAATATATTAAAAACCCATAACTATTTTCTAGCGTACTAGGTCTTCTATAGCATAAGTTCTCATAGATGAAATACAATAAATGTCAAGGTTAGGCACATTAAACCATTCCAATGGATCACACCATTGTTTTATTGAATATAATTTCTGTCTCTGATACTGGCCAGTGCTGACTCCAAAGAAAAGTACCAAAGTACCTTCAAAAACATTAGACTCCCACTCCTTCCTCAGAAATAGACTTTCTACATTCCAGATTGCATTGTAAGAGGATTTTTGACATGAGAGTATAATTCTGGCATAATCCCATTTTGTGTAAACGCAATGGAACGTGGGAAGTACCCCTATGCATGCAAAACTTCCACAAAAATACATCAAAGCAAATGGGAGCTTTTACTCCTCCAGACATGAAGTAATAGTCTATGTGAAATCCCAAAGGACCCCACGATATCAATTTATGTCAAGTGGAAGCTTTCCATCAACAACTTTGATGGAAGCTGAACATACCATCTAGAGACTGTAACAAAAGACTTCATACGATCAGATTTTACATTTAGCATTCTAACCAAAGACAACACCCCGCTTTCATGAGCTAAGATCATGCCTTTGGTTACATTTGACAGATCGCCTTTTGACAGCTGTCAAATCGAAACAAAGGGGAAAGTAAACTTACCTGCAGCCTCTGTGGGGCAATGCCGAGGGTGGGTACCTCCTGGACTTTGCCACCCAAGGCTCCCCATTCCTGCACCCACACCCAAGGCTCCCATTGTCCGCCCAAGGCTCCCCATTCCTGCCCCTGCACAATTTCAGATGTCCGCAGTTGTGCAAGTAAAACAAAATTTTAAATAATTTTTGCAAATATTTGGGAAAATTAGGGAGTTTAAAAATAAAAAAAAATGTTTGGCAACCACAGGCAGCCCCTCCAAGGTGCCGCTGGGGCACTTTGAAGGGACACTCTATAGCTGTCAAAACAGGGATAATGAAAGCTGTCTTGACAGTCAGCTTTTGCAATCTCCAGGAAAAAAAGGGCAAAGTGAAAAAAAGCTGCAGTGAGCCCAAAATGGCTCGTGATCATGGCAGGAAGGGGGGAGATAACTCAGTCTTTCTATGGTGTCCGCTGGGATACCCGTGAGAGAACTGAGGAGGGGGAGGGGCCAACAACTCATGGTGAACCCAGTCATCTGTCGAGTACACCATGGGTTGTTCACACAACAACCAACCCACTGTGGCTTTTTGCCAGGGTGGGTTAGCATGACATGACATGTGAACGTGCCCATTGGCTGTGAACAGCATGAAAATTGGAAAGTTGGAACTCACTTTTTAAAATGTGATGAAAATTTAGCACAGCTCTAGTTTTGATCTCAAATCTTTAATTCTGCAGTGCTCCAAACTGTAAGGAACTATATCAACATACAACTTCTCCACAACTCCTCATTGTTGTACTGGGCTGTTACTTTTAAGGATTTGATTACTGTCCAGAACATATTAACATTACTAGAAGATACAGGCCCATTCACTTCTCCATATATCAGGCCACTGGTGCATTTATGAATGCTCTGTTCTTTGTTAGTTAAATATCTCTGAAGAATTCAAATCTGAAATATATCTGCCTCCAAAATTTTACAACTGCATATTTAAAAAGAAAGAAATGTCTCTCTTAATGGGAAAAGTCAAGTTGTTTATTTTGTGCGGTAGGCAAAGTAACTACAGTAACACATTTATTAGTTCTTTTTTTAGCCTGGACCAAATTACACATCTGGGTGACATGGTTTTTATATTTCTGAACTCAGCCCTAAGCATTCTGCTGAGTTCCAAATCATTTTGTCTGGCCAATAAAAGTTAGTCACTGCTCAAGCCAGATCCAGGCCTATTTTGTCACTGAAAATTAGTCATCCTTCCAGAGTAGCATTTTCTCTATTATATAACATTGATTTAGCATTTACATTGAGCTGGCTTTCATTTGCTAGATACTTACAAAGAATAAGAGTCTTTTTGCATACTGGTATGGAACTGGTGCTTTATGCAATCCACTCAGAGAACTTTCATTACAGGGCTGATGCTGATGATGTTGTTGATGATGATGATGATGATGATGATGATGATGATGATATAGTTGTGTTGTCAAAAATTACTGAAGGCTCAGTGACAGTCTTGATAAACACTGCCCTGCTCGAGCATCTCTAAAGTGAATAAAACTTGTTAAGTATTTTGATTTTCAGGGTTTATTACTGTTTCCTACAAACCTTGCGAGTTGGATGAACACACATTCCACAGCCTATAGACAGAATGCTACTGTCTTGAGAGCATTCACTATTAGCTGTCATTTACATTCAGTGATCCAAAGGATCATTTTAAAAAGATGCTGCTTATGCATATATCATTGCCCTAAAGAATTTAATGGACACCCTTTAATGAAGTACCCTGCAGGTCCATACTGCTTCACAGAACAGATGGTCACGATCCTCTTAGTTCTGAACGTTTTCTTTTTATATATATATAGATGGCAAACCTTTAGAGACTTTCAATTAGATCTGAATTATTAAGAGGTGGAAGTATGGGAATTCCCTCTTTGATTTTTCTTCTTCATTTCAGAAGGATGAAGTGTGTGTGTGCGTGTGCTTTAAAGGTCAGTACTGTAGTCTGTAGGTCAAATTCTCAGCTGGAATGTATTGGGATAACTTAGTTGGTCCTAACATTTTTACTGATTGTATACCTAACCTTTAGGTCTGGATTCAAACTAAACTTCTAAAAAACACTCAGAGACAGAGAGGTTGGTCATTCTTCACAGTTTGGATAAGTTGCTCCTATAATTTCGAGACAACTGTGTTCTCACAGGCATGCATTCCCTATCAATGAATGATGTGCCTGCTTTCCTGTTTGTGTCCTTGACATGTTCTACTTTGTTTTCTCCATTTATTTTCCACCAGACAGAAAGGGGGGAAATGAGAAGTAGAACACAAATCTGACTTTTCTGGTTAAAAAAAAAAAGCACTTTTACTATTTTTCATTTACTGAAAGTTAAGGGGGAAATTGTGTGTGTGTGTGTGTGTGGTGGTGGGCAGGGGAGGGGGCCTTCTGACGTCTGATTGAAAAGCTTAGTTGTTTATTGTTTTGTTTCTCTTTATATCTGCTGAGTGAATCCTCCTGGAATTTGGTGCTGCTAACTCTTTGCCAAATAAGGTTCCATGGATACCCAGCTATGACCATGTGATTAATGGTCATGTCAAGAGAAAGGACATGTCTCAATGAACATCTTTCATCTTCTGGCAATTGTTTTTTCCATCTACTACCCTTTATTCAATGAATTATTCCCTTTATATTTTATAAGGTTGTTTTTCCCCCCTTTCAGATGGTGCTCAGCCAATGACCTTTCACTCCCACTGCAAAGTTCAGTTGGAAAAATTACAGTGACAAAATATTTCCACATGGCCATTAAAAGAAGGATTTGAGCTTTAAAAGTGGCTGGATTAGACACCAGCATCATTGTTGTAATTTCAGAAGTGTGCTTCTAGTTATTTTGTTAGATGGCCCTAGAATAACATTCTATTTTATTTATTCACATATCTTCAATCTTCCATCCAACAAAGATACCCAGAGAGGCTCACAAAAAATAAATGAATCTGCAATAATAAAAACCAATAAGATTAACAATAAGGTTAATTAACAGCACATCAGAGAGAGTTCCATCATAAAACAGACTTAAGACTAATAAATTCATGGAGGAGAAGGCTGTCTGTGGCCACTAGTCATGATAGTTATATATTACCTCCAGTATTGGAGGCAGTATGCATTTGTATACCAGTTGTTGCTTGTATACAACTGGTATATGAACGGGAAGATGCCATTGCACTCATGTCCTACCTGTGGGCTTCCCACAAGCAGCTGGTTGGCCACTGTGTGAACAGAATACTGAACTAGATGGACCCTTGGATTGATTCAGCATAGTTCTTCTAATGTTCTTATTTTCTTAAATCTAAAACCTAGTGACAAAAAGATATCAGGCTTGGCACCAAGTAAGCCTCCCTGGGAAGAGAATTGCATAACCAGGTCACCACAACTGAAAAGGCCCTATCTCTGGTCACTACCCACGTCATACTTGGTGGTGGTGGGAACCAGAGAAGGTTCTCTGAGGATGATTGTAATACATGGGCAGGTTCATATGGGAGAAAGTAACCCTTAAGGTACCTGGGTCCCAAGCCGTTTAGGGCTTCAGGTTAAAACTAGCACTTTGAATTACTCATGTTTTACATCTTGGTTTTAGATGTTTTTATTTTTGTACTGTGTGTAATGGCCTATATAAGCAGTAAACATTTTGTTGTTGCTTTTTGTTGAATTATGGCAGGGCCGGCCCTACCATTACACAGAGTAAGGCAGCTGCTTCAGGCAGCTGATTTTGGGTGTCATGAAAGGGCAGCTAATACTTACTTACTTATTATTATTGTATTTTTAGTGCCAGGGAAGGGAAGAGGCATGTGTGGGGATTTCCTGCCTCAGGTGCCAAAATTACTTTACCGGCCTTGGGTACAATGCACCTTGACTTGCAGGGAGGGCATTTGCTGCAGTGCTTCAGACAGCAAAATGTACTTGCAAATGGACTGGGAGCCAGGGCAGCTGTTTTGAGACAGGTAAGAAGTGGTTCTCTGTGTCTGGTCAGGCATGTAGCTACTTATTTGAAATCAACTGCAGTTTTAAGGGCAGTCCCACATACAATGCCTTGCAGTCCCACATAAACCTAAATAGATTGTTACCAAAACTTGGATAATGGAGGCCAGGCTATCTCTGTCCCAGAGGAGCCCACAGATGGCATACTGCCTTGAGTGTAAAAAGCTGAAATGTGGAATATAAGTATTTTAAATTAAGCCACCAAACAATCAATGGTTGGGGGAAAGGGGCCAGTGCCAGGGGAAAGGGTGTGGGGCCTTCATGGGAACCCCAGAAGGCCAGTGTGTGACCCCCAGAGGGCCAGATGTTTGCACCCCTGCCCTAACTGATTATAGATCAGCTGCATTACTAAATTTCTTATAAGGACAATTTCAGATTCGGACATATGTAAAATACAGTGTCATTCATATTTTTTAAAATGCATATACATTATTGAACGTTGTTGCTAGAAAGCAGAACTTTGAATAGAAACATTTTCCCCATGCAGGCTTTACAACCATACCAAATTATCTAGTGATGCAAAGGTGTACATTTGACCCTGATGCTGCTTTCATATAAGGACCCCTTACATTCTTTACATTCATAGGTGCAGGATTTGTCTGTGTGGCCAACATAGCTGTTCAAGGAAATGCGAATATGCCACTTTTCCAGAAGGGATGGAACAAAGTTTTTGTAACCAAATAGAGAAAGCTTGTTGAACCCTTTTCACTTAAAGCATCGTAGATGTACACCTGAACGTGTGATGTGGCCAAGAGCAGAACATCCACTGACTGTGTTCGTACAACATGATAATCCATTGTGAGTTGCTACCCATGATGGTTTGTAGTTTTGTGCAAACCCAGATCAATTCCCATCCCCAGTTGCGCAAGTGTGGGTAAAAAAATAATAATAATTTTCGCAAATATTTGCAAAAATTAGGAGGGACAAAAATAATTTTAAAAATGTTTAGCAACCACGGGCAGTTCCTTCAAGGTGCTGCTGAGGCACTTTTAAGGGACTGTCCATAGCTGTCAAAATGGGGATCGCAAATCTCTAGGGGAAAAAAGTTTAAAATGAGAAAAGGTGATGGCCAGCCTGAAACAGCTCGCGATCACAGCAGGGAGTGGGGAGACAACTCTATACCTCCCACAGTGTTCCCTGGAATACCCACGGGAGGACTGAGAGAGGAGGGGAGGGGGCCAACAACCCACAGTGAGCCTGATTGTCTGCCTGGTGCACCATGGGTTGTTCACCCAACAACCAACCCACCGTGGCTTATTGCCAGGGTGGGTTGTCGTGACATGCGAACACGCCCACCGACTGCAAAAAATAAGGATTAAGCCATGGATATGTGGGACTCTTCATGAACACCACTACTGTGTTAAGTGGGAAGACTAAGGCAGTAGCCCATGTGTTCAGATAGGAGTCAGCGGAATATCTTGACCAGCTCCAAATGTGGCCAGTGTATGGAAGTGATTTATTTCTGGTCACAGATGTAACATATGAGGAATTGCCGAGGCATTCCTATGAAAGGATGCAATTGTTAGGGCTTTAAGGGCCTTCAGAACCAAGGGCAGGAAATCAAGGGGGTACAATAAGGGTAGTACACATTGTCAATTTTATGTGAGAGAAAGTAAGGGTAAGTAAAAGTTTAGCAGAGCAATTTATGTTATAAATCAATGTATGTGCTTCTGTGTCTTCTTTGAGTCAATGCAGAGCGATATTATGGGCTTTATTACCCTGATGTGTCTAAAGGGGACCAAAATGGCACGTTTATAGCAGATGCTTAAGGAAAAGCTTCTATTGACATTTACCGTAATGTGGTTCTCTATGAATTATGGTTCACAGAAATGTGGTGTAGTTGTTTAGCTGTTAATGATGCATTCAGGAGACTTAAAAACATATTTTTTTGTTATAATTCTTCTTGTCTGTCAGTTTTACAGACAACTGAAGCTGTTTTCCTCAGTAAAGTAAAGTAAATCTTTCCAACCCAGTAAAGAACTCATGATTTAATATACAGAATGGAAACAATATGGGTTTGGACATTGGCCCGCCAGATTTCTATAGGCTGAGGTGCTCTAAAGGGCACATTGGCTACAGGATAATAATGTGTAGTGTGTCTAGAAGGATTGTAGTGGGGTGTGTGTGTGTGTGATTTTCCACTGGGATGTGCCCTTGCCAACCCACTTCCTTGCAGAAGGGGCACGTCGGAGGGGTGGATAGATGCCAAGGGCCAGTTCCATTTCATGGCACTTTAAATCCACAGGCATAATCCATTTATTTATGCGGCTTGTTTGCAGCACATCTGGATATGACAAGCAAACATGTCCTATACATGTTTGCTCTGTGCCGACTCTGTAAAGTGTTACTATGCATGGCAATCTACAGTTTCCAGAGAGGATGCCACTGAAAAAGTAAATCACAGAGTTTTCTTCTTATAGCTCCTCAATAAGTCTAGTTTGTGTACTTGTTTGTTTGCTAAGTATGTATTTGATCATCCAAGAGAAGTATAAGCAGCCATCAACCATTTTCCTCAAGGACAGGGGTTGGGAATAATCTTCCCTCCAGAGGTCAGATTGCCCACCTGCCTCCCCCAGTCTGTGTAGACCAGCTGTGTAGGTTGGAGGCCATGTACGCAAATGTGGACTACAGATGTGCCCATCACTTTCCTCGGCTGCTGAAATGGGCAGAAAGAATCTCAGTGCCCAGACCCACTGATGTGCGGTTGCTGACAGGCCTAGTATAGTTTGGCCTCACAGTGGAATAGAATTAAGCTGAAGTAATGCATTTCTCCGGTGATTCAGATGTGTCTGGTTGGAAGAATTTTCATGGTTGTTCTCCAAAGAGTGCCTCCTTGTTTTCTTTTTCACTGTTGTAAATCAGGAATAATTTTACCAAGAGCTTTTCAACAAAAATTGAGATCAGGATTTGGCTCACTACAGCTTAGTTCAGGCAGTTGTGTGGCCAAAAATCTCAGAAGCATTGACCTCTTCTCCATTGGGCCTTTCCTTACCCCACTGAATCAGTTTGTTTTCCAGTGTTTCCAAGTAATGTGAATAGGGAGAAAGTGTGTCAGCTAAATTTCAGTAACACCTCTGCTCTCCTGGCTTTAAACCACAATTTGAAATACATTTATTTGAAGTTTTTGTTGATCACAATGGACTTTCTTCCAAGGACACAGAATTGTCGACACCTAACCAAGACAGCATTCTTCATGCAGCTGTGGCAAAGATGTATTAGTTTGTATCACTGTGTCTTTCAGAACAGAATGATTTCCTGTTCTGCTTACTGGCAAATTTATTTAAGGATTGTTCTTTTAAAAAAACAAAAAAACCTTCATTTGATTGCAGTACCTATCAGAGGAAGAGGTTTGATTATTGTCTTTGCCTGGAGCAAATGTAAAACTGATTAGCTTCATTAGGATGTAACATTAAACTATGGTTTAGCCCAGGGGAAGGCAACATGATGCCCACGGGCACCAATATGTCCCTGTACACATTTCTTGGCACCTGCCAAGCTGTGGTGCCATGTTCCTCCAGCTTAAAAAAAATAACATATTTTCTTACCAGCAGCTGTTATGGGTTTCTGTTGGTGCTGAAAATTGTGGGTTCAAAGGAGTTGTTTAGTGTGTTGGGGCTGAGAACTCACTTTTCAGTCTTTGGGCAGGTTACTTGTCCTTTGTGATGCCTCCCATGGCAACCATTTGCAGCGATGCCCAGGGC
Organism: Shinisaurus crocodilurus; assembly: GCA_021292165.1. Lineage (NCBI taxonomy): Eukaryota > Metazoa > Chordata > Lepidosauria > Squamata > Shinisauridae > Shinisaurus > Shinisaurus crocodilurus. Next base: position 98,477,425 of record CM037881.1, on the reverse strand, counting down.
AGGTTCTGAAATTCCCAAATGTGTCCATGGCCCAGAAAGCTTGCCTACCTTGGTTTGCCTTATGTGCACGAACCTCAGGTGTGTGTGCTCCAGGGATGTTGAAGAGTCCTTGGTCTCGAGTCACGAGTCGAGTCACGAGTCTTTGGACCCGAGTCTGAGTCCGAAGTCCTTGGTCCAAAATGGTGACTCACGAGTTACGAGTCACGAGTCACTCCCAAAGCTGACTCCACGAGTCCCTATTAAAATCAATGGGGTTTTCCCCAACAAAATAAGGCTACTTCAGATGTGTGGCTTAAATAAATTCTAGGCAGAAGTGTGCCTTTTTATTTCAAAACTCTGCAACTGATTTTGGCAAGAACAGACCAGGCAGAAAAACCCAAAATAACCAGGCAGGCAGAGGAGGCAGGGAACCCCAAAGCAGGCAGGCAGAGGCCTTTCTCTTGGTCAATTCAACTGTTGAACTGGTCAAGAAGAGACCAGGCAGGCAGAGGAGGCCAAACCCAAAATGTCTGAAAGGTTGCATTTTAGAAAAATGATTTTAAAAAATAAACTTGCTGTACTTCCTAAAACTTATCCATGTTGCATTTCAGGAACATGATTTTTTCTAAATGTTTGGCCCCCATTCTGGAACGGTGAGATCTTATCACAATTCCACCCTCACTGAACACCTGCTCCACTGGTGATGAACTTGCTGGAACCAGAAACACACTCAGAGCAGCCACACAGAGTAATCTCAGGTCCTTCTTCTGCCTCTCCCAAGTACGCAACACATCAATCAAAATAAATCTTGACACACTGTTGGGGCTGCACTCCTGGTAGCCGTCCATAGTGGCCGAGCAGTGGCACACCTCGCTTCCATGCGCTCTTCGTCGGCAATCACGCTTCTCTCCACTCCTTCTGGCACAGCCCAGGGATGTTGAAGAGTCCTTGGTCTCGAGTCCCGAGTCGAGTCTCGAGTCCCATTAAAAATATTGGGACTCGAGTCCGAGTCGAGTCAGAGGGGGGACTCAGTCCGACTCATGAGTCGAGTCCTCGAGTCCGAGTCCCCATCCCTGGTGTGCTCCAGACTCCCCTCTCTCCTCCTTCAGTGCAGCTGCAAGGAGGAGATTGAAAGCTTCTGCTTCCATTTTTTAACTAACCACAATTTATCATTATGTCTGAATCCAGACAAAGTAACTACAGTTTTTTCAGGTTCAGACATAATGATAAATTGTGGTTTTGTCTTAACTATGATTTAGGGAAACAAGCCAACTAACCATGGTTTATGATCTGGCTTATTTCCCTAAACCATAGTTAAGATTAACCACAGTTTAAGGTTTGGACATTTATTTATTTATTTTCAACATTTTATGCCACCCAATAGCCAAAGCTCTCTGAGTGGTTCACAAAAGTTAAAATGACATAATTATAAACCACATTTTTAACTGAAAATGGAAAGTGAAAGGAGGAGGAGTGGGAAGAGAGGAGTGCATGAACCCAAAGCTCATACATGTAACTCTAAACCATAGTTTAAGTTCTGACTGGACCAGAACATTGTATGAAGGAAATATAACAACAACACCCCTAACCTGGTAGGTTATTTTTTTTCACTTCCCAAAAGCAAGTCTATATAAAAACAGCAGTCTGAAATTTTAATATTCCGACTTTAAATATGAACAGTGATAACACACTTAATCTATTTCTGCTCAATAAAGTACAAAATTAGAAATGTAACCATGTAAGGCTTCATTCAAGATGTTTTAAAGCACCACAACCCTTCCCATTGGTTTCAATAGCTTTTGCTTTAGTCTGAGAGATTTAAGTATTTCAGAGTTCTAAAGTTAAACAAAAACCACATTAATTTTCAACAGAAAAACTCCTAGGTCAAATTTCTTAGGTTAAAATGCTTGCATATTGTATATTCCTGCTATTTTATAAATGCCAACAATTCGATTAAATTCAGCTCTCTAATGTTTGGCAGATCAGGAGTCAAATTGAAATAAAAGATTCTAAGGTATAATGGTTAGCTGTAGCTACCAGGAACAAGATCTCCAACATTTTTCAAAATGACATACATAGGTTTCCTAAGGTTGAATAGAAAGTTGCAAGCTATGAACGGAAAGCTCTCAGATCTTCCCTAAATTCACTTTCATGCCTGAATTGAGAAATGCAGAATGTGCACCACACCATTAAGTCTTACTTCTTAAGACAAAGCAAGTTAAGTGATTATTAGCTTTCGAGAAAATATATTACTACCCACAGAGGTTATGTTAGTTCAAAATAACAGGAGCCTTGTAAATTTGTGTTGAAGAATAAGGGCAGAATCCAACAGGGGCTCTTCCACCCCTATCAATTCTCTTCTTCCCTGTTGATTATGTTGCACAAGGGGCTCCACCACTTCCACAGCACTGATTTAGTACTCCTGGGGCAACCCGAAATGAACAGAAACACTTCTATCTGGAAGGAAGCCGGTTGGCGGAGCTTGCATAAGGGAGCTCCACCAACCTGCCTCCTTCCAGAAACGAGTGTTTCCACTCTTTTCAAGGCTTTCCCTAGGAAGTGCTAAATCTCCCTTGAGTAAACAGTGTCTCCAGCTTGCACAATGGAGTTGGTGAGACCCAACACTTGTGGAAGTGAATCAGCAGGGCAGAATAGAATCGGTGGGGATGGAAGCACCCAATTTGATTCTGCCCCATGTGATTTATTTACTGATATAAAATCCTATCTAAGTTCAGGTTCATCTTTACTGAGGATAGGTAGCAATAATCTATACTGTTGTATAATAAACATGAAACTTTCTCATTGCAGGGCAGAAAGCAAGGTTTGGTCCCCTAATATTTTAGAAGATGGAAAAGCACAAGCTTACCGAGTCAATGTAGAACCAGAACCACAGGTATGTGACCCTTCCACTCTATACCATTTTTGCTATTTTATAAGATAAGAAAGGAGGCCACCTCCTTCACAATATAAAACATCAATGGGCAGTTCCCAATACTGCCACTGTGCTGCTCCTCAATCTGTTACCCAAGTGGGATCCACCGGTTGCACAACAGAAAACTAGCAGTTCAAAAAGCAACCCCAGAAATCAGCAGAAATGCTTGTTTCCAGATTGAGACAGCTCAGTGGAGCTTCCTTCTGCAAATTCCTTTGACTTGCCCTGTTTCAAAAACTAGCATTCCATTTGTTTCTTGCTGCTCTTGGAACCACTAGCTTCCCATTGCACTAACAGGGCCCCCCACTACCACACAGGAAGGATTGGATACCAACTGATGAATCATTAGTGCATTTTTGGCTACTGCTACTTACTACCCGCCCAGTACCTCTTTGAGATAATTATGTTTACATGAAAAAAAAATGTTGAAGTAGATAATCAATGATAGGAGGGGCTTTGACTAATCCCCAGTCAATGGGTCTTCCATTCTCCATTCAGCTTTTTCTGATCTCCAGCAGAATTTTCCATTTTCATGCTTTTGTTTGAATTTTGCTTCTTTGTATTGTGTTTGTGCTCTGAATATATTAGATCAGTAATTCTTCTTATCCAGTATAGAAAACAAACAAGAGCAAAGGGCAATAGGAAAACAACCCTTTCACTGTTATTCCCTGTGAGCTATTCATATAAATCCATCTTCCATCTATAGGTTGCCTCAAGCACACACAGATTTTGTGAAAGTTATTATTATCTGTCCATTAACAATGCGAGTCATGCTCATGTTGCTCATTGTATAGCTATAATAAGAATTCATCTTTCTTATACAGGGAATTAAAAAGATGCACCAGAAATATCTACAATCTTCTATTGTACACATACTTTCAACTGCAGTTATTTTTTAAAAGATCTTATCCTTAGGCATCTGAAGAAAGTTGTGTTTCCAGCTTACTGTTGAAGAGCTACCATTGTGCAGCGGCTAAGAGACTAAGCTATCAACCAGGCAGTGTCATGGACTTAGAAAAGCCACTAGATTCTCAGCCACAGCCCCCCACCTCCAAATCAGCAATACAGGGATGATAATACTGACTTACGTGACAGGGTTGTTGTAATAATGTATGTAAAGTGCTTTGAACATTCTAAAGCACATAATACTACTATTTTGATTTGTTTCACTATCTGTTCTATAAGCTCTCTTTTAAACACAAATACACAAACACATACACGTGCCAAAGCAGAGCCATTTTTCCTCTTCTAGAATAGTGCCCCATGCCACTGAAGAAAGGAATTCATTAGTATAAATTCTCCCGTGCTTTGTCTCTTATAGAATTTTAGTCAAAATACAACCATATGGTGCTAATAAAAGAATGGGATGTTTGCTTTCTTGACCACTTGCATACTGCCGGATTTGACAGCTTGCTGGCACAGCAGTTATTGGAAACTCATGTTTCAGACTGTGAGGTCAGATTCTGCTCTTGTTAATTGACAGTAGTTGCAGATTTCTGGTCATTAGGGGGAAGGAGAAAAAAAGTTTGCTGCAAAATGAACATTGGCAGCTTTGTAGAAATTCACAAGACAGAAAGTGGAACAGAGGAGCAAGGGGTTTCACAATACACTGCAGAGCCTTTTGCAGTAAGGTCACTGGTTCATTTCCAGTCCAGAATAACAGTGATCAAAGGTTTCTGGTGCATTCAGTCTTAAGTTTTTGTGGTCAGAGATCCATGATCATACAGAAACCAGCCACTGGAATCTGGAACTTAGCTAGCTGATGCTCTTGATTACAGCTTTATCAGGAAGGCCCCGAGGTCCAAAACCAGCACAAGGAGCTTGTCCTATTTACATAAAGTCTGCATCACTCTAGGCTCCTGGGGATATAAACAGTTAACCTTTTGTTGAGCCAGCCATACCACCCACATAAATAATAAATTTAGAGTCTTTTCATTTGCCCTTTTGAAGTCCTAGATGACAGTAATTATAGCATTAGTGTCATTCTGCTGGCCTAACATACCATTGACCCATGTTTATTTCCTGTTGGACAGAATTCCCTTAATGGAAGCACAAGGAATCATAAAGCTTAATATTAGTTATTTTTTATGCATGTAGCTCCAAGTTTTAGCCTTACACAGACAAAGAAGAAATAGTGTTTAATTTTGAGACAACACATTATAGCATGTATTCAATCCTGATATTCTTAAAGTAGAAGTTAATAAAAGAAAGAATTATAAATCAGCTATGACATTTTTGAAATAAATGGCAGGTTGGGAGACGCCACAAAACTATTTTAAAAACAAATTCCTGCTTCACTCATGAAAACTGAGCAAGCCTAATTATCCTTGCATTTCATATGAAAACAAGCACTTACAATACTACATCAGGAGGCTTATTTACTCTAACATCTGTTTCACTCGGCTTTGCTAACTGTAATTGGTTACATATGTAGCTAGCATATTTCTAAAAGCAGGGCTTTAACATACAGCCAGTTTTAAACCATTTCTCATAGCACTTTAGGGCTGATTTACTTTACCATCTGGAAGCTTGGTGGGCACTTGAAATTTCTGCACATACCGTATTTGGTTTCTTTCAGCTCACTGTGATCAGCTTGTTCTTTTTGAGGGTGCTGCACACACAGGATCAGGTTTTTTGCATGTAACTGAAAAACCATCCCAAATATGGGTAAGAGTAGTAGTGTGCTAAAGGTGGATTCCCATCAGGGATGTTGAAGAGTCCTTGGTCTCGAGTCATGAGTCAAGTCACGAGTTTTTGGACCCGAGTCTCGAGTCCGAGTCCGAGTCCTTGGTCCAAAATGGTGACTCACAAGTCCCGAGTCACTCCCAAAACTGATTCCACGAGTCCCTATTAAAATCAATGGGGGTTTTCCCCAACAAAATAAGGCTATTTCAGATGTGTGGCTTAAATAAATTCTAGGCACAAGTGTGTGCCTTTTTATTTCAAAACTCTGCAACCGATTTTGGCAAGAACAGACCAGGCAGACAAACCCAAAATAACCAGACAGGCAGAGGCCTTTGTCTTGGACAATTCAAACTGTGGAACTGGTTAAGAAGAGATCAGGCAGGCAGAGGAGGCTGGGAACCCCAAACAGGCAGGCAGAGGCAGCCAAACCCAAAATGTCTGAAAGGTTGCATTTTAGGAAAATGATTTTAAAAAATAAAGTTGCTGTACTTCCTAAAACCTATCCATGTTGCATTTGAGGAACACGAGTCCTTGGTCTCGAGTCCCATTAAAAATATTGAGACTCGAGTCTGACTCGAGTCAGAGGGGGGACTCAGTCCGACTCACGAGTCGAGTCCTCGAGTCCGAGTCCCCATCCCTGATTCCCATGCCCGATTGTGACAGCAGCATGCAATCAGCTGATCTTGGGCAAAGTCCTACTCATCATGGCCAAATGATCACAGCAAACTCAAGTGGTCACCATGTGCCCATATGGTTGTGTGAATAGGCTTTTACTCAGGATTGCTTCCTCGGCTGCTTTTCTCTTCACTTACTTTGACCCCAAACCAAAGAACTTATTTGACTTCATAGTAGTTCCCACTGATCATATGGCTTTGCCATCCACATGCCTTAACCAATGGATTTTGGGACAGATTTCTCTGCATAAGTGATAATTGGGATGAGAATGTTTTGCCTATGTGGGGCGCTCTATCCTGGCATTGTGAGTGGAGTGGAGTTTCAGTATCAACTGGCATTGGTATGGAAATGCTCCATGCTGAGCCTTCCTAGCTACATCTCATAGTGGTGGTATGGAAAACATACTAACTATACAGAGTTCAGTTCAAGCGACATGATCCATATGATAGATATAAAATGCAGACCACCATGGGCAGTAATAGGATTGCCTACTTTAGGAAACATTTATTTCCTAACTATTGTGCACACTCTAGGAAGGATAAGACACCTTGAAATTTCTGGGTCAGTAGCACAGTGGTCTTTGTTAAAAGCAGACAGTAAGAGTAACATTTGAAAATAAGTGTCAAGCAGTGAGAAACAGCTTAAAAATGACATTCAAACCAGTGATGTCTCTACCGATCAGCAACAAAGATAGGGTCATCCACTAACAACTTAAGGTTGCAGTGACATAACAAATAACATGGTTTAAAATAACATTAATGTTCCTTGATAGCTGAAACCTATCTCCCCTGGTAATCTGATACCCATCAGTGTTTGAAGCAGGGACAAAAGATAACTATAAGTTGGAGCAGTTTTGGGGACAGCTGGAGAGACAGAATCAGACTGTGAACAGAGAGAGTGGTGAGATTTTAGTAATTGTCTGAAACAGTGACTCTGAAAATCTATGGCAGGATCAGCAGACATGCTGCCTGCTGTAAGAGTCTATTCACTTTCAGTATGTTGTATTTATATATTTGTAAATAAAATTGATATTGCAAAGACAACATAAGTCTCCAGTGCTTCCTCATCGAAAGAAAACTAAACCTTGTAGTACTGCCCTGCCCTTGAGGTTCTCACCACTTTGGGAATTAGGGAACATACATTACCACCAGCTTGAATGGACATGGGCAGCACCATCCAATGTGGCTGCCCTTAACCCTCTGAACTCAGAGGATTGCGGGCATCCAGTGGAAGGTGGGAGGGGCATAGAAGCAAGGATTGCCTCTGTGTTCCTAAACCCTCCAAAACATTTAGATGGCCGATTTCAGCCGTCTAAGTATTTTACCCTGGCTCGCAAGGAAGAGGGGCTGAGGCACCGCCAGGATTCCTCATATCCCGGCAGAGACTCGCTCCTCCCCTCCCGGTCCTCTGGAATGCCCCCCCCCCCTGCTGGCTCCAAAGTCAGTCTTCTGTCTTTGAAGCTGCAGCTGGTGCGGAAAGAACCATGCCGGCTGTGAGGGCAGAGGCAGGGTGCTCCAAAGTTGGAGTCGCAGCTCCAACTTTGGAGGGCTTTTCCCGAGGTCGGAGCTGGGACTCTGACTTTTCCTATGGCCAGTCAGGCAGTGCTTACCAGCCATAGGATTGTGCCCTTATAAGCAGATAGAATTTTCTATGTTACAGTGGCCTTTCATTTTTCATAGGAAAGATACAAGTTGGAAAAACTCATAGTATTACTAATGGATCTTGATTGGAACTATATCAAGCAAAAGAAGCATTTGATGCATAAAACTCCCAAGTGAATATAACGAAGTGAATCACAAAATGGGAAAATAGTCTTCACACTTTTGAGAAAACAAAGAATGAGATAACACCCTGGAACAATTTTAGATTCCCAATCACATGGGAACTGCAGGCTTGACTCTGAGGCCTGATTTAATGGTAGAAACATGCAGAAGCCTTACAGCTACTGTTATTCAAATCAACCGTGAATGGAAGGAATTTGTACAGAGTCCCCCCCATCCCCCACCATTCAAATGGCATTACTATTTTGGAGACAACTAATTCCTGCAGATCAAATTGCTAGAGTAAAAAAATGGCACTTGCTTCTTCCTAAAAGTGGTAAATCACATTAAATAGTGTGCTTATTGTCAAAGCATGGAAAATAATATTGTGACTAAAATAAAATATTGTGACTAAAATAATGCTGTGGTGTTCATGCTTGGACTGGCAAGACTACTAAATTAATGCCAATGGTGCAGTTTAGATTAAACTATTGACACTACTGGAAAAACTGTATTTGATCTCAATAGTTCTTGCATCAGATCCTGTATTTCATTGATTTACTAAATGCAGCATTGTACTGTTATGAGCACATATCACAAGTAGAGATGTCAGAGAATTAAAAAAAAAAAAAAAAAAAAGATCCCAGCAGCAGATTCTAGAGTCTACCTTGCACATTTGAGAATAGTAATAGCCTGAAAGATTGGAGTACCAATACCTATAGTCCAGAGTGCCTTAGCTCTGCCTTAGCTACCTCCACATCACAAAGAAGGGAGAGAGTGAACCCTTCCCTACTCTGTAGGGTTGGGTGGCAGCAGCATTATCAGTGACAGTAGCAGTGGTGCACAGCAGAGGTCTCCAACTTGTTTGGGCCTGTGGGCACATTTTGGAATTTAAGAAACTGCTGTTGGGCACCACTCGAAAAAGGCTCCCATGGAGGATGTGGCTAGTCACATAGTGGCTGCTGTGGGGGCCTAGCTAGTCAAAAGAGGTGGAGTGGGAGGGGAAATAGTGATGCTAGAGGTTGGGAGGAAGAAGGGGGGAAATAGCAAGTCAAATGGACAGAGCAATGCTAGAGGCTAGGAGGGGGAGAACAGTGAGATAAAGAGGTGTGGGGGGGAGAATAGTGAGGCTAGAAGCTGGGAGTGGAAACAGCAAGATAAAGGGGCAAGCGGGAGAGAAAGATCAAGGATTGGGGTTAGGAAGGGAGAGAAAGAAAGAAAGTGGCTAGGGATGGGGAAGGGAGGGAAATAGCGAGGAAAGGAGTTGGGTGGAGAGAAATAGCAAGGCTAGAGGCTGGGAGGAGAGAGAGAGAGAGACAGAGAGAGAGAGAGAGACAGAGAGAGTGCAATGGGGAAAGGTCTGCAGGGACAGAAGAAGATTGGGTGGGCCAGGAAGCTAGTGTTTCATTCTCTTTCTGCCCACTGGACAGCTGAATAGCGGCAGGTTCAGGAACATGAATGAAATTAGTGCTGTAAAGTTTTTCAAGTTTTTTATTAAAAGTAATTTTTTGAAGGGGGCAGGGAATGGAGCACTTCACAGGCGCCGCATTGGGGACCCATGGTTCACAGGGTTTGGCAAACCAGTGCTTGTCAATGACATTATTGATTGACACATCAGCCTAGCTTTAGAGTCCTCTGGTCCTTAATCAGCCCAATCTATTGGAGAGTTTCCTGATTTCCAGTGAATAGTCATCAAAATAATCTGAGAGGCTAGATTACTTCCAGACACAACCCAATGTGATTTGACAATCCTTAATCATAGATCGTTCAGTTCTGTTTAGTCATAACTTTAATTCTACCAAAGTGAAGTGAAGTTGGGATAGGACAGATGAATCTCATGCATGTTAGGTTTTTAGTTACAAAACACTAGTACAGTAAATTTGTATGATCTATAGTTTAACCACTTGCTAATCCACTAAATGATAGTTATATAAAGATTTCCTTTAAATCAGCCGTCTTAATGCCAAATAACTACTGTATGTAAGAAATATAATATTTAAACTAGGAAAGAAATATTTTCAACAAGGATGTCTACTTAGTCAATTCCTGTAACCTAAGAACTTGGGTCTCAGTGCAATGAAGCACTAGAGTGCATACAGATCCATGGATTAGGTTCAGGGATGTATTGAATTTCTTACAGTTCTCTGTCTCCTTACAGAGTATTTAATGGTTTGCCATAAAAACAATTGTTCCTCAGTATTCCATTCATTGGTGCTGAGCATACCACTCATTGGTGCCAAGTTCAGACCCTGACAAGTATTGGTATAATGGGCAAAGCCACACCAGGTACAGTTTTCTCTTCTATTCAATTCCAATAGGTCAGGAGAGTGTGGGCTTGGAAGCACTAAATTCCAATGGGCTTGCTTGATTACATCATGTATGTTTCTATAGTGTGTGGTGCGAAATATAAAATAAGGATATCTGATCATTTGAATTTATAGATAAATATGCATTCATTTATACAACTGGGCAACCAGAAGCTATCATTCTGTGTGAGATTAAGACATATTTCCCCAGAATCAGTAGCTTGGGTCAACAGATCTAAGAGCTGGCATATATGTCAAACCCAGTGGTCTACCTGGGTCACTGTCTCTAACAATACTTGTATCCTTCTTCTGCAGGACTTATAGCAACAGAATATGTAGAAAACATCCACTAATGGCACCATCCAGTGTGGCTGCCCATAACCCTCTGAACTGGGAGGATTATGGGCATCCAGTTGAACACGGGTGGAGCACAGAGGCAAAGATTGCCTCTGAGTTTCCCTCGCCCTGCAAAAGACATAGCCGATTTTGGCCCTCTATGTCTTTTGCCCCTGCTTGCGAGGAGGAGGGGCTGAGGATCCACCAGGATACATCATATCCCGGTGGAGCCTCACCCCTCCCCTCCCCATCCCCCCGGAATGCCCCCCCTCAGCACCGGGTCTGAAATCGCACTTGCGACTTCGGAGCCATAGCCGGCACAAAAAGAACTGCACCAGCTACAAGGGCAGAGGGAGGGCACTCTGGGGTCAACGTCCCTGCTCCAACCTTGGAACGCATTTCCGAGGTTGGAGCTGGGATGCCGACCTTTCCTATGGCCCTCTAGACAGTGTCTAGCAGCCATAGGATTGCACGCTTGGTTGCAGGAAAAGGTACAGAGATGCTCAAGTGGCCCAGATTGTATCCCCCAACTGTCCTAACTATTGCACTGTTTTGAAAGTAGATTTTGAGACTAGGATTTAAAACTCACATAAAGTTCATATCCTTCATTTTGCTGTGCCTTCCCTATGTGGTTGAAGCCCATGGGAAAGATAACAATGGCCATAGTTAATGTCTATGTCTTTTCCACAGCATAACTTCCTGTGAATAAATCACTCTGCAGTCATTTTGAACTATTTTAATATAGCTCCATTTGTAACCAAGCAACCAATACTGTAGGTAAACAATTCTGATCACAGTGTAATTCTTTGGTTCCTCTTCAGGGAAAATGCATGTCCAAAGTGTAACAAACATTGTCAATTGCTTTTTATGTGGTACTGAATCATTTGGAAAATTCTGTTATGTATGGACATAACTTGTCTACTAATAATACAGAGGAATAATTTGCTTGGAGTCCCAGATGAGAAAAGCTGTTCTCATGGAAGGTTATACAGGCATGACCATCTGATTAGTAGTTAAGCATTTCCATGTTGATTAGTAGTTAAGCATTTCCATGTCCGGGTAGATTGCGGTTGGGAGAGACATTCCGTCAGGTATTGTGGTCCTAAGCCATGTAGGGCTTTATAGGTTAGAACCAGCACCTTGAATTCAGCTCAGAAGCATATTGGCAGCCAGTGCAAATGGGCCAGAACTGGTGTTTATAATCCCCAGTAGATCAAATAGCCTATGCAAAAACCTTTGACACATTGCTTTGGTCAAGGGACTGTCCCAAGGCTAGAACTCGGAGCTTCTGGTCCCCGTAATAAGTCTGGCTGCTGCATTTTGCACAAGCTGCAGCTTCTGAACAGTCTTCAAAGGCAGCCCCACGTAGAGTGCATTGAAGTGGTCTAGTTTAGAGATCACCAGAGCATGGATTACTGAGACCAGGCTATCCCTGTCCAGATAGGGCCGGAGCTGGCCAGCTGGAGCTGGTAGAAAACACTCCTTGCCACTGAAGCCACTTGAGCCTCAAGTGACAAAGATGGCTCCGGGAGCACCTCCAAGCTACGAACCTTCTCCTTCAAGGGGAGTGCAACCCCATCCAGTACAGGTTGAACACCCTCCATCCGGTCAAAGGAACCACCCACTAACAGCATCTCAGTCTTTTGTGGGGGTAGGGAAACAACTTGCCTTCCATAAAATTTAAATTATAGTAATTATTTCTAATTATGCACATATTTGCATATGTAAATTAGCATGTGCAAATTTGTGCATCCCCCCCATGGGTCTGAGCTCTGGATCTTTTAGGTACCTTGCACCACCCCTGCTGCCTTGTCTCTCCCCAAACAAGCCAGAGTCATAACCCAAGGTTTGTCCTTGGATTATGATGACTCTGGCTTGTCAGAGAGTCCCTGGCTTGTTTAGCTGCTCCCGCTGCCAGGAGGAATCAGACAGGAGCGATCAAGCCACAGTAGCACGCTGTCAGGCTTGGCCTTCTGGCACCCTCTGGCAAGTTGACACAGATCGCTGGTTACAACGAAACTCTTTATTGCAATAGATCAGGTTACAGAGCAGCTTCCCAGAGTTTTGTAGCAGAGCTCACAGCATTTATAATCCCCAGTAGATCAAATAACCTATGCAAAAACCTTTGACACATTGCTTTGGTCAAGGGACAGTCCCGAAGGCTAGAATTTATACAGAGTCATAATCCCAGCAATAATTGCAAGTCAGGGTCTCAATGTTATGAAAGTCTTGACAGACAAGAGTTCAAGATTCACGATAAATCCAGGCAATGAAGTATTCTGAGCACTAAAGACGTTCTCAGCAAAGTCTCTTCAGTTTGTATACCAGTTTAAATGTAGGGGAGGGGCTGCTAATGCCACTGTTCTGATGATATATCTTGACAGGGAAATCTAGCATGTAAACGAGAACTTCACGGAAGAGGGCATCTCTGTTCTGCCCTTTTGAGTTGATGGCTCACCTTGGGTGACACCCCCAACCCCCTCCCCTGCAGAGTCTTCCTCCTGCCCAGTTCCCACACTCTCAGGGTGTAAATCAGAGGACTGACTCAAAGCCTTAACTTGCAGCTGTGGCTGAAAAGGAGTCTCATCCTCCCTCAGCCAGCAATCAGATGGGAGGCCAGGCTGAGCCATACTCTCCGGCCCTGAACTTCCCATGATTGTACTGGATTCTAAATCATCCTGGTCTGATTCCCAGACCCTGGTTCCCAAGTTGTAGGGCCTACAGTGGTGGTTGGGCTAGGCCCGATACATGCTGGCTCACCATGGTAACCCAGAGTTTTAAAAAATGCTGGGTTGCCATGATGTGCAAACCAGGCCAAAGAGACTGGGCAGTAGTCCACTCTACAATTTTAAAACTTTGCTTTCTCACAAGACATATATTGAGATTTTTCAGGTTTCCAGATTCACAGTTGAATTCTAAATAAAAATTACTTGATGTTTGTGATATTCCATGAAATCATGGTCAAGGCAGAAAAAGAATATCAAAACAACTCCTTTTCCAGAAATAGGTGAAAATATATATTTCAGTAAATATAGATTTCAGCAAATCAAATATAGATATTCAGTTTAATCTCATATGACTACAGCATTTATTATGTCTTAAGAACTGATCATCTACTGGCCCGTGATGAAGCTTGCAATTTGTGCATTTCATTTAGTGGCTGTCAGAATTGTTAGTAAGTTGATGGATCCAGACAGAAATATAGCACAGAATACCACGTCTAAATAGGTATTCCATGGAGGTTAGGAATGTATGGACCTGCTCTGTCTGTGTTTCGTGGATTGTCCAGTGTCTTTCATTCCATCGTCTGCTCATTGATGGAACTGGCCGGTCACCCGGCCACTGATGAGGGTGGCCGGGTGACCGGCCAGATGGGCGATTAATAAATATAATAAATAAATAAATAAACTGGATTTTTATTTTTATTTTTTTAGGGATGGATAAATATTTCATTCCTGTTTGCAAATCATGAGAACATGTCCCATTCCAACCCTGAATGTAAGCAGGAACTTAAGTCCCAGGAAATTTTTGCAATTTCCCAAACTTGCATTTGCATTTGAAAGTGTGCACTTCCACAAGTATGCATTTGAACTAATGCACTTTTGCACTAATGTGTACTTGTGCAAATCCCCCCCCCCAAGTAAACAACCAGTCTGCAATTCTGCGAAACTTGGAAAAAGCCAGCCCACTGTGGAATCCGCATGTCAGATTCATAGAAATCAGAATTCATTTGAATCTATTGTGGATTTCTCCAACATCCATAATGGGAGTATAAGTAAAATGGATAAAGTGTTGTACAGAAATGGAATAGAAAAGTCCTTATGAAGCTGAAAACTAAATATGGAGACTAACTAAATAAAAACTAACTTGGGGAAAAATATATACAGTAATACCTTGGATTGCAAGCATAATTCGTTCTGGAACCGTGCTTGTAATCCAAAACACTCTTATATCAAAGCGAGTCTCTGGCGGGCATGAGCAAGGCTGATTTCAGCCCGCTCCGCCCGCTCGAGGTGAGCGGTTACATCCCTACGCCTTGTACTGCAAGACGTCGCTTGTTTATCAAGTCAAAATTTATTTAAATTTTTTTGCTTGTCTTGCAAAATGCTCTCAGACCAAGTTACTTGCAATCCAAGGTATTACTGTACTGTAGAATAGGGATCAGCAACTAGATTTGGCCTGAGGTCCAAATCTGGGCCTCCGAGTAATACCAGCTGGTCCCTCAGTTGACAATTCAGAAGCAGTGTTTGTGGAGGGAGCAGTGGCTGTGGCAATAGAACTTCCTGGCAGTCTGCTTTAGGAGTCCACCAGCAGCTATCTTTATCTCCTACTAAAGCTGACCCACTCATAAAAGTAGCCCTGGTCAGCAACTATAAAGTGATTGTTAGCTCAATTTCAAGGCAGGAACAAGTTTCTGAAGCTTCCTGGTGACATGAAAGCTGCACCCAAGATGAAATGCTCTGCTAGTAAATAGATGTTGAAAGTACAGCTTTGGAACAGCTACCATTTTGTTTTTGTTATTTTTCTTCTCGGCATGTCATGATCCAGAAAAGGATAACCAGACAACATCCAGAGCAGTGCTTGCAAGGCATGCAATATTTGGTAGGACTCAGTGCATTTGGAAACTAACATACAAGTCCTGGTCTGCTTGGATTCCAGAATGTTGACCTAATATTGCAGCCTTTTGCTGCAGACATGACAGATGCCTACAAGTGGCTAGTCTAATGTTGGAGTTAAGGGGCAGAATCCAACAGGGTGCTTATGCCCCCACCGGTTATCTTCTGCCCCACTGATTCTGTTGCACAAGCAGCCTCCACCGTTTGCGCAATGGCAATTTAGCGCTTCTGGGGCAACCCAAAACAAGCAGAAAGAAACACTCATTTCTGGAAGGAGGCAGATCAGTGGAACTCGCATAAGGGAGCTCCGCCAACTTGCCTCCTTCTAGAAATGAGCGTTTCTGCTCATTTCAGGGCTTCCTCTAGGAAGTGCTAGATCTCCCCTGTGTAAGTGGTGGTTCCCACTTGCACAGCGGAATCAGTGGGACCCACCACTGGCAGAAGGGAATTGGCGGGGGCATAAGTGCCTGTTGGATTCTGCCCAAGGGGGCAAGTGACTGCCTTATGCTTATGATGTTGCATATGTCTGATACCACTAAATACCTAGAGTGGATGGGAAATAATTTAGGAGATGTTTCCCTATTCAGCCTTGTTGCATAAACCAGACCTTTTTCTTAATTCTTAGCATTTCTGTGTTCAGTCAGTGTCTGTCAGGATACATTATTTTTCTGCAACGTTCCAGACATTGCAGGCTCAGTGCAGAAAGAAATTGGCCTAGTTTGGACATACATATAATAGCTTAAGAAGTTGAGAAATGCACAAGCCCACATGCTTCATCCTCATGCAGCCCCTTTCCATTTCTCACCTAGACATGCCATGATTAATCCAGAAAGTATTCAGTTAACTGAGATTCTTGTTCCATCCAAATAGCAAAACTGTGGTTACCAGAATTGGAACAGGCCAGGTCCTTAAACCACAGTTTAAAAGTGCTTTAAGATCCTGGCTTGTTATGATTCTGGTAATCATATACTTTCCCAGTTTGGATGTAAAAGGAAACTATGGTTAATTGAATATTTCCTTACATACCAAGATGTCTTATTTCATAGATCATAGAGTTGGAAGGAGCCTACAAGGCCATCGAGTCCAACCCCCTGCTCACTGCAGGAAACTAGAGGAGGGGTCTCCCATCCAAGTAATAACCAGGCCTGACCCTGCTTAGCTTTCCACGCTCAGACAAGCTGAGCCAGCGTGAGCCACAGGCATATTTATTTATCTATAAAATTGTAAATAAAAGGGCCTCCAAGGCGGCTTACCATTTAAAAACCTAATCTTTCAAACTTTAAAACACTATCATCATAAATAGATTCAGAACAAGAGAAAAGCCATCTTTTAAAAACAAAGTGGAATTAATTACTTTTAATGTGGCTTACGCTGGCTCAGCTTGTCTGAGCGTGGAAAGCTAAGCAGGGTCAGGCCTGGTTATTACTTGGATGGGAGACCCCTCCTCTAGTTTCCTGCATTGAGAAGGGGGTTGGACTCAATAGCCTTGTAGGCTCCTTCCAACTCTATGATCTATGAAATCTATACAAATGTCATCTAACAGCTGAATAGAATAAAAATGTGTTAATGGTCAGCCTAAAACTAAAAGAAAGATAAAGCCAGTCAAACCTCCGCAGAGAGGGAGCTGTATAATCAGGGTGCTGCCACAGAAAAATCCCTGTCCCATATTCCCACCGACCTAACCTCTCTTGGTGGTAGTGGGACATACAGCAGGGCATCTGATGCAGGTCTTAAACTAAGGGCAGGTTCATACGGGAGGCATGTGTATTTCACATATCCCAGCCCAAAACCACTCAGAGCTTTATAGATAAGAACCAGTATCTTGAATGGCACCCAGAAACAAATTGAAGGCCAGTGCAGTTGGTACAAGACCAGTATAATATGGTCAACAGAGAGCACACCAGAAAGCAATCTGGCACTATCTTCAGTTTTCAGATGTAGCCCAAACCAGGCCAATAAGTGCATGAGTGGGTAAACATGCTTGCTTAAAGGCTATCTTTCCCCTTATGGCTCAAATAGTACAGTGTAGTTCATGGGCTTATGCTGGCTCAGTGTAGGTCTGTGGCTTATGCTGGCTCAGCTTGTCTGAGTGTGGAAAGCTAAGCAGGGTCAGGCCTGGTTATTACTTGGATGGGAGACCCCTCCTCTAGTTTCCTGCATTGAGCAGGAGGTTGGACTCGATAGCCTTTGTAGGCTCCTTCCAACTCTATGATCTATGAATCTATGAGTGCCTGCTTTCTTTCTGGCAGAAACAGGAAACTACAGGCCAAACTAGATGTGATGTGGTAGATCTATGAATAGGTTCTTTAAAATATAATAGCACCGGGGGGGGGGGGAGGCAGCCAGTGATTCAGATAGGGCCTGCAGTGCTGGTGGACCAGGGTTTCAACCTCACACACACCCCGGTGCCATTTTCCCCAAGTGGAATTGCCTCCCTCAGCTGCTATAATTTGCTCAACAGGGCAGTTACCCTTCACCAAAGGTGCTATTTGTACTGAAGGGCAAAACAGACAGGAGAAAACAAACAGTCACGTGTATGGCACCTGTATATAAGTTTTGCCCTGCAGGGCAAATAGCACCTTTGATGAGCATAATTTTAACCAGAAAAAAACCAATGTGAGGAAGCAATTAACGCCCCACCCCCCACCTCTAAGACTACAGTCCCACTCCATTCTGCCAGACATAGCTGCTATTAGATTTTCATTTTATTTTTTAACTTCTGGATATGCTGTTCACAGATATCCTACACATCTAGTTTTGCTCTTTGATTCTGTGTTTTTACTTTTGCTCTCTCTAGATTACATATCACTAGTAGTGGATTTTGGTATGAATTTACCAAACTCACACTTCCTAAATCAATATGTGAACTGGAATGCAGTTATTCTTTCTTATTCAAACCTCTGGATTTTGTGATGAGGTTCTCCATGCAAAAATGCACATACCGGTATTAAGGGAAATTGTGCACAAAATGCATATACCCTTGAAAAACACATACAGAATAGCAATATAAAAAGGAAAACAACTTGCAAAAATTTATATATTAGAAAAAAATGTGTACAAAAATGTATCTACTAGGAGAAATGCATATGAAAAATGTACAAATTGATGTGGAACTTTTTTTTTTTTTTAATGGCAAACAGGACAGAACGAACCGAAGGTTGGAAAAATGAGAAACTGAAATTGACAGATTTATCCGTCCCTACATATTACCACACATGTTGTTTTCTTTCAGTATGAATTATTTGTTCTTCTCTTCAGAGATAAGATGCTTGGTTCTGCAGGATTACATACTGCAGGATAAAAAGCATAATGTTTTTTTATCTAAAAAGACCCACCCTTCACAATTACCATACAGGTTTATTCTAAAAGAACTCTGGATTTATTTTTCCAACTATTTTTCCACTTAAAATGATTTAAATCTCATAACAGAATACTTTAACCACTGGGAACTATAAAATAGCAAAATGAAATATCTCACTACAGTTCCTTGCTAAAGACTCTACTACATTTTAATGCAGTTTTTAAAAAAGAATTTTATTGAAAAGAAAATCAGTTCAAATCCTCCAAACATTCCTTAGCTCCACTATAAACTTGTGAAAATGTCTTTTACCGACTTAGGTCACAGAGTCCATTAAACACTACAGCCACACAGCTTAATGATGGTTGTGCAGGATTGTATCCTAAGTTAGTAGGGTAGTATTGCAGTTTTCTTAGTAAGAATTTGAGTACTAAAGAAAAGATGAGGCAGAGGCTGAATGTTAACAGAGCATTACTGTTGTTTAAACACTGATGAAGGCCATTCTTCTAGACTGTTCTTGCACTAGAGATGTGAGGGAGATTTGTCTAAACAAATAACAAAGTGCTGGGCAAAGAACAGATTAGAAAAAGGCTTTTGTTATTAGTGGTGCAAGACAAATGCTGTTTGTTGGGAAGAAAGAGGAATTTACCAAAAAGGAGAAATGATTATGCATCCTTTCAGCTTTATGAAGAAAACAAAACAAAACTGAATGTGTACATTAATATCTTCAAACATTTGGGAGGAAAAGGTTTACATGGAAAAGCTATGGCGTGGTTTTGGTTGCCCCATTATATGCATCTGTGTATTATTGGAACTGAAAAGCATGACTACAGGAGCCCTTACACTATAATGGAAAGTAAAACACCTTTATTATTAAGGCCTTTGAGGGATAAGAACAGCTAAATTATACATTTTGCTGGGCCAAATAGTTGTTTGAAAGTATTGCAAGTTGTTTACCTCAGTAGTCCTTTGTTCAAGTAGGGCTGTTTAGCGCAAAAGTAAACCTAAAGAGACACTGTGGTGAACTATGTTCCAGTTATTAGAAACCATGCCAAGCTTTATTCTTCAAGCACCCAAGATGTCAACAGCCTAACTTGTTCTATTTTGTTGTATTTTAACATTTGCTGTGAATGCTCACATCTGAAGAAGCACCAAGTCCAAAAACTTGGAATGCTTTCAAAAATGAGTGTCTGCAATAAACTTGTCTGACAAAAAGCATTACTATAATCAATATTACTTTTCTCTTTGTCATGTAAGGCTTCATACATACATTGAAGGACCTACATGGGCAGCTATTTAGAATGTGACAGTGTAGGGGCATTCCTACCTGGCCAGACCTGAAATGGCCTTCCAAGCAGTTCAACTGAGATTAACCTCAGCGATACAAACTATGTAAAAAGAAAAGAAAAAGAGGGAGTTTGCTTTCATGCTTAATTACCCAAGGAATAAGGTAAACTGCTTCACACAAATGGCTTGCCATGTGGAGCTGTGTTCACACATTTGCATTTCAAGCAACCAGCCATGACACTGCTTAAACATTAGAATCAAGCCTCCATTGTAGAGACTGAGACGCACAAGAAATAGACAAGATTATGGCCCAGTTTAGATGTAACAGGAAATCGTGATTTTCTGCGACATGAATGAGCTGCGGTGAGGTTCAGGCTCATGCAACCCTCTTTCCTCATTTGCATTCCAGAAGGAGGAGATCAAAAACATCCCCTTCTGGTTTTAAACTAACCCCAGTTCCTCATGATATCCAAACTTAGGGAACTGTGGTTTGTTTAAAATATGGTTAGTGAAAACAAGCCAGGATTAATCTGTGGTTTCAGATTATGTATTGTTCTGAAACCATAGTTCAGACAAACCACGGTTCCCCTAGTTCTGAAGTCATGGTGAACTAGTTTCAAACCAGAAAGGTGGCTCCTCATTTTATTTCAAATACTTTATTTTGGTAGTTTCTGGGATTCTAGATGCTTTTAATCCTCCTCTGGTATACAGAAGAGAAAAGAGGGGAGCATGTGATCCTGAGGTTTGCAGATTAATGTTATTTAGTAGAGTTTTCCCCATTGTTACAAGTTTTCTGGGTCATCTTTTAAAGGCTTTTTAGATGTTCCTCTCAAGTATGGCGACCAAGGAATGTTTAGCAACATTTCATGGAGGTTCCGGCAGCTCTTGTTCATAACAATTTTTCTATAAGGAAGTGGATTCAAAATATGACATATTTCAAATTGGGATGTTTCATACATTGTACTACTTCATGCTATGGCTAAAGTGTGATTATCTGCAACTTCACAATTACTGAAAATATGTAGTTATGCTGTGTTGTCATGATCATCACAGCATATGGAGTCAGTGGAAAAATGTTCAACTCCTGTTGAATTTCAGCTTCATCTACCCATGACATGGCAGTAGCTTTTGCCATGCCACATACATATTCCACTACATTTCTGGTGGCAAGCGAAAAGCTAATTCATTCTGAATTCAATGCATGGCCGCAGTGTGCATGTGACTGCTTTGCCATAAGCTAACATTGGTGAATTCCAAATGGACTGAACTGTTCCTATGACCAGTCCCTGGTGAGAGTAATTATCAGAATAGGCAGTATCTTGATTTTTTTTTTTTCCTTAGCAGAGATTGTGACTCAAGCAAAAGAGAGGATGATGGTGTTAAAAATCCTTATTTATATAAAGAACTACAGCATTTTAAACAAAGATTGAGATAACCTAGTTTCACTATACTTCCACATTCAGGACGTATCTTGACCACAATGGCAGTCCTTCTGAAGAATATCTCGTCATACAGCTTCTTCTCAAACATTTACCTGATTTGCTGACATCCTGGCTGCTAACATGCAACAGTACAGAAACACACTGTACTTTTGTTACAGTTGAGCTGCTGAACAACACACATAAGGCTGCATTGCTGGTTTCAGTTTCATGGGTGAAACCACAGATCACTGAAAAATGTATTTCATAACTTTCACACCAGCCTAAACAGGGAAATCCCAATATCCCAAATCAAATTCTTCAGCCAAGATTTAACTCACAGTGTTTATATACTCTTATTACAAAATGTAAGCCTGATGTATCTGGCTTAACTGTTCAAGGTTCTATAAATGCATTTTGAGGCTGTTTCAGCTAAAAATGTTTTGATGTGGGTATCTGGAGCATTTCAATTTTTCATGGTTTCTCAACTGACAGAGTATTGTGGATGGGAGAATATAAAGAATGAGTAACCCAAGGCACAGATATTCAGGACACTCTTGTTATTAGAAGGTTATAGGACACTTCATTTTAGGCTTTGGTTTCTAGGTTCAATTAGAGTGCAATTGCTTTTGAAAAATTCCGCAATTGAAGTACATTAATTGCAAGAGACAGGAAAGAAAACTTTTCTAAACCATATGGAAATTGGTTTTATCCCAGTTGTTGTTTTCTCTGTTTGGGGGATTAAACATATATTGTTTTAATTCAGGGTATTTTTGTTTTATTTGTGCCTGAAGGAAAGCTTGTAAGGTTTTAATTTATCTCTGCAAAGGCATGAGCAAAGTGCCATTTCTGACTTTGTTCACATCATTATAATTTTCTTTCTCTGATTTTGTCTCTTATGAGGATCTTTTCCCCCTGTACAGAAATGTACATAGTTAATTCCCTCATGGAGAGTTAAATTGCACCAAATTTTTCTGAGCTAGGATTTTCATTTTGATTTCATGTAACCACTATTCAAAATTGCTTGCTATGAAATTGATGAAAACAAGTTTATTGCTGTGCAATTTTTCTAAGATTGTTTCCCCCAAGCTTTAGGGGAGAGCAGTGCTTTTGTGACAACAGCCATTACACCAACTCTTACTCTCAATTGCCCTAAGGCAACCTTCATCAACACAGTGTCCTCCAGATGTTTTGGACTACAACCCCCATCAGCCCCAGCCAGCATGCCATTCATTGGTCAAGAATTCTGGGAGCTGTCGTCTGAAATAACTGTAGGGCACCATGCTGGGGATTGCCGCCCTAAGGAAAAGAACAAAGAGGTTTGAGCTGAGGATAGGGGGTTGGTGTGATGGCTGCTGAAGACAAATACCAGGGAGGTTGAAGAGTCCTTGGTCTTGAGTCACGAGTCGAGTCACGAGTCTTTGGACTCGAGTCCGAGTCCTTGGTCCAAAATGGTGAGTCACGAGTCACTCCCAAAGCTGACTCCACGAATCCCCATTAAAATCAATTGGGGGTTTTCCCCAACAAAATAAGGCTACTTCAGATGTGTGGCTTAAATAAATTCTAGGCACAAGTGTGCCTTTTTATCTGAAAACTCTGCCACTGATTTTGGCAAGAACAGACCAGGCAGACAAACCCAAAATAACCAGACAGGCAGAGGAGGCAGGGAACCCCAAAGTAGGCAGGCAGAGGCCTTTGTCTTGGACAATTCAAACTGTGGAACTGGTTAAGAAGAGACCAGGCAAGCAGAGGAGGCAGGGAACCCCAAACAGGCAGGCAGAGGCAGCCAAACCCAAAATGTCTGAAAGGTTGCATTTTAGGAAAATGATTTTAAAAAATAAACTTGCTGTACTTCCTAAAACCTATCCATGTTGCATTTGAGGAACACGATTTTGGAACACGAGTCCTTGGTCTCGAGTTCCGAGTCGAGTCTCGAGTCCCATTAAAAATATTGGGACTCGAGTCTGACTCAAGTCAGAGGGGGGGGACTCAGTCTGACTCACGAGTCGACTCCTGGAGTCCGAGTCCCCATCCCTGACAAATACACACTAGCAGTATGGCCAAGAAATGAGTTACAGCTGACAAGGAACAAAAGGTAGGAGGAGATAGAGGCAGAGGCCTAAGGTAAGGGCGCAAATAGGGCAGTGGACAGAAGAAAAGAAAAGTGTGAGCCGGCGTGAGAAGCAGCTCCACCAAGTAGCTAGGTTCAAATCCTCAAATCTTTGCGGCTTGAAGGAGAGTGGACGCTTTCACTCCAATTTCAGATGAAATAAAAAGGCACACTTGTGCCTTATTGCAGATTAGCATTACGTCTGAATCATAAGCTGTGGTTATTCTTAACTATGGTTTGTTGAAACAAGCCAGTTGCATAACCCTTGGTTTGAAGGTAACTTGTTTCATAGTTAAAATTTGCACAGTTTGTAAGAAGGGCACACAGGGCAGGGCTAGTTCAGGTCAAGTTGCAATGGCATTATGCAAGGAATGTAAAACTTCCTGAACTGACTAATAAATGATGCAGCAGTGTTAATTGGGTAGTCTAATCTGAGCTCAAATTTGCACTTTTGTAGCCCTTTTGAGCCAGTGTGGCATAGCAGTGGGAGTGCTGGACTGGGACTTGGGAGATCTGGGTTCTAGTCCCTGCTCAGCCATGAAACTCACTGGGTGACTTTGGGCCAGTCACTGGCTCTCAGCCTAACCTACCTCACAGGGTTGTTGTGAGGATATCATGGAGAGGAGGAGGATTACCTATGTAAGCTGCCTTGGGTTCCTTGCAGGAAAAAAGGTGGGGTATAAATATAATAAATAAAAATAAAATAAATAAATTTTGGTCAGAGGGTAAAGCATGACCTGGTGAAAAGCCACAGACTCAATATTTTAATTGAAACAAATTAATTTGTTTATTGATACACAGTGCCGGAAAATAATAAGATCTTCATACAGAAGATAATATCACAAATCTGTATTATTGTGAAGAGCCAGGAAATGGCATAAGGGAGCAATAATTTAAGCAACAAATAATATAAATGGTTCAAGAATGACATAAGAATGATATTCAAGTTAGGCATTGTATGTCAACAAGCAAAAAAACGGGGAGAACTTGTTGCTTAGTGCCCTTTCAAAATTTTCAACCTTGCAGCTGCCCATAAAATAGAAAGAGAGAAGGGAAGATAGAACAAATTAAGAAAAGGGAGACCCCTTTTAAGAAAGAGATAAGGAATTAAATGAAAAAGAGAGTGAGATCAGAATTTTTGACACTTATCTCTGTCCTTCTAAATCAATGCATAATCATCATTGGTAATAGTTTCAGGCAACATGTTAGAAGGCATCTTATGACACTGCTTATCTTTCAGATTTACTTTACATTTTTTTTAAAAAGGAACCTGCTATTTCCTAATTGCCTTGTTTTTACAAAGCATAAGTGCCTTGTCATGAGCAGGTCATGGGGCAGGCTATGTAGGAAGGGCACACAGGGCCAGGGCTAGTTCAGGTCAAGTCGCAAAGGCATCATATAAGGAGCATCAAAGCCAGGGCACAGCCAAATAACCTGGTTAAAGTTTATGCAAGCCAGGAGATATTCAAAGGAAAGGGTGTCAGATAAGTAACACCAGCAAACAAAATGAAGAAGGGTTTGGGGGAGGCAGGACTAGGAACAAAGGCACATAGAAGGTCTAAAGAGCAAGAATCAGACAAGGGGGAAAAGAAGACTTTTAACAGGATACAAGGGCAAGGCATGAATTGTGTTTTTACTTTAAATCTGGTTTCTTTCCAGCAAGAGACCTGATCTCCTTGTGGTTAATCAGAACAAAGCTTGCAGGGAACACATGCAGTCTACTGGTCCACCATGGGAATTGCCAGGCCCACGTTTGGCTGAGTTGGAGAATAGGATGTTGGCTAAACGTATATTCAGGTTGCAGCTACTTTTCATTCAGCCAAAATGGCTTCATGCAGCCCTGGCCTTAACAGTGGCAGGTTCAGAGCAGCAGCCACTAGAGCAGGAATGGGGAACATGAAACCCTCCAGATGTTGTTGGACAGTCCCATCATCCTTCATTATTGGCTATGCTGGCTGGTGCTGATGGTGGTTGCAGTCCAGCAACATCTGGAGGGCCACACGTTCCTCAGCCTTGCAGTAGAGCCTGGAGACAGTAGACAAGTAGATTCTTCAGTCAAGGTATGATAAAGCTGCTTTTAAATACTTTGCTGAGTAGCAAACCACTTGCCTATTATCGTGAATCCCTAACAGAAGATGGTCCTTGAAGATAAAATTATTGTCTAAAAAAAGAAGATAAACAAGTTGTGCGAAACAAGTTGCAGAAAAAGAAAAAGGAAGGTCTAAGAAAGCAACAGACAGCAAAGTGGAGAGATCTTCAAAAGGTTGTTCCACCTGCTAAGGTGCTATGTGTATTGATTTAGATTTCGGAGGATAGAAAACAAAGTGTTGTTTTCTGTTGATTTAGATCTATTGATTTAGATTTTGGAGGACAGAAAACAAAGCGTTACTTATAATTCCAAATATTTTAGAAACAGGGAACCCTATGAGTCCCTCTGGGGAAGGAGTACATACACCTACAGCTCTAAAAGAGTTCAGAAACATGGTAAGAAAGAGAATACAGACACAATGCTGCTGGCCTGGCACTCTCCAAATCTCATTGCTAGTAATGTAACTAGGAGGATAGAGTGTCTCAGGTTGCCAATACAAGGATTTATATGCAAATCCCTGACTTAAGTTCTTCTGCAGTTTTGAATCCAACAGGATTCCCCCTAGGCAGACAGTATTCCAGTCTTGTGTTCTCTATGTCACATATTTTAAAACTTTCATGTGTTTTATATTTGTGTTGATTCTACATAAATAAGATTACAAAACGTGATAGATATTCCATGTTCAAAGTATGTAGGGGAAAAATATTTTCTACTTCTTTCTAACATTCCTTGCAGACTGCATATTTTTCCCTGTTATGAGACCCAGTCTTTAATATTGAAACTGCTTTGCTTGATGCAAGTGCTTTGCTTAAAGATTTGCTTTTATATATTAATTAGGAATTCTGGGGATTACTAAATATATATTTGCCTCATTCATCCAATTGGGTCAGAGGTAATTGTAAAACTCTAAATATTCTAATAAAAAGCCAAATGCATATTCCTCTTGGATATGTGTTTCAGAACATAATAAGAGCCAAATTATATTCTCTTTGGTGTTTTTAACCCTCTCCTATCCCTCTTTGTTTATTCTATTATCAAGCCCTCTTCTTTTTCTGGACCCTTTGTCCTGTCTTTTCTGCTGAGACTGTGGATGATGATAATGTTATACTATATACTAGCATCTAGCTGAGTGCTGAGGTTTAATACTTACAAAAGAGTAATAATATTAATTATCTTAAACTTGGGTCTGTGGCTAGAGCATTTGCCATATCTCACTTATAGGAAACATTTAATCTCTTTTAAGGCCTGTGGCTTACGCTGGCTCAGCTTGTCTGAGTGTGGAAAGCTAAGCAGGGTCAAGCCTGGTTATTACTTGGATGGGAGACCCCTCCTCTAGTTTCCTGCACTGAGCGGGGGGTTGGACTCGATAGCCTTGTAGCGGCTCCTTCCAACTCTATGATCTATGAAATCTATGAAAAGTACTAAATAAATATGAGGCAAACCTGAGCACTCATAAAGCAGCACTTTTTGTATCTTGGTTTAAGACTTTCCATTTTAAGGAAATGAGGTATTTTGCTAAGCCAGTATTTGAGAAAGTATTATGTTAACAAAGAAAATTCCTGAATGGTATGACAGGAGCCAAAGTTCTGGTTATTTGATTTTCCATTGATCAACTATCAAAACACATTTTGAATACACTTCAGGCTTTATATTCTAACTTTCTGGGGGATACAGCTACCCTTAACAAACACTTTATGACAGTTGCTTCTTTGGTGAATGTTTGCATACCACACAGAATGAGAGAGACTCTGGATCTCCAGAATTGTCTTTGGGGTGGATCCTTGCATTTTTCAAAGGTGTTGTTGATGTTGTTTGGAGATACAATGGGATGGACTCAAACTTGCCTATCTGTGAATGGAAGGGCTCCTTCCATTGGCAGAGGGAACAAGATTGCAGTGGACTTTGCCTGCTGGAGGAAGGGGGAAGGACAGACAATTCTGCTGATTCATCCTTTCTCCTGCAGCCCCCAGTGTCACCTCACACACAATACTGGAGGACTTCCCAACCTTCCAGAGAAGATTTTCAGAAGCACATGGATCTTCAGGGAGGAGAGGGAATCAGCAAAAATCACCTCCCCTCTCTTCCACCTACAGCATTATCCAGTTTGCGGAGTTCACACAACACTGGATCCAACCCAATAAATATAAACAACATTGGCCAGAGCAGAATCCTGAACTGCTCTCTTCTAAGAACACAGGAAGAGCCATATTGGATCAGACCAAGGGTCCATCTAGTCCAACATTCTGTTCACACAGTAGCCAACCAGCTGCCTACGGGATCCCACAAACAGGATATGAGTGCAACAGCACCTTCCCACCCATGTTCTCCAGCAACCGGTGTACATAGGCATACTGCCTCTGATACTGGAGGTAGCATATAGCCATCGGGACTAGTACCTATTGATAGCCTTATCCTCCATGAATTTGTGCAATTCTCTTTTAAAGCCATCCAAATTGGTGACCATCACTACATCTTCTGGAAGTGAATTCCATAGTTTTAACTATGCGCTGTATGAAGAGGTACTTCCTTTTTATCAGTCCTGCATCTCCCACCAATAAGCTTCATAGGATGAAGTAGTTTGAGAGAGGGAGAGAAATGTCTACCTACCCACTTTCTCCACACAATGCATAATTTTGTGCACTTCTATGTAATCTCATTTATTTCTTATAAATGGTTAACTCACCTACAAACAAAACAGCC
Source organism: Shinisaurus crocodilurus (assembly GCA_021292165.1). NCBI lineage: Eukaryota > Metazoa > Chordata > Lepidosauria > Squamata > Shinisauridae > Shinisaurus > Shinisaurus crocodilurus. Next base: position 98,449,234 of record CM037881.1, on the reverse strand, counting down.
TTTGTTTGCACTTAAATATACTAGTTAAACTGGTTTGTTTGAGCTGACCTCTTGAGAATGCTTCTCTGCATTAGGCTTTTAACCTGCCACTTTACCGAGGCTTCTGCTTCCAGATTCTTTGCAGGATTAAGATCAGTTCCTTTACACATGCTTTCTCCCCAAGGATTTTCTTTCTCTGTGTTTCTATATGTTCCATTATACAACCGCAAGGTGGCGCTGTGGTATAGCAAAATTGAGAAAATGCACAACCATTTTGTAGCATTTCATAGCGTGATAGCCCTTTAATAGCTCATTATCCTTGTTCTAAAAAAAAGCCGTGGAAATGCTTGGAAAGCCCGGGAGAGTCCTGGAGGATGACGACATCGTGTAAAGTACCCGCAAACTGCTGTGGGTGAGGAATCATGAGAGCACAGTAAATGTGTCATGTAGAGAAGCCCTAACAAGTGTCAATGAAATGAATACAGTTTATATATACACCTGCAGAAACTGGTGCTGAACAGCTACCAATAAGTAGTCATTATTTATTTTCATTTATATACCGCGTACCGCCCAATAGCTGAAGCTCTCTGGGCGGTTCAGAACAATCCGCAAAAACACTGGCTTCCCTGTGGCCCTGCTTCCCCTCTCATCTCCTACGGTGTGTTTGGGGGGCAGTCCAACTGGAGCAGGCCCTGATGTTGCTTCTGCCTGCTCCCGCCTCCTTCACTCCTTCTTCTTTCCCACAAGGCCATTGATGTCAGTTAGCCCGGGGGGGATGGGACAAATACAAATACTTTGTCACTCACAAATTGTTTCTACAAAATTAAAGGTTGTGGAGCCCAATCCTATGTATTTTAACACAGAAGTCCCACTAGATTTAATGGAGGTTGCTTCCTAGTAAGTGCAGAGACATACAGCCAAAAGCTCAAAAGAATAGGCTTTTTCAATTTACCCATATATTTGAACGCTTTGAAATATCCTTTTTATTAATGTTTGATTAATTCATTGTTTTATTTCTTTTCTGGAGATTTTTGTAACATGATGTCAGATGACCTCACTAATTCTAATAGGAAAGGAAATTACATTTATACACCCAAATCCTTTTTCAGTTCAAACAGAAATGAGGCTAAGTAATCATGTGCCAATTTTATTTTTATTTTTTCCTTTTGGAAACCTCCCACATTTTGAAGCAAGATGCTGCTGAACATGTGTAAAGCTTGCAGAACATACGCCTTAATGAAAGGATTTATTGGAAGGAAATCCAGTAGCTTCAAATGCACCAGGCAATTTAAAATACCTCTCCAGAGATAGCACTTAACTCACTTTTTGATATTATGACCTACTTGCTGCCAGTGTTACTATTACTATAATATGCATATGCTTTGTCTTCCTTTGTGTGTTGCCAAAAGCAAAAAGCATTAGGCCTTCATTCTGTTGCAGTCTTTTAAAAAAAACAACAACCAGGAGAAATAGGTTTTATCTATCGTATGCACTCTTCTATGATGAATTAGAGAGCAATCCAAAGGGGCTGGGAAAAGCAAAGTGGCAGTTTGTCCACTGGCATTGGCCAGGGCAGGGGTGGTGTGAGTTTACCAGGCTTTTCAGCCCAATGGGTCTTTTAAAATATATATATATATCCCCCATTGAAAGCAGTGGGGAGCATGAACTGGTTATGCCAGCTCCAGGCTGTCATAACTGATGGCCTGAGAATGGATCCCCTTGGGAAAACTGAGGGGCTTTGGATCCTTCCCCCCCCCCCCCCAGTTTCCATGGGTGTAACTGGTGCTTCCAGCATGGAGGTTCCTCACCCCACCCTGCCACACTGGCAGATCCAGAGGTTATGATTGCTTTACCCCTCATAATCATAAATCACAAGCTGTGTCTTTAAGAAAACTGTTAACACATTTGAGTGCTGCTCAAGGGGGAAACAGTGACTGATGCCGTATGTGGGACCTAAAAAGCAAATGGGAATGGGAACTTTGAAACTGTTATTACATTTTGGTTCTTCTGGAACAGTTTAGCTTTGGGAACTGGCACATTTACACACATAGCTTTTAGTGGTATGGAGGAATCTGTTTTCCCATAAACATTTTCAGTATCTTTATGCCTTCCTTTACACCGTAGTTCCAAAGAGAAAGAAGTTTGTGATCACTGCTCAAACAATGGCAAGAAAAAATGAGGTGTAAAAGGCTAGGCTAGAGCTGGCTAGTGATGAAACATGAAAGCTAGTAGTATTCATTTAATGCTGAGGTGGGCAACTTGTGGCCCTCCAGATGTTTTGTCCTACAGTTCCCATCAACGCTAGCCAGCATAACCAGTGGTGAGGAATGATGTGTACTGTAGCCTAGCCCAAAATATCTGGAGGGCCACAAGTTGCCCACCCATGATTTAAACTTTGAAAACAAGAGAAAAATACATAGATTTCATAGATTTGAGATCAATGCTTACAAGTACCAAGGCCAGTAACCCAATACCAAATGAAATATTACAGCAGCTTCATGAGAAATTAAGGGACAACTCTAAGAAGAAGAAAGTTTTAAGCAGAAGTTCCTAAGTCAGAAGAAAGAGAAAATGCACAATGAGAAAACTTCTGTAGGGCTAATATTTTCTTGCAGTTCCTATCAAAGTGTTCCCTGAATCTTTAGAATGCCATTATTCTCTTATTTTTATTAATTATGGCACTTCAAAAATGCATACAGCACCTTTCAGACTAGTTTCAAGGCGGTGCAGAGTGCAAAAATTAAAAAACAACAATATTACAAAGAACCAATACCAATAAAATCAACATCAAAATACAAAGGCAGCAGAGCAGAAGATAAGAAGTCACCAAACGCTTTTTCGAAAAGAAAGGCTTTAACTTGGGCAGAAAGAGGAGGGCTCTCATAGGAGGATATGTGACCCCCAACCTCCATGAAGGATGGAATCCATTGCAAGCCTAGTTGTAGATGTTAAATGCCAGGGAAGTTCATATGGGAAAAGATACACCGTGAGATAATCAGTATCTGGAGCATTTTGGACTTTAAAGGTCAAAGTCAACCCTTTGAATTGGGCCCAGAAATAAAGTGGCAACCAGTGCAGAAAGTTTAAAATATCTGAGAATGACTGCTGAAGCCTGTCAATAGGCAAGCTGCAGCATTTTGTACTAGGTGATGTTTCCAAACGGTCTTCAAAGGCAGCACTTTGCAGAATGTATTACGGTAATCTATCCCAAAGTCGCCAAAGCATGAATGACAATGGCTAGGTCTTAAGCTTCCAGCAATGGATGTAGCTGCCATATCAGTTGGAGCTGGCAGAAGGCAGGCTCAGCAACTACCAAACCCTGGTAAACCAGGAGCAATGTCAGGTCCAACAGTACCTCTAAGATACAAAATTGCTTCTTAGAGGAGAATACAGCCCCAACTCAGAACAGGCATTGAAGGGAGAAATTTCATATGAAGAACATAGGGAGGTGATGTGGAAATTTTAAAGAAAGTAGCCACCTTTCACCCATGTAGAGTGAAAAATGTGGAGTGAAAGTATGTGAAGGATTGTTGAAAATAAGATAAAGAGTCTAAGTCAGAATGTCTGTAGAGCAAAAGTCAACATAACACATGTTTATGTAAACATACCATTCGGAAACACTCCCTTATAAGGATAGATCATGTGTTGTTCCTGTGCTGACAACATAGAATCTTGTATTGTTCTTTTGTGTGTGTATGACCGGATACCCCAAATAAGGTTACTGGTTTCTTCCAAGAATGGATTCCTTCTTTGCATGGGTATATGCTCCCCCTCTATAAAACCCCGGAGCTGCGTTTGTGTGTTTGCACTTTCCTTGTATCTGTGCCAGGAATTTACCTCTGATCAGACCAATAATAAAGTACTTGATTTACTGAAAGCAGAGTGGTTTATCTTTCCAGTGGACCTCCAGATCAGACTAGGAGAAATTCCACAACAGAGGCAATGCCACTTCACAGACAAAAATGTTTGATAGTTTTAGTTTAATCTATTTCCTATCACAGTGCTAATGAAATGGGGCTGGATCCAACATAGTTGTTCCACCAGCAGAACAGATATCGCTAACAGAATGGGACTTCCTTGGCCTCTCCTCCCACTGCAGCCCACTGAGTGCCTTCCAAATCTAAGAGCAAATCCAGAGCAGAATTGGAGGGTGCATGGGGGTGGCGGGAGAAGACATGGAAGCTCTATTCTGCTAGTAGTATCTGTTCCACTTGCAGAATGACAATATTGGATCCTACCATATGGTAGGCCAGAGTCTAGGTCCAGGGCTACCACTGACCTGTAGTCTGTTCCCACACTCACAGGTCCAGGCAGCTGTTTCTGGGAAGGGCTTGACCGGAATGTTGATATTTTGTAGACTATCCAAGACAGGGCATGTGGCCAACTGCCTCATTCTTCAAGCCTGGACACTTCCAGTTAGGCTGAGAACATGGAACAATGGGTACTAGAGATGTTATCTCCTGCTGAATATGAGAAAGTAGTATACAGAAAATGAAATTTGATAAAGTGCCATGAGACGATATAGGTCCTTCCTATATTGCTTCATATCTTGAGGCGTTGGATACTGTCTATCTGGCTTGGTCTTTTCCTTCCTGCTCACTCCCAAGGCTGTTCTGAGGGGAGGTGTTCAGAGGATGGTATTTTCTCCCCATAACAGCCTGAATTTCATAGAGAAATATCTCCTCCTATTCCTCAAGATAAAACTTCAACTTATCTTGTAGTTGGGAAGATAAAACCCCAATAAGACTGTCAAAAGAATATTATTCTGTCCCCAGTACTTACTACTCCCCTCGCCGGATCGTCACCTTGAAGTGGTGAGTGGGCTTGCGTGTTCCGATGAATCCTGTGAGCAATGCCGTCGGGAGCTATGTACTCCCAGTAGGGTCACCCATGGCGGTAAGGTCCGGGGAGAGGAACCAGACAAAGAACGATCCAAAACATAAAGTCCTCAACGGCAGAACAGGCGGAAGATAATTAAACCTAAATTACAACGGCTGTGAAGGCGGATGAAGGCTGCAGCAGAGAATGGTTTTCCAATCGTCAGGGTAACCGTGCCATTGGATCTCTGCCGTACTCTGTCAAGTTTGTGTGGTGATTCGTTGTGCACCGATCTCCCCACATAAAACAGTTTCACGCACAGGCGTCTTCCAACCCAACCCATCCAACCCAACCCAACCCAACCCAAACAAACAAAAAAAAAGTCCCATGGCGACTGGCGAATGGCAACGGGGGCAGGACTGTGAATCTGGAAGCCCCTAGTCATGGACCAGCACATGGGCGGTGGATGCAGACTCAGTCGCCCTGTTCAAGGAACGAGGTAGTCGAGCAGCTCGGCAGCTGTATCCATGACTGAGCAGCCCTATTTAGGATCCACTCTGCTCACCCCGTATGGGGAGGGGGCTAGAAAAGGTGCCCTAAACATAGTCTACCTCTTTCTCCCCTGACTGGATTACCGCGTCCAGTGGGGTCACCATTTTAGCGGTCGAAAAAGACATTTGAACTTTGGAACATGGAATATACGGACATTGCTGGATAACATAGATAGTGAACGCCCTGAGCGTAGGACTGCTATTATTGCAAGGGAGCTGAGACGGTTTAAAATTGACATAGCAGCACTTCAAGAAACTCGAAGGGCAGGAGAGGGACAGCTGAAAGAAGAAAAAGGAGGTTATACCTTCTTCTGGAAAGGACTACCTGAGCAGGACCGACGAATACATGGTGTAGGCTTTGCCATCAAAAATGAACTAGTGAACTCTTTGTCAGAAGTTCCTACTGGCATTAACGAACGCCTGATAACTCTTCGATTAAAGCTCGCCAATAACCAACAGGTAACTATTTTGAGCGCTTATGCACCAACATTAGATGCTGATGATGACATCAAGGAAAGTTTTTACAGCCAGTTGGACACTCTCCTGTCAGAGATACCTAAGGAGGATAAAATTATCCTCCTGGGCGATTTTAACGCAAGAGTCGGGCGTGACTTTGATTTATGGCCAGAAACTATTGGAAAAGACGGAGTAGGTAATAGCAACCCGAACGGACTCTTACTTTTGTCTATATGTGCAGAGCATAATCTCACTATCACAAACACGCTCTTTCGACAAAAGAATAAATTTAAAACATCGTGGCAGCACCCACGGTCAAAGCACTGGCATCTTCTGGATTATGTAATTGTCCGTGTTAGAGAACGCCGCGATGTACTTCTTACTAGGGCCATGGTGAGTGCCGACGACTGCTGGACAGACCACCGACTAATCCGGTCCACAATGGTTATCAACATTGCTCCCCAACGTAGGCTTCAAGGAAGGAAACCAAGGCGTAAAATGAACATCCAAGTCCTTCAAGATCCTATTAAGCAAACTCGTCTTCAATCACTTCTTAAGGAACATCTACCTACGGAACCTCCTGACAACATTGAGGACCTTTGGTCTAAGCTGAAAACCTCCATTACTGCAGCTTGTGAACAAACTATTGGATATGAAACTAAGAAACATCAGGATTGGTTTGATGAAAATGACAATGAGATTAAATATATAATTGACCAAAAAAGGAAAGCCTTCCAAATATGGCAAAATGATATTAACTGCGCTGCCAAGAAAAAAACCTACGCTAGCGCAAAGGCTGAGGTCCAAAGAAGAACAAGAGAACTTAAGAACGCTTGGTGGAAAAAGAAAGCTGAAGAAATTCAACAACTTGCAGAATCTCATGATGCACGGGGCTTTTTTAAGGCCACAAGGGCCATTTATGGACCAAAAACCTATGGTACAAACCCTTTACAATCAAAAGATGGCACCAAACTCTTAAAAGACAAAGAGACTATTGCACTGCGTTGGAAAGAGCATTATTATGACCTTTTAAATCGTAAATCTAAGGTGGATAATGAGATTTTTTCGGAAATCCCGCAAAAACAAATTAAAGAGGAACTTGCAATACTCCCCACTTTGGATGAAGTAAAAAAAGCCATTAATCAAATGAAGAACAACAAAGCTAGTGGACCAGATGGGATTCCTGCTGAAATCTTTAAAGAAGGGGGCCCCGAACTTGTACAACATCTTCATAAACTCATCGAAAAAATCTGGATAAGAGAAGAGATCCCAGAAGACTTCAGGGATGCCATAATTATCACCCTCTTTAAGAAGGGTGATAGAACAGACTGTGGAAACTATCGGGGCATTTCTCTCTTAGCAACCGCAGGTAAAATATTTGCTAGGATTCTCGCAAACCGTCTTCTATCTATTTCAGAAGAGATCCTCCCTGAAACTCAATATGGTTTCCGCCCCTCTAGAGGGACAGTAGACATGATTTTTACTGCACGTCAGCTCCAAGAAAAATGCCGGGAGCAAAATCAACCCCTTTATATGGCATTTATCGATCTGGCTAAGGCCTTTGATACTGTAGACCGTACAGCTCTCTGGACTATCCTTATGAAAATTGGATGCCCCAATAAATTTGTGAATATCTTGCGACTTCTCCATGACAACATGACGGCAACGGTTTTGGACAACAACGGCTCTCATGGTGCTCCATTTAAAGTGGGATCAGGTGTTAAACAGGGATGTGTTATCGCCCCAACATTATTTGCCATTTTCATCGCCATGGTTTTACATCTTGTCAAGGGGAAACTTCCCACCGGTGTGGGAATTATATATCGAACAGATGGAAAGCTTTTTAATCTCAGCAGGCTGAAAGCAAAAAGTAAGGTAATTACAACCTCCGTTGTGGAACTTCAGTATGCTGATGATAATGTGGTCTCCGCACATTCAGAGGACGATCTCCAAACTATCCTAAATGCTTTTGCAGAAGCATACGAAAAACTTGGTCTCTCACTTAACATCAAAAAAACCAAAGTGCTTCATCAGCAAGTGCAAGCCAACCCTTTGGTGATGCCATCTATCCAGCTTGGCGGGACAATACTGGAAAATGTCGATCATTTTCTCTATCTTGGCAGCTATCTTTCTGTTACAGCTAACATCGACAGTGAAATCCAGCATCGTCTGAGCTCCGCAAGTGCCGCATTTTCTCGAATGAAACATAGAGTGTTCGAGGATCGGGATATTTGTAAGAAGACCAAAACACTGGTTTATGAAGCCATTGTATTACCAACTTTATTGTATGCCTGCGAAACATGGACTATCTATAAACGTCACTTCCACCTCCTTGAAAGGTTTCATCAACGTTGCCTCCGGAAAATCCTGCAAATTACTTGGGAAGATAGGCGAACAAATGTCAGTGTACTGGAAGAAGCAAAGACTACTAGCATTGAAAAAATGATCCTTCAACGCCAACTTCAGTGGACCGGTCATGTTGTTCGAATGCCTGACTGCCGCCTCCCAAAGCAGTTACTTTACTCCCAACTCAAGGATGGAAAGCGGAATATCGGTGGTCAATATAAGAGGTTTAAAGATGTTCATAAGGCTAATCTAAAAAAATGCAATATAAACATCGAAAACTGGGAAGCTCTGGCCCATGAACGATCTAAATGGAGGTTGGCCTTTCACAAAGGTTCCATGGACTTTGAAGAAGCCCGAGTGCAAGGTGAAAGGGAGAAACGTGCTAAGCGAAAAGCACGTCAAATGAATCCTTTACAGGACCATCTTCTATCTGGTAACCTGTGTCCTCACTGTGGGAAGCTGTGTGGATCTAGAATTGGCCTCCACAGTCACTTACGGACCCATCGCTAGAGTCTACACAATCTTCTTTAGAATTTCCTCCTTTTATCCCGGAAGACAATCTTACTCGGTCACGAGTGATCGCCTGATGATGATGATGACTTACTACTATATACTGGTGCTTAGTTTAATCAGGTTGTGATGATCCGGTATAAAACAGGGTTCAAACTGGCCATCAGTACCAACTCCAGGATTTTGAGGGCCCTTGGGCAAGACACTCGCAATAGGCTCTCTCCCTCAATGAATCTACCTTCTCACTGACATTGTCACCAACTGGTATTGCTGATGCTCATTCTCTTTCTCAGCATTGCCACCTCTTGCTTGCTTGACAGGTAGAGAGAGCCAGTGAGCAAGTAGGCAGTGGCATCTGCTGCTCCCCCTTCTCATTATCACCATTGTCTGGGCAAGAGCAAGAGACAGGGGAAACAAGCAAGTTGCAATGGTGAAGAAGAGGGGCAAGACCAGGGGGCTCTTGTCAATGGGCCCCTGCTGGGGCGTGGGCGTGGGCCCTCAGCAGTGCCCGACCATGCCTACCCTTCACACCGGTCCTGCTGGCCATGAAGAACATATACATTCTAGACTAGGCTTGGTTGCATGGATGGGGTTGGTTCTTTTCAACAATGCTGGAGGAAGTATAGCATGTCTGACCTGCAATAATAGCTGGAAAATATAATTTTCACCAATGGACATGTTACTGACTTTGAGAGCCTCAAAGGCAGGAGAAAAAGTACCGTATTTTTCGCTCCATAAGACGCACTTTTCCCACCCCCAAAAAGAGGGGGAAATGTCTGTGCGTCTTACGGAGCGAATGCTAAAAAAAACCCAATAATTTATTTTTTCCTACCTTCTTCTGCGCGCCTCCAACTGGTCCAGCGTAAGAGCGGAGGGCTCCTGGGCGGAACGGGGCAAGGCCGCCCGCCACAAACTTTGCCGTGGCGGCGGCGGCCCCCCCACAGCAGGGACGTGAGCAGGTGGGCGCAGGGCCAGCTCTGCTCCGCACGGCTCCTGCGCAGAGCAGGACAAGGCCACCCGCTTCCCCCAAAACTTTGCCGCGGCAGGTGGCGGCAGCAGCGGCGCCCCCCCACGGCAGCAGGGACGTGAGCTGCGCGGAGCGGGACAAGGCCGCCCGCTCCCCAAAAAACTTTGCTGTGACGCGGCGGCAGCGCCCCCTCCCAGCCCGGCAGCAGGGACACGAGCGGGCAGCTGCAGGGCCAGCTTTGCTGCGGCGACTTCCGGAGCCCACCGCCCCTGCCCCGCCCATCGGCGAAAGAGCGGAGGCCTCCTGGGTAGAGCAGCACAAGCCCCCGCCTCCCAGCTGATTCCCCCGCTTACCAGCTGATTCCCGGCCGCTTGATTCCCGCCAGCAGCAACGCCACGCCCGGCCAGCCGCGCTCTCATTGGAGGCGCCGCGGCCAAGGGACGGAGGGGGGCCAGCCAGCGGACAATGCTGCCGCCGCCGCCGCCGCCAACACTGAAATCTTGTGGCAGCAGGCAGCAGGCTATGCGTGGGGGAGTCGGATTTCTTCATAAAACCTATGTAGGTATTATTACCGTACTGCTTTAAAATGATCCTGGAATTAAGAATATCCTATCCATTATTGGGAGGGGAATTGTGAGTTGTACCATTTTGTATACCCCGCCTTTTTTCCTGCAAGGAACTCAAGGCGGCTGGTACTGGTAATCCTAATCCTCCTCTCCATTGTATCCTCACAACAACCCTGTGAGGTAGTAACATTATAAACATTTTATAAACAAATACGGTACTAAATTAAAGAAATTGCTTAGCCATTACACCAGTGCTCAGTGTAAAGCTGGCAAATGCATTCACCTTTATTCTTTTATATCTCTTCCATAATTGAGATGGTAACAATAACAATCTCATAACAATGAAGGACACATTACTGATAGTTCCTTCATTAACTGTAGTATTTTCTTGCAGAAAAATACCACCGAATATTTTTTTTTCTTGTTTTCTTCCTCCAAAACCTACGTAAGTGCATCTTATATTTTTTTCCTTGTTTTCTTCCTCCAAAAACTAAGTGCGTCTTATGGTCTGGGGCGTCTTATGGAGCGAAAAATACGGTAAGTGGAAGTGTCTGAATCCTCCTGACCTTTTAAGATTCCAGAGGAAGGGCCTACTCTAAGAAACTTTCAGTCAAATTAGCCAGATATGGAACTGGACCTATTTTGTAGTATCCTCATTGTTAGGGAGTTCTCTCCCTAAGGAACCTGTCTTTGCTATTAGAAGAGGCTGTTAGCCTTTTGCGTATCACCATTAGAGCAGGCTTCTGACTGTTTTATATTGTATTGTATTTGTTATAACTGTACTACTGTGTTTGCAATTATGAGTATTGGTTATAAACCCCATTCAGTTAACTTTTAAAGAAAGGTGATATTTCACCTGCAATTAAGTAAATTACACCACACCTAAAGTTACATGAATCTCACACTTGCATTATAAGGGTCACAAAGGGGTCAGTGTTTATGTCAAGAGGAAGAGAGAGAGAGAGAAAAGGAAAACAAAGACATTTTATTTGGCTGCACAGCCAAAAATCTTTAACTCTCCTTTGAGAAGTGAAATATCTGGCCAAGCTATTACAGTTATAAAGGCCCTGTGTGTGCTAGTTGACATGACTCGGCAGGAAATACGATAACAAATCAGAAAGGTTTTCTTCAGGGGAAATAAATCTGTATATCTAGTTTATAACATTCAGTAAAGGCTAAGTAAACCATACAATATATTCCTAAAAGTATACCTGATGTGATGTGTGTGTGTGGGAAAGGCTCTCTACAGTCCTAGAACCACCCCAGTTTTTCTAGGCAAATTTGCCTATGCTGATATCCGAAACATTTGAAAAACGTACGAATTTCTTTTCTTTTTTTTCTTTGTGTACAAAGCTTTGCATTTGGCCGTAATCAGAAGCCACATCTTCTGCAATGTCTTTCCAGTTCCCCTCCCTGTTCCTCTGCAATACAGGGCAAAGGACAGGATAGATATACAGATGGAGTTAGGTCAGAGGGGAACCACCAAAAAATCATGATGGGTTTGGAAGTCAGAACCCATGGGGAAAAGGCTAAAGAAACTGGACACTTCTGATGGAAGGGGCCAGATGTGATCTTGAAACCCACGCCTCCAAGTCTGGAAGATAAATAATCCAGTTATATCAGTTCTCATAGACACCCCACCATATGCTATTCCCTACCACACTCCCCAAAGTCACTTCCACTGAACCTACTGATAGCAAAAACTAGTACTTTTTATGTGATTACATATGGCAGCTGTTTGGGAGAGGCAACTGACTCACATATCTATCGATCCATCCATCCATTTATTTCTTTTAAGCATATTTTTAACCCAGCTCTTCAGTTTTCCCGGACAATGAGCAGGGCATGCTTCAATAAACAGGTAGAGCAATTGTGTGATACCACATTGTGACACTTTTGCCAGACTTAGATGAACACTTTGGGGCATGTTGTAAAATTGCTAGCCAGGTCTGCTGGGAGAGGAAGTGCTCCTTTTGGATCCACAAAGTTGTAAAAGGTTTGCTTTTCCATGTTCAGAATGATCCAGCTACACAAAAAGCATCTCTTGAAAAACAGGTAGCTTTTAACAAGGCTAGTATTTCTTTATAGATAAATATTTCAAGAATGGCACAATGTAGCATATTTTAGCCCCAAAAGAATCTCAATATCCTAACTGTTAACTTTGCCTTAACATCCTGATGCTAACTTCTCCTATCAGTAATGTTTAATGTCCTCTAGAAAGCGCTGAGGCAATAATTGTAGCTTTGTAGAATATTTCAGTGTGGATTTAGAATTCATTTTGTTTAATACTGTGTGGTTTACAAAATGCCTAGGATTAAATGTCACCATGGAGAATGTGACCCTCTGGATTATTTAAAACAAAGAGGAGCCAAAAAGGAGGTAAAGAAAGATGTAGAATGTCAAGGGATCAACTTTGTTTTGCTCATCACTCCGTCAAGGAGGTATACAGGGTGCTCAGTCTAGTTTGGGTTGAGGGGAAGCTATAACATTGGCTGCAGAAAATAAACACACACAGCAGTTTCCTGTAGCCAGGTCTGTCTTTTTTATTGTGTATTGTGGGCTCCATATTCTGGGATTCCTTTGGACAAGATACCCTCAGTGCCCCTTTTCCCTGAATGGAAATGCCCTGGCCCATTTTTTATAGGAAACTGGCTGTTTAAATTAATCAAATGACACATTTTAATACATGTTAAACCACTATATTTCTGTCTATCCATCTATATACATATGTATATACCTACCTACCTACATTGCAGTTTACCACTTCTGACTCATTGCCATGCTAGAGCGTCAGCATAACAGAAGTGATGGGCTGTGTGGGAGGTAACCTTCCCCCAAATGATCCCTTTCTCCACCACTCTGGGAATTATTGGGCAGAAGGCGACTATTTCATCTCTCACACCCCTTTCTCACCTACCGGTAGTACTCTGGGCCAGAGCAAGTAGGATGCAGCTTGACTTAACCCCTGCCTGTGCTCACTCCAGACCAAGCACCTAGGGGCAGGACAGAGACCAGGGGCTTCTCTACATGAGACGCTTGTTCCGCTGCTTTTCCGAGGCTGCTTCTTCCATTTTCATTGCAGGAGTAAGACTGCCTCAATTACTCGTAGCTTTTTTCCAGGTTTTTTCTTTCTCTGCCTTTCTATAGATTGTATTAACCAAGCACAAGGTGGTGCTGTGGTGTAACTGCAGTATACCGGGTTTTCCCCTGTACACAAGCCTTTTGTTCCGGTATGGCCCAATTTAAATTTTAATACCAGATTATCCTCGCTCCAAAAAAAGCCGCAAAAATGGCTGAAAAAATACGGGAGAGGCCCTGGAAGATGACGACATCATGAAAAGGACCCACAAACTTCTGTGAGTGAAGGATCATGAGTGCACTACAAATGCCCAGGGATGGGGACTCGGACTCGAGGACTCGACTCGTGAGTTGGACTGAGTCCCCCCTCTGACTCGACTCGGACTCGAGTCCCAATATTTTTAATGGGACTCGAGACTCGACTCGGGACTCGAGACCAAGGACTCGTCAACATCCCTGGGCTGTTGAAGAGTCTTCTGGCTGTGCCAGAAGGAGCGCGATCACCGGTGAAGAGCGCATGGAAGCGAGGCGCGCCGCTGCTCAGCCACTATGGACAGCTACCAGGAGCGCAGCCCCAACGATGTGTTGAGATTTATTTTGATTGATGTGTTGTTGTGGGGGGTTTGGGTTAGGGTCAGACATTTTGGGTTTGGCTGCCTCTGCCTGCCTGTTTGGGGTTCCCAGCCTCCTCTGCCTGCCTGGTCTCTTCTTGACCTGTTCAACAGTTGAATTGTCCAAGACAAAGGCCTCTGCCTGCCTGCTTTGGGGTTCCCTGCCTCCTCTGCCTGCCTGGTTATGTTGGGTTTGTCTGCCTGGTCTGTTCTTGCCAAAATCAGTTGCAGAGTTTTGAAATAAAAAGGCACACTTGTGCCTAGAATTTATTTAAGCCACACATCTGAAGTAGCCTTATTTTGTTGGGGGGAAACCCCATTGATTTTAATAGGGACTCGTGGAGTCAGTTTTGGGAGTGACTCAGGACTCGTGACTCGTGAGTCACCATTTTGGACCAAGGACTCGGACTCGGACTTGAGACTCGGGTCCAAAGACTCGTGACTCGACTCGTGACTCGAGACCAAGGACTCTTCAACATCCCTGCAAATGCCTTGTGTAGAGAAGCCCCATGTCCCAACAAGCTGGGCAGCTGGGAGGAGCAAAGCAATACAGAGAGTCATAGTCTTCCTCCCTACTCACCCTTGCTCAGACCACCAATTTGTTCATGGCTGGGGGAGTGCGAGAAACAAAGGCTGGATCCACACCTAAGGTTTATTACAGTACTATATCGCTGCCGTGACTTGCGGGGCACACGACACACGCACTTTTCAGTGCCGGTCACGCTAGTCCTGCGTAATCATTCTTTGTTTCTTCCGGAGTTTCCCAGACTAGGTTTATCATGTGTGTGTGTTTTCAGTTATTGCGGTTCACTGTCGCAGTACGCAGCTAGTGTGTGCTAAACTTAGGTTGCAGTTGCCTGTCCAAGGTGTGGCCACGAAAGTGTTATCACTGGAGTTAGCCAATAGTTTTCGAGGGGGGGGGAATGCAGCATCTCATGTGTCTGGTGGGGGAAGAGAGGTGTCTGCCATTTGTTGTTGTGCGGCGGTTCGCCCTCTTCCCCCGGAAGCTTCTTAATTTTCTTTTTGTATGTAAACGGTTCTCCACAGCTCCACAGCTCCGAGCAGGCTGCTTCGGGGAATTGCATGCTGGTGTCTGTTTGTTTTTAAACAAATTCACTCCTGCACATGTGCGCACCTCCGCAGAAGTGGTGGACCAGAAACAAAAAACCCTTCTTGTTAAATGGCCGTTTCCCTTGCATGTGGAAGGCAGTACCCCCAGGATAACCGCCATGGAGTTGCACACAAACTACTGTTACAGGCATGACATTAACAGAAGAGGTTGCTTAATATTGGCAATGGCAAGCCGTGTTACAAAACTTGTTTCTTTTTCCATTTAGGATAATGGGCCTGTTCCAAACAGAAGACCAGCAACCTTTTCGCCTGGAGGAAGTCCAACAGACAACAAGCAGATATCAAACTTGCAGTACAATAACCCTACACGGCTGTATGCAAACAATGCAGATTCCAGTTTACCTGCACAGATGAGTGGCCTCCATATCACACCTTCCCCAAGGTATGAGGGCCAAACTAGACATGACAGTGGAGATGCTTTTACAAATATCTCCCATGGGGGTTGGCAGAACTAAGCTAGGGGGAGGGGGCAGAGATGTTAATCCTTTCCCATGCTCTGTTTTCCCAATAAAAAAACCCCCCTCCCGCTCACTCTTTTCTTCTTTTCTAACACTCACACACCGAAGCTATTATTTGCTTCAGTTGGAAAAGCAGTAGCAAAGAAGCTGGTATGTGTATATACTAGAAACATATCATGTTACCAATACTCCCAAAATGATATCACAAAAGGACCCAATCATGCAGATACTTGCATGTTTTGTTTAAAGCAGTGGTTCCCAACCTTGGGTCCCCAGATGTTGCTGGACTACAGCTCCCAGCATACCCTGCCAGCAGGAGGCTTCCCTTCTAGAAAACTTCAAACTGTTAACAAAATCTGGGAGCACTTGGATCCCTCTTTGTATGCTAGATTTCCACCGCAGGTGTGGTTATTGGAGCCTTTAGAACTACAGTTGGACCCTTAAAGGGCACCCACCAATAAAAGACTATTTGCTAGAGAACTGTAACTTCAAACTATTACAAAAACTTGTGAAAAACGTTCACAAGTACATCACACATAATGGCCAAACAGCTATAAGTTTTTCAAACAATATACATAGCACTTTTATTAATAGTTTGTTTTAGCACATAATCATCCAGTCTATCTCCTGATTTAGACGAACACAGTTCCTTCTGTAAAAAATTATTTTCCTGCAATATGTGGGTCTGTTCAAAACAGTCAATATAGATATTAGCCAATTCAAGGGCAAACCAGCATCCCATGGGATTTCCTGAAATTTGCCAATGAAATTTGGGTCCTTTTGTGATATCAGTTTGAGAGTAAAAATTGCCCAGCACATTTCAGGAGCAGAGGGTGAAAAATTATCATATTCACCACCATTGGAGCTCACCCATTGGCCACCAGCTGGCAGAGGACAATTTCCTCCCCAAAAGCCATCTGAGTGATACTATATCATCACAATGGACACATTCATACATCATGCTAAACCACCCTGCGAATAAGCTATGATTGGTTGGTTGTTCACTGGACAACCCACAGTACAACCCACAGGACAACAGATGATTGGGTTTACCGTGGGTTGTTCTCTCCCACATTCCCCCTCAGTCCTCCTGCCAGCTCAGGTACATGTCCCAGTGTCCTTTGCAGCAGAACCCATCTTGTCTCCTTGTCCCAGCTCCCAACTTGCTCTGATTACTACTCATTTTCATTCATCACTTTTTATTTCTATTTTTTTGGAACTTCAAAAAAGCACAGTTGGGGTCATTTTCTTTTTTATCAGTTTTTTCAGCCCCAGAAAATTGTGTAACTTGTGTTTGTAATTTTTTAAACATTTGTTGTTTGTGTTGGTCTTTCACTAGTACACAAGTGTGCTCTTACGGCTATCCAATATGTGTAGTCTTACCTGGTCAATTTCCGTCTGTTTCAGCTGTGAAAGGGAAAAATGGGGTGTGGGAAACCAAGGGAGTAAGTACACTAAAAGGGAGGGGGACAATATCTCCCCCTTGGTGATGTGATCCGCTCGGTTTTTAAAAACTTAGCACACTTGTGAAAGATCAACAAAATAACAACAACAACAACATATGACCCCAATTGCACATTTCTGAGGCACCAATTATTTATTATTATTTTTTTAATGCTGGGGAATGAGTGACCGTCTTTCCAAAGTGCTCTTTCGGCATCGGTGGAAGGGCTTCACTGGCAAGATCGTGAAAAGCCAGTGGCACAGGCTTTTTTGCTGCTCTTGCCACATGGCTCTGTAGCCGATCGCTGCAACCCATGCTAAAATCAGTCTCCTGGGTTTGGATGGCATGACAACCCATTGTGGGCAAGAACAGCCCTACTGAAGCCATGAGTTCTCTCCGTGGCCTGCTGCCAAAAAATAAACCACCCCTCACTAAACGCTCCAGGTTTGGATGACACGACAACCCAGCGTGGCTGGCTGCTCATGGTGGGTTGTCATGTTCTGTGAACCAGGTCATAGTGTCACTCTGGGGGCTTTTGCTGGTGGTGGTGGTGGAGGAGTGGCTCTTGGGGTAAGTGGAATTTTGGCTTAGTCCCCGACTGTCACAGAGATCACCCCCATTTTACCACCCACAAATGGGATGGTGGAATGGGATTTCAGTTCAGCCTTAGCTTCGAGGTTGGTTTCTTAAGCCTCATATGGTTATCATTTATACCTAGTGTTTTAGCATTGTTTAAACCTTGAGGCTTTTTCTAAAATACATATTATGAATACTTCAGAAAATGTGAACCAATTCGAGAAGGAAACTGGATTATATGGAAGTGTTTTAGATTTTTTAACATGTACAGTTGGGACCATGTTTGGCAACAACAAATAGTGGCACAAATGCCAGATATTTTTCAATGGATGGAAGAATTCCAAGTCCTTCAGTAATTTAATTTAATGCATTTAAAAAAAATATATGATCCATGTGTGGCACAGTAACTCATAATGAATTGCAGCAGCTGCCCTGTTGGTAATGCAAATGTTCATTGGTCACTCTTAAGCCCTGTTGCACAGTAGCAAGTGCAATGGGGAGTAATCCAGTTTGCCCTCCAGAGTTTGTGCAGTTCTTTCTGCATAATAGAATATATATGGGCAGAAAAACCTAGTGCAGGGAAAGGAGGCATGCCTAAATGAATCCCCATTAAAATAAACATAGGATTTGTTTCTGGGTGAACTGTAATGATCAAACTCAATGTTTTGTGAAACATTATTCCAGAAAATGTTAAAAACGACAATTTACAAGGGATTCTCTTTCTCTGTTGAATTCTTGACTTGGTTCCTCTCTAGTGTGCAGATGTTAGTTGGCCTCCCTTTTGTATTTAAATAGCGCTGACCCTTCACGGTCCCTACCAAGAAACAGAAATGGAATTGACATGGACTCAGATGTGTACAAAATGCTGCAGGATTATGAAAAACCAGTTTCAGAACCTAAGCAGTCGGGATCCTTCCGATATCTGCAGGGCATGTTGGAAGCTGGAGAGAATGGTAAAGAATAAAACATTTGTGTTTTTAAAAATGTGTTTTAAAAAAATCTATCCCACGTTATTTTTAAAATTCAAAGTGACTCACAATTAGCATATCAGAAAATCTGATTACATCGAACAATAAAGTCAAATACACAGTGGTGGTCAGCAGGGGTGGGATGTGGATCAACTGAACTTATCCGGGTGATCATCAGGGGTGGGGGAGAGAAGTCATGTCCCCAAACAGGGGGCATGAGTACACTGGTTGTTTTAGTGGGTTGCATTGGACATTGCTTGGTGGGGGGGAGGGACTTACCTTAAGTGCTGGAGGCAGGGTGGCTTCTTCTGCTTCTTTTGTCTCTGCTGGTGCCAGCAGTGCAGCTCCACTCTCAACCTCCAGGCCTCCATTTTCCTAACCCCCAAAATAACTAGGAAACAGCATTATTCCAGGAAAATGTGGTGGTGGGAAACATGACAGATGGCACATGACAGATTTTTGTGCTGGAAAAAACATAACAGATGCCACAAAAACATGGTGGTCACTAGTGGCAACTGCCATGTTTTTATAGCGGGTATCACAGACTTAGCCTCGAGCGCAGGGCCAAAGGAGGATGAGCCAGCCAGGTCTGGGACTGCTGTTCTCACAACTGAGGAACTGGACAGGGTTGTTGATACCAAACCTGAGGATAGTGGTCAGCAGACTGTGGAACCTGAGAAAGGACCCTCATGGTGGCCTCATGGGTGTGGCTTACAGGCAACCAAGCCCAGTTCACCTAAAGAGTGAAGTACCTCTTGCTCCACTGCAAGAGGCCTGTTGTAAAATAGGATTACTTCTGAACAGAGACTGATCAACAGCCTGATTAACCTATCTCTCAAAAGCTGGATGGGGAAAATATTAAGATATATATATATAAATAATAAATAAAAGGGGGGGGGATGCATCATATAGTAGCCCTATTGTCCGTCACTATTTAAATCTAGCTACCACAAAACCTAGGGACAAAGAAACTGTCCCAAAAGCAGGCAGGCACAAGTTTCCGAAAAAGCAGCCCCCTTAATCCTTCTCACTCTCCTCTTTTAACTTCCAAAAGGGTCAGCCTCCCCCTTGGTTTCCAGGCAACCATTCTGATCTCCCTTCTAGAGATAAGATTTATGTTTTGACTAGGCATCGATTGTCAGACACTCAAAGACAGCAATTAGCAAAACAACATGGCCTTGCTATTTTCTGGCTGTCTCCAGCATTACAATCATGTTATAAGAAAAAGAAGTAGAGAAGGCAAAAAGGGAAACACAATCCTTGGTTCATCATGGAGTCTGTTTCACTTCCACATAAGCCAGCTTCCACTTGAGCCAATGAAGTTATCAACCCTTCTTAGCAGGACTCAATGGGGGACACAACAGGCCACAGAAAGGAAGGAAAGCATTCACTTTCAGACCAGGGGACTGGTCTTATTAGGGATTCACACACTCTTCAGCCAGGGGAGTAGACTGGATGGAGGGACCCATAAGGCCTCAGTTCACTTCAAGCCTTTGTTGGAACAACAAAGTTGCTCCCTTAGAGCTTTCCATGGTGCTGAACTACTGCCCTGCCAAGCTATTTAGTCTGGCGATTTAGTCTTCTGTGGATGGATCAGAACAGCAACTACCATGTACTCCCCGCCCCCCCCCCCAAAATGCCCTGGAATGACAGGATATTTGAGGGTTAAGAAAATGGTGTTAGCTGGCTGAGAATAGAGCTGTGTCGCTGCCACTGCCAGCACAAATGGTAGAAAAATAAAGTTCTTGTTGTTTTTTAAAGACACCACTGCACCCTGTTACAGAGTTCAGGCATGCTGGCTCTCTGTCCATGTGCCGTTGTGCTTTGTGTTTTCATTGATGGCTTGGGTCAAAAATCCATTTCATTCTGTAAGTTGCAGCAGAGCCACAGGCATGGAAAACTACCAGGAATGACACTAGTGCCCTGGCTGGTTGCAGTGGTGCCAGCACAAGTGAGCACGTGCTTCCACCATTAATTAGCTTAAACAGAATTGCTCCCATGGAACTATGGAAGCATGTAAATGCCTACCTGACTGCCAAGTCACCACTGAGCCAGCTATTCAATGAGGGTATCTTTAAATTGGCCAGTCTAGAGCCAGTGTGGCGTAGTGGTTTGAGTGTTGGACTGGGACTCAGGAGATCCGGGTTCTAGTCCCCGCTCAGCCATGAAACTCACTGGGTGACTTTGGGCCAGTCACTCACTCTCAGCCTAACCTACCTCACAGGGTTGTTGTGAGGATAAAATGGAGAGGAGGAGAAAGATTATGTAAGCTGCCTTGGGTTCCTTGCAGGAAAAAAGGCGGGGCATAAATATAATAAATAAATAAATAAATATGAGCCAATCCTGGACCATTCCTACCCACCAGATAGATTAATAGGTTTAGAAACCACTTGGGCACGCCTCATGATACATTTTGTTTTTAATACTAATAGTTAATTATCTCCCACTGTGAAGATCTTGTAATATAGAGCTGGCTAACCTAAACTCAGTGAAGTAGCAAAGCATGTCCCTGAATTCCTCAAAGTTAAACTATTTCCCCTTTGTTTTGATCCATCTTAGAGCTGTCGAGTCCTTTGTACTCTTTGTTCTGAAGCCCATAACTACCCTGGAGTTTAGGCACCATTCTTTCTTTTTGCCTGGGCATCCTTTGCACATGTGGGCCTTAGCTCAGCTCTGTGAGTCACTCGGAATATGCTTGGCTTCTGAGATCATTCCTCATGGTCCTTCCCTAGCACAATCCCTTGCTTCACTCTGGTGCCTATCCCACATTTCCAGGACCAGAGTTCCCCATTCTTTTCTTGAGCCATTTTTTGGCCTTGTTTGCCCAGAGAGATCTGTTTGCCTCTCCTTTCTCTGAAGCCAGGTAATTATAACTGCTTATGCTCTATTTCTTTTCTTTTCCACCTCTAAATCTCTCAATTTCTGCCCCTACAGTGCACCACTGTCACCAGCATTCGAGCTTTTCTCGATGTATAGCCTTCCAGTCCCCAGGCTTGCCATTTCCACAGTGCTTCCTTCCACTCATTTGGCAAATGCTAATTCTCTCAATCTCCAATCTTTCCCTATGTCTGTGTTAGGACTATTAGAATTAATATGCTGGTCAATGTGCAAGAGGGTTGATTTACTAACCATGCCATCTTTTTTTCTTTCTTTCTTACATTTCTATACTGCCCAATAGCTGAAGCTCTCTGGACAGTTCACCATTAAAACCATAAAATATAACATGATAAAATACAATATAAAAGTTTTAAAGTACCAGTATCAGTACATATTTATTTGTCTGTGGCTCAATAGCTGCAGTTTAAAAAGTTTAAAACAACAATATAAAATAAAAATAAAAACCAAAATAAAAACCTAGCTGCAGTGCCTAGATTTAAAATACAGTAAGGGAGCAATCCTATGGCCCCTAGACAGCCTCTGAGGGGCCCTAGGATATTTTGGATTCCTGGAGCCAAGGTCAGAGACAGCACTCGGACCTCAGAGCTGGGAATCGGAGCTCCGACCCCCCCCCCTCCCCCTTGCAGCCAGCATGGGAAAAACTGTGCCGGCTGCTCTCTGAGGTTGGGAAAGTGACCTTGGAGAGGGGGGAAGGGGGTGTTCCAGTGGGCAGGGAGGAGAGGAGACTGGAGGGACCAGGATACAAGCTGTCCTGAGGCCTCTCCTTCCCTCCCCCTCTGAAACACTCCAGGTAGATGGGCAAAAACCCTGTCTAGTGAAATATGCAGGGCGGGAGGATGGGGAGGTGAAGATCACCTCCGCCGCTCCTCCCGCTCTGCATAGGATGACTGTAAGTCTCTTGAGTTTGGGGGCTTACCGTCATTGCAATAGGATTGCGCCCTAATAGATTTAAAACAACAGAAACTGAAAGGCTAAAATGCCTGGGAAAGTAAGGTCTTCACCTGGTGATAAAAATAGGATATTGTAGGCGCCGGCGATCCTCTTTTGTAACACATGTGCGTGTGTGTGTGTGTGTGTGTGTGTGTGTGTGTGTGTGTTAAGGATAAAATCTGTAAAAATCTGTAATTTCGGACTTGAATGGTTGTTAGAACTAATTTCCGCCGCTTTAGAAGTAGCTACTATTCTCCACTTGGTTAAAAAAAAATGGTGCATGGATCTGCTGCGTGTGCCCCACACCTCTATTAAAGAAAACCTTTAGTCCCGCTTTCATCATTGCACGTGTATACATGCAAGTTTGTGTGAATGTGTGACAGCAACTCCCCCCCACTCCCCCTGAAAACTGGAGAAATGGCCCCCAAATTTGTAGCCTGTGAAGGTGTGTGAGGAGTCATAAGTGATGCTCAGTCGGCACCAAGAAGGCATGCAGCTGCTGATTGGCCCACAGTGCCCGGCATGGGTTGCTGACACCTTGTTCCGTGCCCGTGGTGAGTGCTGTTCGCCAGTCAACAACTCCATGCCTCCCTGTGGTTCTGACCTACCAGTTCCCATTGCCTCTTCTGCCAGCTTGTGACGCTGGTTGATGGGGATGTCCCTTAGTAGCCACTCAGCAGTATAGCCTCTTACTTGCCAGAAACCACCTCACCTGCCACCGTTGAAAATACTAACCCCAGCAGCAGGAAAATGGCCTTGGGAGAAAGGGATACATTCTTTCTCCTCCTGCTGATCTTTCCAGTCAAGATTCCATGGCTGCTTTTTGTTTAAACCAGGAGTGGGAAACTTGTGGATGTGAATGTGATTTCAGAATATGAGCAAAGGCAGCTACACATATTTAGATTTTGCTCCCCTGTGCCTTTTCTTCACTGCTAGTAACTGCACTAAACCTGCTGTAGAAATGTGAATTACCAGTCCAGCTGTATACAAGGAGTTTCAAAAGGTGCTACAACTGGTTAAAAAGAAGATCTTGTTTGTAATATGGTGGAAGGGAAGCTTTCTGATATCATGAGACACCATGCAGCATTTGCGCTTAAATGCTTAAATGGATCAATTTTAATTTATTTTCTTAAATGGATTTCCATTGCTGTTACTTCAAAACTAAAACCAGTTCACTCGCCACTCTATTACAAAGTCATCTGCGAAGCACCAGTGTATAATCTCTAAAATGTTAACAATCTCCTTCTTTTAAATTGGCATTGCACTGAAAACAGGGATCTGCAGAATAATTTTTCTAAGAAGCTCTAGAGTTTTTTCTTTTTCTTTTTAATGATCAGCGACACACTGTGTCTCTAATAAGATATATTTCCTGCAGGGAATCTGACAGGATTTGTGAGGAAACCTAACAGTTACCTCAGTAGGTGCCCCTCAACCATGAAAGATGAGCTCTCAACCCACAAAGCAGAGAAAATAATGTTTGGGATTGTTTAGTCTTTTATTTTTATTTTTTTACAGAGTTATGTAGCTGCCTAGTTGAGCAACATAAACTTGGGGTGGGAGGCATGGGCATGCAGCAACATAGGAGAAAAGCAGCCATGAATGCAGTTAATTCTAGCATAACTTTTGAAACTCCCTCCCTCTTTCTTCTCTCCCTCTTTCTCTCTATCTAGAGAAATATTTCCCCTAAATGTTGTAGATTGTCTACCATTTTGAAGTCTTCATTATCAATTGGAGCTTCTAAGCATTTATTTATTTATTTATTTATTTATTTATTATATTTATACCCCACCTTTTTTCCTGCATCAATTTAGTGCAATTTACTTGGTCCTTTGGTTTCCTCTTCCCCTGAAGTCAGATAATTATAGCTGTGCTCTACTTCTTTTCCTTTTCTCTTAAATCTACCCATTTCCACACTCAGGGTCCACCATTGCACTTGATACTCCTTGGTCACATAGCCTTCTAATCCCCTGTTCTGCCATTTTCACAGCGCCACCTCTCACTCCTTATTTGGAAAATGCTAATGTCCTCAGTTTTTATATTTCTTTATTTCTTCTTTGTTAAGCCTATTTGAACTTGTATACTGGCCCATGTGTCAGGGGGTGGGTATAATAACCAAACAATTTTTCTCTTCTGTTATGAATGTCTATGCATGTATTTTGAGAACAAAAATCTGTAAAATTAAATCTATTTTTTGGACTTTAATGAGTATTTGAGCAATTTAGAAGTAGCTATTCCCCCATTTTAGAAACAGCATAGTGCATGTATCAGCTGTGTGCAGACCACACTTCTGGTTAAAGCCCCCCCCCCTTATATGTGTTGGTCATTAACATGTGTATACATGCAAGTTGTGTATCTGTGTGAATGAGGGCACATGGCAACACAGGACATTAGGCACTTGTGTGGATGGATATACATGAGCATTACAGGATGCATTAATATCTTGTATATAAAGTTTTTGTTGCTTCTGTTTCCCCCCAATTGGTTCTGAATACATACGAAACAAAATCTAACACGAAAAAAGAACAAACCTCCAACATGCTGTCTTACTTATGTTAGCAGACCCTCAAAGGTCTTCCTGAGTCATGACATACAATAAAACAAATAAATCTCCCAGCTAGTAAAAGTGCACTTTAGCAGTGTTATTGCTGGGCTTTATTTCCCTTGCTCAGCAAAAGGGTTTAAGCTTTTTTCCATTGGGTTGATCATTATAAAAATCTTACTAAGCTAGGCAATGCCTTTTGTTTCATACATGGTTTCATACATGTCTTTCTTTCTTACCAGCATCCCTTCTTTTCTTGGAATACCTCCCATTAACATTTCCCAAGAGGTCAAGCTCAAGTTTTAATCCATTAAATCAGATGCACCACATATGGCCCAGATCTTCACATTAATTTGCTTTATTTTTCTTATTGTCATGCCACCATTCAAGTAAATATGCTATTATCACATGGAACCTGCTTACTTAATGCTCCTATCATCACACTTTCAATCCCATCCTAACCATGTTTATGCAGAAATTAATCCCATTAATTTCTAGGAGTTTTACTTCCAAGTAAGTATATTACCTGAGTGCGGCTTTAGAATGTTCTCATCTCTCCAATGGCAAGGGAGGTGGAAATTCATGTGAGAGGGTTATCCCATGATCATCCTCTCAACCTACCTTTACCTGTAGAGTTTCAGAATAAATTATTTCACCAGATAAGATGATTTATATTAGAAATATTCCACATACCTTAAATAGATAACTCCAAAATATTGTCTTAAATTCTTGGCAGGTGAAAAACATGACCGACTGTCTAGTCCAAGACATGTTAAATCTCCAGTATCAAAACTGGGTGGAGCCATATCTGGCTTACAGATGCTCCCTGAGTGCACCAGATGTGGCAATGGAATTGTGTAAGTACATGAATCTCCCCCAAGAGCCTTAATGTTTAATGTACTCTTTGGAAAAGCCAAATAATGAACATGCCATCTGCTTCACTGTAAAATTTCATTGTAATGTATACCATAAGGCAGTATTATATGCAGGGTGATAATATCAGGGTAGAATGGCTGAACGTTCCACAGGGCTTTGCTATTAATATATGTTACTGTCTTCATCCAAAGCTCTTTGGGAGCCGCAAAGCGCACATGGAGCTCCATGCCAGAAAGAACTTCCCCATTCACTTGTATGTCAGGTAGTGCTTCTCACACAGCTTTTGATTCCAAGGCATTCAGAATTGAACAGCTCCTGCTCATGCTGAGCTACAGTGTACAATAGAGCCCCATAGACTTTGCACAGTTCCTTGCACCAGAAAACAGGGGTGTGCCTAACTGAAATACGATTGCAGGAGGGAGGAGAGGTGGGTTGGGGTTTTTTTTTTAACCAATATCAAATTGCACTGTCCCAGACTACATTAAGGCAAGTTTTTTAATGTAGGAGGAGAAAAAAGATGGTGTGTGAATGGGAAATGGGATGGGAACTGGGTGTAGCAGTCCCTTTCATGGGGCTCACAAAAGGCAAGCTACTAAAATAACCTGCAGTACATATTCATAACTTTAAATTTATGAATTTAAATTCATAAATTCATTGCTAATCTTATCTTCTTTCCTGCACTCTGATAGTGGCACAATAGTGAAAGCCCGTGACAAGCTCTACCATCCAGAATGTTTCATGTGTGATGACTGCGGCCTCAACTTGAAGCAAAGGGGCTACTTCTTCATTGAGGAGCAGCTGTACTGTGAAACGCATGCCAAGGAAAGGGTTAAGCCACCAGAAGGATATGATGTGGTAGCTGTTTATCCCAATGCTAAAGTTGAACTTGTCTAAATAGATACTCTTATTTCCCGGAGAGGTCAAAAGGTGGCACACCCACCCACAGGCACAGTCTCTGTTTTAAAGTATGGCTGTAATCAACTCCGATTACTCAAGTCTCAGTAAAATGCCTTTTCAGAGATAAAACGGTTTACACTTGGGATCTCAAGGGGATAGTGCTGAAAGCCTCTGAAAAGGATTCCCCCCCCCCTTTTGACACTTTGCTTTTGAGTTGCTGTGTTGCTGTTTGGGTTTGGGTTGGATTGTGTTCTTGGGGGGGCGGGTTGTTTTTTGTTTTACTGCAGATAGTTTCAGTCGGAGCCCAATCCAAAATCTGTGTAAATATGGATGCTTTTAAAAACATAGTTTCATATAAAACCAGTATTCTTTTATTCTGTCTAATTTTAAAATATAAAGAGGACTGTTTAAAAGCTCAACGGAAATAAGGCACTTTAAGAAATGAAATTGACATTTTAAAGCATTGCATTAATTTTTTTCTTTTGTCAGTAATATAGGCATGCCATAAATATTGCTTTGTGGCTTTCAGGTGATAGAACATGGAGACCACATTTAATGCAATTTTAAATATATATCTGGATAGAATTTTTTTTACAGTAAATCTGAGGAAATGACTTCTAAGAATTCAAGTAAAACCTTTTTTTAACTGTTGATTTTACAACTGCTGCATTTTTGTTACATTTCTATACAGCATTTAGGAAAATAATGCACTACTTGCTGTTTCCAAACACTACTATATACTCCATCTAAGAGTAATCATTAACATTTTTGTCATTCTGGTGATGCATGGCAGCAGCAGCTGGAGCTATCCACTGGGGTTCATTCCCCAACACTGCCCTCCCTGCTTTCTTAAAGAAAATAATTGTTGGAAGCCCCATGGGTATTCCCCAGTTGGCTGATAGCGATGAGCAAGTTGGAGATGATACAGAACCTGTTACGTCTCTCCGGTCATTCCAGACCAGGGGTCCCCAACCCCGTTAGGAACCTGGCCGCGCTGCGAGCACCACACCTGGCTCTCGGGGTGCTTGTGAGCTCCGGCGAGCACACACACCCCCCCGCTGCTCATCTCTCTGCTCACCTCCCGGCAAGCATTTCTGGAAAACTGGAAGTGACGCGATGGAAGAGCTGGGCCAGGACATGCCGCAAGCACCCCACCTGCTTGCAAGCTCCGGTGAGCACCCCCCCCGGCGCTCGTCCTTTCCAGAAAACCGGAAGTGACGCGACAGGAGACCTGTCGCGTCACTTCCTGGTTCTCCAGCGCTGCTCTTTTTGCGTACATACCATGGTAAAGTACCTTAAAATGACCAGCGAATAGCAAATCGCGGCCGTTTTAAGGTACTTTACCGTGGTATTTATGTAAAAAGAGCAGCGCCGGAAAACCAGGAAGTGACGCGACGGGGACCTTGTAGGTCCTTTCCCCGGTGCGTTTGCGTCAAATGGCAGCAGACAAGTCTCCGAGAGTCTCAGGAGGGCCAAGCGGGGCAAGTTCAACTCGCTTCAGACCCCCTCAAGACTCTTGGATAAATCCCTGCCCGCACAGCAGGAGGTGAGCGGTGGACGACGCCCCCCCCCCCCCAGTCCATGGAAAAATTGTCTTCCACCAAACCGGTCCCTGGTGCAAAAAGGTTGGGGACCGCTGTTCCAGACCATGTAATGCATACCCTTGTGTTAAGATCAAAAGGTTCCTAATGTAAACTCCACTGTGGCACAGAAGGACAAGCCTCGTATACTGTAACTGTGTAAACCACTGAAGTGCCCTGAATGTATACTTACAGCAAAGAATCTGATATATCACAGACTCCTTACATAGTACATGTGGATTTCCTTTTCTTTTCTTTGAGATACTACGGCTTATCTTACGGATATTCTCTGGTATTGAACCATCCAGAGATACCTACATTTCTGTTCCTTTTTTTTTTTATTCTTCTCTTTGAACAAAGGGTTTTACACTCCAGCACTAAACACATTACTGAAAACTCCTTCCACAAATGATGAAGTTGACTTAGGGTGCTTCCTATAGTGCTACCATTCAAAAGACATTGTGCATCTATTCTGTCTTTCCGTCCCTTAACAGATGTTCTGTGATTTTTAAAAAAGATGGAAGAAGCAGTAGGAAAACATGGGAGGTTTGCAAATGGATGACGACATCTGGACCCCACACAGATTTCCATGATTGAGGCAGAGTGATTACACGATAAAAGCCTCATCTGGAAGCAGCCCTAGAGTATTCAACTCTATCTACAGAATACGAAAATTCAGCCTAGGATGAAAAGGGGAGGGGGCATTCTTTCCAGATACATTTTGGGACAAGGCATCAGACCTTAATTCCATTGACATGTAAGACCTTTCCAGGCAATCATGATATAGCACAATAATTGCACATTTGTTATTCATTTGTCAATTTTAAATTGTTATGATGAACCAGAATAGTTCATTTCTTTAGAGGAATTATGTCATTGCCAATCATGATTAATTATGGAGCTACCAAAGAACACTGCAGCTTGTGAATTAAAGGATATGACTGAGATCTTACTGAAGTCCACATCTGAAATCAAGTATAAACAACCAGATGTGAGATGTATTCTTCAGAGATTTAAATGCTCAGTGACCTTAGCACATTCAGAAACAGTTGTTGCCTTGGACAGCCAAGCTGCTAATTCCGAATTGTAAAGGGAAAGAAATAAACTTTATATATTTAAACATTCAGGCCTCAATTTCATTTTGGCAAGAGTTTCTATGACTTTTTTTAAATAGGAGTGGACTACATCCTAGGAAATGTGGCAACTATCTAGAAGCAGAGGGCCATTGGCATGGTTAGTATGGCATCGGCAAACAACTAACTCCAGTTCAGTGGCAAACTCTGTTCAAGTCATGATATGATAACACATCATAAGTGCTATGCAGCTGAATAAAAAACCCTCCCATCAAGCTGGGTGTCAGGGATCTGGTAGGACTTCCTAAGGAGGAAGGGGCTCTTCCCAGATCAAAGCTGTATAAGAGATTCTGCCCCTGGACATTTAAATGAGGACTATTTTAACACACACACACCAAACGGTGTGGCTAAAGCAAAACATAGTTTGTGTTTCAGTATGCCTGCATCTGTCAAAGCATGAATCATCTTTCAAAAGGCCATTCTTCCTCAAAAAGGAGATGCCCCTTTTAAGATGGTACTTGTTATCTACAGTTGTTATTAGTGCATGTATTAAAAATAATTTGCAGAGCAATCCAAAATGGGGGAGGGAGAAGTGGAACGCAGATCCGCCACAACTAGTTCTGGGGCCAGGAACTTCTTTCAGCTGAGGGCTGAAATCAATTTCAGGGAAGCTCTTGGGGGCCACATTCCAGTGGTGGACAGGGCTGAAGGAAAAGAGGGTAGGGCCAAAGACAAAAGGTGTGGGGCCAAGAATACCCCCAAAAACCTCACCCTACTATATTATATCTTAAGGGTTTCTCTACATGAGGCATAACCCGGTGCTTTTCCGAGGCTTCTTCTGTTGTCTTTTTGGGAGGAAAAGAGCAACCTTTACATGAGGTTTTTTCCAGGGGGTTTCCTTCTCTGCCTTTCTATATGTCCCTATATGTTCTATTACACAACCACAAACTGGCACTGTGGTATAGAGTGGAACTGTGAATATACACGAGGCTCGGATAGCGAATCATGGCGGCATCCAGGATAATACCGCACTTTCTTTGGACTAAAAAAAGCCGCAAAAATGGCTGAAAAACACGGGAGAGGCCCTGGAGGATGACGACGTCGTATAAAGGACCCACAAACCTCTGTGAGTGAGGGATCACGAGCACACAATAAGTGCTTCATGTAGTAACCAAGCCTTAGGAGAGACATTTCAGCCTTTTAGAGTGGGGGGGGGGAACTGCACAAAAGCCGGGAAATCATCAAACCATTGTTGGTTGGGGGGAAGGGAATGTGGCCATCTGAGGACCCTTGGAGGGCCAGACTGGAACCCCCAGAGGGCTGGATTTGGCCCCTGGGCCTGAGGTTCCCCATACCTGTACTAGTTGATCAAAATGTAGTCTAACCAATTACAACTCTTCATATTTTCACATTATGTCTCGTAAACAAATCCTCCATCAGGTTATAAAATGCATCCACATCCCAGTTTGAAACTGTTAGTACTTCACAATTTTAATGCAAAATGAATAGCTTTGCCACTAGGTTTTCTGGCCTAGTTTTTTTGTGGATGGAGGAGCCATATCAGTACCAATGCACTGAAGGCCTATAAATGATTGCAGTTTATCAATAATAGTGCAGAAAAATATAGTTATTTTAGTTACTGGCTCCAAATAGAGAGAATCTTTATTTTGCAGTGGCCACTTATATTCATTTTTATCTGGTCAAGGGCCTAGGCATGAGTGTACTGTTTTTGTGGGTTTCTGCATAAGTCACATTGGGGAATTCATATTATGAACCTAAGATTTTACAAATTCTCTTAAAAAAGAGAGGCAGTGTACTACCTTGAAAAATAGCTGATAATTCACACCTTCTAGGATTACCAATCTGCTTTTATAATTTATTTTACAGCTTTTATTCATTTGTGTAGTATCCAATGTTGACTAAGTTGTGAGAAAGCAAATGTGAAGGTGTTAGTATAGAACAATTCACAGGAGTCTCCACTTAGGGAGTGAAGGACCTTCTGTCTGAGGAAGAAGGTGAAGCTCTGGACTAGTGAGAGGGACAGTTAAGTTCCCTGGTCTGATACTGTAACTTTCAAGTAACCAAGCCAAATTGATACAAAGAGCACTGTATAACATCTGCCTGCCTTTAACCTGAATCTAAGCAAAGAACAAGTTTGAATGTACCTGTTGAAAATTCCAAGTTATCTGTTCCTGAGTTGAATATCAGTTTAGAGACTTTGTTAGAACAATAAATCAACTTTTTTATTCAAAGTTCTAATTCTCCAGAGTCTGACTGGTGACAGGAAAGTAAGAAGTGAATTAACGGAGGGGCACCCTGCTTCAAGTAATCAAATAAAACAAACTGCTTAATAAAGATAAACAAACGTGGGTGAACAGCTACATATAAGACCTAAGACACATAATCGGCTAACGCAACTTTAAAAGACAGCTTAAAGTCTGAAGTGACCAATACAAGGTGGCACTTGGTGAGAGCGAAGTACACATCGAGGGTGTGGGCTTTGGAGCGAGGGGACCCATCTGCTACAACTGTGTACAATCCTTTGAAAATAATATCAAAGCTCTCTTTACTCGGTAGAACTAGGATTTTGCCTGTAGGCAGGTATATTTCCGCCACACTGCAGACTGCCTGCCTGCAGTCCTTTTGGCAAGCCCCTTGAAACATCTACTTGTCCTATTTTGTGTCAGTATAATAGCAAAAATGCAATTTGACAGGAGTTGGTGGGAGGCCATTTCACTCAGATGCCTTGAAATAATCTTTTGAAAACCAATATAGAAATGGCAAGTATTGTTTTTAATCAAACACAAGATTCAATCAAAGTTTGTTTCTCTTTCATCAAAGCTTGATTCCCTTCCTCCCACTTGGAAAATTCCTTCTTAAAGGAATTCACAGCATGGTCCCATACAATATGAGACACAAGCATATGTTTCACCATATTCGCTTCAACATATGTCAATTGTCTGTTTAAAAGCTACAAAAGCCTATCATATATCTCACTTTCATCATGCATACTTTCTCATTTCTCAAATATTTTCTGCAATAGAGCATGAGAACTAAAAGGCCCCATATGTATGTGTAATAATAATCACATAGTTGCTTGACAGTACATAGGAAGCCTAGTGGAAGAGAAGCAAGTAAACAAATGAGACCAGCTTCTTCGGGGTTGAAGAGTGCATCACAAGCCTCATGTAACCAGCATTTTCTTCTATGATGCCATGAGACCATAGATTCTCACTGTGCTTTTTGTCTCCTATTCAGCTTCTTTTTTAGGGGCATTTTTCACCCTGCAGGTGTTCACTGTCTATCCTTAGATGTTGCAATAATACTAAAATATGTGGCCCATTTTGGAAATTCATAAATGGTTTCATTACCCCTGAGTCCTGACATTATAAATAACATATAACTGCCTGTGTGGGTATTCTTCAGTGATCTTTTTCAGACATTATACAAATGGCAACACTGGCAAAGGAACAAAACGTTTCTTGCCTTACATTTGAATTCAAATTCTAAGGAATCAGAATTTCCAGAAACTTGTGTCCTGGCTATTTGTTCTTATGTGATGAGAACTCACTTGATTTTCCCAAGGCATTTAAAATAGAGCCAACTTGCCCAATAATATCCATAGCAGTTTCATTTTTTCCCTAGATGTATACCTTGTCCTGTACAGAAGTTTGCTTTTAACAAGAAATTAAAACCAGAATGCCATTTTACGTGCCTCTGCCAGTACAATAAAAGAAAAAGCTTTTGGTTACTATTGAGTGCTTCCTCCATCAATCAAAAGCAGAAAAAAAAGAGAGAAAAATGCTCATAAAATCACATGGCCATTTCTGTTTATGCTCATCCCCCCCCCCCATGTTCTAGGTACTAACAATAGAGGGGCATGACAATCGTATTTCACACAGTGTTTGCAACAGTAATGGACATACTAGCTTGGGGGAAATAGTCACACAGATTCCTACTGCCAACATACTGCTGTATCAGTGCTGAGAAAACCCTCTATTCATGTGAGGGAAGATTTCTGAATCCTGTGAAATATGTGAATAATAACTGCATATTTTTGTGCTATAAACTGATGGTCTGGAAAAGCTCTTTAAATGGGTTATAGTTTGAGCTTTTGAAACTGCACTGATAACTAGAGTATGGTCTGGTATTTATAGCAGTTGTGTGCAACATAAGGTTTCCAGGTGCTGTATTCCGAATGGCCACTATTATGACCCCTTTCATGCGCTTGTTTTACAATATGTGTGCCAGTGTGGCGTAGTGGTGAGAGTGTTGGACTGGGACTTGGGAGATCCGGGTTCTAGTCCCCACTCAGTCATGAAGTTCACTGGGTGACCTTGGGCCAGTCACTGACTCTCAGCCTGACCTACCTCACAGGGTTGTTGTGAGGATAACATGGAGAGGAGGAGGACCATGTAAGCCGCCTGGGTTCCTTGCAGGAAAAAAGGTGGGGATATAAATGTAAAAAATAAAATAAAAATATGTGCCTCATTCACTGCTTCTGCAAATGTCTCCGTTCAATATATATATATATATATATATATATATATACACAGTTCAGTCAGTGGTGACATCCGTCTACAGTATCTGTACATTAGAGATGAGTAGAAATCACATGGTTCAGGGGATTTGCTGCTCATCAAAACCTTGTTTTGGTGAAATTCACAAGAAAAAACAAAAAACCTTGGACAGATCTGAACTTGCAAAATTCAAATGGTAGAATCTATCCTCCAATGCAAAGTATGACAGACATTGCATGGTTATTCTGTACGTCGTCTGGTGCACAGCTAAATAAATCTTAAATAGTAACAGTAAATTGCTAAGCAGTTTTTTCTGTTTGTTTGCTTGCTTGCTTGTTTGTTAGCTTTGTGGCCATTTTCACAAGAAACCTGAACCTTTCATATGGTATTTGTGTCATGCGCCATAGTTGTGGAGGCTGTAGGTCAGGGATGAAGAACCTCTTTCAGCCCGAGGGCCAAATTCAATTTAGGAGAAGCTCTTGGGGGGCACTTTCCAGTGGTGGGCAAGGCCAAAGGCAAAGGGGGTGGGATCAAAAATACAAAAATGTCAGCATATTTTAGCTTAAGGCTCATTTCAACCTTCTGGAATGGGTGAAAATGGCACAAAAGCCAAGAAACCACCAAACTATCAGTATTTGGTGGTAAAGGGGTGTGGCCAGGGGGAGGGGATGTGGCCATATAGGGAACCCCAGAGGGCCAGATTGGGTCCCCAGGAAGGCCGGACTTTGGCCCCCTGGCCTGAGGTTCCCCACCTCTGCTGTAGGGAATGCAGAAGGTAATGTGATGGGGCATTCTAGTCAGTGTAGGTTTTATAATCACATTACAGAAGGCAGCAGCGCAAAGTACATCAGCCTCTCATGTGAAAACACCCTTTGATTTAATGAGCGGTCTCTCTAATACAATCAGCCCCTGTTCCAGACGCTGGAACAAGTTCATAAAGTCCAGAGAGCACCCAGCAGCTGGGAGTGGAGATGCAAGACTGGCTGTTAGTCCCCCTTTTACCATGCCAGGACTTATTGCCAAGGCCTGGTACAGGCTGGTGAGTTGAGCCAACAGAAAGGTCCAGCTTGCTTTTTACTATTCTACTGGGAATGCACATGCCAGTAGAATGTTTGCTTCAAAGCAATTATCTGATGCAACTAATAAGCTTTCAAAGGGGATCAGCTGCACTTGGCACAACGCTGCTACTGCTGGGTTAGCCTCCAGAACAGTTTCGAGACTTTTCCCAGTGTTTCTTTTTTTGCTTTTGTTCCCAGGACCTCGAGGTAAGTTACATCACACATGCTTTTGTGCTGTGCTTTGCCTGCCACCCTAACCCCAGACCTCTTCTACAGACACTGGATAAATTATTGCAGCAGCTCCTTGATGGCAGGACCTGCTTTACATAAAATGGGCTGCATTTCTTAGAAGCCCTGCTGCTGCTTCATGTTTGGCTGACCACATTGTGCTGCCTCGGGCTTTGTCACCACCCATTTACTTTTTTCTATCATTAGTTCTGACTCTGGGGAATGTGGGACAACTTCCTAGGCCAGCCAGGAGGACCAGATGCCAAAAAAGGGAAGAGGACACAAAAGGTCAGACTATGTACTGCATCTCCTGGGAACTGCAATACAAAAAATAGAAACCTGAGGGGGTAGCGAGTTTCCATTTGGCCTCACAATTTTATTGTTCCAGCAGAGAACTTGAGGCATCTGGATTGGCCAGGCCTGGTATAAATGTGAGCAGCCTAGTGCAGAGTTGCCGCCATATTTCACTTCCCAAAATCTGGGCAGGCTAATTGGCATATTATGCAAAATGTACGCTGATCATGCAAGTTTGTTTTTGATTTTGTGTGGAAAATGTATGTTGTGAGTTTTTAAAAATGTAACCATGAAATGCATCTGCAGGCAAGTCAATAGAGCACAAAGCATCAGCATGCAATGTAGCGCTGATCTGGGCTTAGAGGTGATATAAGGGGGGAATTAAACTAGATTGGCCTTTAAAGCGACTTGAGGTGCATTTCAGGCTGGAAATCCAAACCAGCCACAGGCAGAAAGTGACCAGATAGGGGAGGGTTCTTCTACTGTAGCATCTATAATAATGAAAGAGGATGCGTGTCTGTCTGTCCATCTGTCAGTGCCATAGTGCCAAGGCCATGAAACCTGGACACCTGAAACTTGGCATGCATACCAAGGGAACCCTAGGGGTGTGCATCTTGGGGTTGCTTTGTTTTTAAAAATATATTCATTTTAATTAATTTAAATGTGTCCATGTGGCTGAAGCCTGCAGTAACCCCTTCAGCCACACTAGGGGCACACTTCCCTAACTACCGCATAGCTTTGCAGTTCACACAATTTGAAACCAGGGGAGATTAGATTAGTACAGTTATATGTCTGCCCACCACTACCCACTGCTGTGAGACAGCCACCCGCTCAAGGGAATGGAGTGGGCAGACCCCTTCTTCAGGGGTCTACAGTGCTGCACCATGGCAGGGGCCATCCCTAGTGGTGCCAGCGGACAGGGCATAATGGGGTGGGCACAATGTGTCCAACCCTGACATCTGCATAAGTTTCGCTTTAAGGCTTTGCTGTATCAATCTAAGGGCTATTCCCACCTGTGCAAAGCCGGGTGCATTTGCTAGTTATTAAGAAAAAGAAATTTGGTTGCCAAAAAGCAATAACAAATATTCTGAGAATAGGTGATCCTGCAGATACTATGTGGAGAATATTTGACATAAAAATTCACAAAGAAGGATTCTGAGGAGAATTTGCAGGGAGCAAATTCCTTTCAGGCTCTGTTTCACTGGTTTGTTGCTTTGGCTTTATTGTTAGTGCTGCCAATAGACAAAGAGATTGTACGATTGTTCTGCTCTCCTCTCCCTCCCTCTCCATAATTCTCTCTCACACCACAATTCAGGTATGGCTGTATGTTAAAGGAGTGCCCACAGTAGCGGCAGTAAATAAGGCTGGGCGCGCTGCCCGAGCCTTATTTCGCCCCCCGCCCCCTCCCTGCCTCATTTTTTCGAGCGGTGCACAGCGCCGCTTGAACGAGCCACTCACCTGGCTCTCCGCATTCGGGCTGGGAAATGGGCCTCTGCGCAGGCGCAGATTGGTCCTGTCGCGTCATTTCTGGTCCCGTAAGTGATGCGACGGGACCGATCGAGCAGTGCGAGGCGATTCTCCGCCGGATCAAGCGGCTGGGGCAGCTCTCCGCGGAGCGCGCGAGCTGCCACGAAGAGGAGGTAAGGCCTCGCCGGGGCGCGAGCAGGGCCATGCTTGGCCTCGTTCTGCCCCGGCGGAGGCTCGATTTTCAACTCTAGCCCACAGCATTCCAGGTGCAATTCACTTTTCATTTCCACTTTGAGACAAGCAACAGGACGTGACTATGTCCATCTCATGCTGCTTGTGAGCTTTCAGGGACATCTGTTTGGCCACTGTGGGAGGCAGAGTGCTGAACTAGATGAACCTTGGTCTGACCCAGCACAGGCAGTTCACATGTTCTTATTAATATTCCTATTGGTGCCTGGGTTGCTTTGGACATGCTTTTGCCATATCTGTTTGGTGCCCCCCTTTGGACCACACAACCAAAAACAATGGCTTGAGATGTGGTAATGCTGAACAAAAGGAAGAGGTCCCTCAAATGATGACACAGACAGAATAAATCAATGGATCATAAGTAGTAGGCGATCACTCGTGACCGAGTAAGATTGTCTTCCAGGATAAAATTACAAAAAGAAAATTATAAAAAGAGGAAATTCTAAAAAAATTGTGTAGACTCTAGCAATGGGTCCGTAAGTGACTGTGGAGGCCGATTCTAGATCCACACAGCTTCCCACAGTGAGGACACAGGTTACCAGATGGAAGATGGTCCTGTAAAGGATTCATTTGACGTGCTTTTCGCTTAGCACGTTTCTCCCTTTCACCTTGCACTCGGGCTTCTTCAAAGTCCATAGAACCTTTGTGAAAGGTCAACCTCCAGTTAGATCGTTCATGGGCTAGAGCTTCCCAGTTTTCAGACAGAATAAATCAATGGATCATAAGAACAATTATATCATGCAAAAACAAAAGGTGCATAGATATAACCACTAGTTAATAATCAAATGATGAGACCTTTACTTCAAGTAAATATAGTGTACACACACCCATGTACTCAAGCATGTGTATAATATGCAATATGCACAACAATGCTTTGAAGGACACAGAGTCTCTACTTAACAATACAAAACAATGGGGTATTGTTATGAACTATGCAAAATGTGTCTCTATTTGACAATACTGAACAATGGTAGGTTAGGTTGTCCCAAAGAGTACCAAATATGAGAACTCGGGAATTTAATTTCATTTCCGTTCTTCTTCAGAATGACAAATCCATTGACCTGGTTCAGGCAACACGACAACCCACCCTTGTTTGTTATCATAGGTGGGTTGTTTTGTCATCTGAATGGGAACCGCTTCAGCAAGGGTGGGTTGTTTTTTCAAACAAACCACCCTGCGGTGCCCATGGGCTGTTT
The DNA here is from genome assembly GCA_021292165.1 of Shinisaurus crocodilurus. Classification (NCBI taxonomy): domain Eukaryota; kingdom Metazoa; phylum Chordata; class Lepidosauria; order Squamata; family Shinisauridae; genus Shinisaurus; species Shinisaurus crocodilurus. The sequence continues at coordinate 98,410,973 of CM037881.1, read as the reverse complement.
TAGGGTTGTTGTCAACCACAGTGGGTTGTCGTGTCGTCTGAACCCAGATGACATGACCCACCATGGGTGAGCCCCAACAGCCAGTGAGCCGCTCGGCAAGAGCAGCAAAAATCCCTTGCCGCTCTCGCCAAGCGGCTTCTGCGCACCGCTGACACTTGCCTCCAAAGTGCCCAAGCAGCACCTGGGGGCAGCTGTCAGAAGCGTGCCCCACACCACCACCACCAGCCAAAAGAGCTGGTGGGGCAAAGCCAGGGGAGCCGCGAGTCGCCACTCGGGCAGCATCATGGAGCAGACATCCTTGCCAGCGGTTCCGGAGATCTCCTCGGGAGCCGCCGGCAGGGAATCCGGGAATCCACTCCTGCTTGCTGGGGCAGCGTGCACGCTGCCTTGGCAAAAAGGAGTGGACATCCCTGCCACGGGCTCTTGGGCAGGAAGCAGTGGGGGTGCCCCATCTGCTCAGTGCTGCTGTCCCATTCTTGGGGCAGTAGCACCGAGCAGATGGGGCACCTCCACCTCCCCCCACCTCCTGTCTGAGAGTAGACCTCTTGGGTGGGAGGCAGCAATCTGCTCCGTGGTGCTGCCCCAAGAACGGGATGGGATGGCTCCATGGAGCTGATCAGGCATCCCTGCCTCCTCTTCAAGAGTAGACCTCTTGGGCAGGAGGCAGCAATCCGCTCTGTGGCACTGCCCCAAGAATAAGGCAGCAGCACAGAGCAGGAGTTGGGGGTGCCCAATCAGCTCCCCCCATCCTTCCCATTGCTCTTCAGAGCATAAGCCCTGCTTACACTACTACGGGGACAAAGAATTCCGCCCCCTTTTTTTCTTTGTCCCCATGACGCCAACAAGGCTTGTGCCGTGAAGCGCAATTGGGTCAACTTCTATCCAGCCTTGACTGGGTCAACATGCTGGGGGCTGCCCGCTGCACAATGTCCCAGCCAAGGGTTTAAGTGGTCTGACAGCCGCAGCAAGCTGAAGTTGGCTCACAATTGCAGCTGTTGGGGAGAGGAGACCGGTTCCCCCACGCATTGTTCCCCTGGGGTATACCACCTGGATAAATGAGGAGGGAAGTTGTGAAGTACCCACATCATCTGTCAGGCTCGTGTGTACTTCACCGAACAACCAACCCACTGTGGCTTATTGCCAGGGTGGGTTGTTGTATCGTGTGAACCAGGCCATTAACTCATTTTCTTTATCTTTTGTCAATGATGGCTGCCAAACTTGTTCCTCCCAATTACCATGTTCTATGTTACAAACAAAACATAACATAAAGGCAATCAAGTGACAAATTGCCTCACCAACCTGAAGTAAAGAGCTTCAAAAAAACACAAAAGTACTTCAGTAAAACTTCTTGCCAAAGACTGTGCTGTTCCAGGGGAGTGATAGTCCTAATTTTCCTGAAATAGCAAAGTAACAAACCAAGCCATTATAATTAATTACTAATTACAATCATATAGAGCTTTCTGATATCATAAGAAATTATCTTACCAAAAGTATTCAAGGTCAACCTTTACAAACAGCCTGGAGAAATGAAAGGCTGTGAGCATGAAGGAGGTAATCCATGGCTGTTCGTGAAAGAGCACCACCAGATAGCATGATATAACAAAATCAAGATCCATTGCGATTGCATGGTATTTAAAGAGACAGAATAAACTTTTGTTGGTCACAGCCACAGATACACCAATGTAATAAAATATCCCATTGAGGGAGAAAGGGGTCCAGTTGACATTGAGGGACACTTGGTGATATCAAAACCAAGATAAATATAAAATAAATATTGACAGAGAGACAGCCGGATCCAAATTCTCATTCAAACCCATGGAGACATGGTTTTAAATGTATGGATCCAAAATGCTTCCCTTTTAGCTAATACTTCGATCAAAGAAATACGTTTGAAAGGAATCCATTGTATGTGTTCCAATGCAAAAAATCTCAATGCATCAGGAGAATGATGATATTGTAAAAAGTTTGCAGTCAAGGGGGCTTCTAGGTTCCGTATGCAAATCTTTCATGCTCCGTAATCCTTAACCTAAGCGGTCTAGAAGTCTGTCCCACAGATAACTTGAGGCAGGGACACTTAATTATATCAACAATATGGTCTGAATTGCAATTAGTAAATGATCTCAAGGAATATTTTTTGTTGTCCACTGGACTGAAGGACTCTTTGATTTGTGGGCAGCATGCACAGTGCCCATATTTATAATGGCCTATGCTATTCAGAGGACAAGATATTCTGTGGACCAGGTCTGTGTGAACCAATTGACACCAAAATGTTCTACAGAATCCCATGAGTGGAGAACCTCCTGCAACCTGGTATATCCTGGACCAAATTTATAAAAGGTCCAAATGCCTGGACCTTTTATAAATGATACATCTGACACTCTGGGATAAATGGTTAAATTCCAGGGACTAAAACAATCTGTCAGTCCTAGGCTTGGTTTGGGAGTCAAAAAGGGACTGTCTGCTGATCATATTGGCTCTAGATCTAGACAAGGAGATAACACGTTTAGGAAAATCCTTTGTACCAATTCCCTGGCAAATTGATCCGCATATTAAGTTATACATGTGGTCAAGAGTACTGTTTCCTTTCAAACATAAAGATTGGCCATAGGGAAGATTAGTTTTCAGATGCCTAGGATGATTCCTGGAGAAATGTAAAATGGATTTTTGTCTGTGGGCTTGACAAAACTTTGCACACAAATGCTGCCTTCACTGACATAGACAATGATGTCCAAAAATGGAATCAGTTAACAGTTCATGCAACAAGTAAATTTGATCTCCACTTCAATGGAATTGATCCATTCCAAGCAAAGAAATTTTTAGCTTCAGAAGTCTAAGTGAACACAATAAAAAATATCATCAATATAAAGTCCATAAAATTTAAACTACTTCTTATAAGAATTTATGGAGGCATTCAAAATAATAGAATGTTCTAGAATGCTACATTACCCCTAGCATAAAACAAATTTGATGGCAATAATAAATATATTAGTAAAACATTCTGCCAAATTTAGTATTTGTCAGTTACCCCGATTCAATCTATTTATTATTTATTATTTATTTATTTATTATATTTATACCCCACCTTTTTTCCTGAAAGGAACCCAAGGCGGCTTACATAATCCTCCTCCTCCTCTCCATGTTATCCTCACAACAACCCTGTGAGGTAGGTTATGCATAGAATGGTATTTAAATGTGACTGGTTGTGACAGAATATGCATGGGGATGTGCATTCTGTTGGTAGCAATGTAGATGGGATGGTACGTAAGTGACATATGTATTCAGATGTGCATTCTGGTGCACATTTGAATGTATATAAAATTTACATGCCCTATTCCTGATCCAGGAGGAGTTATGTATGCAGAAGCTGGCTTACATGAGCAGTTCTCCTTAGCTGGATCAGAGCATTTGTTTTTGCTGGAACTAGAAAAGTATTATTTGTGCATGCCTTAAAAGTGTGTGTTTCCATTTTTCTTGGCAATAAAGAACAAAAGGCATCCAGATGTGATCTGCTAGCTTCTGTTTCTTGCCCATGTTGTCATGACCAAAATCAGCATTCTGAAAACCACAAACACAATCTGAAAGGAGCGGAAGACAGGACATTGTGCAGAGAAGCTATTAACAAGATAGGTGGTCCAAAGAGTATAAACAAGTACAAATCATGCTAGGTCACGCGTAGCAAAGAGCATCTGGAACTTGGAAATGTTGGTTCTTACTCTTTCTTAACATGTTTAGATGTGTTTCTCTGAAGAGTCTCACACACCTGCCAGTCATTTAGCTGGAGTTTAGTTCCTGCTAACAGTGAGTTGGAACAGAAGAGCCTGTGTTTCATATCTCAGTAGGAAACCACTAGATAACCAGCAGTGCCTATTATGTGATCATGGCTAAGGGATTTCATTCATTGTAATTTCAGAAGCCCTGTTCTCCATGAATTTATGCATAGAGTAGTTTAAGGGCACAATCCTATGTGTGTTTAGACAGAAAATTCCTACAATTCCCAGCATTCCCCAGGCAGCCATGCTAGGAGTTGTAGGACTTTCTTCTGTCTAAACATGCATAGGATTGTGCACTAAATGAATTTGGTGGCACGGAGAATGGCTTCTGAAGGAACTGGAATGGCACAGAGCCCTTGGTGTACATAATTCAAGCTATTTGTGCCATACATGTTTACTATGGTTCATCCATGTTATATTAGATATAAATTGGTAATTATTTGCCATAGAGGGCAATTACTATAACTATTCGTTGCTCCATCTATTCCCACTGGCCTCTAGCTGTCCTAGCCAATGTGCAAAGATAATGGTGGTGTGTAAGTACCGTATATGTGATCTAATATTCAAGGAATTTTACAATGACCACTTGTGGTGGTGTAATGGCATGTACTCCCTTTGGACTCATGTTGTCATTGAATCACCCCCATAGAATAAGGACTCCTAAACTAGCTGAAGGATTTAGAATGATGATTTCTACTTACTACAACTATGTAACTTCCTTAGTACTGTATCAAAATCCATCGTGGTTGTGTTCATCCAAAGCAGACTTTGAAGAAATTGATGATCAAATATGTTTTTAGTTGGGAACCAAGAACCACAATGATTTTTCAATCATAGCAAAAATACTGCATATGCAAAGCATAATCTTCCTGAATTCTCTATTCTCTAGGTAAATATCTAAAGGTATATTATTGGCCCTCATGGGGCTAGCTGCCAGGTGCACCCACTGAAACTTAAAAAAATAATAATTACATACTGAATTCAACGTATCACTTGGTGCAGAGTATATGAGTTACCCTATAAGGAATAGGCTCCTTCCAAAGACATAGCAGGTCTCAGTCCCTCTGTTCATCTGATACAGGCGACAGAAGAAGTTGCCAGTAAACATTTTAAAAAGTGACAAACATGGATGCATTTTCTTCTCCTAGAGATTATTGATGGCCTGGTCCGTCAGCCGCTCCCTTTGCTCTGTGCAGGGTAGAGGAGCTCTCAGATTATACTACAGTAGTAGTGACATAATCAGCATGCTATCTGCAGACGTTGCGGGTTTTCTGAAGAATATTTTCCTTTGACCACATCTGTAAAAATGTTTCTCAAAAAGCATGAAGTCACCCTCCTTCAGTCACTGGAGTACATCATATATCCAAAACCAATCTTCTATGATAACATGTTCTAAATTTAAACCTGAAACACAAGCATTAAACGGAGAGGCTTTTATTATCAGTCTCTGTACCATGTTCCATATAATCCACTGTGAAAACCCAAAAAGAAATACAAGTGGACAGAACAGACAGATGGACTATAGAAAAAGGAGCTTTTAAAATTAAGGAGTTTTGCACTGAACAGCATTCTGTTTCTTTCAGCGTAATGAAGAACTTGGGTTTGTAATGACTTCCATCTGGGGGCACTTCTGCTTTATAAAAGGCAGTGAAGGATCTCTAATCCTATCTCAGAGAACTGTAAGATCAGCAGATTCCCTATCATCATTGGTTTGGTGCTTTTTTTTTTTTTTTTTTGGCATCCCACACATGGTAGGATTTCAACCTAGGTTATTTTAGCTGCTTGTACTAATGTGCCATCTAATAGATTATTTTTATGTTATCGTGTTGCTGTGGCTGAACGATAAACCAACAATATATTTTTTAAAACCTAGATTGTAACATTTGTTGATGTTATGACCAGTGAGAGGGCTGTCATGCTCTGAGTGCTACTATGTGTCAGATGGCAGGAGTTAAACAACAGTGCTATGGATTACCACATAACTGTGGTAATGTATACTTGTGGGTTAAATCCAACATTATGCTAGTGGAAGTCCGCTAGTGCAATGGGACTTTCTCCCTATCTCCTCCAGGCGTTCCTCCTCCTTCAGTGGGCGTTCTGTGCCACACGAAAACCTGTTCTGGAGGGTTTCCCAGATTTTGAGGGCCTGGGGGGTAGGGCTGCAAGGGGGGTGAATTCCTCCCACCCAGTTCTGCTGACCGAAACAGTTATTCATGGAATGATACCACTGGATCCAACCCTGCATATTTTTTCTAAATTATCCCTGGTTGCTTGCTGTGGAAGGTGTAAAAAGATGGACAGACCTTGGGTCTCAATCCTGGCTGGAACCCTTTACCCTGACATGAACATTTTCCCCATGTAACACCGCATGTTATCAACCTGGCTCCAAGCAGACTCAGAATAACTTCAGCTATGTGGACTTCACACAGTCCACGTGACATTATTTCTTCCACTTCCAACAATGCCTTTAAAAACTGACAAGCACAGAAGGGATGGAAACAGTTAAGGAAGTAATGCAATCAATTCATGCTTGAATTGATTGCAAAGGGCAAATGCTCCTTTCTAGTCCTCCTCGATTTCTCAGCGGCCTTTGATACCGTTGACCACGGTATCTTCCTGGACCGCCTGGAGGGGTTGGGCATAGGAGGCACTGTATTGCAGTGGTTCTGGTCCTTCCTCTCTGGAAGGTACTAGAGGGTAGTTCTTGGGGAGGAGGCTTCGGACCCTCGGCCGCTCACTTGTGGGGTGCCGCAGGGTTCCATCCTCTCCCCGATGTTATTCAACATCTACCTAAAGCCGCTGGGAGCTATCAACAGGAGGTTTGGGGTGCGGTGTCATCAGTATGCGGATGACACGCAGCTCTACCTCTCTTTCAAGTCCTCACCAAGGTTGGCTGTTGAGACCATGTCCAAGTGCCTGGAGTCAGTGGGTGGCTGGATGGGAAGGAACATGCTGAAGCTGAACCCCGACAAGACCGAGGTACTTCTGGTGGGGGACAAGGGGGGGTTAGGGGATGTTGACCTGATGCTGAATGGGGTACATCTACCCCTGAAGGACCAGGTCTGCAGCTTGGGAGCCATTCTAGACTCCCAGCTGTCCATGGAGGCTCAGGTGTCAGCTGTGAGCGGGGCGGTGCTGTATCAACTCCATCTGATACGGCAGCTGCACCCCTACCTTCCTAATCATCTGCTCCCATCAGTGGTTCATGCCTTGGTCTCCTCTCTCCTAGACTACTGTAATGCGCTCTACGTGGGGCTACCCTGGAAGACGGTTTGGAAGCTTCAGCTGGTACAGAACGCGGCAGCTCTCCTGGTTAAAGGCAGCCACCGGCGGGATCACATCACTCCAGTGCTCAAGGAGCTGCACTGGCTACCAGTTGCTTGCCGAGCCGAATTCAAGGTGTTGGTTTTGACCTTTAAAACCCTATACGGCTCCGGTCCAGTTTATCTCAAGGAGCGTCTCCAGCAACACCAAGTAGGCCGCTCAACAAGATCTGCCACAGACAGCCTTCTCCTTGTCCCTTCAGCCAGAGCAGCTAGACTGGTGGGGACTAGGAAGAGGGCCTTTTCTGTGGCAGCTCCCATACTGTGGAACTCTCTCCCTAGTGACCTCCGCCATGCCCCCTTCGCAAGGGTGAAGGGCAGTTTAATAATGCTCTAATAAATAAAAATAAATGACACCAGCTAGATAATAATAAATGTAAATAAATAAATAACGCCTAACACTTTGAGCAAAGATCATGATCTTAAGCACACTTACACAGAAGACTCACATCCCTGAAATGTCCTTAGATTCAGGACATTAGTATTCATTTATGATGGTGAAAGATCTGTGGGGAGTGCAGTTCTTCAATGAAGTGCCTACAGATGTGGCCTCTCGAGTTGCACAATCATCCTTTCTCAAAATCCACCTTTTCTGTTTAGCTTTTGGTTAACCCAGCCGGTAACTCAGCCTGTCAGGCCTGGTGTCAATACCCAGTATGATGGGGCAAATCCCAGGACCACAAGCCCCCAAAGGCCCAGTGTGGCTAACACTGGCCTCCTTTGATTTTTGCCTGGCACTGTGAAGAGGAGCACCAGGCCAGGCAGCTGCAGCCACCACCATTATCCCCAGTGCTTCTGGGCCCCAGCGCTGACATACGCTACATTGGGGGCTGGGCACAGAGGCATTGGGAATAATGGAGATGGTGGCAGGAGCAACTCCTGCCTCACCTGGCACCTCTTTTCACAGGAAGAGGGAGTACCAGGCAATTGTGGTTGTGCTGACACCTGTCTGCACTGCTGGCTTCCACCACCCACTGCCACCTGTTCCCTCCGGCCCTGGCAAGCTTTTCCAGGGCCCACCAGTGCGGTGCTGCTGGGGGCCCACCAGAGGGCACCTTGCCCAGGGCCCTCTCAAGCCTGCTGCCAACCCTGCAGCCTAACCAGTGTGCCAGTGCGGCGTAGTGGTCAGAGTGTTGGACTGGGACTGGGGAGATCCGGGTTCTAGTCCCCGCTCAGCCATGAAGCTCACTGGGTGACTTTGGGCCAGTCACCAACTCTCAGCCTAACTTACCTCACTGGGTTGTTGATAGAACAGAGAGGAGGAGAGGATTGTGTAAGCTGCCTTGGGTTTCTTGCAAGAGGGGAAATGGTGGGATATAAATGCAATAATAAATAAATTAATTAATTAATTAAAAAACTAAGCCAAAGCACACACAGCTGAACAAGCACATATGACTTCCCCGTTTGCTCCTGCTGCCTTCCCTGGGTTAATTTTTAGACTGTAAACTGGGCCTGTCCTCTTGTACTCTATAAAGCACAGTACACACTGATGGAATAACAACAACAATAACAACAACAACTAGTACTAGAAAGTATTGTTCATTAGGAGTCAATGCCAGCTCCAGGATTTTTAAGGGCCTTTGGGCAAGACACCCTCAGTGGTCCCCCTCCTCCCTCAGTGGGTCTGCCTTCTCACCACCGTGGACCCCACCTATTGCTCCTCCTCCTCCTTCTCATCATTGCTCCCACTTGCCTGCTTGACAGGCAGGGAGCCAGGGAGCGAGCAGGCAGCGGTATCTCCTGCTCCTCCTTCTCACCACCTCCATTGTCTGGGCCACAGTGAGAGCAGAGGTGGGTCAACAAGCAGGTTGCAATGGTGAGGAGGAGGAGCACATCCTCTTGTCAGTGGGCTCCTGCTAGGGTGTAGGCCCTCAGCAGGTGTCCAACCATGCCTATCCTCGACACCAACCCTGTTAGGAGTATTGTTGAAAAGTAGTGTTCAAAATGAGTATTGTTGGAATTCAGGAACGGCTATCTGGAGAATATGTATCCTAGAAACCTAGTTAGTTCTTCACACAGATCCATTCGTTCTCTCCTGTAAAATCTGTTGAGTATGTGGCGATAAGTCTGTTGAGCCAGTTTAGTCTAATTAGCTTGGACACATTGGTCACACATAGTGTATCGTCCAGACTGCAATCTTAAGACTGCAATCTTATATACCCCTATGAAAGAAATATGGGCCATACTGAACTCAGTGGGATTTACGTCCAAGCAAAGTCACATTGGACTGGGATGTATGGGCACTCATGTGCTAAAGTTCCAATGAAATGAACAAGCCTTATTTCCCAAATAATATACTTAAAGATATTAGTGTAACTTGACAGTTGGAGCAGGAAGGAAGTGTTGATGAGAACACTACAAGATTTCAACTCATTGACTGGGTTCGTGTGACACGACAACCCATCGTGGGTGACAAGCCACGGTGGATTGTCGTGTCATGAGAACCCAGGCTGCTTCCCACAGGGCGGCTTGTGTCATCCAAGCCCGGGCGACCAACCCCATCGTGGCTTCCAGGAAGCAGCTAGCGAGCCGCTTGGCAAGAGCAGCAAAAACCCCTTGCCACTCTTGCTGAGCTAGCCCGGGCTGCTGCCAGAGCCAGCCGTCCCATCGATACCCAAGGGGCATGGTGGAGTGACCGTCACTGGCTTGGTGCCCCCTGCCATGACTGTGAGCCCTTTTAGGCTCACCAAAGCCTTTTTTCCCCTTCCCCGACCCTGGAGATTGTTGTTTGTGATCTCTGAGTTGACAGCTAGTGACAGGCCCTTCAAAGTGCCCAAGTGGCACATTGGAGGGGCTGTCACTTATTCGTCACCCCCTTTTAAATTATTTTTTAGTGCAAGAAATGTGTGCAAATTTTTTCAGGCATTTTTAAAATCATTTTTTTAGTTGGACCTAAGTGTGCAGGTCCAAAATGGGCAGCCTCACCTGGGCAAATGTCCTGGGGTGGTGTCTGCTGTCAAAGAGCAGCAGGCACCCACCATGGGCATTGACCCAGAGAGGCTGCAAAGAGCTTTATTTTTTCTGTGGAGAGAAAGCCAGACCAGACACACACACACCCCACACCGCCACTGCCTAGGGCAGAGGCAGCTCAGTTCCAAGCAGTCATTTGCATCAGCCTACATTTGCATTCACCTCAATGGGACATATCTGCATACCCCCCCAGTAGCTTCCCCTGGCAGTCTCAAAGAGCTTCAAATCACCCTCAAGCACCAGGGGGGGCGCCAGGATGCCCCGGGCAGTCTCAAAGAGCTGCCAAGTACTCTCAAGCACCCAGGGGCACCAAGATCCTAGCAGGAAAAGTCAGTTCTACCTGTCAACAGGAAGGGAGGGGGAGCAAGGGGAGGAGGTAAAAGAGGAGCACCAAGTCCCAGAAAGGTTGTTGGACTGCACGGACCATCCGTGACTTCGATCAGGACAAAAGAACTCAACCCCAGGCAAAGCGCCTGGTAAGGGCTGTAAGTCTGAACGACTCACAGTGAACACTTTCTAGGAACTTCGGTCTTTTAAGGTCAGTATTGCCTATTGCCTGTCTGCAGAGCTCCTTTCTAGCTCGAGGCTCGACGTGTATTGGGAGTTGCATGCTCCATTAACTTTTATGGACTCCCTTTGTTTATGGTACAGTTCTTATCTGTTTGTTTTAATTCCCTCTATTAAACTTACTATAAACAATCCCTATGCCTAGTCAATTTCAATTCTCATTCAGCGCCTATTGAAAGCGGTTGCCTTTTATTCAACTGGGGACTACATAAACGGAGTTTTCTCAGCTCTGGTTAACCCGTTAACTCCCGAACTCACACAAAGGACCGGTGGCGGTCCTTCACATTTTCACTTTGCTTTCCCTTGACAGCTGTCAAAAGGTGAGCTGTCAAGTGAAACCAAAGCCGTGAGTGATCTTTGCTTGCAAAAGGGGGTGGCCCTTCGCAGTGAGATCTTCGGAGGGGGGGGGGTTGGACCTGACTCTTATCAGGTTCCTCGCACTTTCCCACCCTTTCCCGAGATTCTAGGTGGTCAGGCAAGTGGGAAAGTGTGAGCCACCCCCCTTTTACGGGAGCACGGAACTTTGACAGCTAGCTGTCAAAACTCCAGTTCCTTTTAAAAGGGGTTTCTTGACAGGGACATGTGCAAGCATGAATGCATATGTCCCTATCAAAAATAACATCACGCCAGTGCTTAATGAGTTGCACTGGCTACCAGTTGCTTGCCGAGCCGAATTCAAGGTGTTGGTTTTGACCTTTAAAACCCTACATGGCTCCGGCCCAGCTTATCTCAAGGAGCGCCTCCAGCAACATCAAGTAGGCCGCTCAACAAGGTCTGCCACGGACGGCCTTCTCCTTATCCCATCAGCCAGAGCAGCCAGGCTGGTGGGGACTAGGAAGAGGGCCTTCTCTGTGGCGGCCCCCACATTATGGAACTCCCTCCCTAGTGACCTTCGCCATGCCCCCTCCGTGATGAGCTTCCGCCGTGCATTAAAAACATGGCTGTTCAGGCGGGAATATGGGGTGGGTTAGGTTTTTAATGAGAACTTTTTATATTGTTTTAATTATTATATTTTATTGTGTTGTTTTGTTGTATTTTAATTGTACATCGCCCAGGGTGGCCGGGTGACCGGCCAGATGGGCGATTGATAAATATAATAAATAAAATAAATAAAAATAAACATGGGTAGCCCTGTCAAGAAAAAAACAAAACCTAGAGGATCTCTCCCAAGTACATTCCTAGTTACAAATGAAACGATGATTGTGAGAGGCAAGACTGGAGATGTGATCAAACCTGGTTGTCATAAGGAAGCTTTCTGTTACTCTGATATATTACAGCACTAAATATGTTTGCATTAGCTAATACTTGGAAGGTGGGTTTGCGACTTCAGCCATCAGGATAGCTTAACATTATTGCAGTGGATTTAAGAACCAATAACTTGTCAGGAGCGTAGAAAAACTTGGAGCCCTGCTGCTAGACATTTTGGACAGTTAATACCGCTGAAATAAAGAATGTCAGAGCTAGCTGTGCACATTACATTGTTGAGAAGTACACTTAAGATTTTTGTGTGTACTGTTTTGTTTGTAACTTTACCATAGAGGGACATTCTGTAAGCCATGATGAGCATCTCCGTATTGAGTATGCACTGGAGGGGGTGACGGAGACCCAGGTTTGCTTCTGCACATACACAGAGTATGAAGTGGCCTTCAGAATCTAAGGACACAATCCTATGCTAAGCATGCTAAGACAGAAAAAAGTCTTAAAATTCCAAATGTGCCCAGTTATCCAAAAAGGCTGGGGAAACCTGCCTTAACATGTTGGAGACACTTTCGGCAACATGTAGCCTCAGATCACACAATGAGGCTAAATTTTACAGCATTCCTTCCTGCTACCTCCCATTTCTGATCGCATTTAGGAATGTGGCAAAATGGGCCTAACTACATGGTTGGGTTGGGGATCACTGAAGACTGGCCTCCCATGTGGTTGTACACACACCACGTTTCTGGTGAGTTTAGAAGCAGCTACACCATGTGCAAAATTTTCTATATCCACCTCTTGTCAAAGGGTTTGTAGAGAAGCTGTGTGAACTTCTGCAGATAGCAAATATAGGAACTTACTCAAGAGGGAGCCGTGAGCATAATTTTGTACAAAATGGAGCATTGGAAAAAGTGGTCACCATTACAGGGGTATTTAGAAATAGTTCCTGAAGTGAAATTGTGTGTGTGTTGGGGTGGGACACAGGTTACCAAAAAAATAATAATTGTAAGTGTATTTTAAAATAAACAAATAGCACTTGAATTCTGAAATAAATCTGGGTCTCAGAGTAAATGTCTAGGTCCCATTTAAAAAGCAAACAAACCAAAAACCAAAAGAAGGCCAGCACAGCAGCACAGCATGAGCAGCTCCTCCATGTTTTCATTTGTTCTGTCAGTCAATGGCTATCCCTCAATATCCCTCTACCAATCTCCACTTGTTTCCCATCCAGATCAGTGCCATCTTTTGAGATTGTGGGCTGGGGCCACAGCTCCAGGCACAGCGTGTGCTTTGCATGCAAAAGGTTGTCAGTTCAGTCCGTGGCATCTCCAGGTAGGGCTGGGGAAGTCCCTTGTCTGAAACCCTGGAATGCTGCTGTCAGTCAGTGTAGATCAGGCCTTCTTCAACCAGGTGCCATGCTGGCTGGGGATGATGAGAGATGTAGTTCAACACACCCAAAGGGCACCAGGTTGGGGAAGGCTGGCATAGACATTACTGATGGTCCAATGGTCTGCGTCCATATAAGGCAATTTCCTATGATCCTATCCTGAGCTGTTCCTTCTCTTAAGGAAGCCTTATAACACTTCAGCTAAAGTAATCAATGTCGGAGCTCCATCTTCAGTGTTCCTGCTCATGCCTGACCACTGTCCCATGTTCCATACACAAGCAGCAAAATAATCCAAAGCAGCAGCACTCACGGGAATCCAGGCAGATCTTCACTGCCAGATTCACTATGGCCTCCCATCATCTGCGTTGATGGGATTTTCGGGAGCCATCTTCATAGCCAGCATGAGGTCAATGGGAATATAGGAAACAGCCCAGAGCAGGAAGACTCTGTTTTTTAATACAAAAAAACAGTAGTGTTTTCAATGGGGACTGACTCTCAGAGGAGTTTTCCAGAGGCGGATTTTTAACCCACTACTTCTGCTTCCAGATTCTTTGCAGGATTAAGATCATTTCTCTACACACAGGTTTTTCTTTTCCTACCTTTCTGCAGCATAACTTTTAGGTGGTGCTATGGTATAGTGGAACAAAGCAGAATGATGCAACTACACTGATGGAGACTTGTGCTTTTCATGATGCCAAAAATTACGGTATTTTCCCCATCCAACACCCCACTCCACCCCCCGAGAAAGTGCTTGGAAAACACAGAAGGGAAACTGGAGCGTGATGACATAATCTAAAGCACATGTAAACTACTGTGAGTGAGGAATGGCAAGTGCAGAATAAAAGCCTCGTCAAGGAAAGCCCATCATAACTGTGACATACTTGTAGCCCTTGTCTCTTGTGATTTGTCTTTTTCTATACATTTTATATATGGGTGTGAATAAATTATGGAACGCAGCATTAGAGCAGTCCAAACCATGGGTTGGACCCAGAGCGTCCCTTCCATGAATGAAAGGGCTGCTTCCATTTGTGGAAGGGACTGAGATCCAGTGGAGGTTCCCACTGGAGCAAGAGGAGGAGGCTATTTTCACTGATTTCCCCTTCCCCCTGAAGCCCCCCACACCTCCTCCAACACTCTTCTGGACTGTCCCCCCCAACCCACTAGAGCAGGGGTGTGGAACATTTCAGTCCGAAGGCCAAATTCAGTTTCAGAGAAGCTCTCAGGGGCCATATTCCAGTGCTGGGAAAAGCCCAAGGCAAACGGGGCAACTTAACTTAAGTTAACTTAACACTCTTACTGCCAGTAACTAAGTCATAGAAGAGGCACCTCAACCTTTTAGAATGGGGAACAAACTGCACGAAAGCTGGGAAGCCACCAAATGATCAGCAGTCAGGGGAGAAGTGATGGGGGCAGGGGAAAGGAACATGGCCTTCTGGGGGACCCCAGAGAGCCAGGTTGGGACCTTAGTTGGGCCGAATTTGGCCCACAGGCCTGAATTTCAACGGGGAGAAGGAAGAATGGGAGGAAATTGCTTCCTCCCCTCTTCCTTCAGCAGGAAATGTCCCATGAATGGCGTTCCACTCACAGGAGCTCTGGATCCCACCCTATATGATAAATGCCCATTTTCTTTTCACTGCTTTTCAAATGTTACCACTGAATGTTTCTAGTTCTCCATTCATCTAAAGCAGGGATCTCCAAGACTCCAACCTTGGGTCCCCAGATGTTGCTGGACTACAGCTCCCAGAATCCCTTGCCACTAGCCATGCTGGCTGGGTATGCTGGGAGCTGTATGCCAACAACATCTGGGAACCCAAAGTTGGAGAGCCCTGATCTAAAGGAAAAGAGTGCTTTGTTTTTCAGTGGGTACCCTTGAATGGATAATGAATTATTCAGGAGAATTTCCACTCCTCTTGTTGAACATGATGTAGGAAAGGAGTGAGATCACACAGTTAAACCATGTGACATCAACCACTATATGCTTACTGCAGGTTATGGAAAATATTGAGTTCAG
Source organism: Shinisaurus crocodilurus (assembly GCA_021292165.1). Lineage (NCBI taxonomy): Eukaryota > Metazoa > Chordata > Lepidosauria > Squamata > Shinisauridae > Shinisaurus > Shinisaurus crocodilurus. The sequence goes on along the minus strand of CM037881.1, from coordinate 98,395,751 downwards.
AGAAGCTCCTGAACAATGGATATACTTACATATGGACTCTGAACCACGAACAGCTCTCCTTTACGTTCAGTTGGCAGAAGGAACAAAGTTAAGCTGCTGTTGTTCATTGCAAGCTCTTCCAAGATGTGCTGAAGTATTTATTTAGCAAGAACATATTCCATTTTTGGCAATATCTTTCCTACCAATTACACTGAAGCACATTCTATACACATTTTGCAGCAGGGGAGTTTTACATACTAGCAGGAACGGAAAAGCAAATGGGATCATGGAAATGAATTAAATGCTGATTTATTTTTATTTATTTATTTTTTAAAAAAATATCTCTATGGAGATGCAAACATATACCGGTAGATGTCATTGCCTTTCAAAGGTCATTTTCCAGTACTTTTTAAAGACCTAAAGAAGCTAGGTTTGCAGGCCCCAATCCAATGTTCACATAATAAAACACAAATGAGTTTTCTATATTAATCTTTCACCTAGGTTTCCTGTTGTTATTATTAACCCCCTTTGAAGAAAGTAATAGACACTGCAGAAGAGAAATTACCATGGGTCCATTATTCCTAGGGGTGCCCATATCACACCAGTTTTAAAAGCACTCCACTGGCTGCCAATCAGTTTCCGGGCGAAGTATAAAGTGTTGGTTATTACCTTTAAAGCCCTACATGGTTTGGGTCCAGGCTACCTACGGGATCGCCTTCTCCCGTACAATCCACCCCACACACTTAGGTCCTCTTGGAAGAATCTTCTTCAGTCAGCCAAAACTAGGCTGACTAGCATTACCCAGAGGACCTTCTCTTCTGCTGCTCCCAGATTATGGAATGGCCTGCCGGAGGAGATACGTCAACTTGTCAGTCTTTTGGACTTTAAAAAAGCCATAAAGACTGAACTCTTCCGGCAGGCCTATCCGGCGGAATTTTAGGATGTTTTAAAGATGTTTTAAAGATGTTTTAAGATGTTTTTAGGATGTTTTAAGATGTTTAATAGTATATATTGTGTTGTTTTAGTTTAGGTATTTTATATTTTCTGTTGTTCCCCGCCTCGATCTAGATGGAGAGGCGGGTAATAAATAAATAATAATAATAATAATAATAATAATAATAATAATAATAATTATTATTATTATTATTATTATTATTATTATTCCAGTGTTTCACAACCTTTTCCAATTGGTGAACCATGCTTGGCCTTTACAAAAAGAGTTTGTCCCTTCCTTCCTTCCTTCCTCCCTCCTTCCCTCCCCCCCCCACAACCCCACTTCACTGTGAGCTTTGAAACATAGCATCCTTCAAACAGATCCACAAAGCTCTGAGGATTCTGCCGGAACCGTAGCTCAGTGGTAGAGCACCTGCTTTGCCTGCAGAAGGTCACAGGTTCAATTCCTGGCATCTCCAGTAGGGGTGAAAAATTCCTGCCTGAAATCCTGGAGAGCTGCTGGGTTTGCATGGCACGACAACCCATTGTGGGTGACAAGCCATGGTGGGTTCTCGTGTCATGTGAACCCGGACCGATTCCCGTCAGGTGGCTTGTCTGAGGGCAACAACCCACCCTGACAACCCATATGTCCCATATGCCAGTGCACTTTCCCAAGCAGAGTCTCGGGGGAAAGTGCAAAATGTGCAGGACCCCGAGAACAGTCAAGGCAATAAAGAAAAAGATGAGGCTGTCAATAAGAATTAAAGAGAATTTTTACAAGCTAATTTGGAGATGGTATTTGACTCCGGTGAGATTAAATAGAATAGATAACAAATGTTCTCCAATGTGCTGGCGAGGGTGTCAGGAGCTGGGTACATATGCTCACATGAGGTGGAGTTGTAAAAATGTAATGGATTTTTGGAAAATGATTTTTGAAGAAATATCAGAAATTGTTGGAGTTGATCTAGAGGTTTGTCCTAAATTAGCTTTGCTATCAATAACTGAAAAGGTGACCGGTTCTCAAAATGTTAAAGAATTAATTATAAATTTGTTAACGGCAGGTAGATTAATGATAGCAAGGAAATGGAAAATTCAGCAAGTTTTCACTATTACCGATTGGTATAAAGAAGTATGGGATATGGCATTAAATGATATGTTGACTTGTAATATCAAATGCAAAAGGGGTCAATTAAAGAAAAACATTTTTAAGGATATTTGGGGTTTATTTTTGGAATATGTGTTTAAAAAGGGGGAAAGGGAGTATGCCCTGTCAAGATATGTTGTATTTTTGGAATAATGAACAATTATAGAGATATTGTATTATTCGGTCCCGTGGTGATGGGAGCACTATATAAGTTATATGTGCGTTATTTTCTTTGTATTGTTGAAAAATTTTAAAATAAAAATATTTTAAAAAAAGAAAGAAAGAAAGAAGAAAGAAAAAGATGAGGCTCTCACTGTGAAGGGGGTGTAAATCTCACCACCCCCTTTTTGCGAGCAATGTCCTTCACACCTTTGCTTTCTCTTGTCAGCTGTCAAGGGAAGGCAAAGTAAAAAAAAACCCAATTTGGAGCCTTTGGGGGTGAATGTCCAGTGTTGGTACCGGCTGCACTTTGACAGCAGGCATCCCCCAGGACATTGCCCAGCTGAGGCTCCCCATTTCTGCACTTGCGGAACTGCAGACCTCCGCAGTTGCGCAAGTGCAGCTAAAATAATAATATTTTTTTTAAAATAAAAAATATTTGTGCACACTGTGAGCGAAAAAAAAATAATAATAGAAAAAGTTTGCCAACCACTGACAGCCCCTCCAATGTGCCGCTTGGGCACTTTGAAAGGGCTATTGCTGGCTGTCAACATGGAGATCCCAAAATCGTGGTCTCTGGGGGTGGGGGACGGTTAAAGAAACAAAAACAAACAAACAAAAAAGCTGAGGCAAGTGTGGAGTTATCTTATTTGGGTTTAAAATTACAGTGTATAGGTAGTAAGTATAATGTGTTTTTGTATAGAGCATATGATTAGAAGCATGTATTCCTGCTGTATCTGGGTGTTATGTTAGGTGACTGTGACAGGATGGGCAGCAAGAAGGGTGTATTTGCATGTGTGACATGATTGGCTGAGAGAATGAGAAGGGGGTGGAGCCTGTGTTATATAAACAGTGGGCGGTGCTGAAGCTGACTGGAGAGAGAGAGTTGAGTGATTATATTAGGATTGTTAAGAGTTTAGCTAGTGAGTGCAGGGATATAACCTTGTGCTCAAGCATTCTCTTTTCCTCCTCCTTCTTCCTGTAACAATATGAAAAGTACTGGATATGGCCTGAGTGGGTTATGCTTCCTGGGGCTGGGAGGAACCAGGAAGTGGCTGAGGGCAACACCCACTGCTTCTGGCCTGAGGAGAGAGAGGTCACAGCCTAAGAGAGCTCAGTGGAAACACTTTATTTAAATAAAACGTAGGTTTGTTTGGAAGGCAGAGTCTGTGTGAGTCTGTGGGGTGTGCAGTACACCAACTTTGAAACACTTCCCTCACATGCTCATTTAGTTACTTGCTCTTTCCTGGAAACCAAGTTTGCCATTACTTCTGAAGCACTGCTGGTCTTTCAAACCAGGATTGTGAACTAGCGCACACTGTGGCTTGCAATCCCTGGTGGAAAGAAATTCCAAACCATAGTTTGCCAGTCTGGATGTAATGGAAAACTATGGTTTGTGCTAAAACAGAAGTAGCTAGGAGCATGCAAATGGAGAAGCCGAGGGAATGTGTGAACAGAAAACCTGTTTCTGTAGTGCCAAATTCTGGTGTGGCTGAACTGTCTGAACTGAGCTACTTCCACTTTGAGGCAATCAGTCTCTGTTTCACATGCCAGCTCTTTGTGCTTTGCTTTGCTTGTGGGGAAAGTTCTTCTGAGTATCTCTCCCTCTTTTTCCAGATGAAGAATTCAATCCCAGCACAGCTGGCTTGTGTTTACCCACTGACACGAAAAACAAGCCATGACTAACTTAACTCCCATTGATTTCAGTAGATCTACTCCAAGCCTGACTAAATCTGGATCCAACCCACTGTCCACTACTTTTTAATATTACTACTTGCATAATAGTTATTGTAAGACTCAGCACAGATTTAAACTTCTTAATCAAAGAAGCAAAAGATTAACAAGCAAGTGTTATAATATTAAAGACACTCCTCAATCCGTTTTCCATAATGAATATATATAGTATACACATAATAAAACTAGCTCTGTGAGGTGTCCCTTACTTCCTGACGGCATGGTCACCATGCCGTCAGGAAGGGTACACTGTCCAGGCAATTTCTGTGGATATTATTGGAGTGTGGTTTTAATTTAGTTGGTTGTTTATACCACTTCTGAGCCCAGCTCACCTGGAGTCAATTGTCACCATTTTAAAACACAACAAAATGAAAGACGTGTACTAAACACAATTCCCCTGTAAAAGGCCGTAACCATGGTACTGAATGGCCCAAATCAAAACTCCAGCTGTGTAAACTGTTTTAATTCTGGACAAAACATATAGAAATACTGTAGCAAGGACTGAAATCTGATTCCCCCACCCTTCATCACATAGTCCTCCTTTTAAACATTTAGATTTCTTAGATTCAGATTTCCTGAGTTGGGCAGATCCATAATATAAATAGATTAAAGGCTTTATAGAAGGAGGGCGTTGGGATGCATTTGGCTCTCGTGCACATATGCATACTCACAAAACAATTTCTACAAAAATCTTTTCCACTAACTCCACGCATTCCCTGGTCAATTCTGTAAGCCAGCAAATTACCTGTTCATCTAGGAGGCTTTTCTCTCCAGGGCTCTTCTAATGCTGAATCTATAAACTCCAAATACTGCTTTCCAAATCCCCTTCCCAGGAGTAAACTTTTTTTCTTTAATTTGAGCTGACATAATGTGATTGGACAGATTTCAAGGACTTCCACTGTTAAACTAGCCCACAAATCTGCCTAATCTATGCCTGGAGCATAGAAAAACAGCAGTCTCCCCACCACCACCACCACCACCTGGAATAGGAACGGGCCTTAACTGTAGATGTTTGTAATACAGCACATTTATACTACAGAGTTTATATGTAGTCCTTAGGTTCATCTCTGCAAATCAAGATGTAGATGTGTTTTGTACTAATTAGACTGGGGCCAGGGTGGGGAGATCTTGGAGCCAAACTGATTGCATTTCTAATGGTTCACATTTTTTCATTAATCATTAAAAGTTTCCTACAGAACAAGCCTGAAGGCTGAGTTCCATCTCTTTCCTCTTTTCCTGACTCCTTTTGTTTGAAGTTGTTTAGCTTTTCTTTGCCTATTGGATGGCTGCCACATCAAGGCCCTAAAGAGATCTTGACTATTTCATTCCTATTAAAATAAGTGACTGGTGCCATCCTGAGTCAACAGATAATACGAAAGATAACCGAAGGAGGGGCTCCACACTAAGATAATGCAAAATGACCCCTCTTTCCTTTCTTTCTTTCTTTCTTTCTTTTGTTGATCTTTTATTTCAAAAGAATAGCCGCCGGGACTAAAAATAAAAAGGAACCCAATAGTTATGGAATACATCCAGAGCCTTCCTGCAAGGTTCTCTTCTCAACAGACATCACAAAGATTCTCATCATTGATGATCATTAAAGGCACAATCCTATGCATGTTTAAACAGAAAAAAAGCCCAATATGGCTGCATGCTGGGAGTTATAGGCCTTTTTTCTGTCTAAACATGCATAGTATTCCACCCTTATCAGCACACATCCCTGTTATGGGGTGCTTCCTAGATGTTTACTCTAGAATTGCCACTCTTTGTTTACTCCTTTTGATGGGGCATCCAGATGACATTGTCATTAAACCATTGTTCTCCTGTGTTTTCCCCATGCTGCATTAATTTCTTTTGAGAGTTCATAAAATCTGACTTTTTTTTTTTTTTTAAGGAATGAAAGAGCAATGCAACCTATGCAGGTGGAAGTTGCCATATTTATTTATTTATTTTATTTATTTAATACATTTTTATACCACCCAATAGCCGAAGCTCTCTTCCATCCTTTTTAAGAACCATGGTTTTGATGTGTGTGCACTGATGTTTCAGGAAGTTGAGCCCTTTTGACACACCTTTTCACTTTGTCACACCTTCGCTACCACTTTCTAGTCGATACCATTTTAGCAGTGTGTTCCTTTTTAAACCGATTTTTATTTATTTATTATTACATTTATATTCCACCTTTTTTTCCTCTTGCAAGGAACCCAAGGCAGTTTACATGATCCTCCTCCTCCTCTCCATTTTATCCTCACAACAACCCTGTGAGGTAAGTTAGGCTGAGAGTCAGTGACTGGCCTAAAGTCACTCAGTGAGCTTCATGGCTAAGTGGGGACTAGAACCCGGATCTCCCCAGTCCCTGCCCAACACTCTAACCACTACATCACAGTAGCTCTCTTTTTAAATTGACTTTAAAATTGCCCTAAACACATTTTCAGATATCTATATCTATCTCTATCTATCTATCTATCTATCTACATACACCCATACACCCATATATACAGTGCCTTGCAGAACAGAAGTATTCACACACCCCTTTGACTTTTCCACATTTTGTTGTGTTACAAGCTGGAATTGAAATGGATTTAATTGGCATTGTTGCCCCTTGATGTACATAAGATACCCAACACTGTGAAGGTGCAAAATATTTTTATTGTGGCACAAAAGTTAAGGGAAAAAAAACAAACTGACACTTGTTGGTTGCATGAGTATTCACCCCCAAGTCAATACTTGGTAGAAGCACCTTTGGCAGCAATTACAGCTGGAGTCTTCTCAGGTAAGTCTCAATCAGCTTTGTGCATCTGGATCCTGCAACGTTTGCCATTCTTCGTGGCAAAATTGCTCCAACTCTGTCAGGTTGGATGGGTACTGTTGGTGAACAGCAACTTTCAAGTCTTGCCACAGATTCCCAATCAGATTGAGGTTTGGGCTTTGACTGGCCATTATAAGACTTTCAGGTTCTTGTTGTTAAACCACACCAGTGTTACTTTGGCTGTGTGTTTAGGCTTTTCCCCACACACAGCATTTTTCAGCAAGGCCAAAATGTTCACTTTTGGTCTCATCAGAGCAGAGAACCTTTTCCCACATGTTTGCTGTGTCACCCACAAGCCTTTTTGCAAACTCCAAACAGGCTTTGATATGGGTTTGTTTCAGCAATGGCTTTCTTCTTATTTATTTATTTATTATATTTATACCCCACCTTTTTTTTAATGGATGCCACTCATCCATTAAGCCCAGCTTTGTGGAGCATCTGGGTGATAGTTGTCCCATGGACGGTTTTTCCCATCTCAGCCGTGGAGCTCTCCAGCTCCTTCAGAGTTACCATTGACCATTTGGTTGCTTCTCTGACTAATGTCCTCCTTACCTGGTCGCTGAGTTTTGGTGGATGGCCTTCTCTAGGCAGAGTTGCAGTTGAGCCATATTCTTTCCATGTTGTAAACATGGATTTCACAGTGCACTGGGGGATAACAGCCTTTATAGCAACCAACTATTGTGCACATTCACCATGCTTCATGGAGAATGTACATATAATCTGTTCATGAAGAGGGAACTGTGCACATTCTCCAGCCATTATGCATAATCTCCAACAGACCTTGGGGAATTTGTATATTTTGACTGCAGTGTTGGACTGGGACTCAGGAGATCCGGGTTCTAGTCCCCGCTCGGCCATGAAATTCACTGGGTGACTTTGGGCCAGTCACTGACTCTCAGCCTAACCTACCTCACAGGGTTGTTGTGAGGATAAAATGGAGAGGAGGAGGAGGATTATGTAAGCCGCCTTGGGTTCCTTGCAGGAAAAAAGGCGGGGTATAAATATAATAAATAAATACATACATACATACATACATACATATGCAGTTTCCAACAGTTTTTGAGTTCTGTGCATATCTCAACACTGTTTTGTACATTCTCTGGGCAACATGCATAGTCTCCAAGAAACATTGGAGAATCAGAATGTGCATACTTCAGCATAATGTGATCATGATTTTGTAATTTGCCCATGCAATAAGTATGGTCTCCAAGGAACCTTAGAGAATTAGCAGAAATCAGCAACAGAAGAAAGGAATTTTGTACATTGTTTGCTTAGTATACTTTGTCTGCAAGTGATGTTACAGAATGTTCATGAATATCTAGTGACTGTGAGATTAACCTGAACAATGAATTCTACACACTGGGGCCATCTAGAATTCAGGCTGGCTCTAAACACACCCAGACTGAAAATAAAGTTGATTTCTGGAATTATAGAAAACAAAACTCAAATACAGCTCTCTCCATGGATCTGATGGTCAGCTGGCTTCTCTCTCCGCCTGCCCTGTTTATGGCCTGGTATGTACACATGCAACAGAATTAGGTGGTTGAGTGCTGAAGTGGTAGAAGGGGCTGTGCCTTTACAGACTGCAAGTGGTAATCATAGTTTCAATTGCTTGCCTGTGTGAAAACCATCTTCAAATTGAAAGGGATCATAGCAGGGAGCAGGTTGGAGCGGACATCCCCCAGCACCCCGCTATTTTTCTACTTGCGGAATTTTTTACCTGGGGGAGCATTTTAAAATAGTATTCCTATTTTTTAATATGGTCCACTTTCTCACATCAGGATTCTATCAGCTCATCCTTCTGCAGGTGTAGACCAGGCCTTTGTTCTGAATGTTTCAAGACAGGAGGTAGGCCATATTGCCTTGGAGAAATAAGTCAGGCTGGGGACAAACACAGATTGAGGAGGGACAGGAGCTCTTGTACAAACAGAACAAGCCAGGGCTATAAGGGAAGTGACAATCACTGGATGGATGGGAACATGGGTGTGTGTGTGTGTGTGTGTGTGTAGGCAAGAGAATGCGCACAATTCCCTCATCAACAGATTATATGCACATTCTTCATGAAGCATGGTGAATGTGCACAGTGGCTGGTTGTTATTCACACATTAACCATTAAACTCGCATTACTCCCAACACACACACACACACACACACACACACACAGTGTTATTAAATGTGCCACTACAATGGCAAGCTGTGGCTTATGCTGGCTCAGCTTGTCTGAGCATGGAAAGCTAAGTAGCGTCAGGCCTGGTTATTATTTGGATGGGAGACCCCTCCTCTAGTTTCCTGCATTGAGCAGGGGGTTGGACTCGATGGCCTTGTAGGCTCCTTCCAACTCTATGATCTATGAAATCTGTAAGCTTAGGTGCATTGTTACTCTCCTGCTCACACAGCTATGTTACACCCATCAATGTAGATGGAACATAGTGGAACGTACACACATAAAAACCACGAAACCTGCTGATCTGTGGAAAGTCACTTGCAATCCCACATGTAGCTTACAGCAGAAGAGCAAGAACTGGGTAGTGCTAATAACCCACAGTCTGGATGTGCACACATTTAGGTGCAATTTATTTCTGCAAATGCCAACTACAGTTTCTAGGAGCTAGATTGGGAGGTTGTTGATGATGATGATGATGATGATGATGATGATGATGATGATGATGATTTTATCGCCCATCTGGACGGCAACCGGCCACCTTGGGCGATGTACACAGATAAAAATACAAGATAAAAACAGAATAAAATACAGTTAAGCAATATAAAATTTTAAGATAATTAGCCCACCCCATATTCCCTTCTTCCTTTAGCCCCTCCCTTTCCTCAGTTAATCAGGCCCATTTCACACTGCATTGTTAGAAAGATGGTTTAGGGCGCAATCCTATGCATGTTTAGACAGAAATAAGTCCTACAACTCCCAGCATCCCCCAGCCGTGCTTAATGGAGGAATTGGTGCACCAAGATCGGTTTTACATCCCATAATAAGTTGTATACTGAGCATGGTTCTCCAGCTGCATGAGTAATGATGCACTGTAGCTCCACTCGAGTTGAGTACGCGTTTTCCTATAACTGCCGCTGAAGTAGGATTTTGTCGGGTTACATAAGCTCCAGCTAGGAGGGCTCAACACCTCTGGAATTCAGCCCAGTCTGCTTTTGTCGTGTTTTCATAAGCGCACAATGATTCAGACATCCCAAAGAGCTCCATGTCAGCATACAGGATTAAAAGGAGAATTAACCTTTTCTGAAAATGCGGTCCTCAGTTGCAAATGCCGAAGTCTTTTGAAAATAATTACAAGGTCACTTGGCACTGAGATCAAATCACGCACTGTTCCACTATCCTGATAAGAATTCAGATGAAAGACATTCAGATAAGGATGGAATGAAATGCTTAACTGCCTTTGTGATTTTTATTAAACTGGACTGTTTCATCCCATTCCATGTATATTACATCATAACAATGCTTTGGTGTGGGCTATGCAGACACTCTGACAAGTATATCAAGTGTTGGATTCACAAGGTGGTGTTTGGCTTTTGAAGAGCCTGTTCTAATAAAAGAAAAATGAAATAATCCCAAGCTTACCTCAGCTTCCTCTGCCACCTCCATGCAACTGGCCAAGAAACTAAGGAATCTCTCTCTCAACAGCCTTTTATTAGAATAATCATAGCAAGTGCCCTCACACATAGGGTATAATCCTATGCACACTTACTTGGGAGTAAGCCCCATTGAATGCAGTGGGACTAACTTCTGAGTAAACATGGGTAAGGTTGCTCGAGTATTCCTATCCATGCTTAATCAGAGGTAAACCCTTCTTTACTTAATGGGGCTTACTCCCAAGTAAGCGCATAAAGGATCGCAACCTTGGTATCTATTTTGAAGTCAAATGCTTGATGCTTAGGTGGTTGTTGTAGGTGGGGGGCAGGTGGGTAATTTTATAATTAGTAGGCCCCAAACTCCAGAACAAAGGCTGGCAACGTGTGACCCTCCAGATGTTTTGGCCTACAACTCTCATCATCCCTCAGCATTGGCTATGCTTGCTAGGGCTGATGGAAATTGTAGGCCAAAACATCTGGAGGACCACGAGTTGCCCATTCCTGCCCTGAAACATCACATTTCTGAGTTTTGTGTTATATTCCCAGTGCAATTTTTCCACCAATGCAAAGAGATCAGCTATTAATTTGCCTATGAGATGCAAGAAAGACCAATTAGTTTTCTTTCTCAAGATGGATTGGGAGGCAACCCAACTGAACCTGACATATATAAAATATGAGTCAAATTCCGAGAACTGGTATGAATCAGAAACAAAAACACAGAACCACAGAAGCAGCAGTATACCTCATCTTGAACAGTCATGTTGTTATGCGTGCTTCCCACACATCCCAGAGCACTGGGACGCTCCAGGGGCAATGCTTACTGGGATCTGATTTCCTTTGGAGAAGGGGATCACAGGAGACTTGAGGCATTTCTGTAATGTTTGAGATTATTTACAAATTTACCTGGTGAACATAGGTGAAAGTAAACAGCTTAACACGCCAGCAAAGCAAGTCCTCTGCTCCTACATCAGATCTCCAGAAAGAGGCACATTTGAATCTCCACATGCCTTTACATTACAGAGCCCTAGGGTACTTCCAGACAGACAGCTCCTAGGGCTAGTTCCACTGCAAGCTACAAGCAGAATTGTGGCTGACTTTCCACACTATCGGGGGATGTTGTGCATTTTGTGTGTGTACATCCCACTTAAACTGGAAGCAGCCTGAAGCGCAGCTCAGCCCTCTCTCTGTGCCTCAATCTCACAGTCTGTCCTAAATCTAATGTACCATTAGCCAAAGAAATTGCTGCACTGACAAGAGCGCCACTGCCTTTTTCCAGTGCACCAGTGATTATGCTGGAGGAGCACTTTGTAAACCTAAGATTTGTAACTGGTTGTGCCACTGGAACTTTAGTTGAATTCTCCCCTTGCGCATAATTTGGAACATTGTTTCCACTAGCACAATGTCACTTGCGCTAGCAGAAGGACACGGCTGACCCTGACCCTGACCCTGACCTCTTCTCTCTGAAATGGCTACTTTTGTTACTTTTACATTGGGCTTCTCTACACAAGGCATTTATTGTGTGCTTGTGATTCCTCACTCATGGTAGTTTGCGGGTGCTTTAAGTGACATCGTCATCCTCGAGGGCCTCTCCCGGTGGGCTTTCTGAGCATATCCGCAGCTTTTTTTTTTATAATGAGGAAAGTCTGGCATTATCTGGAAATGGTGGAATTAACTGCAATGAAGCTTATGTATTTTTGCAATTCTGCTATACCTCAGCGCCACCTTGTGGTTCTGTAATGCAACAGATAGAAAGGCAGAGAAAGAAAAATCCCCCCCCGGGGGGGGGGGTAAAGGAGATGATCCAAATCCCGCAAAAAATCCAGAAGCAGAAGCCTCGGTAAAATGGTGGGTTGAATGCCTCATGTAGAGAAGCTCATCATCTTTCGCTGGGGTGTGGGAAGGACACTCCAGGACCTTACACCCATTTCCGACCTTGTGGCACGAACATCTATACATTCCAACAACAGCTAGAACTATTTACATAATTAAATACCATGAGTAGTTATTTGGTTTCATATATAATATTGGGGGGGGGTGTCTCCCACACACATCAGTTCCATAGTGATCGGTGAAGATGCCCGTACAGAATTTCACTTTTGCTACTACAGAGACACACACACACTAACCCTTCAAGAGTTTGAAATATAGTGCCAATGGCACCTTGTCCTTGAGCTCCTCAGTCAATTGGGTACCTGCCCACCCAGTGGTGTAGTGGCAGGGCCAGCCCTCCCATTCTGCAAGCTCATGTGCATCGGGTGGTGGAACAGGAAGAGCAGTGAATGGTGCCGCTCTCTCCCCTGCCCCCCGCCAGGAGGGCCCGCTGCTGCCTCCCTGCCACCTCCAGCGGGTGCTCTGGAGCACTCCGCCAGCCGCTCTCCTGCTGTGGCGTTTGCCCGCCAAAATCAACCAATTCGGTGTTCATCATCATCAGGCGATCACTCGTGACCGAGTAAGATTGTCTTCCAGGATAAAAATTTACAAAAAGAAAATTTTAAAAGGAGGAAATTCTAAAGAAAAATTGTGTAGACTCTAGCGATAAGTCACAGTAAGTGACTGTGGAGGCCAATTCTAGATCCACACAGCTTCCCACAGTGAGGACACAGGTTACCAGATGGAAGATGGTCCTGTAAAGGATTCGTTTGACGTGCTTTTCGCTTAGCACGTTTCTCCCTTTCAGCTTGCACTCGGGCTTCTTCAAAGTCCAGGGAACCTTTGTGAAAGGCCAACCTCTATTTAGATCGTTCATGGGCCAGAGCTTCCCAGTTTTCGATGTTTATATTGCATTTTTTTAGATTAGCCTTATGAACATCTTTAAACCTCTTATATTGACCACCGATATTCCGCTTTCCATCCTTGAGTTGGGAGTAAAGTAACTGCTTTGGGAGACGGCAGTCAAGCATTCGAACAACATGACCGGTCCACTGAAGTTGGCGTTGAAGGATCATTTTTTTCAACGCTAGTAGTCTTTGCTTCTTCCAGTACACTGACATTTGTTCGCCTATGTTCCCAAGTAATTCGCAGGATTTTCCGGAGGCAACGTTGATGAAACCTTTCAAGGAGGTGGAAGTGACGTTTATAGATAGTCCATGTTTCGCAGGCATACAATAAAGTTGGTAATACAATGGCTTCATAAACCAGTGTTTTGGTCTTCTTACAAATATCCCGATCCTCGAACACTCTATGTTTCATTCGAGAAAACGCGGCACTTGCGGAGCTCAAACGATGCTGGATTTCACTGTTGATGTTAGCTGTAACAGAAAGATAGCTGCCAAGATAGAGAAAATGATCGACATTTTCCAGTATTGTCCCGCCAAGCTGGATAGATGGCATCAGCAAAGGGTTAGCTTGCACTTGCTGATGAAGCACTTTGGTTTTTTTGATGTTAGGTGAGAGACCAAGTTTTCCGTATGCTTCTGCAAAAGCATTTAGGATAGTTTGGAGATCATCCTCTGAATGTGTGGGGACCACATTATCATCAGCATACTGAAGTTCCACAACGGAGGTTGTAATTACCTTACTTTTTGCTTTCTGCCTGCTGAGATTAAAAAGCTTTCCATCTGTTCGATATATAATTCCCACACCAGTGGGAAGTTTCCCCTCGACAAGATGTAAAATCATGGCGATGAAAATAGCAAATGTTGGGGTGATAACACATCCCTGTTTATAAAAGGCCCTCTGTAGCACAAGACAGGCACCAGTGATCTGGCATCTTCGGACTGTGACACTGGCCCTCAGAGCTCCACGCTCTCTCTCGGTTACTCGAGCTTTTTGCTCTGCCATTTTCACAGCGCACCTCGCTGCTTCACCAGGACTAGGCTGACCATACGTACCGTTTTAAAAGGGACAGTCCCATTTTTTTCATATTTCCTGACCATCCCTTCTTTTTAATATGAATGTCAACCCAAAATAAACCCAAAATGCAGGCAGTTGTGTTGATCCATTATAGATAGATACCCCCAAAGAAAATCAGTCCATAGCATACTAGCTAATTTATTAGGATCAGCTGAAAAAAGTGCCAGAGCTCTGGGACCCAGTGTTCCCACTCCACTACACCATGGCTTCTTTATCAGAGGGGAGGGGGCCATTGCTCAATGGCAGAGCACCCATCTTGCGTGCAAAAGGCCCTGGATTTCATCCCTGGTGGTATCTCCAGGTGAGACTGGGAAAGACTCCTGTGTAAACCCCTGGAGAGCCACTGCCAGTCAGTGTGTAGGCAACAATGAGCTAGATCAAGCGTGGGGAACCTATGACCCTCCAGATCTTGTTGGACTACTGTGAAGGATTGAGGCCTACTCAGGCTTGAGTTAGGTTGAAGCCTGAAGGCCCAAATATCTCCTGATGGGAGGGGGCATTTGTGACTTTGGGGGTGCCACAAGGGCAAGGGCCACCCCCCTAACACTGCTACTTGTTGCTCGGTGCCCTTGGTGGGGGGGATTGTTTTTCCCTGTCTAGGGCCTGAACATATGCCTTGGAGGGGAGTCATGGGGCCAAGTGGGGGGTTCTGTGGGGGCCCCAATTAGTGTAGTGATGGGTAGAGAGAGATATGGCATTGGGAGGAGGACTAGCCAGGTAAGGGGAACACAGCCCAGACACTTAATGGCTGTGCCTTGTTCTGGTCCTCCTCGCACCCGCAGGTTTGGTGGCTGCCCTATCAGCCTGCCCTCGGGTCTCCGGATGCTGCTTCTAAATGCCAGATTGGTGCAAAATAAAACCTCCCTCATCCATGATTTAATAGTGGATGAGGCGGCCGATCTGGCATGCATTACCGAGACCTGGGTGGGAGAACAGGGAGGAGTTAGTCTCTCCCAGCTTTGCCCACCGGGGTACTTGGTGCAGCATCAGGGTAGACCTGAGGGCCGGGGAGGGGGGGTTGCCGTGGTCTATAGGAATTCTATCTCTCTCTCCAGGCTCCCTGTCCATCTGACTACTGGTCTGGAATGTTTGCACCTTTTGTTGGGCCAGCGGGACAGATTAGGAATTCTGTTGGTGTACCGCCCACCCCACTGCTCAACAGACTCCCTGGCTGAGCTGACGGAGGTGGTCTCGCTGGCGATGCTGAGGTCCCCCAGGCTGTTGGTCCTGGGGGACGTTAACATCCATGCTGAGGGCACCTTGTCTGGTGTGGCTCAGGAATTCATGGACTCCATGAATCCATGGGACTGTCCCAACATGTCATCGGCCCAACACATGTAGCAGGGCATACTCTAGACCTGGTTTTTTCAGCCGAGCATGGAGATGGTGATCTGAAGGTGGGGGACTTTGAATTGGTCCCCTTGTCATGGTCAGATCACTACCTGCTGAGATTTAGGCTAACGGCAGCTTTCCCCCTCTGCAAGGGTGGGGGACCTATCAAGATGGTCCGCCCCTGGAGGCTGATGAATCCGGATGGTTTCCAGAGGGCCCTTGGGGGGTTTCCAGCTGATATAGCTGGTGGTCCTGTTGAATCCCTGGTTGATCTCTGGAATAGAGAGATGACCTGGGCGGTTGACATGATTGCTCCTGAGCTCCCTCTCTGTAGTAGAGCTCGTACAGCTCCGTGGTATACCCCAGAGCTGATAGTGATGAAGCAAAACAGGAGACGGCTTGAGTGCAGGTGCAGGTGGAAGAAAACTCCTAGTGGATGCAATACCTAGAGGCAGTGAGGGTGGCAAAGAGACAACATCTCACTGCCTCTATCCAATCATCTCTTTGCCGCCCAGCGGAGCTCTTTAGAGTTAAGCAGCCTTTTCCTGCCTGTCTTCCTTTTGCTTATGCACACCTTGGCCCCAGACTGCCTCAGGTTGTTTTTAAAAAAACAAAACAAAAACAAAACATGGAGGCAGGAGGAGACACAGAATTCTGCATACTGTGTGGTTTGAGCTGGAAATGTCCCCCCCCCCCCCCTGGAAAGTTCACTGTGGAAAGAAAGAGGGAAAGGGAAAGGGAAAAGTTCACTTCTGGCAACCAGCATGCCCTTTCAGGTACTATGATAATTGTAAACCCAAGACACAAATTTCTTGGTCCTCCTGCCTGGCCCCGGGGCTAGTGTAGACCACGTCAAATTTATATAGGTAAAATGCTTATGAATCAACATCAGTTAATCCGATCCAACCTAGCTTTCCTTACAGTAAGGAAGGTTTCTGCGCAGGCCCAGCATCCAAGGTAGGCATGGTTGGGCATCTGCCACAAGGGTCACACACACACCCAGTAGGGGCCCACTGACAAGAGCCCCCTGGACTTGCTCCTCCTCTTCGAGATGCTTGTTTCCAAGATGCTTGTTCACCTGCCTCTTGCTGTAGCCCAGGCAACGGAGGTGGTGAGAATAAGGAGCAGGAGATGCCACGGCCTGCTTGCTCACTGGCTCCCTGCCTGTCAAGCAAGCAAGTGGCAGCAATGATGAGGAAGGGGAAGTAGGAGCAAAAGCAGCTGCTGACAATGGGGGTGAGAAGGTAAACTCACTGAGGGAGAGGACCTATTGAGAGTGTCTTGCCCAAGGGCACTCCAGAACCCGGAGCCAGCCTTGTTTCTGCCCCAAACTTCTCTGCCGGAGGGCAAGCTCCCCCTCATAAAAAATCACAGACAAATCAGCGAGTAAGTGATAATTCAATCTTGGGAAGAGAAAGGAGGCCGCACATCGGAATGGTTATCCTCAGGGATAAAAGCAATCAAGATATTGTTGTAGTAGAACAGTTTACATGATGAATTTTTGCTGCTTGAGAATACATCTGTTATGCTGACAAGCCTCCTTTATGTTCCAGATCTAGTAGGAGCTGGACGCCCCCTGGCGGCCATCTGGCATTAACGTAAACCTCAATATCAGGGCCAGATTTTGTGATTAAAGAACAATAAAAAGGTGGGGTTTTATTTTCCACATGTGTATGTGCACAGGCATTGAAAGATTCCAATTTGAATTAAAACACATTTGTGTTATGGAATAGAGTTTTATGGAATACAGTCCACTTCATCAAATGTAGGAAGTGAATCTGAATGAGTGATTGTCAATATAGAATCAGGGTGTGATAGTTAAGCAGGATTCAAATGTAGCTCATGCTAGAAAATTATTCTACTTAGGGTGCAATCCTATGCATTTTTAGACAGAAGAAAAGGCCTACAACTCCCAGCATGCCCCAGCCAGCCATAGCTTTAGGCCTTTTTTCTGTCTAAACATGCATAGGATTGCACTCTTAGTGCAGCACCACAGGGTGGGGATGGCTTCTGCTTGAAGTGGCTTCCCAAGTGGTTTTGGCAATTTTCACTATGCCAGCACTACCACTTTTGTCAGCTGGTTTCAATGGCATGGTGAAAATTGCCATATCTCTGTGTGAAACTGTTTCTCACAAACAGCTTCCCATGGAGCTTGGTGCCTACCTGTATTTTGCCATGAGCTTCTGTTAAAAGTGTGAGCTTGTGTGCTGAAGCACATAATAATAATTGGATGTACTGCTATATGTGTGAGATATAAGATAGATAGATAGATAGATAGATAGATAGATACAGAAATATATAGAGATCTAGAGAAGCAATCCAAAGAAGATTGCTTTAATTATATGGTTATGGAAATACAGAGTAATGAAAATGTACACTGAGATACAAACTTGGTTCCCCCCTTCCTTCTCTCTCTCTCTCTCTCTCTCTCTGTGTAGATGAAAGATAGATAGATATTGTTGTTGTAGGTTTGTGGGGGTTTGGACAGGAGCAGGTTAATGGAGACAGTATGGCAGCAATTATTTCTTAATGGTCAGCAGGTCACATTGTAAGACACATACTTTATTAGGGAAATTTCAGGTAGATGGCCCAAGAAGACTAGGAGATGATCAAAGGCACGCCTATGCTCAACCTGTATATTTGTAAGTAAACTCAAATATTACACAACAACATAAGCTCCAGTGACCTCCTTCCAAAGTATGTGCCATACATTGAACTTATATCACTCAAAGAAGTACATAACAAGAAGTTTCTTCCCAGGGCATACCTATATGGCATCATCCCAAAGTAGGTCTCATCCCAAAGTAGGTCATGCAGACTACAAGGGGCTGCTTTCCCAAATATCCTCATCTGCTGTATGGATAGGCGGGAGACCAGCATAAACCCAAAACATACAAATGCACACACACACAGTGCATGTAAACTGTGGTGCACCTGATTCCCAACTGAATGCTTTCTAGAAACAGTCTTGGCATGAGTGGAGTGTGATGCACCATTTTCCACTGATGTACATAGTTTGACATACCTTGTTGAAGTTCTCTAAATAAGTGGTTGTTTTGCTCTCTCTTATGGTCCCAGGATGAAACCAACAGATTTTGGAATACAGAAGATTGCTCTAGTAAGGGTGCAATCCTTTGCATGTTTAGACAGAATAAAAGGCCTACAACTCCCAGCATTAAATACAGTTCTGTGCAGACAAATATAATTTTGATTCAGCTACAGCCAATCTATAAATGTAATCCCTGTGCTCTATTCCCCAAAATACTTACTCTGATGAAGCCCTGAACAGAACCTGGAAACAAAGTAAAGATATCTTTTTTAAATTTTAAAATAATCCTCATCCTCATGAAGTGACAGAGTGGAGGACATGAGGATCTGTCCCAGGTGATTCTATTTTTGCCTTTCTCAGCTTTCTTCTGAGCTTCACTCACACGCTCTGCATTCAGGATTGTACAATTTGAAACATGATGATGCAAGAAGTTTTTCTGACAGGATTTATTTAAATAGGCTAATAGAACCTCTGATCCCTAGAGTGTGAGCATATTTAGAAAAGCTAACATTACACAGTGAATTTCCACTCATTCAAGGATCTGTTTTTCCAATAGTGAATGAGCAGTTTATAAGAGTAGGACTCCCTTTTAATGTCAATAAAAATTGTAAGCAATGGAGGCGCTGGGCATTTATGAGGCAGAAAACAGACCTTGCATTTGGAAGTCTCTCAAGATTTTTCTTGGGTACAGAACTCTCTTCAAATATAAAGGGCCTTGTGGTATTCAGAACCCCACTGTAGGTCTGTTACAGAGCAATCCTATACATGTCTGCTTGGAAGTAAGAAAGCAATCCTAACCCCCCTCAGACGGCTGTCCGAGGGGGGTTAGGTTAGGGCAGGGCATAAGTGCTGCTCTGCCAGCAGAAAAGAGTCCCACTAGTAGGAGGGAGACATCCACCCCAGAAGCTCACAGTACACCCTAGGAAAGCTCCACAGGTGTAAATCTACTACCAGTGGCGTTCCTGTTAGCAGTAGGCCCTTAAGTGTGCATTCCACAGGCAGGGTGGGGCAGATCTGGCCTTGGATCCAGCACCTCCATTTCCCCATGAGGCCACAGAATCGAGCCCCATGCCTATGCCAGCATTTTCCCTCCCGTTGCAACCAACAGGACAGAAAAATGTTAAAAGGAAGTGCCAAGGACAATGAAAAAAATCCCAGTTCGGATTGCTCTGCAGTGAACAGGACTATCACTGCAGCAGGTTCTGCTGAAGTTAATCCCCAGCCAGAGTTTTGGACTGACAACAACAGAATGTTAATGGCCCAGGATATTCAGGTGATGGCTCTAAAATTGGAGCTAGTTGTTGGTAGATTGTTATTGATACAGGAATATGCTTAACTACATTCAACTGGGGTCAGGGAGGTGCCTTCTAATTGGTGTTTTCTCTGTTATCTCAAACTCATCCGTTCTTGTTTTTCTCCCAGGCAGAATTAACTAAGAGCTTTCTGAGGAAGTGAGTTACGCCTTTTGTTAGTAAATCATCTAGAACCCGTTGCCTGAATCCTGGCAGTGCCTTCAGGGAACAATCTTGACACCACACATCCATCACATTCAAAACTGCTCATAAACTATAGGCTGACTGATTTTATGTTTATTTATTTCAGGATTTATATCTCACCTTTCTATTCACATCTAAGTGCTCAGGAGAGGTAACATAATATATTAAAAACAAATAACAATGGCACAATTTATAAACAAACACAACAAAAGATAAAACTACACAAACAATTTCTGGAGGGGGGAAAAATCATGCAAACTTCAGGCAAGGTACTACAGGCAAGCTACTATTTTAAGTCATTTGTCTTTCCTTGACAATGATCCCATAATTGTGAACTGTGTAAATAATATATGAATAGGTTAACTTAACAGGATGATGGATCAAGCAGGGGCCAATTGTACGAAATTGCTAGTATGACAGCTGCATTTCCACAGTGTAGTATAACAAGAATCAACCCACCATAATATTCTTCATGTGCGCCTTAACATGAAATGTCCTTTCATACTACGCCCTGGCTTATCCTGGTTTATCCCACACAGTACTGCAAAAATGAAACATTCCCCAAAGGGAATATGTAAAAATAAAGCCATTGGGAGAACTACTGTTATGAAATCTAGGTGATACAAAACCATGAGACCATTCTCCATCTCTTGTGCAATTGGTGTTGTGTGGGTCTCAGGGCCTTTGTTCAGGTTTTCAAGCTTTCCTTGAGAATCAGTTTTAGGGTCAAATGCTAAATCATTACATAGATTTCATAGATTTTCATAGATCATAGAGTTGGAAGGAGCCTACAAGGCCATCGAGTCCAACCCCCTGCTCAATGCAGGAAACTAGAGGAGGGGTCTCCCATCCAAGTAATAACCAGGCCTGACCCTGCTTAGCTTTCCACACTCAGACAAGTTGAGCCAGCCTAAGCCACAGGCTGTATAAAGAACATCCTGTAGACCTATCATTATTTCTTAGGGCCAACTCTAATGACTGTGTCTATTTACTCCCTCTCCCACACCAATTCAAGGTGGATAACTGGATACATGGTCTTATACCCCCTCAAAGATTCTGTATGCAGCTTTGCAAGGAATCTGGGATGCCAGATTTTGCTTCCTAGAAAAAGATCCCTGTGTTTATTTCACTGGAATGTGTGAATGGTGAACTATGTGATGATGACAAGTTCTTTGTGAATCATAGAATCATAGAATCATAGAAAAGTAGAGTTGGAAGGGGCCTACAAGGCCATCGAGTCCAACCCCCTGCTCAATGCAGGAATCCAGGTCAAAGCATCTCTGACAGATGTCTGTCCAGCTGCACCTTGAATGCCTCCAGACTGGGAGAGCCCACCACCTCCCTAGGTAGTTGATTCCATTGTCTTATTGCTCTGACAGTCAGGAAATTTTTCCTGATGTTTAGGTGGAATCTAGGTTCCTGTAACTTGAGCCCATTATTCCGTGTCCTGCAAACTGGGATGAACGAGAAGAGATCTTTGCCCTCCTCTGTGTGACATCCCTTCAAATACTGGAAGAGTGCGATCATATCTCCCCTCAGTCTCCTCTTCTGAAGGCTAAACATGCCCAGTTCTTTCAGTCTCTCCTCATAGGGACATGGTTGATCCACATGATTGTTTCATGAGTGGGATAGAGTATAATTTGAGTTGCACAGAGTTGCATTCTTAGTTCTTTATTTAATTACTCTGCATGCTGAGTATTATGTCTCTGGCTGGTACAGTTCAATTTCATGGCTCCAGGAGACAGACCTTGAAGAAAAACAATTCCAATAAAGTTAAGCATCCTTAAGCTGCTTTGAAATCAGTGAAATTTAAATGTGTGTAACATCATCTGGGTTGCACCCTAAGAATGTGATGTTTGCATTCTAAAACACTAGACGATCCAATAAAGCATACTATTTTGTTTTCTCTCCATGAACCAGGCTACAAATAATTTTATTAGCATACAAAGATATAAACAGTGTAATCTAAACTGTAATACCGCTATGGAAGCTGAAGGCACCAGGATCTACTTACTTTTGTAAACAGAATAATGCTGTGATACTAAACACACTCGCTGACTGGGTTCACATGACACACTAAGCCACTGTGGTTATTAAGCCATGGTGGCTTAGTGTGTCATTCAAACCTGGCTGTAAAGGATTAGTGAGGGTGGTTTGGCTTATTAACCACGCTGCTAAGCCATGGCTCAGTGTCAGCCTCTTCCTTCAGCAATTCAAGGAGGATGGTTTAGGAAGATTCCCTATGAGGAGAGAAAATGCCCATGTGGTTCTGGTCATATTGAATCAACAGAGTATGTTTTTTTCCCCACTGTCAGTTTTATATTGATATCTGTGCTAGGTTTATCTTGCCAATAATACATAAATTTCCAGGACATACAGGGCAATTTTATATCTCCCTATTGCTACAAGATGCAAGCCCTGGAATTAGTTATTTAGTTGCAAGATATTGTGCCGTTATGACTGATATACGCCGGAGGTTGGTATGTTCCACACAGTAGGTTTTTGAACTGCTTTTAGAAATTTTAATCGTTTTATTTAGAAATTTAGTGTATTTTACTGTATTTCTTTGCTGTATAACAGTTTTAAATTAATTGCTATATGTGCTTTGTGCTTCTACTTTATGTGGATGAGCATGAGCTATTTGTATTGCTGTACTTGCATATTGTTTACCCTGTGAGCTTCTTGTATGCAGAGAATGTTTTATTTTGTGCTGGTCTATGACTGTAATAAAGAGATTCAAGCCATGGCTTGTTCTAGGGTTTATATAACCGGTGGCTTAGTGTGTCATCCAAACACAGACGCTGGTTTCTTCATCCCTCCAGGTGTTTGGCTAGTGACAAGGGAGGCTAAAAATTCCCTGCCATTCCTGTTCTCACAGGTGAACTCGGTTCCCAAGTTCTACCTAGCAACACATTGTGAGGTGTCTGCCCAAGACCACCTCCTTCACCAACTCTCCCTAGCAACTGATTGCACTGCAGCAGCACCCACCCACCATCATTTCATTCATCACAGCTTTATGGCTCACACCTGTGCTCCTTCCCTGCTTAGCTTCTCCGAGATGTCTTTTTCCTTCCCCACCTTTCTCCAGCTGTGTGTTATCTGTACTCTGGCCTTGAAGGAGCTTGTTTTCATGTTAAATGTAGCTGCAGTTTGGACTCTGCTTCTCCCCGGCCTGCCCTATTTCCCCACTCAGTTGTTCAGGGTGCAGGAGCCCTGAAATGCCTATGAAGGGGGTGATCCCTGATGTTCTGAGGTGCAGGGTTTGTAGCTCCCCAAAGTGTGGTTCAAAATAAGAAGCACAGGACATTCCCCCATCACACTTCAATAAAACAGCAGCATTTCTGAGGAGATAAACCCGATCAGCATGCAGCTGCATTCCTGCCTCCCCTTCTCTCTCTGTCTCTGACTTGCCCAGTGAACTGGAGAGTAAAAGTCTACTCAACAGTAAATCATTGTTTTCAATGGACTTACTCAGAAGTAAATCACTGTGACTTCAATGGGACTACTATAAAAGTGGATTTTACTCAGTCTCAAAGAAGCTGTGGAGAGAAAGGTGCTAGGAAGTCTTCAATGGCACTTACTGTGCCCCCCCACCTCTTCAGAGAGACATCAGGCTGAAAGCGGAAGAGCCAGAGAGAAGCCATCTCTCTCTTTCTTCTTTCCTTGCTGGTCTGAAGTGCCCTGCCATGCCCCAGAGGAAACAGAAGGGGGAAGAGTATGGTGGAGGAATTTCCTTCTCACATGGAGAGCAGCTGGGGGGAAGAAAAACTTTCTGCAGTTCTGGTGAGGTTTGGGGCTGAGAAGCTAGTTACAAGCCACTTTTTTAGTCAATTAAGATGTTTTTGCTATAGCAGTGCTTCACTGAATTGTTGGGTGGGGGAGAGAGACAACAAAATGGAGAGGGGTGGGAGGGCAATAATGGGTGGGGGGACTTCTTCTTGCATGGAGGAGGAAGGGTGGGTGGCTGCACGCACAAACATAGCAACAGGAAAAGCTCCCCGCTGATCTGGTGAGGATTGGGGCTCTTTGGCTACAGGTGACACTTATATGGGAGTGGAAATGGGCGGTGGAGACAGGAACAACGGTCAGAGGAAAATGGCGGGCTGCAGGGAGACTTGGGGAAAACATAAATACTCCCAGCTTGTGAAGCCGACCAATAGAAAAAAAGCTAGTGACATAGCAGCAATGGACCAACGGGGGGGGGGAGAGCTGGTGACACAGCGCTGACACAACTGACCATGGGGCACTGTTTCTGCTGCAAAGACGCCTGGGATACGTGCTGCTCCCGCTGGAAGTATGAGGGGGAAAGGCGGGAAAGTTAAGCCAGAAGGAAAACTGATCATCTGTCAGACGCTCACACAAGTAAACTACAGTGCATAGCTAAAATTTCCACAAAGGTTTAGCATGCTGTGCGAACCCACCCACTATGGCGTAGGCCCCACTGAACACATCAAGACTTAAGCATGAGTAAACATCCATGGGACTGTGCTATGGAGCTGTTTCTTTGCAGACAACGGCTGTCATCCAAAGAACCAAGAAACAAGTTCCATCAACGCAGGAGGGCTTTAGACTTATTTTATTAACAGTAGCCCAACCCACCACCACCACATGGTAAACTATTTTCAAAACTTAATTGACCTTCAAAGTTAGTTTCAGAAATGGCATGGGTGGTCAGTTGTTCACAGAAAAAAGGTTTTAAAATTTCACTGAGCTAGCACAGGCTCTTATGCATGCCTATGTTGCTCTTTGGATCCAGGCCCAGGAAACCAAGAGGAAAAAATGTGATGTTGTCTTTACCAATTGCATAGACAAGGGGCAGAACCAAGTAACCACCCGCAAGCAGCCAGCCCTGCCAATTGGTTCTGAAACCAGCGCCCACCGCTTGCACAACAGAGATTCAGTGCTTCTGGGGGCAACCCAAAATGAGCAGAAACGCTTGTTTCTGAAATGGAGCAGGGCAGCAGAGGTCACATAAGGGAGCTCCACTGACCTTCTCCCTTCCAGAAACTAGTATTTCCACTCGTTTCGGGACTTCCTCTAGGAAATGTTCAATCTCAGTAGTGCAACAGAATTGGCGGGGCTGGCCACTCGCAGAATGGAAGCAGCAGTGGGCCCTGCTCGCAGATGGGCAGCATTGGATACTGCCCTGTGTGCTAACAGAGACGTATTTCTATAAACTAGAGTGCAGGCAGTGCAAAGTATGGCAGATAAATGAAGAATAGGGGCCCTGCACACACCCTGATGCTATGAGCTCACAAATCCAGGCCTGTGGCTTATGCTGGCTCAGCTTGTCTGAGCATGGAAAGCTAAGCAGGGTCAGGCCTGGTTATTACTTGTGTGGAGAAAGCCCGAACACAAGTTTGCACACACACACACACACACACACACACACTTCCCCTAAGGGAGGGGGCGAGGGAGGAGGGATGAGATCACCGGGGAACCGGGGCAGCAACCAGACAAGTCATCAGCCCCAACAAAGGAGGGCCTCGGTGGAGATCCACAAAAACCCAGGAAGGACCATCAAGGACCATCAACGAGCAGGGCAGTCTCAAAGAGCTGCAAAGTACCACTACGTCACCTTCTTCCCGGGCAGGAATAAGCCCACCTGAAACGAAGGGGCAGGCATAAGCCCCCACCTGACCTAGAGGGCGGGGAGAGTGGGAAAATCCGGGGTAGAAAACCCCTCTCCCTTCCGGTAGAGGGTTGTTGGGAACCACGGGTACGCCAGGACCAGATCTACCTTAAAGCAAGCAGTCCGAGTACACCGTTCTCATCTGCGAAGCGTCGATCGGGAGCTAGGCTGAAACTGACTAGAAGTATTGTCTCTGATCTAAGGACATTGACCCGATTCAATCTGCTAGCCTGGGAGCCTGCTCATTGGGTAAGACGGGGGTCAGCTAAGGTTGTGTTGACAGTGTAGTATTCCTGAAGAGCTGCTAGTTACGTCTGTGTTATTGGATAAACAAATAAAAGCCTTATTTGGTCATTTAAAGGGCTGTGGTTTTCCTCTTGTACGCGAAAGTCTCGGAGGTGATTGCCGGCGGTTATACAGGCTACCTCTCATTGCCGGTTAACCCTATAATTGCCGGACTCACGCAAAGGATCCTGTTGCTGATCCTTCACAACTTGGATGGGAAACCCCTCCTCTAGTTTCCTGCATTGAGCAGGGGGTTGGACTCGATGGCCTTGTAGGCTCCTTCCAACTCTATGAAATCTATGAAATCCCCACAGACTTATCCATCTCCCTGTATCTCTCAAAAATGGCAGTCTGTCTACTTTATTCTCTCTCTCTCTCTCTCTCTCTCTCTCTCACACACACACACACACAGAGACCTAGCTTACTCCTATGGCAGGGATGGGCAACTATGGGAGGTCCGGGGGCTATTTATGCCCCGCGGGCCCTCCCCCATGGGCTGCACTCTATGGGATGCTAGGGGGGAAATGGTATTTACAAGCTAAATTTGCAAGCTAAACTTGATCCTTTTGGGGCAATATAGCGCTATGGATGCCACTTTTGGTTTAAAAAGGGTTTTTCTGAATTTGACGGTGTGGTGGTGGGCACAATGGGGTGTGTGACAGGGGCTGTATGATGCCCATTGGCTGCGTTTTGCCAACTCCTGTCCTATGGAAACACATCACCTGAATCTCTCAGGCTATTAACAGTTTATTGTGAAATCCAAGACTCTGGCTAGGTTTTATCTTAAGGAAGGGGTGGAATCTGTGGCCCTCCAGATGTTGGACTACAATTTCCATCAGACCTACATTGGCCATGCTGGCTGAGGCTGATGGGACTTGAAGTCCAGCAACAGCTTGAGGGTCACTGGTTCCACACCCCTTCCTTAAAGCAACCTACAGTGATAGTCCTATTCACAGAAATCTGATAGGATATTCATAACAGCATTGTAGTACTTAGGTTTTGGATATAATTTAAAATATCTTTTTGTCTTAAAGTCTGGAGTACGTGGGAAAGTTGTGGGAAATATTTGCTTACAAGTGCTACAGTGGAATTAAACACAAAGTTAAGAGTTGAAGAAGTACACTACTTCAGATCTTAGTAAGTAGGGGAGAGACAAGGAAAATTCAGTGAGTGGGGAAGGGGACAAGTTTCTCAGAAGGATGTAAGGCCCACTCTTGGATATATTTAAGATTAAAGAATTCAAAGCAGTGTATTTTAAGAGGAATTGTTGCTGTTCCTTTATATATTATCATAACTGTAGCAATATTAACAGAGGTCAGTCCCTGTCTCCCTCTCTCTCTTATTTACGCAAAGCGAATTGTGCCTTTGGCATACATAGCTCATACATTGAGGTCGTCTAAATAGAGTCCCCAATAAATTTTATGACAATAAACATGGTGTGGGTGGAAAATCAGACAGATGGCATGCTACATGAGTCCATGTACCAAAACCAATTTTGCAAAGTAAATATTAAGACCACTTATTACATGTAAGGCTGGAGAGCTACAGACGGTGATTCCACGTGGGAATTCAGTCAGCTGCAATGTCAAGTCACAGGTTGAAGAAAATGGTTCCATATAAGTAGAAATCTGGTGAAGCAGAGTATGACGAAAAGAATTACTCACCATCTGTCCGGCAGCTGCAGACAAATTGCTTCCTATGTGGTTACATGTGTATTAGTAAACGACCTCGGAGTAAATAGGCATCTGTAGTTATCCACTGTGGTAGTGTTTGAAATGCCACTGAGAATTTGTATTGTTCATGATTTATGTGTAGAAATCTTACACTAGAAATCTATTGCAGGGGTGAAGGACCTATTAGGATGGTCCACCCCAGGCGTCTTATGGATCCGGATGAATTCATGAACGCACTTGGGGAACTGGAGCACGCAAATGGGAGCTCGGTCGAGACCCTGGTGGATGACTGGAATGCTGCAATCACCAGGGCATTAGACCGAGTGGCCCCGAAGCACCCTCTTCACCTGAACTGAGCTTGCACGGCACCTTGGTTTACTCCATTGCTTCGAGCTCTGAAGCGGGAGGTGAGGCTAGAGCACCGATGGCGTAAATCCCACTCTGAAGACGATCGGACACAGGTCAGAGCTGCATCTTCAGCCTACCGGGTGGCGGTGGAGGCAGCAAAGAAGAATTTCTATGCTGCCTCCATCGCGTCTGTGGAGTACTGCCCTAGGAGGCTGTTCCAAGTGGTCCGGAGCCTGGTCGGTCCAGTTGCTCTGGATCCGTTGGAACAGTCTAAAGCCTCCTGTGAGGCTTTCGCAAAGCACTTTGCAGATAAAATTGATTGGATTAAGAGTGGGATTCCATGCGTCATGGACACAGTGGGTGAATGGGAGGAGGCCAGTGGCAGTCCGGTTTTGTGGAATCAGTTCCAGCTTCTTCCTTCTGGTGAAGTGGACAAGGTGCTTTCTTCTGTTAAGCTGACCACCTGCTTGCTTGTGCTCAGCTTAACAGATGTCCTGGCTTGTTATGAGCTGCAGGGAAAAACTGGATGGGGAGATCAGGGCGGTAGTGAATGCCTCCCTCGAGGAGGGAGTGATGCCATCAGCCCTTAAGGAGGCAGTAATAAGACCACTTCTAAAGAAGCCCTCCTTAGATCCCCAAGATTTGAACAACTTTTGCCCAGTCTCCAATTTGCCATTTCTGGGCAAGCTGATTGAGCGAGTGGTGGGAGCTCAGTTGAAGGCACATTTGGATGAAGCCAATTATTTAGATCCATGCCAGTCGGGCTTCAGGCCTGGACATGGGACAGAAACTACCTTGGTCGCCTTGGTGGATGATGAGGAGGGCTTTGGATAGGGGTGAATGCTCTTTTCTAGTCCTCCTCGATCTCTCAGTGGTTTTTGATACCGTTGACCACGGTATCCTCCTGAACCACCTGGAGGGGTTGGGCATGGGAGGCACTGTATTGCAGTGGTTCCAGTCCTTCCTCTCTGGAAGGTACCAGAGAGTAGTTCTTGGGGAGGAGGCTTCGTACCCTCGTCCGCTCACTTGTGGGATGCTGCAGAGTTCCATCCTCTCCCCGATGTTATTTAACATCTACCTAAAGCCCCTGGGAGCTATCATCAGGAGGTTTGGGGTGCGCTGTCATCAATATGCTTTGACAAGGTGCTTGGATGGGTTCGTGCAACCACGTCTGTTCTGGATCCTTGCCCCTCTTGGCTTATAAAAACTAGCAGGGAGGGAACGGCCGGCTGGGCCAGAGAGGTGATCAATGCCTCCTTGCGAGAGGGAGTGGTTCCATGCCACCTGAAACAGGCGGTGGTGAGACCACTCCTAAAGAAACCCTCTCTGGACCCGGAAGATCTTAACAACTTTAGGCCAGTGGCAAATGTTCCTTTCCTGGGCAAGGTCCTTGAGTGGGTGGTGGCCAACCAGCTCCAGGCTCTCTTGGATGCATTTCAGTCAGGGTTCAGGCCTGGTTTTGGCACAGAAACATCTTTGGTCGCCTTGTATGATGACCTATGTTGGGAGAGAGACAGGGGGAGTGCGACCCTGTTGATACTCCTGGATCTCTCAGTGGCTTTCGATGCCATCGACCATGGTATCCTTCTGCAGCGGCTGAGTTGGGGATGGGGGCACTGCATTGCAGTGGTTCCGCTCCTACTTGGATGGCCAGCTCCAGAGGGTGGTGCTTGGGGAATGTTGCTCGACCCCATGGACTCTCCAGTACAGGGTTCCTCAGGGGTCGGCCCCATGGACTCGGCCCCATGGACTCTCCAGTACAGGGTTCCTCAGGGGTCGGTCTTATCCCCCATGCTATTTAATATCTACCTGAAACCACTGAGTGGGGTCATCTGGAGTTTTGGAGTGCGTTGCCATCAGTACGCTGATGACATGAAGCTCTATTTCTCCTTTTCATCTTCAGAGGGTGAGGCTGTGGATGTGCTGAACCGGTGCCTGGCTGCGACAATGGACTGGATGAGGGCTAACAAACTGAGGCTCAATCCAGACAAGACTGAGATGCTGTTAGTGGGTGGTTCCTTTGACTGGATGGAGGGTGTTCAACCTGTTCTGGATGGGGTTGTACTCCCCTTGAAGGAGAAGGTTTGTAGCTTGGGGGTGCTCCTGGAGCCATGCCATCTTTGTCACTTGAGGCTCAAGTGGCCTCAGTGGCAAGGAGTGCCTTCTACCAGCTTCGACTGGTAGGCCCAGTTACGGTACACCCCTATCTGGACAGGGATAGCCTGGTCTCAGTAATCTACGCTCTGGTGATCTCTAAACTAGACTACTGCAATGCACTCTACGTGGGGCTGCCTTTGAAGACTGTTCGGAAGCTGCAGCTTGTGCAAAATGCGGCAGCCAGGCTTATTGCGGGGACCGAAAGGTCCAAGCACATTACACCTGGTTCTGGCCCGTTTGCACCGGCTGCCAATATGCTTCCGAGCCGAATTCAAGGTGCTGGTTTTAACCTATAAAGCCCTACACGGCTTAGGACCACAATACCTGACAGAACGTCTCTCCCAACCACAATCTACCTGGACACTACGCTCAACATCTGGGGCCCTCCTCCAACTGCCACTTCCAAGAGAGGCTCGGTTGGTGGCAATGAGGAGGAGGACCTTCTCGGTGGTAGCCCCCCAATTATGGAATAAGCTCCCCACTGAGACCCGCCTGGCGCCAACCTTACTATCTTTTCGGCGCCAGGTTAAGACTTCCCTCTATGCCAAGGCATTTAATAGTTAGAAGCTTGGAATAGCACGGGGGGGGGGGATTGTCACCTGTAGGCTCAGTTGTATTGGCATTTGGACTGTTATTTTAAACTGTGTTTTTAAATTTGGTTTTTAATTTTTTAAACTATTTTGTATGCTTTTATTGTTGTTTTTATGTATAAACTATTGTGAACCGCCCAGAGAGCTTCGGCTGTGGAGCGGTATATAAATGAAATAAATGAATGAAATGAAATATGTGGATGACATGCAGTTCTACCTCTCCTTCAAGTCCTCACCAAGGTTGGCTGTTGAGACCATGTCCAAGTGCCTGGAGGCAGTGGGTGGCTGGATGGGAAGGAACATGCTGAAACTGAACCCCGACAAGACCGAGGTACTTCTGGTGGGAGACAAGGGAAGGTTAGGGAATGTTCACCTGGTGCTGAATGGGGTACATCTACCCCTGAAGGACCAGGTCCGCAGCTTGGGAGTCATTCTAGACTCCCAGCTGTCCATGGAGGCTCAGGTGTCAGCTGTGAGCCGGGCGGCGCTGTATCAGCTCCATCTGATGCGGCAGTTGCACCCCTACCTTCCTAATCATCTGCTCCCATCAATGGTTCATGCCTTGGTCTCCTCTCGCCTAGACTACTGTAATGCACTCTACGTGGGGTTACCCTGGAAGATGGTTCGGAAGTTGCAGCTGGTACAGAACGCGGCGGCTCACCTGGTTAAAGGCAGCCACCGGCAGGATCACATCACTCCAGTGCTCAAGGAGCTGCACTGGCTACCAGTTGCTTGCCAAGCCGAATTCAAGGTGTTGGTTTTGACCTTTAAAACCCTATACGGCTCCAGTCCAGTCTATCTCAAGGAGCGTCTCCAGCAACACCAAGTAGGCCGCTCAACAAGATCTGCCACAGACAGCCTTCTCCTTGTCCCCTCAGCCAGAGCAGCTAGACTGGTGGGGACTAGGAAGAGGGCCTTTTCTGTGGCGGCTCCCATACTGTGGAACTCTCTCCCCAGTGACCTCTGCCATGCCCCTTCCTTGATTAGCTTCCGCTAGGCATTAAAAACATGGCTTTTCAGGCGGGAATATGGGGTGGGTTAGGATTTTTAAGTTTTGTACTGTTTTTAATTGTGTTTTATACTGTGTGTGTGTGTGTGTGTGTGTGTGTTCCCCCCCCCTGTATTTTATTGGACTGTACATCGCTCAGAGTGGCCGGATGTCTGGCCAGATGGGCGATTCATAAATATAATAAATAAATAAATAATAAAATTGGAACCATCCAAGCAGTCACTAGCGACAATTCACAACAAGTCACTAGGTTTAAAAGTTCTGATTGGTAACTATTTCTACAAGAAGACAATAACAAGGGCACAAGCACAGCAATAAAAATAATAAAGGTCCATAAGGTAGGGGGGAAAGAGTTAGGATTGTATCAGAGCAGCTGTAAAAATTATACAAGGATAGCACACTGGACCAGAACAACTCATAAGATTTAGCAGTATTTCGACAGGTTAAATGTTGATTGGTAAAAATTATGAACGGATACCAGTTCGCAATTAAATAGGCAGCATGTGTTTGCCCAGTGGCTAAAGTAATTTATTTTGTGAGTTTGCTCATTAAAGCTAATTTCCAAAGCCTTTAATAGCATTTGTCAATGTCTGGCATATGGTGACTCTTCTAATGTGAAGCTATTTCCAAACTTGAGGCTGGCATGGCACAGCTTACAAGGTCTCTGTGGCCAGGGGGGCGGGGGGGGGATGTAATCTAGGCTGTCCTCAAAATGTTAAGTAAAGCCTGTTGATTAAGGTAAGGCAAGAGGACTATTTAAGATGGTACTAAGCTCTTCCAAATAGAGTTTCAGATGCTTTCAACCATCTCATAAGTGCACCACATATGTAATAATATGCCAATCTTATCACCATTCAGCTTCCCATACACTCACTGAAACCACCCCCCAGCAGCTTACTTGCCCTCCCAAGCCAAAGTCCCCCACCCCATGCTGAAGCTGCCCACCCACTCCCATGCCCACCCACCAAAGCTCTCTGCCCACCCAAGCCACCCGTCCATTCACCCTCCTCTCTGCATTTCTTTTACCTGGCAGCGGCTTCTCCTCACTTGGCCTGGCTGGCCCCACTGGCAAAGCACTGCAGCACCAGTCTGGCTGAATGTAGGCCCCACAAATGATTTTAAACTTTTTTTGTCACTTATGTTTTGAGTAGCAGCAATATGAACCAATAAGATGCTGCCTTTGGGAAGGACTTGACCAATGAGGGCACAGGGGCAATGTAAAGACTGTCTTGTGCACTTATTGGCCAAGACCCCTCCAAAGGCTGCATCTGATTGGTTCAGATTGCTGCTACACAAAATGCAAGTTAAAAAAAATTATTTCAAAATGGGGAACTACAGGGCCTGCAGGGTTGGTTTTAGCAGTTCCTTCTGCCAGCAAAGCTAGCTGGGAGGGTCAGCAGGAGGAGGAGGAGGAAGAGGAAGAGGAGGGTTGCTGCAGCAGGCTCAGGGGCAGATGGGGCCTTCTGAGCCTGTAGGCTCTCAGCAGCTGCCCATCCATGCCAACCACTGACACCAGGGCTGGAACAGGCAACTCCTGCCAGGGGCAATCAATTAGGCTATAAATATGAATTCAATGGGACTTACCGTACTTTTGGGTAGACATGTTTAGGATTACACTGTTAGCCTATTTTAAGGGTTTATCGTTATTTTCTCCTCTACATTTTAATTGTATTTTAAATGCATATCATATTTTAATGCTTTTAATTTTCTTGTAAACTGCTTAGAGATGTTTTTAAATATGGGCAGCGGTATATAAATCTATTAAATAAATAATAAATACATTATCCACAGATGTTTATTTTTCTCTCAGATGTTTAATTTTCTCCTTTTAAAAAAAATAATAATAAACGTATATACTTAATGCTCCATGTTCTTCTTACCTTCATAGGCCTTGGATACAAAAGTTAGGTCACTGTGTAGAACAATTCAATGAGAAACCAAACTGAATTCTTGCATAGGAAACATGAAGCTGCAAATTTAGTGGCCAAACAGAAGGCAAATGTGGATGTCTTCACAAGTGGATAACACTGTCTTTGGTCAGTGTTATCACCAAATTATGAAAAGAAAAGAAAATGGAAGATTTATAGACTCATTGTCTCAAAATTAGCACACTGAGGCTGTCTTTTAGGACATATTTTTCAGAAGTGGTATAGGAATCAGTGATACAGGCTTTGGCTTGAAGTCCACATAAGAAATCTTTGGCAATCTATTGCTGCGGCCTTAAGAGACCAATCCTATCGATTTTGCCCTTGCCACTCAAACTTGGAGGCTTCCGAGTTTCCAAGGAGCGATGGTGGCGATCTTTGCCTCCCTGGCCTCCATCTTTCCTGATTTTTGCTAGACAAGCTTTTCAGCCTGTCTAGCACGGGTGCTAAGAAGGGGAGGGAAGGAGACTGGCAGAGGCTCAGGATAGCTTATATCCTCTCTAGTCTCCTCCCCCACCCACCAGAATGCCCCCCTTCCTCCTCCAAGGTTGCTTTTCTGACCTCGGAGAGGGAGCAGTTCCCTCATGTCAGCTGTGAGGGGGAGGGGGGCGGATCTCAGACTTCTGCTTCTGAGGTCAGAGCACAGGACCGGTGCAGGGCAGTTTGGCGCCCTAGGCTAAATGAAATTTAGTGCCCCCCCTCGTGCTGTGGGAGGGGGCTCCGGAGCAAAGCAGCCCTGCTCTGCAAACCCCCCCCCCCGTGCCGCCGCCACCACCAACCTACCTTCCCCCTGCCCTGGCTGCCGCCGCCTCCTCCGAGGAAGTGACGCGACGGGACCCCCGCGCTCTGTTTTTTGCTGGGGAAACCAGGGCAACAGGGCTGTTTAAGCCCTGTTGCCCTGGTTCCTCCCGCCAAAACAACGCGGGCGGGGATCCGGAAGCGACGCAACGCGGAGAAGGTAGGTGGCGGGGGGGTCGGGGGGGTGGCGGCGGCAGCAACAGGCGGGGGAGGCACGGCGGCAGGCGGGGGAAGGCGCGGTGGTGGTGGCAGCAGCAGGAGGGCGGGGGGGAGGCGCGGCAGGGGCGGCGCAGCAGCAGTGAAGAGGAGCGCAGCATTTCTGCGCCCTCTTCAGCCGCGCACCCTAGGCAACCGCCTAGTTTGCCTAGCAGTAGCGCCGGCCCTGTCAGAGCACTGTCTCCGACCTTGGAGGGGTTTTTCAAGCCATCCTATGGTCCCTGGGATGCTTGCTCAGGGACCATAGGATTGCTCTCTCTCTCTTACATTTTCTTAGTCACAGGTGTCATCTACTTACACAAATAGGGTAAATGTGTGAGACTTGGTAGATCACAGAAGTGTTGCTCAGGTTTTTGTGGGCCTTTGGGCAAAAGGTTATCTTGTTATCCTTCAGGAACATAAAAAAGAAAATCATGCTCTTGAGAATGTACAAAGAAATTTCCAATAGAGGCAGTTCCTAGGTTACGAACGAGTTCCATTCTTAAGAATGTCTTTTAGTCGAATTTGCATGTAAGTCGGAACAGCATAGTGTTCTATATGTTAAAATCGGCATTTACGCAAATTGCGTAAATTGCGTAAATTACGCAAATTGCATAGAATACAGTCATGCCTTGGATTGAGAGCATAATTCGTTCCGGAAAGGTGCTTGTAATCCAAAACACTCTTATATCAAAACGAAATCCCCCCAAAAAAATTTGTACAGAGATTTTTAATTTAAGCCGTACTACAGTACTTGTATTGCAAGACGACGCTTGTATATCAAGTCAAGAAAAATTAAATAAATATTAAAAATTTTGCTTGTCTTGCAAAACGCTCTCAAACCAAGTTACTTGTAATCCAAGGTATTACTGTACTATGCTATGTACTCTACGTAAACGACGTAGCACCGGGGAACCCAGAAGTAATATATGTATTAAATCTATGCCTGAAGAACACAGCAAAGATTCCTGATGCTAGCGTGGATAGGACATCACAGCCTATGTGTGTGCACTAACATGGAAAAGAGATCAGTAATGGTGGCCCCTCAGCAATCTCTGGGTCCTGACCCCAAGCCAGCCACATTTCATGCTGCTGTGACTCCCAGATTACTTTATGGATGTGATTTGGCAATTGCTCTGAGTGAGAAAGCAGCCCAAGAAACCATGTGAACCAGCTGAGTTACACTGTTCCCAAATCCAATCTCTGTGATGAGGTTAAACCATCCCACAGCCTTAGAAGTTATCGTCGGTTGCCATTACTAATCATCCTTATTTTAGTTCACGTATTTATTTGTCACCTTCCCATGAAACCTGCCTTTAAAAAAGCAGCACTTTTTCACTCACTGTGAACTTTAACTTTCTTTCCAATAGCTCTCAAACTTTGGGAATGCTCAACTAATTCTCCTCCCACCTAAACCAGCTTATAGGCTCAGAGGGTTTTAATCTCAAAGTACAAGCCTAATTCCACAGAAGTAATTAGCTTTCCCCTGAAAATCCTGATTAAATGATTCTTCCTCGAATTCTGATTTACGCTAATCAGTATGGATGGTAGTCTCCTTTGTGTTCAAGATGGTTTACACAGTAGAGAACAAGAAACCAGTTTGCATCCTGACCATTTTTTGAAAACTGAACATTGAAAGAACAAAGCCACCAGAAGCCATATGCGTTTCTGAAGTGTTACATGTTCATATTTCATGAAACATTTAGCATTGGATATTTGTCTCATCTAAAGTACAGTACTTCTATTTTGATGCATTCCTCACAATGACATCACATGAGTAGCAGCAGTTCATAAATAATTTCAGGAATATATTTTTAATGGAGAGAAATAGTTTGAGTGCTCTAAGATAATGCACTGCAGTAGGGGAAAGAACAAAGCCTAAGAAGTGTGCTGCCAGATCACTCCGAAGGTCCACCTAGTCCAGCATCCTGTTCCAAAAGTAGCCTGCCTAGTGCCTTTTGGACAGCCATGCAGCTAGATAATGTTAGACCCTGGCCTTAATGGTCTTTGTCATGCCCCTGCCCATGGGCAAAGCATTATAGCAGTAAGTATGTAAGGGGAGGAGGGAGTGTGAGAGGAGTGTGGAATGTTGAGATATCTGCTGATTGGCTGAGAGAGTGAGAATGGGTGGGTGGGTGAAGCCTGTGTTATAAAAACTGGGCAGTGCTGTTCAAGGGGAGTCTGAAGATAGGCCTGTGGCTCACGCTGGCTCAGCTTGTCTGAACGTGGAAAGCTAAGCAGGGTCAGGCCTGGTTATTACTTGGATGGGAGACCCCCTCCTCTAGTTTCCTGCATTGAGCAGGGGGTTGGACTCCATGGCCTTGTAGGCCCCTTCCAACTCTATGATCTATAGTCCGAGGAGGAGGGGGGGTTGTGAGAGGGTTGAGAAGTCTGAGTGGAATTGGGAAGTCGAAGTCTTGTCTGGGAGAACTGGAGAGTGCAGTTAGAGAGAGAGAGAGAGAGAGAGAGAGTTTCCAATGTTTAGAATCTCTTAACATTATCTATTTCCCTACCCTTAATTGTAATTAAATAAACCTGTTTCCTTTTAAAACTTAAAAGAAGTGGTCTGAAATTCTGAATAAGTTACCCTGAAGGGGTTGGTGGTAGCGGTGGGATAAAGAGAGTGTTGATTTTTGAAGCACTTGCAGAGGTGGTGGTGGGAAGGGCAAGGTGGAGGTGGAGGGAGGCCTGACAGTCTTCTGTTACTAAATCATCTAGAACAGGGCTCTCCAACCTTGGGTCCCCAGATGCATGGCCGGATTAAGATAGGGGCTGTGGGAGCGGCCGCTCCAGGCCTTTAACAGACAATCGGCCCGCAATTATAGGGACACGCGGCGATTTTTCCCCCTTCGGAATTAGCTCTGATCGTTATCATTCAGCATAATTAATGATTTTTTCAAGATTAGAAAGGTGTTCTAAGCACATCTGCATTACAGGCTTGAGGCAAGACCTAGCAAGAACTGTTGTTCTCAAATTAGCATTTCAGTATCTTTGCATTTCAATCACTGTTACTACATTTCTTTGTGAGAACGTCTAGCACATGGGGGGCTTGCTAGGGTCTGTAATATTCAGATTTAGAAGGGACCTCTCTCTCCAGCCTCGAGCAAAAGATCTTTCTGATTCGCAGCTCAATTGTTCAAATGCTAGTTTAACAACAACAAAAAAAAAAGCAACAAGAACAACACAATTATTCTTGGTCAAGCGAAGCTTCCTGGCTTTTTGTTGTGGCTTTTTTTTTTAATAAATAATTTGGGGGAAATTCTGCAAGTTCTCCTTCTCCTTCTTTTCTGTAAAAGGGCTTTCCCTCTTTTGTGAGCCAAACTGAACGTAAGGGCTGTGTGTTTGTGGGTGTGGGTGTCTGCCTTTTGGGGGTGTTGATCCTCCTGCCGCCTGCAAAATGTCACCTGCTTGGCTAATACTGTGTGTGTGTGTGTGTGTGTGTGTGTGTGCACGTGCGCTTTCATGGGGAATTGTGTGGCATTTTAAGTTTTATTTTGAAAAACCCCAGAGAACAGAGTTCACCAAATATCCCTCTTGGATATTTTGGACTACAGTTCTCATTTGCCTCAGGCAGCATGGCCAGTGGCTGGGGAAGATGGTTTATGTTTATTTAAAAATGGTTGTTGTGAATGTTCTATTTATGTGAATGTGTCTGCCTTTTGGGGGTGTTGATCCTCCTGCCGCCTGCAAAATGTCACCTGCTTGGCTAATACTGTGTGTGTGTGTGTGTGTGTGTGTGTGTGCACGTGCGCTTTCATGGGGAATTGTGTGGCATTTTAAGTTTTATTTTGAAAAACCCCAGAGAACAGAGTTCTCTGTGTGTGTGTGTGTGTGTGTGTGTGTGCACGTGTGTGTGTGTGTGTGTGTGCTTGGCTAATACTGTGTGTGTGTGTGTGTGTGTGTGTGTGTGTGTGTGTGCACGTGCGCTTTCATGGGGAATTGTGTGGCATTTTAAGTTTTATTTTGAAAACCCCCAGAGAACAGAGTTCACCAAATATCCCTCTTGGATATTTTGGACTACAGTTCTCATTTGCCTCAGGCAGCATGGCCAGTGGCTGGGGAAGATGGGAGCTGGGCCCCCAAACATTTGGAAGGGCCCCGGTTGGGGAAGACTGCCCTAGAGGTTAAAAAACGTGGAGGTACTTATCATCAACGATATGTGATGAACGGTTTTATTGAGTTAACAAGCTTATTGTTTACAAAAAAAGAAATATTTTCAATATGTTTCTGTTTTGGCACTTTAATGGTAATTAAAATATTTAATTTGTTTTAATATAAAATTGCGTCTTCATTTTATTTATTTCCATAAAAAGGCCCACCAAAATCCTCAGCACCAGGCCCATAATGCTCTTAATCCGGCCCTGCCCAGATGTTGCTGGCCTACAGCTCCCAGCATACCCAGCCAGCATGGCTAATGCCAAGGGATTCTGGGAGCTGTAGTCCAGCAACATCTGGGGACCCAAGGTTGGAGAGCCCTGATCTAGAACCTTTTGCTTGAATTCTGGCAGTGCCTTCAGGAAGCAAACTTGACACCACACGTCCCAATGATCCCATAACTGTGAACTTTGTGTAAATAATATATGAATAGGTTAACTTAACAGGATGATGGATCAAGCAGGAGGGGCCAATTGTACGAAATTGATAGCATGACGGGGTGTGTGTGTGTGTGCTGTTGATGGCCATGTGTATTATTTCAGCTGTAAACCATACAAACATTTCTCATGCTTTATATCTACTTCTACATTCATGATATGTTAGAGCAAACAACAAAACAAAAGAACGATTTGCCGATCTGACAAATAAGAAATACTCTGAGCACATGCAATTTCACATTTTAAACTCACTTAAACCATAGCACCATCATGACAACAGGAAGAAAACTGCTTCTGCTGCCCTGATGCTAAACACGTTTACTTGAAAACAAGCACAATTGTTTGGTAGGAAAGGGTAATATACTTTTAAAGTTAAAATAAAAAATGAGCATCTGTATCAAAATAGTCCGCCGCTAGCGGCGCCGCTCTGTTTTTGAACCACAGCAACCCCGCCAAAAACAGAGCGACGCCGCTGGCGGCGTGCTGTGTGCTACGGCGATGGCGACGAGGACGGCGCGTGC
Organism: Shinisaurus crocodilurus; assembly: GCA_021292165.1. Classification (NCBI taxonomy): domain Eukaryota; kingdom Metazoa; phylum Chordata; class Lepidosauria; order Squamata; family Shinisauridae; genus Shinisaurus; species Shinisaurus crocodilurus. The sequence continues at coordinate 98,355,948 of CM037881.1, read as the reverse complement.
TGTGTACTACGGCGTGCTGTGTGCTACGGCGACGAGGGCGGCGGCGGCGGCGGAGGAGGAGGAGGAGGAGGAGGAGGTGAGGGCGGCGGCGGCAGCAGAAGCGAGGGCGGCGCGAGGGCAGCGGCGGCGGCGGAGGTGGAGGAGGAGGAGGAGGTGAGGCCGGCGGTGGCGGCGGCGGCGGCAACAGAAGCGAGGGCGGCGGCGAGGGCAGCGGCGGCGGCGGAGGTGGAGGTGAGGGCGGCGGAGGTGAGGCGAGGGCGGCGGCGGCGGCGGCGGTGGCAGAGGCGAGGGCGGCGGCAGCGGTGAGGGCGCGGCGGTGGCGAGGTGAGGGCGGCGGTGGCGAGGTGAGGGCGGCAGCGGCAGCGGCCCACGGAGGGAGCAGGAGGGTCTCCGCTGACTATAAAATGTTATTTATATATTACATTTCTATACCGCCCAAGAGCAAAGCTTTCTGGGCAATTCACAAAAATTAAAACTCTACAATACAACAGGATAAAACATAACATAAAACCTTTCAAAGTTTAAAATTGAATAAATACAGAGTCAAAACAAGCAGCAGGGAAAGATCTAAAAACACAAACAAAGACATTTAAAAACAAATGAAAGAACTGAAAAGCCTGGGAAAATAAAAAGGTCTTCACCTGGTGCTGAAAAGAGTACAATGTAGGTGGCCAGCCCAGCCTCTCTGGAGGCTGCACAACCAGGATGCCACCACTAAAAAGGCCCTCTCCTTAGGAGATTTGGAGTGCTTCCAAATGGAGGCTCCTAGTGCTACCAATTACCGGTAGAAGGCATCATGCAGCTATTCCATCTTCTTCTCCTTATGAGATTTTCCTTAATCTGTTGGAAGAAGTGGTGGGGAAACTCAGGAGGGTTACAAATGGAAGACACACCATCCAGTCCTCCATAAAATTCCAATAATGAGACAGGGTGATGGTGGTATAAAGGCCTCATCTGGAAGCACCCTTGGAGTTGCATAACAGAAGTTGGGGGAAAGATTAAATACTCCATCTGTCTCCTGCTCCTTCTCTGTTCTAAATTCCCTCTTGCTGAATTGACTTGCTTTTTTAAAAAAAGGCTTCAGTGAATGGTTACAATTTTGTGTGTAACATGTAATTAGTAGCGCCTTAAAAGGTCTTAGGCGTAGCCTTTAAAAAATCATGTGTGACACATGGCCCTCAGGGATAAGTTTGTTCACATTAAGGTAGTTTCCATTTGAGCAAGGTGGGTTGTGTGTGATGCTAACGTTAAGCATGCATACAGCTCTCTCTCCTCCCCCCCCCCCCATCATACTTTTACTTTCATGGTACCATGTGTATGTATCCAGGCAAGACAAGCTGCCTATTAGAGCTGAAAATCTTTGCTATTCATTTGTAAACAGAATGCTGCCCACAGGATTTTCTTTTTTGTAATTAATTGAGGTCACTCTTCTAAGGCCATCTGCCAATTCCAGCTGCTCAAAAAAGGCTAGCAGGATGTTTATTAGAGAAAGGCCACGGTGCACTAGTACACTTGTGAAGACCCATCCACTCACCTCCGTTTTCACTTGCAGAAAACTGGATTTAAGCAAGTTCTGAAAAAAAATGAGGGTTTAAGCAAGATCTTTTCAACCTAGAAAATATAGGATAATGTGCATACACCATTTTACACTATTACATTTTCAAAGAATGACCAGATCTCAAGCAAACCCCCTCTTTCTTCAGCTTTTTTGGAATCCTGGCTGTCCTGACAGGCTGCAAAAGCTTGTGACTTTGAGGGCACAATCCTATGCGTGTTCAGACAGAAAAAAAGGCCTACAAGTACAACACCAAGCATGCCCCAGCCAGCCATGCTGTGACCATGCTGGCTGGGGCATGCTGGGCGTTGTAGGCCTTTTTTCTGTCTAAAGGATTGTGCCTTAAAACATTCTGTCTGCTCTTACCTCTCCCTCAGCTTTTGGCAAGGAGATGTAAAATTTCTGGAAGCCATGGGGGGTGGAATGGGTTTTTTCCCCCAGGGTGGTGGAGGAAAAAACAGCCGTGGGGGGAAATTGAAAAATGTGCTATACTTATTTTTTTAGCATTCTTTACAGATATAAAATCATTTTGTTACTTGAGGAACCTTAAATGTATTATGTATAACTTAAAATTATCGTTAAAATAAAAACTTTTAAAAGTAAACGCAATAAATTTGTAATTATTCTCTGAATAAATTATACTTTTAAATTTAATATACCAAGCAATCAAGCATGATAATTTTATGAGTTATAAATTTATAAACAATACATTTTATAAATTTTGTAAATACAGGTTATAAATAATACATTTTAGGTTCCCATTTTATGTCCAACTAGAGGGAACTTCAGCAAGTATTCCCTGAAATATCTGAATCATCCTAGAAGTCGGAAGAAGGAGGAAGAGCTGGAGGCAGAGGAAGAATGGTTTGTGTTCTTCTTCTTGGTTGGGGTGAAGTTTAGGGAAATCTGGTCTGAAAGAAAAGCTATTGAGAGCTTATTTAGTTGGGGAAAGCTTTATTACCTACTCGCTTTTTTTACCCGGTGTTGCACGGGTCGTCATTTCCCTATAGGCACTATTTGTTTGAAATTCCTTAAGGTAACTGTCCGCTGTTTTGAATTCCTGCTCTCCCCCCCCCCCAGGCCTGCACAATGAAATCCCTGCTCTCCCGCCCGGGACTACACAATGAAATCCCTGCTCCCTCCCCCGACTACACAATGAAATCCCTGCTCCCCCGGGACTGCACAATGAAATCCCTGCTCCCCCAGGACAACACAGTGAAACCCCTGCTCCCCCCCTGGGACTACACAACAATGAATTCCCTGCTCCCCCCCCCAGGACTACACAACAATGAATTCCCTGCTCCCCCCCACCCCGGGACTACACAATGAAATCCCATCTCCCCCCCCCCCGGGACCAGTGGCGTAGCGTGGGTTGTCAGCACCCGGGGCAAGGCAAGTAATTTGCGCCCCCTAACCCGTGGATTTTAGCACTCGAGTCTAAAATCCAGCCGCGCCGCGGTCGCCATAGCAACGGCGCTGCAGGTTCGACGGGATGTGCCGAAAAGCGCCTACCACCGGCGATATGACGTAACTTGCCCTTCCTTCGCTCACACCAATCAACCCCCCTCAGTCCTGCGATTGGTGCAGCTTTGAGCCGAATTAGCAGAGTTCATTGGTGGAGCACCACGGCCCCGCCCCTTTATTTTCTTTTTAAAAACGTATCCATTGCCTGTTGCGCTTATTCACCTCAGACTGGCTTTTCGCTTCCTTTTTACTCTGTCTACACACCCTTCCCACTTGGATTTCTGAGTCGCCCCCTCAGCTTTGCCATCACGGTGCCAGTCTAAGGGCAGTAACCACACTCTTTCCCAGTGCGCATGCTCCCGCTGAAACTTGTTCCCATTGAAGCCCTCATGCCCTTCTCCGCCTCGCCCCCCCCGTCGCAACCACTGAGGGCACCGCCGTCCTCCCTCTCCCCCTCATGCAGCCTTCCCCAACCTGGAGCCCTCCAGATGTTCTGGAGTACAACCCCCAGTATTTCTGACCTTTGGCCGTGCTGGCTAGGGCTGACGGGAATTCAAGTCCAAAACGTCTGGCACCAGGTGGGAGAAATCTGCCCTACCGACTACGCTCGCCTTTTCCTCTCCATGGCAACAACGAAAACCTCTTCATCTCCCCCCCATCTCTCTCTCTCTCTCTCTCTCTCTCACACACACACACACACACACACTCTCAGTGACGCGCCAGCCATCTGCCTGTCAAAAACGGCACATCTCTCGCGCCCTACGTCACATCGCACTAGGCTCCCGTGGGATGTAAAACCCGCCCATCTCGCTTCCCCATTGGCTGAGTACACCTTTACCCACGGTGAGTGGAGGCAGCGATTGGGCCAAGCCCTGTGAAGAGGGTGGCGGGAGAGGGAGAGTCACTTCCTTGAGGAAGATGAGGAACAACAGCAACAAAGAGCTCAGGTCTCTTCCTCAGAGAAACTGGGGCTGAGGGGAGCACAGCCAGCACTGCAGAGAGAGTGAGTGAGCCAGGCAGGGGCAGAGAGCTGCGAGTGCGAGCGCGCCCCCCCAGATGTTGCGCCCGGTGCGGCCGCCCCCCCCCTGCACCCCCCACGCTACGCCTCTGCCCGGGACTACACAACAGTGAAATCCCTGCTCCCCCTCCCTGGGACTACAGAAGTCCCTGCTTCCCGCCCCACCGGGACTACCCAACAATGTAATCCCAGCTTGCCCCCTCCCCCTTGGGACTACCCAACAATTAAATCCCAGCTCATCCCCCTCCCCGGGACTACCCAACAATGAAATCCCTGTTCGCCCTCCCACTCGGGACTACACAACAATGAAATCCTTGCTCTCCCTCGGGACTACCCATCAATGTAATCCCTCTGCCCCCCCCCCCCATGTAGACCCCGGCTGCAGTTCATATGAACATTTTGTTTGGACGTTGGAGAGATTTGCATATCTGCTCCTGATTGGGCCCCTGTGGCGGCAGTTCATATGAACATTCTATATGCTGGTGGAGCAATTTGCATAACTGCTCCTGAATGGCCCCTGCGAACATTCCTAGTGACACCATTGGCTCTCATCTATTTTGGGCCATACAAGCCCAGCAAGAGTTTTTCGGAGATTTGAACCTGCCAGTCTTTGTCCTTGGGTGATGGAGAGTATGTGTGCCAAGTTTGGGGCGGATCCATCCAACCGTGTAGGAGCCTATGCGACGCCCGTACCCGGCCGGCCAGCTGGCCGGCCAGAGACACACTTTCACATTTATATAGTAAGATTATTAAAGGCTGAGGTCCAAAGAAGAACAAGAGAACTTAAGAACGCTTGGTGGAAAAAGAAAGCTGAAGAAATTCAACAACTTGCAGAATCTCATGATGCACGGGGCTTTTTTAAGGCCACAAGGGCCATTTATGGACCAAAAACCTATGGTACAAACCCTTTACAATCAAAAGATGCACCAAACTCTTAAAAGACAAAGAGTCTATTGCACTGTGTTGGAAAGAGCATTATTATGACCTTTTAAATCGTAAATCTAAGGTGGATAATGAGATTTTTTCGCAAATCCCGCAAAAACAAATTAAAGAGGAACTTGCAATACTCCCCACTTTGGATGAAGTAAAAAAAGCCATTAATCAAATGAAGAACAACAAAGCTAGTGGCCCAGATGGGATTCCTGCTGAAATCTTTAAAGAAGGGCCCGCCGAACTTGTACAACATCTTCATAAACTCATCAAAAAAATCTGGACAAGAGAAGAGATCCCAGAAGACTTCAGGGATGCCATAATTATCACCCTCTTTAAGAAGGGTGATAGAACAGACTGTGGAAACTATCGGGGCATTTCTCTCTTAGCAACCGCAGGTAAAATATTTGCTAGGATTCTCGCAAACCGTCTTCTATCTATTTCAGAGGAGATCCTCCCTGAAACTCAATATGGTTTCCGCCCCTCTAGAGGGACAGTAGACATGATTTTTACTGCACATCAGCTCCAAGAAAAATGCCGGGAGCAAAATCAACCCCTTTATATGGCATTTATCGATCTGGCTAAGGCCTTTGATACTGTAGACCGTACAGCTCTCTGGACTATCCTTATGAAAATTGGATGCCCCAATAAATTTGTGAATATCTTGCGACTTCTCCATGACAACATGACGGCAACGGTTTTGGACAACAACGGCTCTCATGGTGCTCCATTTAAAGTGGGATCAGGTGTTAAACAGGGATGTGTTATCGCCCCAACATTATTTGCCATTTTCATCGCCATGGTTTTACATCTTGTCAAGGGGAAACTTCCCACCGGTGTGGGAATTATATATCGAACAGATGGAAAGCTTTTTAATCTCAGCAGGCTGAAAGCAAAAAGTAAGGTAATTACAACCTCCGTTGTGGAACTTCAGTATGCTGATGATAATGTGGTCTCCGCACATTCAGAGGATGATCTCCAAACTATCCTAAATGCTTTTGCAGAAGCATACGAAAAACTTGGTCTCTCACTTAACATCAAAAAAACCAAAGTGCTTCATCAGCAAGTGCAAGCCAATCCTTTGGTGATGCCATCTATCCAGCTTGGCGGGACAATACTGGAAAATGTCGATCATTTTCTCTATCTTGGCAGCTATCTTTCTGTTACAGCTAACATTGACAGTGAAATCCAGCATCGTTTGAGCTCCGCAAGTGCCGCATTTTCTCGAATGAAACATAGAGTGTTCGAGGATCGGGATATTTGTAAGAAGACCAAAACACTGGTTTATGAAGCCATTGTATTACCAACTTTATTGTATGCCTGCGAAACATGGACTATCTATAAACGTCACTTCCACCTCCTTGAAAGGTTTCATCAACGTTGCCTCCGGAAAATCCTGCAAATTACTTGGGAAGATAGGCGAACAAATGTCAGTGTACTGGAAGAAGCAAAGACTACTAGCATTGAAAAAATGATCCTTCAACGCCAACTTCAGTGGACCGGTCATGTTGTTCGAATGCCTGACTGCCGTCTCCCAAAGCAGTTACTTTACTCCCAACTCAAGGATGGAAAGCGGAATATCGGTGGTCAATATAAGAGGTTTAAAGATGTTCATAAGGCTAATCTAAAAAAATGCAATATAAACATCGAAAACTGGGAAGCTCTGGCCCATGAACGATCTAAATGGAGGTTGGCCTTTCACAAAGGTTCCATGGACTTTGAAGAAGCCCGAGTGCAAGGTGAAAGGGAGAAACGTGCTAAGCGAAAAGCACGTCAAATGAATCCTTTACAGGACCATCTTCTATCTGGTAACCTGTGTCCTCACTGTGGGAAGCTGTGTGGATCTAGAATTGGCCTCCACAGTCACTTACGGACCCATCGCTAGAGTCTACACAATCTTCTTTGGAATTTCCTCCTTTTATCCCGGAAGACAATCTTACTCGGTCACGAGTGATCGCCTGATGATGATATTATTTAATGAATTCCCTGCTCCCCACCCCCTGGGACTACACAACAATGAATTCCCTGCTCCCCACTGGGACTACACCCAAATCCCCCCCTGGGACTACACAATGAAATCCCATCTCCCCCCGCCAGGACTACACAACAGTGAAATCCCATCTCTCCCCCCCCCCCCGGGACTACACAACAGTGAAATCCCTGCTCCCACCCTGGGACTACACAATGAGGTCCCTGCTTTCTCCCCCCCCTGGGACTACACAATGAGGTCCCTGCTTTCTCTCCCCCCGGGACTACCCAACAATGAAATCCCTGTTCCCCCTCCCGCTCAGGACTACACAACAATGAAATCCCTGCTCCCCTGGGATATTGTATTCCCTTTTGTAAATAACTCCCCTTAATAAACATCTTAGTTTTTGTTCATTTTGAAAGGTTCTCTCTAGTGGTGGTGTCAGTCCCATGTCTACATCATAGGAACCAGGCTACTGAGTTCTTTTAGGTATAAAGGGTTTGTTTAGGTGGCAGCAGTAAAGGTTTTATAGCTGAGGCAGCATTCTATAACAGAACACAACCAGAAAGCACAAGGTGATCTTGAGATGGAAAACGAAATCAGGGAGGCCTCCAAACAAGGAAGTGTTGTAATGATGGGTGACTTCAATTACCCCTACATTGACAGAATAAATGCATGTTCCAGTCATGATAAAGAGGTTAAATTTTTCAATGTCCTAAATGACTGTGCCCTAGAACAGTTGGTCATGGAACCAACCAGAGAGGAGGCAACCCTGGATTTAATCCTAAATGGTGTGGCCCAGGACCTAGTATGAGATGTAAAGGTTGTTGAACCAACTACAAATAGTGACCACAATTCTATCAAATTTAATATATATTTAAATGGAAGATTGCCAAAGAAGTCCAACACAATCACATTTGACTTCAAAAGAGGAAACTTCTCCAGTCCAAAATGAGGGAACTGGCTAAAAGGAAGGTGAAAGGGGTGGGTGGGTCAAGAGGGTTAAATCCTTTCAAAATTCCTGGAAATTACTCAAAACCACAATAATAGAAGCTCAAATAGAATGTATACCATGGATTAGGAAAGGTAGTACCAAGTCCAAGAGGTCACCAGCATGGTTAATGGGCAGCGTCAAGGAAACTATTAGAGATAGGAAGGCTTCCTTCAGAAAATGGAAGTCTTGCCCAAACGAGGAAAACAAAAAGGAGAAAAAGCTTGCACAAAAAGATGCAAGCAGACAATTAGAGATGCAAAAAAGCATTTTGAGGAGCATATTGCTGACAACATCAAGGCCAACAATAAATAATTCTTTAAATATATCAGAAGCAGGTAAACAGCTAGGGAGGCAGTTGGACCACTGGCCAATAATGGAGTTAAAGGAGTACTAAAGGCAAGTGTAAAGTGATGCAAGTTGGAGCAAAAAATCCCAACTTCAAGTATAATCTGATGGGATCTGAGCTAGCAGTGGCTGACCAAGAAAGAGATTTTGGGGTTGGGGCAAACAGCTCGATGAAAATGTCAACCCAGTGTGTGGCTCCTGTGAAAAAGGCAAACTCCATATTAGGCATAATTAGGAAAGGAATTGAAAATAAAACTGCCAAGATCATACTGCCATTATACAAATCTATAGTGTCACCACACTTAGAATACTGTGTACAGGTCTGGTCACTGCACCTAAAAAAGGACATTGTAGCCTTGGAAAAAGTATAGTAATACCTTGGATTGCAAGTAACTTGGTCTGAGAGTGTTGTGCCTCCAGTTGGTCAGACAGAGACCAGCCGTACCAGAGTGTGTTTGGGGTGGGGTCAGGCTAAGTGCAACCTGACCCAGCTGGGCAGCCTTACCAATCAAGCGCCTGCTCAAAAGGCAGGTCCCAAACACACTCAGATGCTGGAAGCAATTGTTTGTTACAGCTACCGCCAGACACTCTTGATATTCCTGACCTCGGACCTCTGTACCTTTGATCTTCGGAACGACCCTGACTACGCCTGTGCCTGACCCCTAACTGGTTTACGTTTGCTCTGTTTTGGACTAATATATGACACTCGGACTGTTATAACGACGACGGCTTATCTTGACACTTGGCGGATTTACGACAGAGAGCATTTTGCAAGACAAGCAATTTTTTTAAATTTGTGTGTTCTTACTATCACAACCACAACTGGCATTTTTGTGAATCTGTAAGCCACCTGTGCTCTGACTTGTAACATAGTCTGAAGTATGATGTTCCCTCCAAATAACACACAACTCCTTTTCAGAGCTCTCCAAGCATGTCCTGTTGTTCTAACAGCCTGCCTATCACACTGACAGCAATATCTGGCCTTGTTGCTTGTACAATGAAGCTCAACAGTCCAATGCTTCTGTGTAGCATTCAAACTGCTTTTCCATCAGCATGTGCTTGAAAATCCTCAATTATTTGGAGTCTCTCACTGAGTTAACTATCTCCAAATTCTTAATCACATCCATGATTTTCTCTGGTTTGTTTCAGTAAGATACTGCCCTCTTGGTTCTCCCTCAACCTCTATTTTCAGATAAACAGTTGATTATCACCAAGCAGTTTCAATTCAAAATGAAATTCCAAACCCTGGATCAATTATATCATATTGCTTCTATCTGTCCAGAAAAAAACAATAGATCATCCATCTAACAAAGTACATACAGTCTATGTCCCTGTTCTTCCTGTTTAATAAACAAACATTGATCTGTGCAAATCTCAAATCCAGCAATGTTTGAGTTCAAAACAGAATTCCAGCCTCCAGCTGATTCTTAGCTTTCCTACAGAAAATCTCAGACAATTTTCCATTTAAAATGCTTATGTTCCAATATTTCCAACTGTGAAATATTCATACATCTCTCAACATTCTTAAACATCAGTCTAACTGTTTTTAAAGCAAATTGTTGTTGCACTCACCTCATGATTATCCAGCTCCTTTTTACTTTGAGCAAAACCACAAGCAACCAATCTTGCTATTTTGACACACATAACCTTGCAATCTGGTTAGTTTTCACCTAAAAAATCTATCTGGTAAAAATGAGTTCCATGGACTGCTGTTTGTTTCACCAGCTTCCATATTTTGTTCTTTATCCAAAGAATTCAACTCAGCTTGCATAGCCTGAAGCTATGGTTCAACTTCCTTAACAGACAATTTTTCACCCTTTCAAATTTTGAGTTTTCAAATGGCTTTTCCTGCAAATTCATCCTGATATCTCACAGGTTGTTTGACTCACCTGTTCCTTACCTCATCAGTTATCAGGTTCCTGTTCCAATGAACTTGCACTATGATGAACAATCATTTGTTTAGCCTTAATTCTCTGAACCAAATGTGTATCAGAGTTTTCAAATTTACCTGACTGTCTTTCAGCAAATGCTTTTCTATTCTGACTCTGAGCCTGGATGCATCCCTTGCATTAACAGAATTGTTTTGAAAAAATGTTACCTTTTCATTCAGCATTATACTTAACACTTCTAGATAATCTCACTATCCAAGTGTTATTCATGAGAAACACAATATTCTCATATTCTTAGAAAAATCTCATGTAAGCCTCTCTTATAGATTTCTTCTAACTTTGAGGTGTATGTACCTACATATCAGATCTGAAGATCCTGAAATGTTTCTCCAGAAGATTCCTCCCATAACTTTCCATAAGGTGTACAGTTCAACACAGAACTAAAACTTCTATCATGTACATAATCAAAACATTTAAGAGCTTCTACCCAAACCTCATTAGCCAAATTAGCATCACCTCTTCTGAGTGTTTGTTTACTCTTCCACACAATCCATGTGTTCAATACCACATCCTGTTAGAAATGCATCAAAATATGCACTGAATTGAACTTCCCCATATCTCAAAAGAAATAGGTAACATGGGTAATATGCTTGTTTCCCACCCAAGCACAAAACACCTTGACTTTGTTCAATACTCCAGTTTTCTATCTAACATGTACACAACCTGTACCTAGTGTATTGATCAATTAACATCATGAAATATCGTGCCTCTCCTCTAAAAACCATCAGAGTTCCCACAAGATTACCAAGAACAAATTGAAATAATATGAACCGGTTTTTCAGCTTGCCTTCCAGTTTACCTGTTGAAGCTAGCATCCCTTGTTTAGTGCACAAAATTACCTTTCATGTGAAAATTACAATTTCCAAATACTTTCCCCAACAGTTTGCACTTTCTTCACACAGCCTGTGAATCTAAATTACCAAACATATGTGATATGCATGCATGTACATGTCATACATATAAGCATTTACCTTTTTTTATAGTTGCATCAGTACAACTTTCCATTTCTTTATTACATCATTACAGTATGATAAAAGAAATAATCCATCTCTTAGCTTTGTCATATAAACATACTTACTAATTATTCAGTGTTTCACATTTTGCTACAGAGAAATTTACTATATACTCAAGTCATCATTCATATACATTCAGTACATTTCCTGACATTTCAGAGCATATATTACACTTTCTTGATTCCAAGTTATTCAAACTTTCAAGAAATACAGTTCCAAAAACATGACTTTCAACCCCTGACCATTTGCTTAGTCCTCTTTCTGCTTATTTATAGTCCAACACAGAAAGTTTGTTTTCACGCCACTGTTTTGTTAACAACCAAAATAATGTCCATTTTGTTATGTCCTGGGTTAAAACACAATGTTTTCCCATCAGCAGCACCCCTGCTGATTTCATGCCCCTTCTTCTGTGATCCCTTCTTCTGTGATCCCACAAAATGAAGAACAGCTTCTCATTTGAAGCACAGCTTTCTCTGTTCAAAAACTGCCACACTGTTTCTCCCCTGCTGTTTTAAAACCACGCCTCCGCAGGTTTGATGCAGCCTTCCGTGTAGTATCAAGTTTCCCAAGATGCAGCAAAGTCACGTGTGACTGGAACGTGACACACGCTCCAGACGCTTTACCCATGTCAGACGTTATCCAACGCATTTGTAATCCAAGCCACTTGTTGACACTATGCAAAAGATAGCAGAGCCGCTGCTGAGCGAAGAAGCAAACTGTAAAAGAAATATGATCCTCCTGCTGTAGTCTTGTCTCAAATGAGTAGACAGAGAGCCTCCTGGAGATATTTCCTTGCCCAATACAGCTCCTTGACAATCACTCTAGCAAGTTGTGGAAAACGAAATCCTTGTGTCCAGGATTGTTCACTGTTCAGTAGCCTCGGATCTGCCAAGCCTGGCACCTCCATTCCAGCTTCTTCCAAAACGAAAAATCCTTTGTCCCTCTGCCTCTGCATTCCTCAGTTGTGCTGCATTCTTTCATCCCTGGCACAAAGCCCTGCCAGCTGAAAGATTACAAGCCACACAGCCTTTCCGGTTGTTTACATTCCAAACCGTTTACAAATGTAAACAATCTCTTAACCTCATAACTGCAGATCTCCTGTGTCCCTGGATTATCTGGACCAACAATCAGGGTTATCTACACCATCAGGGTTATCTCTGCTCGTAATCTGGGCCCATAACCAGATGTGAGAGCTGGACTGACACGGGTTCAAAAGCTTACCTAGCCAGTGACCCTCAGTCCCAGTCACGCAGACGGAAGGAGGAGATAACAGCAGTTAATAAAGATTAAAGAGTTTATTTGTAAGACCCAATTACATGGGATTAAGGCAAGCAATGCATCTCTTACTCACTACATGACTTGCAGATTCAAGTCCAAGACCCCAGTGCTAAGGCTGAGATGAAGTGAAGTGACTGACTTGAAGTAGAAGTCCAGAACAAGAGAGAGAGACAGTGAGGGGATGTGTGTCTTATCCCAACTTATATAGTAAGACCCTATTTATAGTATCTATAAATAGGATATTACTCACCTATTATATAACTTGTTATTCAAACCTGTTTACTCCAAACTTCTTGTCCCATGGTTGCTGACTCATAAACCTTGAGACTATGTCTGGTGACTGAAGACCTTGTGTACTTCACCTCAAGATACATCCTCCATGTCAGGTGACAATCCTGATGTCAGGTGACAATCCTCGTTCTGCCCATGCAGAACCTAACACCTTTTCCTGAGTTAGAAATAGAGTACGCTATAAATAAATTAAAAGATGGTAAAACTCCAGGAATAGATGGCCTGGGGGCTGAATACTATAAGGTCTTTAAGAAAATGTTAATCCCTAAGTTAAAATGGTTGTTTAATGATATATTACAGGGGGAGAGATCCCCCCTTCCTGGAAGCAATCTTTGAACTATTTTAATCCTGAAACCAAATAAGGATCCTTCAGACCCAGGATCTTATAGATCAATATTAGTGAGAAGAATGAATAGGTTTGTTAGTAAGTATGTTGGGTTAGATCAATGTGGTTTTATACAAGGTAGACCAATGGCAGACCTAACTAGAAGAGTGCTAAATATAATATATCTAATTAAGAAAAATAATTTGAAAGCAGGGGTTCTAGCATTAGATATTTTCAAGGCTTTTGATCGTGTGGAATGGCCAGCACTAAAGAGGATAATAAAAACTATGGGGTTGGTGGCAAGTTTTGAGGAGTTATTAATCAATTATACGCTAAAAATACGACAGTCAGTAGTAGTAAATGATAGAATAACAGAACAAATTTTCCTAGGCCGAGGTACTAGACAGGGCTGTCCCCTTTCTCCGATATTATTTGTGTTAGTGATGGAGATCTTGGCAAATGTAATTAGAGAGGATAGAAATGTACAAGGGATAGGGATAAAGGATAAGATAAAAATTAACCTTTTTGCAGATAGTACTCTGTTAACTATACAGGCCTGTGGCTTATGCTGGCTCAACTTGTCTGAGCGTGGAAAGCTAAGCAGGGTCAAGCCTGGTTGTTACTTGGATGGGAGACCCCCTCCTCTAGTTTCCTGCTGCATTGAGCAGGGGGTTGGACTCGATAGCCTTGTAGGCTCCTTCCAACTCTCTAATCTATGAATCTATGACCAATTGAAAATCCCATTGAAATGATGGATAGGTTGGAGAAACATTTGAATGAGTTCAGGGAAGTTACGGGGTTACTTACAAGTAAATTGGGATAAATCCGAGATTATGTTGCTTAATTATAGCAAAATAGATGAGTTTGAAGGGATTAAAAAAAGAGCAAATATTAAAATTAAAAATTTAATTAAATATTTAGGTATAGATATTTTAAAAGATTTAGAAAAAATAGGAGAACACAATTTTAGAAAGTTAAAGAATGAGGTTAAAAATAAGATAGAGGAATATTTAAAAAATTGGACTTTCATGGTTTGGTAGATTAGCTTTGATTAAAATGAAGATTTTACCAAAGATATTTTTTTTATTTAGAATGATACCAATAAGTTTAACAGAGAAGGAAATTAAGGAATGGCAAGTAATTATTAATAATTACTTTTATTAATTTTTGTAATGGGGTGGGGAAGTGAGGATTACAAAGACTAAGTGGTATAAATCACAAAAAGGAAGTGGGCTTGGCCTTCCAAATATTAAGTGGCAGGGATGGGGACTCGGACTCGAGGACTTGACTCATGAGTCGGACTGAGTCCCCCCTCTGACTCGACTCGGACTCGAGTCCCAATATTTTTAATGGGACTCGAGACTCGACTCGGGACCCGAGACCAAGGACTCTTCAACATCCCTGGGCTGTGCCAGAAGGAGTGGAGCGGAGCGTGATTGCCGGCGAAGAGCGCATGGAAGCGAGGTGTGCCGCTGCTCGGCCACTATGGACGGCTACCAGGATTGCAGCCCCAACAGTGTGTCAAGATTTATTTTGATTGATGTGTTGCGTACTTGGAAGAGGCAGAAGAAGGACCTGAGATTACTCTGTGTGGCTGCTCTGAGTGTGTTTCTGGTTCCAGCAAGTCCATCACCAGTGGAGCGGGTGTTCAGTGAGGGTGGAATTGTGATGAGAATCTCACCATTCCAGAATGGGGCCCAAACATTTAGAAAAAATCATGTTTCTCAAATGCAACATGGATAAGTTTTAGGAAGTACAGCAAGTTTATTTTTAAAAATCATTTTCCTAAAATGCAACCTTTCAGACATTTTGGGTTTGGCTGCCTCTGCCTGCCTGTCTGGGGTTCCCAGCCTCCTCTGCCTGCCTGGTCTCTTCTTGACCAGTTCCACAGTTGAATTGTCCAAGACAAAGGCCTCTGCCTGCCTGCTTTGGGGTTCCCTGCCTCCTCTGCCTGCCTGGTTATTTTGGGTCTGTCTGCCTGGTCTGTTCTTGCCAAAATCAGTTGCAGAGTTTTGAAATAAAAAGGCACACTTGTGCCTAGAATTTATTTAAACCACACATCTGAAGTAGCCTTATTTTGTTGGGGAAAAAACCCATTGATTTTAATAGGGACTCGTGGAGTCAGCTTTGGGAATAACTCGTGACTTGTGACTCGTGAGTCACCATTTTGGACCAAGGACTCAGGCTCGGACTCGGGTCGAAAGACTCATGACTCGACTCGTGACTCGAGACCAAGGACTCTTCAACATCCCTGTTAAGTGGTACTATATAGCTAATCAATTAAGATTTATAATGGATATTATAGCTAAGAAGGATAATATGTGGTTGGAGTTAGAAGCACAGGAATTAGGAAATGGGGTTGAAAAAATGCTTTTTTAAAAGAAAAGTAAGAGCATGGTAAAAAGAATAGAAAATCCCTTCCTGAAAAATATGTTAGAGATCTGGAATAGCAATAGGCAAATTTTTATACCAGGAATATCCCCGTTAACCCCAGGGGTAGCTATAGAGGACTTTCCAGAAAACACACAATATTTGGAAGGCTTATTTAGGAAATAAAAAAAAAGGTTATCAAATTAATGGATTGGATGGGAAAAAATGGAGTCTAGACAACATATAATTGAAATGCTTGGGCCAGACAGAATTTCATGGTTAAATTTAATGCAATTAGATCAGTGGACCAAGAAATGGAAGAGGAGAAATGAGTACGATAGGGAATTTACTGGATTTGAAAAGAAAGTGTTCTCTAGAGAACTTGTAGAAGGGAACATCTCTTCAAGAGGTGTAACAAAGGAGATATATAAAATGATTCAAAAAATTGAAGTGCAAAAAGATAATCTCAAGATGGTATGGGATATGGAATTGTGGGGGGGAGAGACTTTGAATGAAGGGTGGAAAAATATTTGGGGCAGACACATATTAAGAAATATGTCAGTAAGGATAAAATAATTTTTTTATAAAATTATTTGGAGATGGTATTTGACTCTGGTAAGATTAAACAAAATAGATAGTAATTGTTCTCCATTGTGTTGGAGAGGATGTCAGGATCTTGGCACTTATGCTCATATGTGGTGGAGTTGTAAAAGCATACTGGATTTCTGGAACAAATTTTTTGTAGAAATTTCAGAAATTATTGGTAGTAATTTGGAGGTTTGTTCAAAAGTTTTCTAGCGTTGTTATCAATAACGGAGAAACTTGTTTGTTCTCAAGAGATAAAGGAACTAATTGTAAATCTGTTAACCGCAGGGAGATTAATGATAGCAAGGAAATGGAAAGTTCAACATCAGTTTTCAATTATTGACTGGTACAAAGAGGTGTGGGATATCGCCTTAAATGATAAATTAACTTGTAGTATCAAATGTAAAAGGGGGGCAATTAAAGAAAAATAATTTCAAGGATATTTGGGGACCATTCCTAGACTATGTTTTAGTAAAGGGAAGTAAGCCATGTCAAGACATGATGTATTTTTGGAATATTGAATAATAATGATTACCGTATTTTTCCGTGTATAAGACGCCCCCATGTATAAGACGACCCCCACTGGGCAGTTTCGCAACCGCGCGGTTCTCTCCTTGGCTTACTTCCGTGTATAAGACGACCCTCAATTTTTAGTCTAACAATTTTAGGAAAAAGTATAGTCTTATACATGGAAAAATACTGTATGTAGAAATTTTTTCTTGGCCCCATGGTGATGGGTGCACTTTAGTAGTTATATGTATGTGTATTTTTTTAATTTGTTTTATATAATGTTTGAAATAAAGTAAAAAAAAAAAAAAAAAAGGAACTCATACTCAAAGCTCAGGCCCAAATTGAAAGAAGGTATTTATTAAAGGAATATAACAGACAAAAAGGGAAAGCAGAGTGGGTACTTAAAAATAAAAGTATTATGATGTGGTGACTCTAGTCACATGTTGGGAAAATGTGCATGACTTGAAGCACCCCTAAATATCCATCAGTAAAATGATACATTAGAACAATAATTTTAATAAGGAATCGAAGAAATAACTATGCTGGGAAAAGAGGATTAAAATACCACTTTTTCTTCCATTTCAAAATTTCCAGAAATTTTAAATATCTTATGTAAATGTCTTCCTATTATATAGTTTTTAGAAGAGTACTTATTTAGAAGAGCATCACTGTATGATTCAGCATCACCGATGGACAAAGGAGGCAGGATTGCACACACAACTCTAATTCTGGTTCTAGTGTTGGGAATCAGACTTTCTCCAAAGAAGCTGCTTGATCTTTACTACTCTTTAATGTCCTTCATGAGCTAGAAACATGGCATGAGCCAAGAGACTGCAATGTATAATAATCCTGGATCCTTGGAGAACAAGTGTGTATTAGTAATCGTCAGTCCCTGAAGAAATACTTAAAGAAAGGTTAGTCATTGGGTGAGAGCAGGGGCACAGAACTTTCTTGGGTTCCTCCAGGGACAGTGCTTGGCCTCTAAACCCCACCCGCTGGAGGAATCTCACTGGAGGAATCCCCGCTGATATCTCTGATCTGAAATTGGTGCTGCTGGCTGAGTGATAATCTTGCAGTTGCAGCATCCAGCATTTAGTATGAGCTAGTGTCAAAATTAAACACGGGTGAACATAGGTTGTAGTGGCTCGTGGTTGATTACAATTGTGAAATTATATCCATACAGGTACAAATGGATGTCTAGACAACCCCACACAGCAGCTAATGCTTCAATTTCTGTTTATGAATAGCATTCAACTGCCAAGAGCTTTCACTGCAAGTGACATAGCAAAGATGCAGCTAAAATAATTAGTTTGTATTAGCATAGCATAGCCTGAAACCCAACTGATCGGCATCCACTATTAACTCAGTGCATCTAAATATGCCATTATTCAAAAAGGCTCAAAATATGCCATTATTTTAATATGGAAAGGGATGCCTTCAGGTTTGTTGTACAGCTATCAATTCCCAAGATATATTCTTGCTGGCAAATTCTTGGAGATGTGCTATAGTAGTAAGACTGGAGATGAAGCAACCACAGTATATGCCAAGGCCATATTAGAAACAACATTTTAGTTTCATGTTTGTACTTGTACGTGCAACTTTGTACTTGCTGTATTCACACTTTTCAGTATAACCCCTTTTACTACCAGCAACGCTGTCTGATGGAGGGAACCATAGGACCTGGGTTTATGCAGTAGAGGAGGTGAGAGAATAGGATCATAGAGTTGGAAGGGAACTACAAGGCCATCGAGTCCAACCCCCTGCTCAATGCAGGAAACTAGAGGAGGGGTCTCCCATCCAAGTAATAACCAGGCCTGACCCTACTTAGCTTTCCACACTCAGACAAGCTGAGCCAGCCATCTGCGGTTGTATTGGAAATAATTTCTAAAATATTTTAAAATCTGCGAATGATTCAGAGACACATTTTAGGCAATTAAAAATGTATTGGGATCAATTCATCTAAGCAAGTAATTGGCAAACAGTGTAATTCTATACATGTCTACTCAAGAGCACGTAGGTCCTCCTGAATTCAGTGGGGCTTACTCCCAGGAAACTGGGTATAGGATTGCAGCCTAAACCTTGCAGCCTTAAGAAGAAGCCTTTATATGGTACACTTCACTGTCCAGAGCACTTCTACAGGGAGGGATGGGAAGCAGGATCACTGCATTGACTCTGCTGAAAGACCAGCTCCATTGGGCATCTCCCTCCTTTAACTGTTTCCATTCCTGCTGGTCACTGAGAAGTACTACATAACTTTAACAACTGGTGCCTAAATTCACTAGTTTCCTTATTTATTACATTTATACCCCGTCGTTTTTCCTTCAAGGAACTCAAGGCGGCTTACAGAATCCTCCTCCTCCCTCCATTTTATCCTCACAAGCTCGCGGCGGCGCCCCGGCAGGACCACCTTCCGAGGGGTGGGTGGGTGGGCAGGCATGCAGGACATCCCCGGCAGCCAATGAGAGAGGCGGGCCGAGGGGAGGCGAGCCAATGGGCGAGGCGGGGGTAGGTGGCCACGGGGCGGGCGCTGCCGCAGTCCTGTCGTGGGCAAGGTAGGAGGAGGCGCGAGGGAGCTCCGGCGGGGCTGGTTGGTCGCTCGCTCGCTCGCCGGCCGCGCTCTGACCACCGGGGCGGGCAGCGCGCGCGCTGGGGCGGCGGCGGGGACAGGTCTGGGCAGACAACCCACGCTACGCCACTGCGAGCGCGCCCCCCCAGATGTTGCGCCCGGTGCGGCTGGCCCCCCCTGCACCCCCCACGCTACGCCTCTGAGCCAGCATGACCCACAGGCCTGTATGTATGCTGGCCTCAAAATAGCATGTGATACCTCCAGCCCACCAAGACCTCGGTTCTTGAAAGGGGATAGGGAGAAATCCAGTGAGTAACTTATTGGGATGTGAAAAACAAGAACTAGGATTTATTTAACAGTGGGGGGGGGGGGAAACAAAAGGAATGTTCAAATAAATCAACACTTTAACGCAAGTCTTTAAAGTAAACAATAAAATAGGAATGAATGGATCCCAAAAATTATATGATCCACAAGTGTGGGTCACAATCTGGGGCTCAGAGATAGCTGTAGGCCTCAGTCGCTGACAGTTGATGGTGGAGCAGCTGCTAAATGGTAACTGTGGGAGGGCAGAATGATACTGATGCTGCTGTTCTCCTTCCCTGTCTTCTTTCAATACTCCTCAGGATTTCTCTTCTCTGTCTCTGTTCCTCTATCCTTCTTCACCATCATCCTCAAAACCTCTCCCTCAGAACCAACCCTTTTCCTGTAGCATATTGGCGTCAAAAAACATTGAGCTCCAGGTATTTCCAACAGGGAGCGGCACTGCCCAGAATTAGATCAAGTGAGGTTTCACTGCTGCAGGCATTCTAAGACACCTGCAAGAGCAAGACCATTATCATCAATTCCTCTTGAGTTGTCCCAAACACAATAAATTCAGGCTGAGCAACCCTGTTAGCCCCGACTGTGTTTCTCGAATTATGTTCTGTAAAAAAAAATGCAGTGAAAGGAATATCAAACTTAGCTGTTGGTAGCACTGAAGATCAGCCTGAGTGATAAATGTGAAGCTTACTTCCCCATAGGCATAAATAAATAAACACAGGTAGGTGAATCAAGTCGCTAGGCAGGTGGGAAGAGGAGCTTCTCTTGAGATCAGGAACTCATGCTTAAACCTCAGGCCCAAACTGAAAGAAAGTATTTATTAAAGGAATATAATAGACAAAAAAAGGAAAGCACAGTGGGTACTTAAAAATAAATAAAGTAAAAAGCTTTCTAACCTATGCTAAACCCTTTGAAGTAAAATATTCACAACAGAGGGGTTACCTGGAGAGGTGTTTTTTTCCAGAGCGAATTTGGCAAAACAACAGATGAGCAAGCCAGCACAGAACCACACCTAAGCCAACACCTATGCTTTTCCTACTCAGTTACTTGCTTCTGCTCTCCTTAGCTACCTATAATGAGAAGCAGTAGCTACTGAGTGTATTTTTCTGGACCACTAGCTTTGTCGGTCCAGTCTAAACAGGATCCAGACCCCGGGACATACACACAGATACAAGTTTTCTGAACCCTAACCCTAACTTGAAATTTAACCCTCTTTTTAATGAATGGGTTTAATTCCCATACATTCAGGGAGCATGCCCAAAGGCATCCCTGAGTGTATTTTTCTGGACCACTAGCTTTGTCGGTGCAGTCTAAACAGGATTCAGGCCCCGGGACATGCACACGGACCCAAGGTTTCTGAACCCTAACCCTAACTTGAAATTTAACCCTCATTATAATGAATGGGTTCAATCCCAATACATTGAGGGAGCATGCCCAAAGTCATCGTTACAGGGTTGCCATCTCACTTGGGAGGCAGGATATGGGCAAGCTGCAGGTTACCAAATTCCACAGCATGCCTGGACATCCTCAGGACAAAGAAGGCGATGCCCTCTTTGTCCTGAGGGTAAAGGAAATATGCTCTGCAGATGCTCCAGAACACAAAGGAAATATGCTCTGCAGATGCTCCAGAACACTTTGCTCAAATGCCCTTAAAAAAAACCTTTGTTCCTGTGGACAGAAGATAATTCTGCACATACCCAGAAGCATTCTACCTGAGGTGCCAGAATTTTCGAGGACAACTTTAGCACTGGTGTGATACAGTTAACTCCTTTCAGGAATGTATTTAAAACCTGCCAGATAATTTACATGGTTATCTTTCTAACACAGAAGTACTTCACAGAACAGCCATTTTTGTCTTTGGAAAGAGCATGAGTGAGCAGGATATGGCAGTTAGCGGTAGAACACACGCTCTGTATGCAGAAGGTCCCAGGTTCAATCCCCCCCCCCATCTACAGGTAGGGCTCGAGATATTCCTGCCTGAAACCCTGGAGAGCCCTTTGCCAGCTAATACTGGATGGACCCATCGTCTGACTAAGTATAAGGCAGCTTCCTATGTTCCTATATCTTCAGGGTTTTTTCTGCGTAACGAACAGCCCTCACGAATCTTTCCCCATGTCCCGGCACTATCACATTCGCCCACATCCCATCTGCCTGCCCATAGATTGCTTTTCCCGCCTAAAGCGCTGGGCGTCGTTACCAAGACGCCTCTGGGCGGACCCACTGTGGACAACTCCCACAGGCAGCGGGAAGCCTCTCACCGCTCCAGCGGCGAAGGTTTTCTAGGGCAGGGCTGGCACTGGTGACCCTGGCAAAGGGGTGTGCGCGGGAAAGGCGGAGTCCGCCAGGGAGAGACCCCACCTCCGGCGGGATGACAGAGCCAGTCAGGAGGGGGCAGCGCGGTTGCCGTTGCCTAACACACAGACAGCGGCGTGTGCTTCGCTGCGCCTCCATCAGCGTGTCTTTGTGTCCTCCGCCGCCGTTGCTATGCGGGATTACGACGATATCATCGCCTTCCTGGGCGAGTGGGGCCCCTTCCAGCGCCTCATCTTCTTCCTGCTCAGCGCCAGCATCATCCCCAACGGTTTCAACGGCATGTCCGCCGTCTTCTTAGCCGGCACCCCCGAGCACCGTTGCCGGATGCCGGCCGGCGCCAACCTGAGCGCCGAGTGGTTCAACGCCAGCATCCCGCTGGAGGTGCGCGACGGGCGGCAGGTGCCCAGCCGCTGCCGCCGCTACCGCCTCGAGGCCCTGCTCAACTTCTCCGCCTCCAATCTGGAGCCCGGTCGCGACGTCGACCTCAGCCAGGTGGCGCAGGAGCGGTGCCTGGACGGCTGGGAGTACAGCCGAGACCCCTACCTCTCCACCATCGTCAGCGAGGTAGGGTAGTGCCTGCGCGCTCGGCCGGAGGGAAGACCCGCGGCGGCGGCTGTGCTGTTGCTTCTGTGGGGCTGAGTGGGGGATGGGTCGCTGTGCGTGTGTGGTTGTGAGGGTGCACAGGAAGGCGTGGGGCCGGCATGTGCTGCGCTGGCGGCGCGGGCGGGTGCGGAGGTAGGCGGTCGCCGAGTCCGACATGGACTCGTAGGGTCGGGGCGCAGAGGCGAAAGGAGGCGGGGCCTCGCTGGGGCCATGTTGTGTGAAAGCTTTCTGAAGAGGAAGATGCGCTTGGAAAGAGAGAGCGCCGGGCTCCCCTTCGCAAGGGCAGCGGTAGCCGTTGATGGCAGCTGCCGCCGTTGGACACGTGTCACTCGCGCGGTTTTGCATTCGTGCCTTCTGGGTTTCCATGCTGCCGCTGTTGCCTGGGTTTCCAGAAAGGGGAAGGAAGAATTAAGGCGCCTTTAGCCTGTGCTGGGAAGCTTTACTTAAGAAGCGTCATTTCTCAATCTTTGGCAGGGTTGGTTGTTGTAGGATGGGGAAGGCGAAAGTTTCGTCTCGCATCGCGCGGCACCTTCGTCCTCATGGTGTGTTTGAAATCTTGAAACTAAGCAGCGTTCTCCAGCGCTTCCCTTCTGTGCTTGGGGAACGTGGGGACAATGCTGCCTCGTTTGTGATCGCGCACGCGCGGCGAGGGAAAGAGAGGACTGGAGGGACGCGCTCAAGCAATGTCTATAAGCATAAATTGGGCCCTCTCGCGGGCGCATATGCTGCATTCGTCTTCGTGTGGATTGAAAATGGGATCCTTCTTTATTTGCCCCAGTTTGCAAGAGGGTGTGTTCTCGGAGATGACCCGAGGCGATTCACTGATGCAACATATTAGAAATATTTAATAAATCACAGCAGATCAAGAGGGAATCAGGCCTATGAGATGAAGGCACAGTACACAAGAAATAAAAGGGAAATACATTAATTTCAGAGAAACTATAATACAACACTTAAATGAAAAGTGCAGTGTGGAACAACTTGGATGAAAGAATAAGAAATAGTGGTTTTTACATACAAGACTTTCAGCATGCAAAATTAGATACAGTTAGTCCTTTCTAAAATCCTACATGTGCCTCTAATAAAAAGAAACGGAAATGAGGAGAAAGGAAAGGAATCATAGAAAATTAGATTTCTTCAAAGCTGTCCACTAGCTGAAAAGCTAGCTTTGAGTAAAAATTACAAGGAGCAGTTTTGATATGGTAAAATGTTCCAAAATAAGTAACAAAGATTAATCAGAACTTTGCAAAGAGCCTGTGGAAAACACAGCACTGAAATACCTAAACCTTTGTAAAATTATAAGTAAAATAGTTAGATCTAAAAGTTCCATTCTCTCTGTGTTTCAGAAAGGAGAGATAAGTTTCAGCACACATAAGGCATCAAGAAGGAACCATCACTTGTATGTAGAAAACAGAGAGCAGAATATGTAGTCCAGTGAAGAAGAATTGAAGTTTCTCTCTGTTCCTCAGCACCCCAAAATCTTTTCCTGCTCTCTGACTGGTTTCATCTCTTCCGCCCCTTCCTTCATAACTAAAAATTCACCTGCCACCTATTGGTAGGTGGCAGGTGAAGGTAAAAGGCTCAGATTACACCACACTTTTCTTTACTGCTCTAAAGCAGGTTCCCTTTTGTCTTGGGCAAGTGACATGGTCTTTCATAGATTCATAGATCTGATAGAGTTGGAAGGAGCCTACAAGGCTATCGAGTCCAACCCCTGCTCAGTGTAGGAAACTAGAGGAGAGGTCTCCCATCCATAACTAGGCCTGACCCTGCTTAGCTTCCCACGCTCAAACAAGCTGAGCCAGCGTGAGCCACAGGCCTTATTATTTATTTAAAACATTTCTAGGCTATCTTTTAGGGCAGGAGCCCTCCCAAGGTGGCATGCAACAATAAATTCATGTAATAATTACTGATGCGGTAATAAAAACAGCACACTTTTTTTTGCCAGGGCCTTATCAGAATACACTGTGGGCACAGAGCTATTGGAAATATTCAACTCTGAACTTTCTCCACACTGGTTCATTATTTTGTGGCTTCACCAAGACCTGGTCACCACAGCAACCATATCAGAATCCAAAGGTCCAGGCCTAGAGAATCTCTTTTCCAACAGGAAACAGGCAGAAAGACATGTCGCTTAGGAGCCATATCCAAGATTTCCATTCCATAGCTCTGCAGACCTTGTCCCCAGTACCCCTGCACCCCCAAAATAGAACCTAGGATCATAGAGTTGGAAGGGGCCTACAAGGCCATCAAGTCCAACCCCCTGCTCAGTGCAGGAAACTAGAGGAGGGGTCTACTATCCAAGTAATAACCAGGCCTCACCCTGCTTAGCTTTCCACGCTCAGACAAGCTGAGCCAGCATGAGCCACAGGCCTCAGTAACATCAATGAGATCCAGCATAAATTACAGGAACCTGTTTACGGATCTAGTCAATGCAGGGTGCCACTTTCTGGAACATCAGGGAAATTGGTTGAAAGTCGGACAGTCAGAGTAATTGTGATTGTGTAATGGATTTTTTGAGATGCGGCTGCAAGAGAACAGTCTGCACTTGAGGCAGCTGGAGTAGAGAAGTGGCAGTGTAATGTAATAATACACAAAACCCACTTTGCAAGCGCTGGAAGAATCTTAGCAGCAGAATCTTCAGGGTTTTTGGAGGTGCTCATGTGCCCATGGGCTACCCTCACTTTTCCGAGAGTGGATGACCCAAGAGCACATGAGGTCCCCCAAAAAAACCAAGGATCATGCAGAAAAGGGTGTTTTGGGGGGGCACCCCTTAATAGCCCCCCCTTTCCAGCGATATCCCTGGGGGAGGTTGATGTGATCCCAAGTCCCAAGTGTCCCATCGGTTTTGCCATTGACCCCACATTGCTAGCACCTCAGGGAGAAGCAAAACATGGAGGGATTCTCAGTGCTGGAGGGTACGCATGTTTGACATTACTTTGATACATGTCAAACCAAGCCCTCCCTCCTGTCAGTGGGAATCCCCTCCAGTTTTGAAGGTTTCCCCCAATGCTAGCCTGCAGGGGACACTTGCAAAACAGGGGGGCCACTAGGGACACATGATCTCCCCCAGAGAAACTAGGGGATTGCGCTGTGAAAAGTGGGGAAGTGCCCCACTTCTGCAAATGGCGATCTTCCAGGGCTTTGCAAGAAGCTGGCAGGTCCGGACCTGTCAAACCTGTCAGCTCTTTGCAAAGGGGGGAAATACTTATCTGCAGACTGGGTTAGGCACTGTACAGAGTGGGTGCCTGCTGGTTTTGTCCAGCAAGCACCCAACCAGGCCTGTACTTAGCCCAGGGACCCCCTCATGCTACCCCACCCTTCCCAATCTCTGCAAATTGGGCAGGTCAAGTTAAAAAAAAAGAAGAGTGCAATTATTTGTGTACATTATTGGCATAATTTTTTTTAAGGGGGGGGGCTACCACAGGCAGCCCCTCCAAGGTACCACAAGGGGTCTCTGGAGGAACACCTCATGAATACCCCATGGGGTTCATGAAAGCTGGCTTGACAGCCGGCTTTTGCAATCTCCCCAAAAAGCAGGTTTAAAAAAATCAAGCTGTGGCGAGCCCAAAATGGCTCATGGCGGGAGTGGGGGAAGCCTTCACCAGCCACCCCAAAGTGCCACTCGGGCACTTTTGGGGTGGCTGGCAATGGCAGTCGCCTGCTAGCCACTTGGCAAGAGTAGCAAGGGATTTTTGCCGCTCTTGCCAAGTGGCTTGCTTGTAGTTGGGTTTGACCCACAATGGGTCATGTCATCCAGCTCCGGATGACATGACAACCCATCTTGGGTCAGACAGACACTACTACAAGCCATCGCTTTTCAGGGTGACTTATAACCCCAAAATAAGCCGCTCTGACAAACCTGTCCCGGGTTCCCACGACATGACAACCCACGGTGGCTTATAAGCTAGATCACATACTGTTGAACATGTGAACCATCTCCATTGCAAAGTATTACGTCCTAGGACAGCCTTCCCCAGCCTGGTGCCGTCCAGATATTTTGGACCACATCTCCCAATATTTTTGATGATTGAACATGCTGGCTGGGACTGATGGGCATTGAAGTCCAAAACATCTGAAGGGCACCAGATTGGGGAAGGCTTTTCTAGGTTATATGAAAGTGTTGTATGTAGGTGGGTAATCTGTGATGGCTGATTCACGCATGGAAATAAAGTGATATTGAAGTTATCAAGAGAAGTGTAAATGCAATCATAACAATTTGTTACTGATCACACAAGTTCATACATGTGGAAAGCTTATCTGGGGAATGGATTGCATCAGTGAACAGGCTCCTAAATTCTTGTGGGGACCTATTCATACAGAAGTGGGTACATCAGTGAGTCATGCATGATCTGTAACAGGTCCCAAGTTGTGGGTGGATGTTGTGCTTTGTCTCCACACATGCACACACGTGTACTGACAAAGCAGCAGAATTGAGCTTTGGATAAGTTAGATGAATGTTTACCCACATAGTGTTTCCACATGTAGACATCAGGACACTCTTATGATCAACTTAAAAAATTAATCCTGATTACAGAACACTAGGTCAAAGAGAGGCTTAAATCATGTGGTGGACACCTGAGAAATCCATAAGCAGGCATGCTCGTGTGTGTATGTGTTGTAACGTTAAATGTAGTTATGCAGCTCCATGCACCAGATTGGGGTCTGTGTTGCTGGAAAAGGTGTTTCTTAAGCTTCCCCCTCTATCCTGTTTTCCTGATTTAAATTGCATAGCCTTCCCAAGCTATTATTTGCCCCATGGTGGGTAAAGCATACCATCCATATTATTAACTAACTACCAGGATGCTGCATAGAGATTTCTCCCATCACAACCAGCAACAGACTGTGCTCTATAGCCACTGAATAGGGTGCTTTAAATGAGATAAATAAATAAATAGGAGCCATTGCCAGCACACTAATTATGTCAGGTCAGATTAGATCAATTCCCTGTGGTTCTGTTGAGCTGGGGAAGTGTATTCATTCTATAGAATAACATCAGTATGGTAGCTGAGGGTGTGTCATTCAAAGGCTGTTGTCATGGTATAATGTTTAAAAACATGTTTTTCTTCCTCCTCGAGTGGGAGAAGAAAGTGTAAAAAATTAGGTTGCCAGATTATAGCTCTAATCTAAGATCTGGTAATAATAATGTTGAGCAAACCAGGCATGAAATAATTTAGAGATCACATCAGGTCTCAGTTTCTGTCTTCCTTTAAAAAAAAGTCTTCATGCCACAAGCAGTTATTCTATTGGAATAGACTACTCTGTAGAAGAGAGTTGAAATTCTGACTCTGCCATTTAAAAACCTTGTAAGACCTCATTCACTTTTCACATCTTCACGCTTCTGGGGCACGTTCACCCCATGCATACCTTTGGTGTAATACCATGGGTTATTTATCTAGCATAGTGATTCTCACACTTTGCACTATTGACAACACAGTTCTATACATGTCTACTCAACAGCAAGTCTCACTGCGTCCCGTGGGCCTTACTCAGGAAACAGGGTATAGGATTATAACCTAAGACAGATTCGCTTGTTGTTTGAGGATGTTATAGATCAGTGGTCCCCAACCTTTGTGGACCCATGGGCACATTTAGAAATTTGAGAAACTGCTGTGGGCACCACCACAAAATGGCTCCCACAGAGGATGTGGCTTGTCAAATAATGGCTGCCGTGGGGGGCTGGCTAATCAAAGGACAAGTAATTCACCCAAGTAACTGAGTACAAGCAAAGGAACTCCAAAGCCAATTCACATAGTTGACCCCACAGAAGCACAACAAAATACCAATTTAAGCTTGCAATCCTATATGCTTACATGGAACTCAACAGGGTTGCAAAAAATCATGATTTTTTTATTTAAATCAATGATTTTTTTTTTTTATTTAATCAATTTCCCCCCCAAAATTTTTTAGCAAAATTAATTTCAAAGTTTCAGGCAACCACATGTACAAATAGCCTACACTTAATAGTTAAGAACACCAAATTATACAGAAAACATTAATCAGAACAGGTTTTGTTTAATAGAGTATTGTTGCATTTTTGCATATTTAAAGCGACCTCATCTGTAATTATTTGTCATACACTGCATGTTACTTAACTTAACTTACGTTAATCATTTTCACTTAATTTTTCCTTAACTTTCCTTTTTGATTTTGATTCATGGCTTTAAAGAAAAGCACTAATTTGGCAACTTTGTCTAAGCCTAAACAATTTCGCAGTTTTGATTGTACCAATCCAAATGATGAAAACATTCTTTCCACATCTGCTGTGGAGGCAGTTGCAGTGTGCAATCACCTCCTGATGCAGTTTGTCCTGCTGTGAAGTCCACCATTCCAGAGGCTGGACTGAATTGATGTTTTTATTTATTTATTTATTTATTATATTTATATATTATATTATATTATATTATATATATATATATATATATATATATATATATATAAATATGTTTTTTCCTGCAAGGAACCCAAGGTGGCTTACATAATCCTCCTCCTCTCTATTGTATCCTCACAACAACCCTGTGAGGTAGGTTAGGCTGAGAGTCAGTGACTGGCCCAAAGTCACCCAGTGAGTTTCATAGCCGAGCGGGGACTAGAACCCAGATCTCCCGAGTTCCAGTCCAACACTCTCACAACTACGCCACACTTGCTAAACAGATACTGAGAAAATGGCTTGGCTTTAGCTTTGTACAGTAATACCTTGGATTACGAGCATAATTCGTTCCGGACCCATGCTCGTAATCCAAAATACTCGTACATCAAAGCAAGTTTCCCCATTAGAAATAATGGGAACTCAGATGATTCGTTCCACAACCATTTAATCACTGCTTTGCCGGCTCCCTGGCAGGGAGCCCCATGGAGGGAGCCGGCAAAGCAGTGATTAAATGGTTGTGGAATGAATCAGCAGAGTTCCCATTATTTATAATGGGGAAACTTGCTTTGATGTGCCGGCTCCCGGGGTCCCGGTCGCGCCTCGCCTGCCTCCACTCGCTCTGCCAGGAGTGTCCAGGAGATGGGGGCTTCCCTGGAGGCGCGGCGCAGCCGGGCTTGGCCGCCGTTCCCTGGAGGCGCCTGAGGTGCATCTCCCTGCCAGGGAGCCGGCAAGTGCTTTGCTGCTCGCAGGGAGATGCGTGGAGCCGCTCCAGCTGCTTCCTACCGTTGCAAGCGGCGGCTCATGGAGAGGCGAGCTGCCCGTGCCGCCTGCGGTCCCGTCGCGTCACATCCGGCCCCGTCAATGATGGGGCTGGATGTGACGCGACGGGACCGCAGGCGGCGCGGGCAGCTCGCCTCTCCGTGAGCCACCGCTTGCAACGGTAGGAAGCAGCTGGAGCGGCTCCACGCTAGCAAAGCACCCCGTGGAGGTGAAGCGAAGGAGCCCCGGCCGTCGTTTGCTCTGCGTGCGCCTCGCGCAGCCGCTTTGCCTGCTCCCTGCTTGGGAGCCGGCAAAGCAGCAGCGCGAGGCACGCGCAGAGCGAGAGGAAGCTGGCAAAGCGGCGCGAGGCAGCGGCGCGAGGCGCCTGCACAGCGAGCGGCCTCGCCTCCATGGGGCTCCCAGGGAGAGAGCTGGTGCAGCAGCGCGAGGCGCCCACAGAGTGAGCGGCTGCGCCTTGCCTGTACGGGGCTCCCTGCCAGCTAGGCAAAGCCGGGGAGCTGGCACTTTAAGTGCTCATCACAGCCACAGCGTGTGGCTTGTGTTGCGAAACTTACTTGTCCTCCGAACGTTAATAAATGATAACATTTTGCTCGTTTTACGAGTAGCTCGCATACCGAGTTACTCATAATCCGAGGTATTACTGTACTTTATTAGGACTGGAACTGTATTTGGATGGTTTCCCCTGCAATCACGAATAGCCTTCCTGGCTACCTCTGTAAGATATTCACTGGTATGTGTCCAGATGTGTCTATGTTATCTGTCAAATAAGTGGCTCGATTGGAAGTTGTTACTGATGCACACACTACAGGTTCATTGTGAACATTGCTCCACCCATCCAGACTCAGACAGACTGTCTTATTTTTTAGGTCTTTCCCAGACTCTTGCAGTTGTTTATCATAAACTTCATCCAGTAATTTGTTGCCAATGTCATTTCTGTTAGTTGGGCTGTAGCCTGGCCTTACATCTGTATTGCTAATTTGTACTCTGGATGTTCCACAGCTCCGAATGGAGCAATCGTTGCATATATGCTGCAGGCAATTTGAATATCCAGTGCAATTTTTTTTGGTCCTTCCTTGTCTTTATAACATAGGGGTCTAAAGTAGGTCTTTTCGCCCTCGATGATGAAGAAGCAGTGACACTCCTTTTCAAACTTTCATAATGACTAGATTGCGATGCAACTGAATTCAGTGATGGAGTTGGAGACACAGTCCGAGTCCTTGGTCCAAAATGGTGACTCCCGAGTCCCGAGTCATTCCCAAAGCTGACTCCACGAATCCCTATTAAAATCAATGGGTTTTTTTCCCCAATAAAATAAGGCTACTTCAGATGTGTGGCTTAAATAAATTCTAGACACAAGTGTGCCTTTTTATTTCAAAACTCTGCAACTGATTTTGACAAGAATAGACCAGGCAGACAAACCCAAAATAACCAGGCAGGCAGAGGAGGCAGGGAACCCCAAACAGGCAGGCAGAGGCAGCCAAATCCAAAATGTCTGAAAGGTTGCATTTTAGGAAAATGGTGTTAAAAAATAAAATCTTCATTGGTGATCGCACTTCTCTCCACTCCTTCTGGCATAGCCCAGGGATGTTGAAGAGTCCTTGGTCTCGAGTCCCGAGACGAGTCTCAAGTCCCATTAAAAATATTGGGACTCGAGTGGGACTCGAGTCAGAGGGGGGACTCAGTCCGACTCATGAGTCGAGTCCTGGAGTCCAAGTCCCCATCCCTGTGGAGACGTGAGACTCCTTGAACTGCTAGGCCTAGATGAAATGTTTGAATGAGGGTGAGGGCTCTCTTCTACCTCTATGGCTGTTGGATTTAGATCTATATCATCCACATCAGCAAAATCTTAATTTAAAAAAATGGTGGTATAGTAAAATAGGTAGTGCAATAGTTTCTACAACAGTGTTTGACAATTTTCATGATATAACTTCCTTTAACTTCGCTATTACACTACACATCAATTCAATTTAAAAGTTTTAATGCTGTTTGAGTTTGACATTGTATTTTTTTGACAGTAAATAATTTTTAAACTAATGTTGGTTTCCTTGCAGGCAGTTATTGTTAAGGTATTAAAGTAATACATTAAATGAAAATTTGGGGGGGATTCAACTTTACATTAATTTCACATGTTTTTTTACCTTCCATAAAATAAACATTATAACTTTTTACAGCTCACAGGAGTAAACTAGATTTGCCTACCTTTATTTTCTAATTCTTCTTCACTCATCAGTTCAGGTTCCTCTTGCTGTGTTGTTGAGTCTGTAGTACATTTGACACTCTTCTGTATGTGATCCTTCAAGCGAGCTACTAGTCCTTGCATTTCCTTGCCACAGCTTTTGTATTTTACTCTCACACCCTTATTTTTCTCTGATGGAGGAAGTTATGTAAACCATATCCATACAGGATCTTTCCTGCGGACACCTCTAGTTAACATGATGCTTCTTCTGTCTGGTGATTTGGCTCCTGTTCAGTAAGAGCTCTCTGCCTGACAGGCTCAGACTTGTTTTGTTGTGGTCTGCTGGGAAGTAACTTCCTGCCCTGCCCACAGAGGGAATTCCCCTGTCTCACTTTCAGTTTCATTTTAACTTTCAGCTTGTGCTTCTTTTTGAACATTTTCATTTATCGTTACTGCAGTGCAGCAGTATTACTCTATTTTTAATTTGATTTAAATCAGATTTTTATTGATGAATCAATGATTTAATCATTGATTTAGTAAATCATTCTGATTTAAATCATTGTAACCCTGCTTAGTAGCCAGCCATTATTTCTTCTAGCCAGCTGTAAAGTCCAGTCCTGCCAGTTTGTCTCCCAGCAAGTATACCTGCCAAAAATGAATGTTGTAGCACTTTGCAAAACCCACTTTACAAGTGCTGGGGGTGGGGGAAAGGGGGTAGAAGTCCCCCGAAAAAACTGGGGATCATGTGGAAAAGGGTGTTTTGGGGGCCTCAATTGCCCTTTCTTTCCAGCAGGATCCCCATGGGAGGGTTGGGTGATCATAAGTCCCTAGTGTCCTCTCAGTTTTGCCATTGACCCCAAGTTGCTTGCACCTTGGGGAGCGGCAAAACTTGGGGGATTCTCAGTGCTGGGGGTACATGAGTTTGACGTTATTTTGACACTTGTCAAACCGAGCCCTCCCTCCTCAGTGGGAATCTCCTCCAATTTTGAAGGTACCCCTGATGCTAGCAGCGGGGGACACCTGCAAAACTGGGTGGGGCACTAGGGACACCTGATCTCTCCTAGAGAAACCAGGAGATTGTGCTGGAAAGAGGGGGGAAAGAGCCCCTTTCTGCAAACTGTGATCTCCCAGGGCTTTTCAAGGAGCTGATAGGTCTGGACCTTGTCAAACCTGTCAGCTCCTTGCAAAGGGGGGAAATACTTACCTGCAGCCCGGGGTAGTGTCAGGATCTGTTCCTCCAGGGTAGCTCCACAGCTCCACCTGGGGGCGAAGATGCCTCCTTGCAGGAGCGAGCCCCATGTTTCTAGTTACTTGCAGAGTGTAGCCTCCTGCTCCTGGCTGCTCTCAGGCCAGATAATGCAGCTCAGCTGGGAGCAGCCATGAGGATCTATATAAGTGTTGCAGTTTGCCTTCAACCCTTGCCACAGTAACATGATTCCTTGTGCTGCTGCAACTGGCTCCTGACCCTCTGTGACCAGCTCCAGATCTTGTCTGACCGTGCTTGACCCTCGCCTGTTCCTGACCTGTGCCTCTAGCCCCTGGCCCTGCTCTGCCTGGTACGTGACTGACTTTAGCCTGACTCTCAACCCTGCTTCTGCTTCTGGCCCTGGTCTGCTTCTGGATCTGCCTTCTTGCCTCTGGCCCTTGCTCGGACTCTGCTTGCTCTTGACCCATGCTTGACCACTGCTTGCCTACCAGACCTGCCCTTCGCCTCTGGCCGCACCTTGCTTGCTACGAGTACCGACCCCAGCCAGGCTCCTGGACTCTGCGCTCTTCTAACCTGCTCCAGCCTCCATCATCCTCTGGCCCCAGTGTTCCAGCCAGCGTCCCTTGCCGCCCATGCCCCGGACTTTACAGGTAGGCACTGTACAGGGTGGTTGCCTGCTGGATTTGGCTAGTGCCTAGCCCAGGGACCCCTTGTGCTAACCCACCCTGCCCAATTTGTGCAAACCAGGCAATTTTTTTTTTAATGAGAGAGATTATTTGTGCATGTTATTGGAACAATTTTTTTTTTAAGAGGGGTGACCACAGGCAGCCCCTCCAAGGTGCTGCAGGAGGTCCTTGGAGAGGTACTTCATGGATGCCCCCATGGGGACCGCGGAAGCCTGCTTGGGGGGAAATTGGGGGGGAAGCTGTGATGACCCCAAAATGGGTTGTGGTAGCAGCAGGGGGGGGGAGCCTTTGCTAGCTGCCCCAAAGTGCCACTCAGGCACTTTTGGTGGCTGGCAATGGCGGTCACCTGCCAGCTGCTTGGCAAGAGCAGCAAGGGGGTTTTGCCACTCTTGCCAAGCGGCTCACTACTAGATGGGTTTGACCCATGTTGGATCATGTTGTGTGAGTTCAGACATGACAACCCATTGTGGGTCAAACAGACCCTACTATAAGCCATGGCTTGTCAGGGTGGCTTATTTCTGCCTTTTGTTCTCTTTGCCAACATGTGCTTGTGAAAGATGGGGGTTGGTCATCTGCTTATTTGGTTCTGGATATATGGCTCTTGGAGCTCTAGAGCTATTGCAAGTAAGCAAGCTACCCCAGACAGACAGAAAACTTCTTAGAAATATCTTCTTATATGTTTGATTGCCAAGTGTTCTGATTTCCTAATCCTATCTACATCTAAATAAAGTTTTTTTAAAAACCTGAATGGCTCTTCTGTGTGAATGTATACCTTGTATTTTTAATACAATTTAAAATGAACATCCACGCCCTTCAAGATCCTATTAATCAAACTCGTCTTCAATCATTTCTTAAGGAACATCTACCTACGGAACCTCCTGATAACATTGAGGACCATTGGTCTAAGCCAGTGATGGCGAACCTTTTTGAGCCCGAGTGCCCAAACTGCAACACAAAACCAACTTATTTATTTCAAAGTGCCAACACTGCAATTAAACCTGAATACCGAGGTTTTAGTTTTAGAAAAACAACTCATACAGTTGTCCGAACTAATTAACATCTTTTGTCTTAAAAGAAAAACACAATAACAGAGCTTTCAATGATACAAACAGTTTTTTGTTGAAAAAAAAATCAGCTCAAAAAATTATTATAGTACTACATTGTATACATAACCTGAAGGGAATTTATACGAACTTTTAAAATAATGAGGTACATGTATTTTTTGATAAGGGATTCTCAACTTGTAATATGATTATATGCCAGACTGAAATTGTATGGGGCAAGCTTTACCCCGGGTCCTTTCCCTGCTTCTACAGGTGTCGGATTAGTAAAAGTAAAAGTCAACCTGTACTAGGATGAGCAAGATAAACAAGAAAACTAAACGTGCTTAACACATTTTAAACACTTTATGTCTTGGACTGCAAACACTGCATTAGGTAAAAGTTTGCATTGGGCATGCTTTTGCACAATGAATGTGATTTTTGCTATTGCATGCATGCTGATAATTTGTCAAACCTTGGCTCATACTCCGTTAGTTTGAGAGCAACACATGCAGCACTCAGGTCAACTGTTAGGGCTTTACATCCAAGCCATGCTGTGTGCATCATTCTTCAAAATCTTTTAAATGTGATATAACAATGTAGAAAAGAATTCTGTAACAGGAATTCTAGAATAAAATAATTCTGTTTCACACTGTGAGAAAGAACAAGAACATTAGTGTTTTGCAGAAGGGGACGGTCTTTTCGCGATCAGGTGACCAATGGCTCGAGTGCCCACAGAGAGGTCCCTGCGTGCCAGCTGTGGCACCCGTGCCATAGGTTCGCCATCACTGGTCTAAGCTGAAAACCTCCATTACTGCAGCTTGTGAACAAACTATTGGATATGAAACTAAGAAACATCAGGATTGGTTTGATGAAAATGATAATGAGATTAAATATATAATTGACCAAAAAAGGAAAGCCTTCCAAATATGGCAAAATGATATTAATTGCGCTGCCAAGAAAAAAATCTACGCCGGTGCAAAGGCTGAGGTCCAAAGAAGAACAAGAGAACTTAAGAACGCTTGCTGGAAAAAGAAAGCTGAAGAAATTCAACAACTTGCAGAATCTCATGATGCATGGGGCTTTTTTAAGGCCACAAGGGCCATTTATGGACCAAACGCCTATGGTACAAACCCTTTACAATCAAAAGATGGCACCAAACTCTTAAAAGACAAAGAGTCTATTGCACTGTGTTGGAAAGAGCATTATTATGATCCTTTAAATCGTAAATCTAAGGTGGATAATGAGATTTTTTTGCAAATCCCGCAAAAACAAATTAGAGAGGAACTTGCAATACTCCCCACTTTGGACCAGATGGGATTCCTGCTGAAATCTTTAAAGAAGGGGGCCCCGAACTTGTACAACATCTTCATAAGCTCATCGAAAAAATCTGGATAAGAGAAGAGATCCCAGAAGACTTCAGGGATGCCATAATTATCACCCTCTTTAAGAAGGGCGATAGTTTCCACAGTCTGTTCTATCGGGGCATTTCCCTCTTAGCTACCGCAGGTAAAATATTTGCTAGAATTCTCGCAAACCGTCTTCTCTCTATTTCAGAAGAGATCCTCCCTGAATCTCAATATGGTTTCCGCCCCTCTAGAGGGACAGTAGACATGATTTTTACTGCACGTCAGCTCCGAGAAAAATGCTGGGAGCAAAATCAACCTCTTTATATGGCATTTATTGATTTAGCTAAGGCCTTTGATACTGTAGACCGAATGGCTCTCTGGACTATCCTTATGAAAATTGGATGCCCCAATAAATTTGTGAATATCTTGCGACTTCTCCATGGCAACATGGCGGCAACGGTTTTGGACAACAACTGCTCTCATGGTGCTCCATTTAAAGTGGGGTCAGGTGTTAAACAGGGATGTGTTATCACCCCAACATTATTTGCTATTTTCATCGCCATGATTTTACATCTTGTCGAGGGGAAATTTCCCACTGGTGTGGGAATTATATATCGAACAGATGGAAAGCTTTTTAGTCTCAGTAGGCTGAAAGCAAAAAGTAAGGTAATTACTGTTAGGTTTTGCATGGGCAGAACGAGGATTGTCACCTGACATCAGGATTGCTACCTGACATGGTGGATGCCTCTTGAGGTGAAGTACACAAGGTCTATTGTCACCAGACATAATGTCAAGGTCTATGACTCAGAATCATGTGGACAATTGTAGTCAGTAAACATGTTGTGAAGAATAGGTTATACAACTGGTGAGTAATATCCTATTTATAGGTACAGGGTCTGACTATAAATTAAGACACTTATTGAGAATTTCTCTGTAGCAAAATGTAAAATACTGTATAATTAGGTATGTTTATATGGCAAAGCTAAGAGATGGATTATTTCTTTCATACTGTAATGATGTAATAAAGAAATGGAAAGTTGTACTGATGCAACTATAAAAAGTTAAATGCTTATATGTATGACATGTACGTGCATGCATATCACATGATGTTTGGTCATTTAGATTCACAGGCATGTGAAAGAAAATGCAAACTATGATGGGGAAAGCATCTGGAAATTGTAATTTTCACATGAAAGGAAATTTTTGTGCACATATACAAGGTAAAACTAACTTTCAGGAGCTAAACTGGAAGGCAAGCTGACAAATCATTTAAATTTGTTCTTGGTGATCTTGTGATACTCTGATGGTTTTTAGAGGAGAAGCACGTTATTTCATGATGTTAATTGATCAATACACTAAGTACAGGTTGTGTACATGTTAGATAGAAAGCTGGAGTATTGAACAGAGTCAAGGTGTTTTGTGCTTGGGTGAGAAACAAGCATATTACCCATGTTACCTATTTCTTTTGAGATATGGGGGAAGTTCAGTTCAGTGCATTTTGATGCATTTCTAACAGGATGTGGTATTGAACACATGGACTGTGTGGAAGAGTAAACAAACACTCAGAAGAGGTGATGCTAATTTGGCTAATGACGTTTGGGTAGAAGCTCTTAAATGTTTTGATTATGTACATGATAGAAGTTTTAGTTCTGTGTTGAACTGTACACCTTATGGAAAGTTGTGTATAGGAGAATCTTCTGGAGAAACATTTCAGGATCTTGGATCTGATATGTAGGTACATACACCTCAAAATTAGAAGAAATCTTTAAGGGAGCTTACATGAGATTTTTCTAGAATATGAGAATATTGTGTTTCACATGAATAACACTTGGATAGTGAGATTATCTAGAAGTGTTAAGTATAATGCTGAATGAAAAAGGTGAGATCATTTTTCAAAAATAATTCTGTTAACGCAAGGGATGCATCCAGGCTCAGAGTCAGAATAGAAAAGCATTTGCTGAAAGACAGTCAGGTAAATTTGACAACTCTGATACACATTTGGTTCAGAGGATGAAGGCTAAACAAAGGATTGTTCATCATTGGTGCAAGTTCATTGGAACAGGAACCTGATAACTGATGAGGTAAGGAACAGGTGAGTCAAACAACCTGTGAGATATCAGGATGAATTTGCAGGAAAAGCCATTTGAAAACTATAATTTCAAAGAGGTGGGAAAAAAAATGTCTGTTAAGGAAGCTGAACCATAGCTTCAGGCTATGCAAGCTGAGTTGAATTCTTTGGATAAGAACAAAACATGGAAGCTGGTGAAACAAACAGCAGTCCATGGAACTCATTGTTACCAGATAGATTTTTTAAAGTGAAAACTAACCAGATTGCAAGGTAATGTGTTTCAAATAGCAAGATTGGTTGCTTGTGATTTTGCTCAGGTTAAAAAGGGCTGGATAATCATAACATGAGTGCAACAACAATTTGCTTTGGAAACAGACTGATGTTTAAGAATGTGGAGCAATGTGTGAATATTTCACAGTTGGAAATATTGGAACATAAGCATTTTAAATGAGAGGAAGTCTTTGGAAAACTGTCTGAGATTTTCTTTAGAAAAGCTAGAATCAGCTAGAGGCTGGAATTCTGTTTTGAACTCAAACTTTGCTGGATTTTAGATTTGCACAGAGAGGCAGATCAATGTTTGTTTGTTAAACAGGAGGAACAGGGACATAGACTGTATATACTTTGTTAGATGGATGATCTATTGTTTTTCCTGGACAGATAAAAGCAATATGATAAAATTGATCCAGGGTTTAGAATTTCATTTTTAAATTGAAACTGCTTGGTGGCAGATCAACTGTTTATCTGTAATTAGAAGTTGAGGGAGAAACCAAGGGGGAAACAAACCACAGAAATCATGGATGTGATTGAGAATTTGGAGATAGTTAACTCAGTGAGAGACTCCAAATAATTGAGGATTTTCAAGCACATGCTGATGGAAAAGCAGTTTGAAAATGTTACACAGAAGCATTGGGCTGTTGAACTTCAGTGTGCAAGTTAGAGTTCAACTGAAATTGAACTGAATGCATTGTATTATGTATTGTGCTATTATGCTATTGTAAAGCTTGAATAGTTATTGCATTTGTTTAAATAGTTTAAATTGTAAAAAATGTTTAAATGATGCTGGGATTGATGTGAAAAACCTATTACAGTTTTTTCAGGAAACCAAAGCCAGGATTGCTATGCTGCAGGCAGATAGCAATACACAAAGTTTTAGGTTTGTAAGTAAAACTGTGTCATGAGAAGGGATACATCAGAAGTGATTTGATGGTGGTTCAAATTTCTGGCAGGTAAAGTTATCCCTGCAAAAGTTTTTTTTATCATTCATAGATAAAAGAACAGCATCAGTGTCAACAAAGCTGTTGTTGTATGAGGTAAATAACCACGTTCTGCAACAAATGCAAAAAGCAGGGGATGTTAGGTTTTGCATGGGCAGAACAAGGATTGTCACCTGACATGGTGGATGTCTCTTGAGGTGAAGTACACAAGGTCTATTGTCACCAAACATAATGTCAAGCTCTATGACTCAGAATCATGTGGACAATTGTAGTCAGTAAACATGTTGTGAAGAATAGGTTATACAACTGGTGAGTAATATCCTATTTATAGGTACGGGGTCTGACTATAAATTAAGACACTTATTGACACAGTGACTACTCTGCTCTTGTTCTGGACTTCTACTTCAAGTCAGTCACTTCACTTCATCTCAGCCTTACCACTGGGGTCTTGGATTTGAATTTGCAATCATGTAGTGAGTAAGAGATGCATTGCTTGCCTTAATCCCATGTAATTGGGTCTTACAAATAAACTCTTTAATCTTTATTAATTGCTGTTATCTCCTCCTTCCGTCTGCGTGACTAGGACTGAGGGTCACTGGCTAAGTAAGCTTTTGAACCCGGGTCAGTCCAGCTCTCACAATTACAACCTCCGTTGTGGAACTTCAGTATGCTGATGATAATGTGGTCTCCGCACATTCAGAGGATGATCTCCAAACTATCCTAAATGCTTTTGCAGAAGCATACGAAAAACTTGGCCTTTCACTTAACATAAAAAAACCAAAGTGCTTCATCAGCAAGTGCAAGTTAACACTTTGGTGATGGCATCTATCCAGCTTGGCGGGGCAATACTGAAAAAAGTCGATCATTTTCTCTCTTCTTTTTTTTTTTTTTTAAAATATTTTATTTACTTTTCGAAACAAATTATAACAAGATATAACAAAATACAAGAATATCACAAAAATAAAACTGAAACAACATACAATAAATCATAAAGTGCACACACACCCCACCCTCCAAGGGACCAATTAATATACTTCCATCCTCTTGATCAGATGAATTCCAAATTCCAAAAATACAACATATCCTGACAAGGCATGCTCCCTTTCCCCTTTATTAATACATAGTCTATTAATTGATTCCATATATCCATAAAATTATTCTTCTTTAGCAATGTGGATCATTTTCTCTTTCTTGGCAGCTATCTTTCTATTACAGCTAACATTGACAGTGAAATCCAGCATCGTTTGAGCTCCGCAAGTGCTGCATTTTCTCGAATGAAACATAGAGTGTTCGAGGATCGGGATATCTGTAAGAAGACCAAAACGCTGGTTTATGAAGCCATTGTATTAGCAACTTTATTGTACGCCTGCGGAACATGGACTATCTATAAATGTCATTTACACCTCCCTGAAAGATTTCATCGTTGCCTCTGGAAAATCCTGCGAATTACTTGGGAAGATAGGCGAACAAATGTCAGTGTACTGGAAGAAGCAAAGACTACTAGCATTGAAAAAATGATCTTTCAACGCCAACTTCAGTGGACCGGTCATGTTGTTCGAATGCCTGACTGCCGTCTCCCAAAGCAGTTACTTTATTCCCAACTCAAGGATGGAAAGCGGAATATCGGTGAACAATATAAGAGGTTTAAAGATGTTCTTAAGACTAATATAAAAAAATGCAATATAAACATTGACAACTGGGAAGCTCTGGCCCATGAACGATCTAAATGGAGGTTGGCCTATCACAAAGGTTCTATGGACTTTGAAGAAGCCCGAGTGCAAGGTGAAAGGGAGAAACGTGCTAAGCGAAAAGCACGTCAAACGAATCCTTTACAGGACCATCTTCCATCTGGTAACCTGTGTCCTCACTGTGAGAAGCTGTGTGGATCTAGAATTGGCCTCCACAGTCACTTACGGACCCATCACTAGAGTCTACACAGTTTTTTAGAATTTCCTCCTTTTATAATTTTCTTTTTGTAATTTTATCCTGGAAGACAATCTTACTCAGTCACGAGTGATCGCCTACACCTACTATACCTTGTATTTTTAATACAATTTAAACATGTTAGTTTTAATACAACTTCATTAATTTGTGTAACTGTTACCCTGACACACACACACACACACTTCTGCCATGACAACCAATAGCTATTTTGAGTTTCACATGCCTGGAATTACAGCTGCTTTCTTAATACTGGAGCCAACCTTTTTGGCAAGATATTGGATCATGGCTTTTATTAAAGCAGGGTTTTTAAAAGTCCGTTGTTAGGGTTGTTAGGGTTCAGAATAAAAAGTTATACTTTTATTTGTGTATCTGGGGATGTACCAAGGATATGTAAATGTAGGATTCCATTAAGTGTTAGCATCACTATGCAACTATACAGAGCTATAGCTTGTGGCACCCTGGTGCAAAGAGGTGGGCTAATTAGTAACTTTAGATTGAATAATAAAGTCTTAGAGATCGGGTGTTGTGCTATGAGGAAAACTTTGAATAGGTTGCTCTGAAAACAACTGCGCAACTTCCTCTTGCAGCCTTCAGTCATAAGTCACCTCAGCTTAATTCCTGAGGTATAGACCTTTTCCAAATAGGCAGTGTTCTTGTATGTGGGCTTAACAGATCTTTGTTTCCCCCTTCTCTCCGCTCTCCCGCCTCTGGCGGATGCATAAGGGTACACATGCAGATGGTCTGCATTTAGCCCCCCCCCCCGGTGCATGTGACAGGGGAGTTCAAACAGGTTACTAGTGCAGGGAAGAATCATATCTGCAGTAGATAACTATGAAGTTGAAAAATCTAGTAATTGCAGGTTCCAGTCACTGGTTCCATATTAGTAAAGCACACTTTTGTTTTATGTTTCCGAAGACTTTGCCCCATGATAACATTTAGTCAAATGACAGAAACGTGTTGGCTAGTTAATGACTAACATATGAAGCTCTGATATTTCAAAAGGGCAGTTTACAGA
Source organism: Shinisaurus crocodilurus (assembly GCA_021292165.1). Lineage (NCBI taxonomy): Eukaryota > Metazoa > Chordata > Lepidosauria > Squamata > Shinisauridae > Shinisaurus > Shinisaurus crocodilurus. The sequence continues at coordinate 98,313,703 of CM037881.1, read as the reverse complement.
AGATCAACAAAAAAGTTAAATTTCTACAGTTTTGTGTGTGGTAGTCATTTGGTGACTTACAATGAAATTGGGCTTATTTTTGTGGACCTTTCTTTTTGGGGACTCTTATCCTCTTGGAAGGTTGATCCGCTGCTTTTGTACTGATGTATTGTAGCCTTCACAAACAATAGGTGAAGTGTTGGTAACCCTGTACCACAGGGCAAGGGAACCTGTGGACCTCCAGATATTGTTGGACTATAACTCCAAATATCCCTGACCATTAGTCATGCTGATTGGGGCTGATGGGAATTGGAGCCCAACAACATCTGGAGTTCAACACCATCACCAGCTGTTCTTAACAACTATTGTCCAGTAACTAACTTGCCGTCTCTGGACAGTGTTTGGGCATGTGGTGGCATCTAAGCTCCAGGTATTTTTTGGATAAGGCGGACTATTTTGATCCTTTCCAGTCTGGATTTAGGCTTAGTTTTGGCATAAAGACTACCTTGGTCAGTCCTGACCATCACCAGGAGATGGATGGGGAAGTGTGACCCTGTTGATTTTCTTGGGTCTCTCAGTGCCTTTCTCCTTCAAGTGTAGGAGGCCAGCTAGTTTGGGGAAGGCCCGCCTCCGGGGCTGGGAAGGCAGACCTTGTTCTGAACTTCCGGGGGGAGGCGGGGCCTCCCTGGGAAACACCAGTTGTTCTTCCTGCCTCGTGGTGGGAGGCAGACCTTATGTCTTTATTAAAATATTTATATACCGTAATTAGGTTTTATAATTGTATACCACTTCTGGGCAGCATTGACTCCATTAGGGAAGGACTTAAACACCTACTTTGGTTATAAGTTATATATAATGTTCAGTACCCCATGAATGCCAACATTTTTCTTGGGACTGCAGATTACTTCAGATAGAGAGCCAGTTTGCATGATCACTGTGGCTTATAGCCACGGTGGGTTGCAGCACATGTGCGTGTCCATTTTTAATATTCAACCCCCGGTGGGGACTTGCCATGGTTAGTTGTGTCATCTCAGCCTGGGCAGCATGAGTTGTTTGAGGATTAAACTGGGTTATTTGAGGGTTGTTTAATCCTCAAACAACCCATGCCACCCAGGTTTGGACAACACAACTAACCATGGAAACCCCCTGCCAGGGTTGAATATTCAAAATGGATGCCCACATGTGCTGCAGCAACCCACCACGGCTTAAATAAGCCACAATGGGCTGTGGTAATTGTGTGAACCAGGTCAGAGTGTGGTGCTTAGTGAAGTAATCATTTCAGTATTTGGATTTGGATTGTTTCTATGCTGGGTTGTAAATTTAATCTAGTTTCAATCTAGTCTGATTTGTCATGGCTTCCCTCAAAGAATCCTAGCAATTAAAGTTTAACGACAGAACTGAGGATTCTCTCTTAAGAATTCTCTTTGAGGATTCTCTCAAAACAATTCATACTACTACAGTTCCAAAGATTCCTGACTTGTGAGTGATGACAGCTAAGCAGTTTGAAACTGGATTAAACAGATGGTCCACTCTTTCCTAAAGTCAGGTACTTTTGGAATATAATACCAGTTTTATTCATTTTCCCAGGATTGACTGCAGTTTTTCTGCATTACTTTAGATTTGTTCTGTACTGGGTGCCTCTTTCTATTTGGCTTGCTGTAGTGGAAATTAACTGTCTGACTCAATTGGTCAGAATCGCTGTATAATATCTGTGTCTCATGCTTTGTGCTTCCTGATTACCAGCACGTATCTGGAAAGAAGTACTTATTCCCATCCCATAGGGATTTGTTCTCATGGCTTAGGCCTCAGAACAGTCTCCACAGCAGCACTGGATTCCCCCCCCCCTTATGTAAGATGCAGACAGGCATAAGAACAGAGACTTTACATGTTATAAATACCAATTATATCCCAAACTCACACAAATCAGTAAGTTGTACAGTATTTTGCTTCATGGGTCATAACATTTAATCCATAGGTCATAAAGTGTATAACACCTATTTACCTGGGGCAACCTTGGAACAGTCAGTGCAAACTCAGTGATTCCAGTTCCCCAACTCTTTTCTATAAAATAATTGGTTCCCACTGATTAAAGTCAGTTGCAGGTTATATTAAACTAATGTCATGTTGACAACTGGTCAATTTACTGTAAAATTCTAGACTGATATTAAACATAGATCCATATACGACAATAAATAGTTCCAATGAAAAAGCATTTACTACACACTACTATGTGAAATGTTAGAACTTCCTGAGTGTTCTGTGAGCTCCTTATCAGTTTACAAAGGGGTAGCCATGTTAGTCTGTTGTAGCAAAAAAAAAAAAAAGTCTTATGGTACCTTAAAGACCAACGAATTTGTTATGGCAGGCATACGCACTCTGTTTGGTCCATAGGTAAATGAAAATCCTCATACATAGTGGTATGCACAGATCTGTAGATTAGGGTGAAGAGATATTAAAGGGGTGTTGTTCTTGTTTTTTCTGTACCAGTGCTTCTCCTCCTGTCCCCATTATCCCCACTGTCTTGCTTGATTCCTATCCCACTCACTGAGTCACCTTGACACGGAGTAAAGAAACTGCTTGCTGGTACTGCCACCCATGCCACGGGTGGGGTTAGAATTTCTGCTAGAATGGAGGATAAAAGAGCTATACACCTCGGCAGGTATGTAAGCTCTGTGAGGCTTAGAAGGAGGTAACTGGGTGTTCTAGATGCTTCAGGGAGTGACCTGAAAAGTGAGAACTAAGCAGGGATGGGGACTCGGACTCGAGGACTCGACTCGTGAGTCGGACTGAGTCCCCCCTCTGACTCGAGTCAGACTCGAGTCCCAATATTTTTAATGGGACTCGAGACTCGACTCGGGACTCGAGACCAAGGACTCGTGTTCCTCAAATGCAACATGGATAGGTTTTAGGAAGTACAGCAACTTTATTTTTTAAAATCATTTTCCTAAAATGCAACCTTTCAGACATTTTGGGTTTGGCTGCCTCTGCCTGCCTGTTTGGGGTTCCCAGCCTCCTCTGCCTGCCTGATCTCTTCTTAACCAGTTCCACAGTTTGAATTGTCCAAGACAAAGGCCTCTGCCTGTCTGGTTATTTTGGGTTTGTCTGCCTGGTCTGTTCTTGCCAAAATCAGTTGCAGAGTTTTGAAATAAAAAGGCACACACTTGTGCCTAGAATTTATTTAAGCCACACATCTGAAATAGCCTTATTTTGTTGGGGAAAACCCCCATTGATTTTAATAGGGACTCGTGGAGTCAGCTTTGGGAGTGACTCGGGACTCGGGACTTGTGAGTCACCATTTTGGACCAAGGACTTGGACTCGGACTCGAGACTCGGGTCCAAAGACTCGTGACTTGACTCATGACTCGAGACCAAGGACTCTTCAACATCCCTGGAACTAAGCAGCTTCTTTATTTATACACTTCCCATTGAGCATCTGTTCTGAGAGAGACAGTTTCTCTTTAAAGGCAGGGAATCAGTGAACAGCCAACTTCCTCTCCTTTCCCCCCAAAGAGAGCAAGTCATTCACTTTCTGCAGCTAGAGCAGTCTTCTCCCAACCTCCATTACTGCTGCTGACAATGACCAGGGGAGGGCTGGTCACTGGTGCTTCTGAGCATGCCTATCTGTTCTGTTTCCTCTAATGAATAGGCATGTCTTGCTCCTTCTCCTTGGCTGCTGCTATTGTTGGCAGGAGCTTAGGTACCAGGCAGGTCACAGCCGGCACCAGTGATCCGGGGTGGGGTGGGGTTTAAAGGTACTGCCAGGCTGCAGCAAGCCCCAAAAGGCTCTTTGTGGTGGTGCTTCGAGGCAATTACGTCCTCAGCTGCCTGTTTACTAGGACCTATAAAGAGACTGCACTATACTGAGGGCCATTGCTTAGTAGAACCAACTTTAAAGATCTTTGCAGCCAAGATTGTGTCCCATCTCTTGTATGGTGCACCAATCTGGGGCAGTTACTGTAGAGATGAACTTGAGATAATACAAAACAAGTTCCTGCGCATGCTCTTGGCAGTGCCACACAGTACACCTGGTGCACTATTAAGGACTGAACTAGGTCTCCCTTCCCTGAATGCACGTATACACAAATCCATAATATTATACTGGAAAAAATTAACATCATTGCCAGAAAACCATTTAGCAAAACTATGCTTTTTGGAGTTGCAGAATAGAGAAGGCTGGGCAAACTCTTGCAGATGCTTGATGCTGAGTTACTCGATTCCCTTAGCAACGACAATGCAGGATGTGTCCGATTATAAGATCTGAGATATTGTGTTTGGCGAAGATGCCAAAAGAGATCTTGAATATACAAAAAACTGCAAATCTGCCACTTGGTACGCCAAGATTAAAACAGATCACAAAAGGGCAAGCTATCTGCAAGAGCTAACCTTCTTCCCTGTTAGGCATGCATTTACCCAGCTCAGATTTGAAACAATGCCCACTGAGTATTTGGCTGGAAGGTTTTCTAACAGACCTGCACAAGAGCGTTTTTGCATATGTGAAACAGGGCACATTGAAGATCTGGTACATTATATTCTATATTGTCCACTATATAATTCACCCAGGGCCAGATTTATTCTTCCTTTTCAGACTACTTTAGAAGGTCAATCAGATGATTTTAAAATTACGGTAGATGGTTGTTGGCTGATGTGGGGAGATTTATTAGCTACAGGATAGCTTTATTTGCGTTAGCTGCAAGGAAAATAAGGGCAGCCTTTATAAACCAAACCACTGCCAAACCATAAGGGGGCCATACAGAAAGAATGTTTCTAAACCTTGATTATTTTATAGCATTTTGTTTCATTATATTTAATGTTCAACCTGTTTTTATTTTATTTTATACTTTATGTATATATGTATTGTTATGGCCATTGGCTATAAACAATAAAGTTCTGAAATTCTATTCTTTGTGGTGGTGGGAGGGGGAAGCCTCTGCCAGCTGCCCCCAAGTGTCCTTGGGGCTTGTCCTGACCCATGATAGGCCGTGTCATCTGGGTTTGGATGACACGAGAGCCCATCATTGGTAAAACAACCCCTACAACAACACATGAGTTGTCAGCCAAATTTAAGCCAGTTTATAAGCCATGGTAGGTTGTTGAGTCGTGTGAACCCAGCCAATGACTGGGTTCAAACAACACCATAACCCACAGTCATAAAGACTGAGTGTGGGTTGTGGTTGAAGCTTACCTGGAGGGTTGCACCATGTGATTTCTCTTCATGTGCTTCCGCAGCTGGGTCCTATTTCTTGACAGCAGTTAAGAGGGGGCTGCTGTCAAAGCTGCATCTACTGCATCACTCTGGCTCCACATTGGGGAGAAGGCTAGGCTAGAACCCTTCTCACTGCCATGCTAGCTTTTCATGTGCAGTGAATTTTTGTTCTATGAAGGAGCAGTTAACACCCCCCCCCCTGAGATCAGAAGTGGTACAGTCCAAACACAACTTTACCATCCTGTGAGAACTAGGTCTTACATATTGGCATTAATTTTATTTTATTTTCTAAAGTTTAAGATTATTGTATTTATTGTATTTAGTACTGGGGTACCAACAATACAAAGATGGTTCTGGAGGTCTGCAATGACTTGAATTTTAAAATGCACACACTACACAGCAGGCTGAGAGGAGGGAGATGAGAGAGAGCGCAGGGCCATTCCACCAGCCCTGCTGAAAGGCCTTCCTCATGACCGGCTCCTCCTCCCTCAACTGCCACCACAGCGGCCATTCCAGCAGGCTGAGAGGAGGGAGATGAGAGAGAGAGCGCAGGGCCATTCCACCAGCCCTGCCAGCAGTATTCATTGATATTCCCACTTCTTCCCTCCCCATTCCTTTTTCCTTGTGTGTCGTGTCTTTTTGGATTGTGAGCCTGCGGGCAGGGACTGTCTTGTTAATTGCTGTAAACCGCCCAGAGAGCTTTGGCTATTGGGCGGTATAAAAATGAAACAAATAAATAAATAACAAGCCATGGCTTGTTAATCACAAACAACCCATGAAGAGAACCCATGATTTGTTGTTGGGTTATGAACTGTGGGTTCACCATGGTTTGTTAACTTGGCTGTGTTCAGACAACACGATAACCCACATTTCAACAACAACCCATGGTTCAACAATAACTCACACTCCACCCATACTCAACCCTTGAGTGTGGGTTATCATGTTGTTTGAACCCACTCATTGTCTCTCCTCATGACTCTTTACTGACTTGATTCTCTACTCTACCAAGCCCACATTTACCAGGCCAGGATTCCTCTTACGGTTTCCTGTTGAACTGCCTTATTTGTTAGGTTTGCCTAAACTAGGGGTGGGCAACTTGTGGCCCTCTAGATGTTTTGGTGTACAACTGTAATCAACCCTAGTCAGCATAGCTAATGGAGAGGGTTGATGGGACTTGTGGCCCTCCAGATGTTTTGGCCTACAAGTTGCCCACCTGTGGCCTAGAGAGATCTGATAGACCCAGAAATAACACTTTACCAACTTTGGTAAGGTACCTGTTGGGTGCATTTGCACGTCATGACAACCCACCCTGGCAATAAGCCACACTGGGTCAGTTTTTGTCATTATTCAAGGTCAAACTTTTGTATATTTATTTGAAAAAAATGAACAAGTTCACCAAATCTTAAGCAATTTGCTTTCAGTTGGAAATATTCTTTGATTGATTTCATACCAGAATGACCATCCAGAGGAAGTATCATTATTCTACACAAAAATGTCAGAAGTACCGTATCCTATTGCGAATAAGAATACCTAATTTAGAGCTGCACAATTATGACAGGGTAGCTTGTACTTGTGCACAATGTTTTATTCAAAACCTAAGTGATAATGTGTATTTTCTTAAGATACGTACAGTGAGATAGCAATTCATATGAACTATGACGCATACACACAGAGCGCCCCAAAAGATGTAACTTGTTTTCTGTTAAGAACCCCATTTTGAAAATTGGTACATGTATTAAGCACTGTCAGATGAAATACTAAAACAAAAATCATGGAGAATTTTTTTTAGTTTTTGCAGAATTCAAGGTCAAATTTTACTATTTGACCTTGAATATATATTTATTCCAAAAAACCACTTGTGTTACATATCAAATGAAAGAGCATTTCAAAGGCTTTCCATCAACACCATGATTAACTTTCTAGGGTCTGTAGAACTGGAATTACTGTAATTTTAATGTTGTCCAACACACAAAAATTAACATTTTCCTTCATATTTTTGGTTGCCATATCTCCAAAAGTTTTTGTCCCAGAAGTCTAATTTTTGGAGCAGCTTATTTTCTCAGCAGACCCAACAAGTTCACCAAGTTTTTTCAAAATCGGTGATGGTCAGGTAAATTCATTGGTTGATTTTACATGGAATGACCCAACCAGGCCTGACCCTGCTTAGCTTTCCACACTCAGACAAGTGTGAGATATTGGGAAAGAGCTGCTAAAAAGCTTGAGGGAGCTTGTAATCTTTTGAATTATATTGGGAACTAAGGGAAGCATCATTAGTTAGACTTGTTTTTAACCAAAATTGTGGTGTCTCTGGGGTACCTAATAACGGCTTAGCCTCCGTTTGGTCTCCCCATCATCCCTGTGATTATCAGGAAATCAATCGTCTGAACTCTCTTTGGATCTATCTGTTATCCGGCTGTCTATTGATAACTTGGTACCCAATAGTGCCTAAGTGGCTTGAGGCTATTGCCCTGTTTTTGTAATTTGGGACTAAGCTGAGAAACCTGAGGGTAGTACCCATAGCAATTTTAAAACTTTCTGCAATCAATCCAGAAGAGAGATCCATTGGGTTCCCCTTCCTCTGAATCGAGTAACTATAGCTGTCCCTAACTTTATATCCTTCCTTTTTTCTCCCAATTCTATACATTTCTGCCCCTAGAGTCCAACTTCCATCAGTACCTGATCACTCTTCTGCCATTTCCCTAGTGCCAAATTCACCTCCTTATCTGGCAACACTAATTTCTCCAATCTTTCCCTAATCTTTGTCTTTTCTATCTTATTAGTTAGGTCTATTAGAACCGGTATACTGTCCCATGTGCTAAGGCAGCCTTCCCCAATCTGGCAGCCTCCAGATGTTTTGGACTACAACTCCCATCATCCCTGACCAGGAGTTCAAAACACCTGGAGGGCATCAGGTTGGGAAAGGGTGTACTGTGGGTGGGTACACTAACCAAGCCATTTTTCTGTGCTGTAACATTTATGCGTGTGTGTGTGTATGTATGTATGTTTGAGAACAATCTTTGTAAAAATAAATCTTGTTGTTTTGAATCTAATGAGAGTATGTGAGTTAATTTCCCCAAATTAGAATTACATTGTAAGGTATGTCTGAGCTAGGAACATATGAAGCTGCCTTATACTGAATAATAATGCTGGTCTATCTAGCCCAGTATTGTTGACACTAACTGGCAGCAGCTTTCCAGGGTTTTAGGCAGGATTCTTTTGTAGGCCTATCTGGAGATGCTGGGGATTGAACCTGGGCCCTTCTGCATGCATTCTAGTCCCCGCTCAGCCATGAAACTCACTGGGTGACTTTGGGCCAGTCATTGACTCTCAGCCTAACCTACCTCACAGGGTTGTTGTGAGGATAAAATGGAGAGGAGAAGGACTATGTAAGCCGCCTTGGGTTCCTTGCAGGAAAAAAGGCGGGGTATAAATATAATAAATAAATGCAAAGCATGTGCTCTACCATTGAGCTATGGCTATTTCCCATTTCAATAAGAACATAGTACATAGGTCAGCTTTATGCACATCACACCTCAGATTAAAGGCCCCATGCATGTACACATGCTAGTTGCATGTAAGTATGGCAACACATAATCTGCACAGCTCTTAGTCCTATGCAGGTGTTTTCCTGCTCACGTGTAAGGCTAAAGGGTGTAGGGGGACGTGAGCACGGAAGTGCACCCTGCCCCCAGTATCCCTGCACACCCAGTTAGAACTTTGCACATTGAGCGCAAAAGTCTGAAGCCGGCTTTGTAAACGCGTTCAGCTGAACATGCATTCCCATGATCGCCTGCCTTATTAGGGTTTGTGGTCATGGGAACTCTGTAAGTGCATTCAGCCCTCTTACAGAGCTCAACAAGAGAAGGTCAAACTGGAAGCTGGGTGCCTGGAGATTTAGGGGGTGGGGGCAGTGTGCATGGCCCTGACCTGCTTCCCACTTTAAGCCCTCATGCATTCGCAAATGCCTGAACAGGGCTTTGTGTTATGTAATCAGAGGCATCCCTTAAAGCAAGAGTGGGCAGACTGTGGGTTGTATGTGGCCCTTGGCTGCAGTTTTTGTGGCCCACAGCACATCTGGCAAAGCGTGCTTTGAAAAGCCTGGATCCACTTTCCAAAACCTTCCCTGCCTGGACCGAAGCATGCATCTATACTTTTCAAAGCCTTCCCTGTGTGTCTGTTGTGAATGGGTGAGGTGTGGTGTGTGTAAGAGAGAGACAGTAGAAGACAAAAGACAAAAACACTGTAAGGTGGTAGTGATCTGGAGAGATGGAGAGAGAGTGAGTCCATGGCTCCAGCCCCAGCTACCACCAGCTTTAGCACCAGCCACAAGCAGCATGCCCCTGCCCCGTATTCCCTCTGAATGTTGCCCACTCAGCTTCAAAATTGTAGTGAAGACATATCCTGGTTAGATTGGTCATGGAGTCTAAACACACACACACACAGCAGCAGCAGCAGCAGCATGCAGATCTTGTAATGTTCTTTTAAAAAATAAACATGTCTTCTTTAAATTATATAGTTTTTCCCTGCTTGACACATTTTCCTATAAACTTTTCCACCTGTTCTGAAATTTCCTTGCATTTCTTAGCAAAGATGTTTATCTTGGTGCTTTCCTTTCCTTTTTAAAAGCAGTTGGTTAGATCCCTTCATTTGAAGATCCTGAGCAAATTAAGTGTCTATGAGTCAATACATTATTTCTACCAGGGCCCCAGCAGTACAGATGCCTCTAGAGTACTGGGGCTGGATTCCCTCTCCACCCTTCCTGATGGCACTACTATTTTACTACATTTTAATTGTGTCAGGATATATACCAGATTTTGACATAAATGTGTCCTAGCTGATGCTGCAACATCTGCCAGCCATCTGGTGGTATTAACTATATGTGGGATGCATTGCCTCCAAAGCCAGGAAATCTTGGTCAGATTTTGCCATGCTAGATGGCGTCGCCATCCTGCTGCACAAATAAAGATCCATCATGCACAGTGTTCACATTGCAGGTCTGCACATGTTTCTGCTTCAGCCTCCATCTTGACAAGAATGAAATCTAGTACAGTGGTGGTCAACTTCATTAGCCCAGTGGGTTGTATGCTTTTAGGACATGGCTGCTTGGGAGCCAGTTCATTCATCCACTGTGCAAGGTAGGAGTAAGGTAGCATTCAAGGGGGCTGGAATAATTAGTCTTTAAGAGCCTAGGACTCGAAGTGAGAGGGTACAGGGTGGCCATCTTGGTTTGGGAAATAGGTTGTTTTTGGAAGAGGAAGAAATTACTCTCAAGCTCTTGGGGACTAGATATGACCAACGTACAGGTGTGCTGCACAACGGGCAATATTGGAAACAAAGAGGTGGCAAAGAGGGCAAACTTAATTCCCTCTTTTAAAGGCCATGGGAAACTCTAGAAAGGGATTTATAGCGTCAAATGGAGAGAGGGTAATTGGGTCATAGGATGCTATTCTAGCTGTTGTCACTCATAATGGATGATTGCCCTACAGCAGGTACAATGGAGGATAGTATTGAGCTGTCCATTGTTATAGTTCCTCTTTAAGTGCTGTATGATGAGGTGCCTTTGTACAAGAGAAACTGCATACTACTGATCTCAAATTCAGCAAGTTGTGAAAGAGTCAGAGCTAATCACTGGATTAATTATATTTCTCAGATGCAAAACTATTCACATTGGGGTTTTTCTTTGTTATGTGATGATGAACTTTGGCTTGATTTAAAAATCAGGAGAGAGGAATATCTTACTAATTTTGTTTAAAGATGCTTTGCATATCAGTGTGCATGCCAAAACATAGCTTATCCTACTAGCTCACAGTTTCTGAGAAGTGTAATTGAATTCAGCTTATGTTCAAATTGTAATATGTAAAATACCAGCCCAGAGCAAGTGGATGAAAAAACTTGATGTTCTTTCTTTGTGGTATACTAGAGGCATGTAGTAGAACAGTGACTGACCTTGATCATCTGCTTGAGTTTTTATTGTGTTACAAAGAGGCAAAAACATTAATACGTTTTTTTTATTTTGTGGAAAGCAAAATGCAGTCTAGATTTCTAGAAGTGTATTTTAAGTGCGGTAACAAATATACACTCCTTTTGGTGACTCAGATGGGTGGAGTATAGGATGCAAAAAGTATCACTTAGATTTGTGTAGTTATAATATGTTTTATGGCAGGTATTCTTACCATATTCATTTGTCTTTCAATAATGGGTAACACCACAGACTGACCAAAAAGCTATTGGGCTGTGTTTCAAGTAGGAGACTTGGAGCCAGGAAAACTGTGTCTTATTTGCCCTCTAACATTGCGTATAACCTGTGTAGGCAGTCAAATAACATTTCTAACCAGGCCTGCTTTTATAATTTTAAAGTAGGCATATGCTTCAGATGCAACCCACTGTTAACATTATATATCACCATCAATGCCTTTGTCAGTTGTTGTTTGGTTGAAACATTCACTGCTTTGAAAAGAAGAACTAAAATGGCCAAGGAGACCAGCTTTATTTTCAGACTTCTGCTGCTTAAAGTTACTGTGTTTTATTTTTCAGCCATAGAACATATATTGGAAAAATACTGAATGCTTACACAGGACAAATATCTGCAAATATGAGTGCAGAAACCATTTTTTTAAAAGTGTAAAACTACGATTCAGGCTCCCACACACCCAGTTTAGACAATGACAGGCATCTCTTCTATCTGGCTAATTTTCAAATTTCCAACATCATATGACAATTAAGGGATATTCTCAAAGCCAGGAAAGCTGTGATTATTCTTGTTTCTTCACCAGTGCAAGGTGGCTCTATTAGATTATTTTTTAAAAAGAAGTATGCATCTGGGAATGTTAGGAAATTCCGAAAGAAGAAGGTAAACAAATACATTTGCCTTAATGGCTTAGTGGGTAGGACAAGTAGGTTCAATTGTTGCTCCTGGGATTGTAGTTTATGGCCCATACAAATCAAAACGAAATGTATGGATATTCGCTTGCTGGAAACAATTGTTGGGAAATGGTTTTGCTGAAAAATAATTGGGGAAACAAACAGAAATGGTCAGGAGGCACTGGGACTAGAACCCAAGTTTCACACAGATCAACTCTCAGGTCCCAACTGCTGCCTCTGCACCCACCATCTGTCAAGTATTAAATATTAACAGTAAGGAAACTTAGAGTTTGTACAATTCCATCTGCAAAGGATTTGATTAGTCTTGTAGAATTGCATGCCTCATCCCCTCCAAATTTAGACACCACAGTTTATACAGAGTCAGAAGTGGCCAGTGTTAAGGCTCCACCTAGTCATATTATGATGGATAGCTTTCAGCTTGTTCACCCTAAGAATGTGGTCAAACTACTTGGAGGATTGAGACCATCCACATTGAGACCAACTACATGCATGCAGGATCTTTGTCTGTCTTAGCTGATAAAATCAGCTAGATGTGGGTCACAGAAGTATCATTCTGATACCTCTGAAAGAAGTGCTGGTTTAGACTTGGTTGAAAAAAATCAAATCTGAACCCAGCTGATCGTATTGTCCAGAATCTAACTTGCCACCTCTAGACAGTGTTTGAGCATGTGGTGGCATCTAAGCTCCAGTTATTTTTTTGGATAAAACTGATTATTTAGATCCTTTCCAGGCTGGACTTAGGCTTAGTTTTGGCACAAAAACTATCTTGGTCACCCTGGTGCATGACCCATCACCAGGAGCTGCATGGGAAAGTGTGACCCTGCTGATATTCCTGGACCTCTCAGTGATTTTCTCTACTATCAACCATGGTATCCTTCTGGGACACCTTGCAGGGATGGGTTTGGGGGGCACTGTTTGCAGTGGTTCCACCCATTCCTGTGAGGTCAGTCTCAGACGATGGTGCTACGGGACTGTTCCACCCTCTGGCTATTGGCTTGTGGGGTGGTACAGGGTTCCAGCTTGTCCCTCAATTATTCAACATCTGCATGAAGTTATTGAGAGATCATCCAGGGGTTTGGGTTTAAATGTCATCAGAATATTGATGACACACAGCTCTACCACTTTTTCCATCTTCTAACTCTGGGGATGCCATGGAGGTGATTAGCCAGTGCCTGATGCTGGTTCAGGAGTGAATGGCGGTGGACAAACTGAAACATAATTTGGACAAGGTGGAGGTAGTATTGATCAAAGGTTCCAGCAATCCAGGGAAGGAGATTCCACCTGTTTTGGATGAGATTGCACTCCCTAGGAAGCAACAGATGTGTGGCTTAAGGGTTCTCCTTGATCCATTGCTTTCTCTGAGCTTGCAAATACTGGTAGTTACAAGGAGCACCTTTTCCTAGTTCTGGCATTCCTGGAGAAGATGAATCTGGAGTCAGTCATCCATGGCCCTGGTTATATCCAGACAAGACTATTATAATGTGCTCTGTGTAACACTGTCTTTAAATATTGTTTGGAAGCTTCAGTTTGTGTAAAATGCAGCAGCCAGGTTATCTGGGGCTGGAAGGCTTGAGCATAGCACTCCAGAATTATACCATCAGCCCTGGCTGCCAATCTGTTTCCAAGCCCAATTTAAAGTGTTGGTGTTGACCTTGAAAGCCCTGAATGGCTTGCGGCTAGATTACCTTAAGTCTGCCTACTCCTGTATGAACTTGTCCAGTCTTTTAGATGAGAATGAGCAGAGCATCTGTTGCTTATCTTTCAATTAAATTAGGTGGACGAGTACAGGAAAGGGGGCTTTTTCTGTAGCTGAAACAATATAGTTCAGTACTGCTTTTAATTTGCTGCTGTCAGCTTTAAAAATTTATCATTTCTGGTCAAAATTTCTAATGTCTTTTTTATATTTTTGTGTTTTATTGGTCTGTTAATTGTTTTAATCTTGCTTTGATTTTTTTGTGACGTATCTTATCTTTTTGTAAGCTGCTTAAGAAATAAACTAAAGTAAACTTATCTTGGCAAATGCATTTTCCCACGCCCAAGTGTAGAGAGAGATTTGTAGGGCAGAATCAGTGGGCAAGGACAGGAATTGCTTAACTGTCACTGCACCTATCCATTCTGCCTCTGCAAACTCCCCCACATTAGGCTTACAGAGCTAACATAGGACTGTGAATCTTGTGTTAGTTTTGTAACATGCAGTTCCATCCTTACCACCTAGCACAGATAGTAGGTAGAAAACATTATCTAACAATTTTACAGTAGTGCTCTCATCAGTGTGATAACTAGTGAGTGAAATGTTGTTGTCTTCTGTTTGCTTTTGTTTTGATCCCCCACCCCCAAATGGTGATATGGGGTGGGAAATTTTCTGTTTCATAAGTTCATTAGTAAAAATGAATGTATACCAATTGCAAATACAATATTAGGCAAGATTGGCAGTTCCAAAGCTGTAATTAATGTTTTTCAGGTGATTATCCTTAGTAAGTATGTGAGAGAATAAATATATGTCCTTAAAATACATATGTGTCTCAGAGTGAAATGGAACTAATAAATGATGACAGCAAAACTGAAGATGTCCCAACAACCTTGGTGGAAGAGAGTATTGATCTTATCTTCAGGAAATGCCTGAAGTATTGATCTTATCTTCAGGAACTCTGTACACACAGGCAAATTCATTGCAATACCGAGCTAATTTCTTTTAAACACTTAGTAGGTGATGGTTATAAAAGTGGACTAGCTGGCATATGATAAATTGCAAGGCACAGCTCAGGAACAACATCAAATTAATTTGTTCCAGGCTATCGGTCTTCAACAGGTGGGTCACAGACCCACAGTTGCATTGCACCAGTAGCAGCGTACCACGAACAAGAAAGAGGAGGACATATATATTACACATACATACATGCAGGACTTCACAAATTTTGGCTGGCCTTAGTAGTGAGCCAAAATGTATGGTTGCTACCAAGATTGCCTCTTCCACAACTCAGGCTGAGCTTCTTAGTGCCTTCAAAACTTTTAATGTCATATAAGCTGGCTGCTAGCTCTACCACTTAGGGCAGCAAGTTTCATAAGTTAATTCTGCGTTGTGTGAAAAAATATTTTCTTTTGTCTGTCCTGAATCTACTGCTAGTCTATTTCTTCTTTTCTTGCTCATAATACTAGAACTGGACTTAGGGATGGGTGTCAAAGTTCGTGTCAAAGTCGCATGTATTCAATCATTAGTCTGTTCCATCAATTTCTGCGTGAGTCTGTAAAAAAAATTTTTTTTAATTGCATGAAAATTCAGTTGTTTTTTTGTTTTGTTTTTGGTAAGCAACTTGGCCCAATATACAGTAATACCTTGGATTGCAAGCAGTGCTTTTTTTCTGGAGAAAAGGGTACCGGAACTCTTGGATTACATTTCCTCGGGAGTAGATGGTGATTAAATTGTAATGCAATTAATAGAAGAAAAGGTGCTGGAACTCAGTTCCGGTGAGTTCCACCAGAAAAAAAGCCCTGATTGCAAGTATCTTGGTCTGAGAGCGTTTTGCAAGACAAGCAATTTTTTTTAATAAATTTTGACTTGATAAACAAGCGACGTCTTGCAATACAAGTAGTCGTAGGGATGTAACCGCTCGCCTCGAGCAGCTGTAGCAGGCCGAAATCGGCCCCACTCATGCCCGCCAGAGACTCGCTTTGATATAAGAGTGTTTTGGATTACAAGCACGGTTCCGGAATGAATTATGCTTGCAATCCAAGGTATTACTGTATGCATTTTTCTACACAACCTTTGAGCTGAAAACTGCATTGCAAAACATAGGGAAATAGCTCCACCTCTTTGTTCATTTTTTATTTCTATTTTCTGCAACTTTTCAAATTTTACAATACTGGGGTTTTTTTTAATGGGCTGACCTGAAATGTACAGAATAGTCCAAATTGCATCCACACTATAGATTTGTATATAGGCCAGTTTTATTTTCAATCCGTTTCCTAACAGTCCCTAGCATGGAATTGGCCTTTTTTGCGGCAGCTGCCACAGTGGCTTATTTTCCCTCCCTGCACGTGCTGATTGTGAGCCACATAATGAGCATAATTACCTTGCCAGTTGCAGGTTGTCATGATGTCTGAACCCAGCAAGGGTGGGTGATCCACCCTGAAACCCATGGCTTGTTCTAGGGTTTTACCATAGTTTATTTTCCTTCTGTGACCGTGCGAACCTGCCCATTGAATTGATATTTTCATTGATCTCTTCCTCACTATCCCAAGATCTCGTTCCTGGTTAGTCACTGCCAGTTCAGACTCCATCAGTTTAGTTACTAACCAATTTAAGTTAGGTTTGCACCCTAAATAATTGTAAAATGACATGGAATTTGCTTGTTGTGTTTCTCTTATAGTGGAATCTGGTATGTGATGATGACTGGAAAACCCCCTTAACTACATCTTTGTTCTTTGTGGGTGTGCTGCTTGGATCCTTTATATCAGGACAGCTCTCGGACAGGTAAAGTACATGCATTCAGCTAGCTGTCCTAGGATTTTGGTTTGCTTTTCTCTTTTGTATTGCAGTTTGGAGGAAGTAGAACAATGTTTAGTTTGAGAGAGAATTCCATCTCTGATTATCGGAACCAAAACCAAGCATGCTCACTCAGCAATATGGCAGGAGACTTGAGACAATCTGTCAGGCTCGGGGTGAATTATCCCTTTACTTTTTGGACTCATGTGGGCACACCTCAGTAAAAAAAATAATACATGCATACTTTCCTGGTTGCTGCATCCTACATGTGCGTGAGCGTGTACTGATGTACCAGTGTGTGAAGCACATATATTTCCACAGGAAAAGGAAATGAATAAAAATAAACCAGTGCCAGCAGTTGAAAAAGAAAGAAAAGGAATTGTGGAAAACCATTGCGACAAAGTTTTTCCAATCTGCATTATAATTTGGGCAGCAAAATGCAGTGGTGAGGACTGATAATAACTCCAGGCAAGCTACACATGTAACATAGCCCCAATACTTTTGTTGGGAGGTTTTTTTGTTCTTTGGTTTTAAATTATGAAAAGCCTCCTTGGAAGAGTGTGATCTTGAGCATATGCTTAATCTTTTCCCACTGGGAATTTTTTTTGCGTAAACTCCTGCCCACCCCGGTGGCTTTTCCCTGCAGGATTCCATATGCACATTTGCAAAGACAAATGTGCAGCTGGAACTGCAGCGAGGCTGTCCAGGCTGCTTTTCATTTAAAAACAAAGTTGGGACTTCAGTACATATATTTGCATTTAGGGCAGTACTCAACAATGTCATTGCACTAACTCAAATTACGTTGCGCTAGCATAAGAACCTCTGGTGCAACGCCATTAGCGTTAGCTTGTGCAATGGGTTTTCCAGGGAATCCCATTGTGCAAGCTACTGTTATTGGCTTGCGCCAGAGGTCCCTTACATCAGTGCAGTGGAATTTGTGTTAGCACAGTAACATGATTGGATACTACCCATAGTGTATAGTTTGGCCCTTAAGTTGTTGGTGAAAGGCAATGCTTTCTGCATTGTTATGAAAACTCCAAACAGGTTCATGCATGTTACTGTCATGTGCCATCCATGTTCCAATCAGTAACCTGGAGTTCTTCTTCGTGGTCTCTGTGCATCACACACATATGGGTTCTCTGCGCCTGCGCTGAGATCGTTCGGGAAATTTCTATAGCTGAGGTGGATTGGGTGGGAGCCCCTCCCCCTGCGCGTGCTCCTTAGCGTGGCTCCCGCCCATCTCCTCAGTTCCTCTTCGACCGCCATTGCGACTAGTCGTTGGGTTCTTCTCTTCTTCTTCGGATCGTAGCTGAGTTTGTTCTCCTTTAAAATAACTTAACTAGACTCTTTCTCCTCAGAAAATATTTTTCTATCGATTCTCTTTCATTCTATAACTTCTTTTTTCAAAAAAAAAAAAAATCTTCAAAAAAATCCTTACTAAATCCTCGTCTCTCCCCCGATCTTGTCCTTCTTGACTATAATCCTTTTTTCCTAACTATGCCTCTTAAAGCGGCCTTTCGAAAATGTCAGCAGTGTGGGACCAAAATCCCACCTGCTGACAAGCACCCGCTGTGCTTGCTTTGCCTGGGGCAAGGCCATAAAATGGAGACCTGCCAGCACTGCCAGGCTTTTACGAAGCAGGCCCGGAAACACCGCCAGACCAAGCTGCGAGCTCTCCTCTGGGAGCAGTCTCTGTCAGCGAAAGGGCCCACTCCGGAGGAGAAACCTGGGGGATCCCAGTCAGCCAAAAAGCCGACGAAAGATATTTCGGCAGCGAAAAAATTGGCTAAAAAGGCCCATAAAGATAAGGCGGAACGCCTGAAAAAGAAAATGGCAGAGAAGGGCGGTGAAGACGCTGGGCCATTAACTTCTACCACTATGAAGGTCTCAGAGCGTACTGCTCTATTAATGTCGGCTGTGACTGAGGCTCGAGATCGAGCTACGGGACCGATTGCCCGCCAGTCTTCTCCGGTCTCGACAACGTCTCCTCGAGACCGAGAGTCGGGTTCGAAAACCCCGCTAAAACAGCCGCCAACTATAGCCACCTCTCTGTCGGAGGGAGAAATCGTGGCTTCACCACCGATGGAGCGACCTCGTTCGGGCTCGAGAGGTCCTCCACCGCGTCTATCACCTCCTGCAGCATATGCTCGAGAGGAGCGGAGGGAGCATCGACGATCACGGTCTCCTCGATACCGGAGCCGTGATTCAGCTTCTAGAGGATCCACCTCTCGGTCTGTCTACTCGCGCCGCCGAGATGACAGATCTTGGTCGAGCTCCTACTATTCGGACTCGGGGTCAAGGAGCTACAGATCCTGATCCCGAGGCTCTCCAGACCGGAGAAGGCAGGACTATTATCACCACCACCGGCGCTCGCCCCCTCGGGATCGACTCCATAGACGCAGGTCCAGGACACCTACACCGCAACGGGATACGGCTGTGTCCCGAGCGCCCGTCGAGACCGTCACACAACCTACCGCCTCAACATCGACCGCTCAGCCAGTTCTTGTGCCTGCTGCTGCAGTTCACTCCTCATCGGGATCGGCGTATGTGTCGGACTCAGACTCTGTGGTCTCCTCCTCCCATTCCACTTCCCCAGATGCACAAGTGGAATCTAAGGACGCGATCTCCCCATCAGAAGATATGGGCAGCTTCGCTGAGCATGTCAGCCAGATGGTGACAGCTCTGGGAGTTGAGGCGAAAACCGCAAAAGGGAAAGCAAAAGATGACATCTATGCGATCCTGAAGACCACTCAGTCCAACCATTTGCTCCTTCCTTTCTTGCCGACATTGCTGGAGACGGTGCAAGAAACCTGGAAGACCCCAGCCTCCACCAAACCAACAGCTAAGAGACTGGAGTCGATGTACAGGATCCAAGAAGAAGGGGCAAAATTCCTGTTTTCCCATCCGACCCCGAACTCACTCATAGTCAAATCTGCGCAGTCTCGTGGGGGAAAGCAGCATACCACGCCGGCAGATAAGGAGGGCAAGACGCTAGACTCTTACGGCCTTAGGATCTACTCCTCGTCTTCCCTCGGGCTGAAGGTATCTAACTATGAGGCATTGCTAGCTAGATACCAGATGTTTATCACAGAGAAGCTGGGAGACCTCTGTGATTATCTGCCGGACGACAAAAGGGACCAGGCGGTGCAATACATCAAGGAAGCAACCAGCATCGGTGCTTTGCAGATGAACACTGCCCGCCACCAGGTCGACAGCCACGCCAGGTTGATGATCGGGTCCGTGGCTCTGAGGAGGCATGCCTGGCTTCGCTCTACCAACTTGACTCCCGATGATAGAGCGAAGATCGAAGACCTCCCATTTGACGGAGAGGGGCTGTTCAACGCCACCACAGACGACTCCCTCGACTCCGTTCAAAAGGCCTTCGCAACAGCCAAAAAGATGGGGCTCGTCCGTCGACCCCCATCACAACAATTTAGACCAAGACGCTGGTCTCAGTTTCCATACCCTTCATCACATTACCAACCATCCGGACAATATCGGGGTGGAAACCGTCGGCCTCATGCTCCACAGCCGCAAGCGCCGCAGCGTTCCTGCCCTCAGCAACGCTCCAGGGGCTCGAGGAGAGGGGGCGACTTCGCTCGACGGCGTCTTTGACTCCTTCGCCAGCCCGACCGAATTGTCTCCACTACTCCAACCAGCTCTCGACACCACTCTTCCAATCGCCTTGTCTCCACCACCTCAGGCACCTCTCTTCGGTTTTCGACTTCACCAACACCTTCGGTCCTGGAGGACCATCACGACGGATCATTGGGTGTTAAGCATCGTCGAACACGGCTACAGGATCGAGTTCAGAGTCCTCCCCCCCTTTCTCGGGATCAAAACCACCCGTCCAACTCGAGTGCTCCTAGAGGAGGTGTCAAACCTCCTCCAAAAAGGAGCAATATAGCCGGTTCCCGCAGAAGACTTGGAGGACGGCCTATACTCCAGGTACTTCATCGTGAAGAAGAAGGGAGGAGGACTCAGGCCGATCCTGGACCTTCGAACGGTGAATCTCTTTATCCCACCGAAGAGATTTCTCATGGTCACACTCCAATCAATCCTTCCCCTATTTCGAAGGAACGATTGGTTTGCATCCATCGACCTCAAAGATGCGTACTTCCACGTCGCCATCCACAGAGACACCCAAAAATACCTTCGGTTCCGAGTGGGAGACAACACCTTCCAGTTCGTAGTTCTTCCATTCGGACTTTCCACCGCACCGAGGGTATTCACGAAGTGTATGGCAGTGGTTTGTGCGAGTCTACGGGCAAGAGGCATCACCATCTTCCCGTATCTGGACGATTGGCTGCTAGTGGCTCCATCAAGGTGGGAGCTTCAACACGCACTGGGAGAAACCCTTCACCTCCTAGACAAGTTGGGACTCTGCCTGAACGTAGAGAAGTCGGTCCTTCAACCAGTAAAGGAGATACAATACATCGGCACAAGGCTAAGCGCGTTCGATGGTCGGGCATACCTACCAGACGACAGGGTGCGAAATGTACTTACCCTCGCGAAAAAGGTTTCCAGACGGCCAATATGCTCTGCCCACACGGTTCAACGACTGCTAGGGCATATGGCCTCGACGATTGCGGTCGTACGATATGCGAGGCTTCGCATGCGACCCCTTCAAACCTGGTTTATCAAAAAAGACAAACCGTCCATCCGCTTGAATCTCCCTCGAACTGTAAGAGAGTCCTTGAGGTGGTGGCAACAGGAGTCGAATTTGAACGCGGGCATACCGTTCCATCCTCTGATACCGACCCGCATATTGACAACGGACGCATCGTTGCTGGGATGGGGGCCCCACTCAGATGATTATGTCGTGCAAGGCACATGGATGGCGACACAAGCCACCAAGCACATCAATTGGCTGGAACTGATGGCCGTTTGGAAGGCGCTACATGCCTTGGAGCAATACCTCTCGGGCTGCCACATCCAGGTCATGACCGACAATACCACGGTAGTTGCTTACATAAACAAACAAGGCGGCACGAGATCAACACGCCTCACAGGACTGACCCTGCAACTCTACGAATGGGCTCTACCTCGAAGAATGTCCTTCGTAGCAATTCACATCGCAGGGAAGTCCAATGTGCTGGCAGACACTTTGAGCCGTGTGTCAATGCAGTCGCACGAATGGAAGCTGGACAGAAAGGTAGTCAGTTCACTGTTCCAACACTGGGGTCGTCCAAAAATAGACTTATTCGCCACCAGCGAGAACACTACTTGCCCCATGTTTTGCAGCAGGGCGGCCTCAGATCCGAAGTCAATCACCGACGCTTTCCTGATGGACTGGAACAACGACTTTTATTATCTGTTCCCCCCGATTCCGCTACTGACGTGTGTAATCGCCAAAATATCTCAGGACAGGACCAACTGCATCCTGATATCCCCGTGGTGGCCGCGTCAACCCTGGTTTTCGCACCTGTTCAGCCTTTCGCAGGGAGATTATCTCCCATTACCACTGCAAGACAATCTACTAACACAACACAAAGGCAAGGTGCTTCATCCCAATCTGCATTCTCTGAACCTAATGGCTTGGAGGATCAGATAGTAAACGATACAGACCTCTCCGATGCTGTAAAGGAGGTTTTGTTAGCAGCACGAAAGCCCTCCACAAGGCTCTCCTATGCTAGGAAATGGACAGCCTTCACCAACTTTGTATCACCCTTAGGCAAAGATCCAATTACATGCTCGATCTCGACCGTCCTCGACTTTCTCCATTCACTAATGACCCGTGGCCTTAAGTTCTCGTCAATTAAAGTATACTTAGCAGCGCTGACAGCGTATAGAACTACTTCGATGGGGACGTCTTTGTGCACCCGTTAATTAAACAATTTTTGAAAGGTCTCAGAAATATACGACCTCCAACCCGCAACATTATACCAGGTTGGGACCTACCATTAGTCTTGAAAGCACTAACGAAATTGTAATTCGAGCCCATGGCGAAAGCGGACTTGCGACTGGTATCGTTCAAAACGTTATTTTTGATAGCAATTGCATCGGCAAGAAGAGTAAGTGAACTACACGCTCTTAGAATAGATCCCCCTTACACAATTTTCCATAAGGACAAAGTCGTGCTAAGGCCTGATATAGTTTTTCTACCAAAAATGGTTTCAGAATTTCACCTGGGACAGGACATTATTCTTCCAACTTTCTTTTCGTCCCCTTCGTCACTGGTCGAGAGATCGATGCACAGCCTCGATGTCCGTTGGGCGCTGCTTTTCTACAAAGCCCGCACGGAGTCAATAAGAAAAACTAATCAACTTTTTGTATGCTATGGCCCCCCGAAATCGGGCCATCCTGTATCTAAACAAAGACTGTCCTCTTGGATAGTGGACACTATCGAGCTTGCTTATCAGCTGGCTGGACACACTTTGCCAGGATCTGTGAGGGCCCATTCTACCAGGGCTCTCTCGACCTCGACAGCTTTCAGAAAAGGGATTCCCTTGCTGGACTTATGCAGGGCGGCGACCTGGTCTACCCCCCTCCACCTTCATCCAGCTATTACTGCCTCGACGTTCGAGCCAGGGAGCAGAACGCATTCGGCAGGGCGGTTCTCTCTTCAGTCACCGTCTGACTATCGACACCGACCCACCTCCGGTAAGTCAGCTTGTTAATCTACCCATATGTGTGTGATGCACAGAGACCACAAAGAAGAAGGACAGGTTGTTTACCTGTAACTGTAGTTCTTCGAGTGGTCATCTGTGCATTCACACAACCCGCCCTCCCCCGCTCGGTGTCTTCATCGAGTTCGATGGATACCAAAAAGGAAAGGGGTTGGGAGTTTTAATTTAACTTCACTCGATATCGAAGTGTGTGCCGAGTTCGAAGTTTTTTCTGACATCAAGGAATATGAAATGTCATCCTCGGTCCTGAGGGTCGCAATAGGCGGTCTCAGGGAACTGAGGAGACGGGCGGGAGCCGCGCTAAGGAGCACGCGCAGGGGGAGGGGCTCCCGCCCAATCCACCTCAGCTATAGAAATTTCCCGAACGATCTCAGCGCAGGCGCAGAGAACCCATATGTGTGTGAATGCACAGATGACCACTCGAAGAACTACAGTTACAGGTAAGCAACCTGTCCTTTCCCTTACTGAGTCTGTCTAGCTGAGTATCAGAGATACTTTATGTTCCATGGCCGCAGGTTTGCACCTCTCATCCAGAGAAAACCAATCATGTAAACAATGAGGATGACATGCTGCCCCCATGGGTTCATCTAAATACAGTACTGAGAAAGGCAAATAATTTTTTGTTGGTGAATCTTCAGAAGGTTCACCTTGTTACCGTATTTTTCCGTGTATAAGACGACCCCATGTATAAGACGACCCCCACTTTTCTTACCCAAAATTCAGAAATCAATATTTTGGGTGGAGTGTTTGTGAACGGGCAATTCAGTCCATGTTCGGCTTCCCAGAGGGCTGCTCGCGCCGGCTCAGTTTTGCTAGGGGAACCCTGGGATTTCTCTTGCCAGTGCCAGTGCTAGCAAGGGAAACCCTTTCCTTACCTCTGATCTCTCAGGAGAGACAAAAGATATGCTTGCTAGCCCTGGCAAAGGAAATCTGTGTGTGTGTGTGTGTGTGTGTGTGTGTGTGTGTGAGAGAGAGAGAGAGAGAGAGAGAGAGAGAGAGAGAATGTGTGTGAATGAGTGAATGTGAGAGTGTGAATGAGTGTGTATGTATATCTATGCGTGTGTGCGTGTAGGTGCAAGCCAGCTCAGCCGCCCCTCCTCCCTTCCCCCACCCCCACAGGAGACGCTGGCTGCCGCACGCCCTGCAGGGCTCCGGGCGGGCGGCTCGTGCCGGCTCAGTTTTGCTAGAGGAACCCTGGGATCTCTCTTGACAGTGCCAGTGCTAACAAGGGAAACCCTTTCCTTACCTCTGATCTCTCAGGAGAGACAAATATCTATGCGTGTGTGCGTGCAGGTACAAGCCAGCTCAGCTGCCCCTCCCCCCCCCCCCCCCCCCCGCAGAAGACGCAAAAAAATAAAAAGAAAAGGTATGGGCAGTTTTGCAACTACGGGTTCTCTCCTCAGCATACCGTACTTCCGTGTATAAGACGATCGTGTATAAGTCAATTTTTCGACTATCAATTTAAGGAAAAAGTATTGTCTTACACATGGAAAAATACGGTAATTGTAATGTTATTATATAATATCAGCTGATAACTACTGATGTCTATTTTCCAACTGCTAGTATCTGATTGCATTTACTAAGCAGCACTCCCATTAGATAGAAGACAGAAAACTACAGAATTTTACCTATCCACTGGTAGTTTTCAGCAGTTCAGTAGTATCAATAAATGACATGGTTTTAAGCAAAGGTATTTGTAGCTATGCTTCCTTTTGGTGTGATGAGCATAATGGGTTAATTACCATCTTAATTTGCACCTGTGACTTGCCTATTACTGGATGCACATTATAAATCAGCGGTGGTCACCCTTTTAGCAGTTATGTCATAAATTGAATTCAAAGTACATGAGATACTATATCCAATTCTCTTGGATACCTTTGCCTTTTATCTACTTAACTGGGAAAGAGACAGCAGTATAGGGTTGGTGAAGCAGGTGGAATGTATACCCCTTTGCTTCTAACCAGGCATGCCTCAAACTCCTGCCACTGATGCTGCTTATAGCATGGGTGGCCAGCATGCACTTGTGATATGTTTCCATATGGATTTTTGCACATTTACATTTTATTGTACTAGATATAATATTCAAATTGAATTCCAATTCAAAGTTCTCTAGGTACAGGTTGGTGACACTGTTAATAGTGATTCTTTAGCATGTACATTCTATGCTACTGTTTCAGTTCTTTAAAAAGGGACATAAAATGTCACAAGTAGGGGTTGTATTTAATCCTGTCTGTCTGCTGGCAGAACAAAAATCACTGGCTGAACAGATCCCTGCTGCGCAGCTCCCCCACCCTCAAATCTGCTTTGGCATATGGAGGACCTCCAAAGCAGATTTCAGGGCTGGGGTGTACAGGAGAGGTGCAGTGGGGAGGAGAGTAAGGGGAAGTCCACTTGTGTGATGTTAGATGTGCCTTTTGTGTTCTAACTTTCAGTGAAAATAATGGACAGGTGATGCAATAGCTGGAGACAAATGTTGCTCGGGCAAATAATATGTATGCTTTCTAAAGGGTGACTACTTTCTCCATCATTTATAGCACAATGGACAGCAACCTCTGTTTGCAGGAGGAACATCTGTTCCTTGGACTGGACAGACTTGCCAAGGCCTTGCCTTTTGTAGCACCCAGAAATAATTGTATTTTGGATTCATTGACAGTATTCTTCCTTCTTCGTTTTTCTTTTCCCTAAAAGGTTTGGCAGAAAGGCTATTCTGTTTGCGACCATGGGAGTACAGACAGGTTTCAGCTTCCTGCAGATCTTCTCAACCAGCTGGGAAATGTTCACAGTACTTTTTGTTATAGTTGGAATGGGGCAGATTTCAAACTACGTTGTGGCTTTCATATTAGGTAAGACTATTTTTATAATTTTAAACTGTTGTATAGCATGGTGGCTTGAGTATGCCTAAGCAATATCATCTAGTAAGAAATGATTCTATGTTATAGAGGATCTCATACCTAAGCAGTAAAACTATTCTTTTTGGAAAACTAACCAAATTAATAGAGATGAATACAAAGTATGGATCAGCATTTGAGGAAAGCTGAGGAAAGCAATCCAAAGGTTGTGTAGAAGAGGAAAGCTTTTAAATTTGCCAAATGAGATAAAACACTTTCAGCTCGTAATGGTTGTCAAATGTATTAATCTTGCAAGAAGTTTTAATGGTTTTCTGAAAGTTGACACAAATGGACAAAAACATGAACAAGTTCAAGAACAGATTTGATGCTTTCATTTATTGCAGAATTCACTTGTCATAATCTAGTCTGACACCTTTGCTAACTCATTAGGAGAAGAACTAGATCTTACAAGTGAAACACGGGGGTTTCTTTGTAATACAGATGTGGAAGGGAGGCATTTGCAGAGGAGAATAGCCAGGTAGGAGGAGGCTACTTAACCTTTTCTCCATCACTTGATACCCCTCAGCCATTTTGCAAAGTTTTTCCTCCAGCTGGGTCCTCAATCCAGAAGAAACCCAGTTGTGGGGAAAATGGCCTTGGAAAGCATTTGCTGGGAACAATTGATAGATGCAGGATATGTTAAACACCTCCTGCATTAGTGTTAATTGGCAGACACATTTTTAGGAAATTCATATTTTGCTGGTATGATGTTTAGATCTGCCATAGGGTCAACTTTTAATATAGCAAAGGCAGTGGTGGGAGTAGGTTGGGGGGGGTTGCTTCTTTAAGTGAGAATGTTTATATAACAAATAATAAGCATGTCCAAATTGTCTTAGTTTGAGCCAGTGTGGCATAGTGGTTACAGTGTTGGACTGGAACTCGGGAGATCTGGGTTCCAGTCCCCACTTGGCCATGAAGCTCACTGTGGGACTCTGGGTCAGTCACTGAGTCTCAGCTTAACCTACCTCACAGGATTGTTGTGAGGATAAAATGGAGAGGAGGAGGATTGTGTAAGCTGCCGTGGGTTCCTTGCAGAAAAAAAGGCACGATATAAATATAAATATAAATAAATAAATAAGTTAAAAGAAGCAACTCCACATCATGCTCCTTATAAAAACTTGCACTTCAACCCACGAAGCTGTCTGCAGACCACCAGCATTTGATTGTAGCCTAAGCGTTTTATAATATCCCTGTTTGTGCCATCCAAGGCAGGCAGCCAAAATACTTATTTTGTTCCTGGTGGGCTTTCTTTGTGCATTCCAAGTTGTGCAGTCATGTAATGTTCAGATAGAAAGAGAGTTAATTTCACTCTGTTTTACCTGATCAAACATGTTCCCATACCTAGGCTGGCTCATTAACTTTATTACTGCAATTTCTTTTTGTTAGAAAAACTATATTGCTAACTATTACTTTTCTAAGCAATCAGCTGACTCCCAAGAATTGTCAAGTTTACAACCCGTAATGCCAATGTTTCAGAAAGAGAATTAATAGAAATCTTTTTTTCAAAAAGAATTACAGATAGCATTCTTAAGGAATTTAACACTATCTGTTGCTGTTAGAATAGCAGCACTGAGAATCAGAGTACTGAGACTTTTGCCTTTGCCCCTGGTGTATAGGAAGGGATGTCCCCACTTCATGGGGAAGGAGGTCAAAAGGTGCAGCCCGGGACACTGTGATCACGATATCTTGCCTTTATGGTGAAAGGTTTAGGCTTAAGATTCCAGACCACTGTTTTATTGCCAAGTCAGCTGGAGGTCAAGGATTTAGATGTAGTTCTCAAGGCTAAACTGGATGAGATGACAGAGATGTGCCCTTTTTTTCTTTTTTAGAGAGAATTTCAGCAGTGGCATGGGAATTATTTTTAGATGTTAAGCTTCCAACAATTTGGTGAGAAATGTGTCAAGCAAAGAACCATTAAAATCTGTCTTCCACGAAAATATGCTGAGTATGTAATGCTCGCACATTTTTGGATATGTGAACCAAAAATAAGTTGAATGCGTGGGCATTTTAAAAATGGTCTGTTTCTTTGGAGGCTAGACTGGCATGCACCTGCAAAATTTGTCAACACATAGTCCTAAAATATTCATATTCCTGCAAAATATTTTCCTCTTGTTAAGGTATTCCATGCTATTAGTATTTATTTATGTAGTGCCATTACTGTACATAATGC